>OX451412.1:10424163-11100121 GCA_949629135.1 Eremobia ochroleuca
GAGATTCAGCCTGGTGACAGATGGACGGATGGACAGCCAGCGGAGCGGGAGTAATAGGGTTCCTTTTTACCCCTTGGGTACGGAACCCTAAACGAGAGATCGTGGAAAGGTTTGTTCTCCGTTTCAATCAAATCAAGTAAAATCCAACCTTTGTTCAAAGGCATACTATTCCATCAACGACTACTTAAACGATAACAATAGTTGATCGCCCTGATTAACTCAAGACAATGTTTATGTTCTTTCTCCACAATTAGCTTACTGATAGGTTATATGAGCTCATTATACAATTGTTTTTTTATTTGACTGTATAAATCAAATCAGTTTAATTTTTTATTTTATTTTATTATTGACATAATCAACGCATTTCAATGTTTTCTAATGAGTTGATTGCAATATGTGGTTAGCCAGTGACCTCGACGATTGATCATAATTATTATTCTTACCTGAGCAACCGGCAGCAAGTTCGTCATGCTCCCTTAGATGTCACTGCTTGCGGTAGCGTCGGGGCTCGGGTTGCCTCCTTCCCTCAAATATGGCGAGGGGGGTAATGGCTGATCTTTGCGTTATGCACGTGAACGGGTGCTGCTTGTGGTGACTGGTCGTCTTGCTGACCATGGTTTTATTATTGTTGTCATTAGTAATAACTTGTTTATTTAGTTTCCTTCGATGGTCCTAGTTTATCATTTGTGACTTCAAGTGACAGCTATGTAAACAGAACCCAGCATTGCATAATTATGTTAGCGGTCACGGCCTTTATACCTGGAGGCTTTTATTTAATTTTGATTTATTATTTTTTGCTCGAGTAGTTTAGTTTTTTATTGTATTTGTTAGTATATTGGCGTAGCTAGCTGACATAATTATGGCAAATAATTTAATTTAGTGTTCTATGTCTTGTAATGTTAATTACTTTGCATACCTTGTACTGTATTCAATCAAGTATTTTCTAACTGAACAGACAGCTGTGCTGCTGGGAAGTTTGTTGCGCCACTTCTTCTTCCCAGCGAAAGCACTAGGAAGTGGTGAACGGCGTGCATTTTGGGGGACTGTCTTTTGTAATTTTGACGTTCGAAAAGTGTTGATTCTCAGCCTAGTTTGAATAAATGACTTTTGATTTTGATTTTTGATTTTGTTTTACCAGAAAAAGTTACAGGCTGTTACTGTTGTAAAAAATATGTAACCTCAAAATGGTCAGGTGGGAAATTGCGTCTAATATCAACGAGGCTGAATCGTCATACACCGGAATTACCCTATTGCAGATATTGTCAACCTTTTTCCTCCTTCCTGTTTATAGTTTTTGGTTAAATCGACCAGAACGACAAGTAATGTTTTGACAATTAAAATACTACCTTTGAAACTATATAAAATGATCAATAGAATTAACATAAAATATATTATTAAAATCTCGATTATGATTGTAACTGTTCGCTTAGTCAATCCCTAGCATCAGTGGGATGACACTGACAGCTTATTCCACGCAAGTTTTCACGGTCAGAGTTTTACAGAATCGACATTCTGCATTTACTTCTTTACAAAGTGCATACTTTGATATAACGGCGCGGCATAATTCTAGGATTTGCCCCAATCCTCGGGAAAATCCGTCTAACGACCGATTAAAAAAAAAACATTTTCTTTTATATATGGAGGGCTGCCGTGCGATTCTGTAACCATCTCACCGTGAAAGCTTGGATGAAGTGAGCGTGGAGTGAGCTGTCATTCGCTAGGGACTAACACTATTAAGTGCTCACTTCACTTATGATTTCACGGTGAGATTTTTACGGAATCGACCGGCTGTTCAGTTGTTTCGATTGGATTTGTATAAAAGACAACAAAAGTCTGTATCGCTTACAACCATCGTTAAGCGTACCAAATTCAACTTTAAAAAAATATGACGGATTTGCCCACATTGACCACGTTAAAAGCTCCCAGAGTACAGCAAATAGTAACAAAACCAACAATACAAAAATTAAAAATAAGCCGAGGCAGCTGAGTGATGACCAGTCCCAACTGACGGCGCCCGTTCATGAAGATGACGCATGGATCAGCACCATTCAGCTCAACCATTTTGAAGGGAGCTAAATGATCCAACACACGCGTCACCGTCAACGAGACACTGAGTGAGCATGACATGCTATCAGCCGCCAGGGCACATTCAAGTCAATGAAAGACGTACCCGGAAATTAACACGTAAATGGAAAATTCAACGATTGATATACCAAAAAATATTTGAATCATCATTCTTTTCACCCCATGAATTTTGTATAGTTGTAAACGAATTAAAAAATTATAAATTTTAATGATTTCGTCTTGGTACCTAGTGTTTAAATTTATATTAGTTAGTCCGAAGCTAGTGCTTGAAAAGAATAGTGGTTTACACATTATTAACACGCCATTCAACGAGGTAAGTACTTGTCATGATTTTCATTTAATACTACATCAAGCGGTACCAATACGACTTTTTCAATTTATATTTACTTTCTGAAATATACGAAGATACGAAAGCACTAGGAAGTGGTGAAGGTCGGGCGTTTTTGGAGACCATCTTTTGTAATTTTGACGTTCGAAAAGTGCTGATTCTCAGCCTAGTTTGAATGAATGACTTTTGATTTTGACTGAATACAGTTTTTATGTAGTTACATTACTACTCCTTCATCCAGTCATTTCTTCTCTTGTAGCTCTATAATAGCCTCAGATTTGATGAGTATTTGCTGGAGTCCAGGTTGCTTGCGCAAGAAGATATTACAGTTTGCGGCCCAGCAGAATTTAAAGTCGTGTATTTTTGCGTATTCCCTTGTTAAATAAAATAGTGTCTTCGTGGTACTAAACAACTGTTCGTCGACATACCCGGTATGTTTTTGGCCAGTTATTCCCAACAGCTCTGTATTAAGTTTACTGTCATTATTTGGTAGCTTGTTGTTGAAGCCCAGAACATTGGTAATGAGTTCAGACTTAGTTTTGACAGTTGAAAACTCAGCGACAATTGGTTTACTGGTGGTGGAAGAGTATTCTATTTTATTCCTGAAATGCGATATATGTCACGGATGTTGGTCGGTAAAATCGGCAAGTCCACTGTATTCCCGGTAGCAGTCATAATCTTTATGAGGTCGGCACTTGAGTCTTTATCTTGACTGGGGACATTACGGAATTCAATACTTGCTGACCGAGACTTATCTTGTCTCCTTTACCCTTTGACATGCTGTCTACATCTCTCTATCTATTGTCCTATCGCAGGTATGCTGAAAGAGATTGCTTATGAAATAAACATCACCTTTCTACCTATTTTTCTGTTCTGTGTTTCCTTGTCTGTTTATATATGTGTGTACATACATAAATGTAAATAAATCTCTTGCCGTTTTTTCCAGTGACTCTGTCAGTTTCCTAGATTCGCTCCACTCATCCTGGAGCCGCTTTACTTGACATTTCATATCGTCATGAAGATCACTAATAGAAGTACCTAATAGATTTTGCAATTTCAATATTTGATTTTTGGATCTCCAAATTTTGTTGTTTCATATCGGATATATCGGAAACTAATTTTGTCACTAACGCCCTCTGTTCCGCCATACATTTCGACATAGTTTGCTCTTGCTCACGTCTCCACGACGACAGCATATCATTAATGCACATTATTAACTCGTGAGCCTCTACGACGTACGTTTCCGTTGGTAAGTTCAGGGTCATTAACAGCCTCCATTTTATTCGGGATTGACTGCGTATGATCTATCGGAGTATTCTGGATTTTTTGTAATTTATTCGGCGGAGAACGCTGCGTGACCGCAAGCAATTATTCAAAATCCGCTTGTACTAATAAGTAGCTGCAGTTGCGTAACAACCGCACGGGGCGATCGTCCAAGTTAAGCTACGCTTGCCGCGGTTGGTCCGTGGATAGGTGACCATACTGACCCATATCAAGACTCCTCCGTACCTTGTGAAGCACGCTAAGCAGTTGGTTCCGGCTGTCATTCTTGGATCTTTGGCAGTCATTAGGGGTCGTCAGAAGCCCGAAGGTCTCCAAGAAAGAACAAGAAGAAGTCTTTCCAAGGGTTATCGTGTTACCGATAGTCGCTCCATGTAAAATACTGGTTTTCAGCTGCATCCAGATAGACTGGAAGTCGACCCCGACATAGTTATACGCTCGTTTCACAATACTCTAGATCAAAAGCAAGACCTTCCATTCCTTCACAAACACATCAACATCATGGTCAGATTTAGCGTCCAAGAGAGCGTTGAGCGCGGAGAGAGCGCGATGGCACGGGGACTGAGTTTGAACAATCTTCTTTACTTCTCCAAGGTTATCCTGAACCATGGTGGAGATAGAACCTATGGATCCTGCCCAGGAGTTCGAAGCTAAGCTCCTGCTTCGTCACAAGGCGATGCACGAGGCGACGGATCGCGGAGACTCTGCCGTGCAGCAGTTCTACTGCGGCGCCGCCGTGTTCGTGACGGGAGGCTCCGGCTTCCTTGGCAAGCAGCTCATCGAGAAACTCTTCAGGTGAGGGTGTGACTGGCCTTTAAGGAGGCCTTACCTTTATCATGAGCAGGGCCGGTCAAGGTGACAGTGAACAGTTGCACCGCACATGATACAACATCGTGCGACACTTCACTTTTCTTCCAATATATATTTTAAAAAGATTTTACTTTAATTATTTTGAATGTGACGACTATGTGTTTTTTCTCTGTATTTTTAATGTTGGTCTGGCAGTTTGAGTACTTTATGCAGCCTGCCCAACACTGTCCTTTCTGTAGTACTTATTGTTCGTTGAGTAGTTGAGCTACACGATTACTGACAAAATGCTTGCACTGACTGGACTGGTCCACTCAAATCTGTGTGGTACTTTCCTCAAAAGACTGTTTCCGACATCAGTCTATAAGAATGAGAATACGAATATTTATTTACTTTAAAACATTGTACATACATTAAGATATAATAAATAAAGTTATGATCTTAAATGTTTCCCCATAGACTGGCATAGAAGTATTTAAACATGTTAAATGTTTTTTTTTTCATTCATTTGTTAAAATTAAAATTATAACATGTCTTTTGACATGGGGCGTTTCTTTTAGCCGAAAAGCCCGGCTTTCAATCAAAGGTGAACCTGAAATTAAAAATAAAAAAAAAACTACAAAATAATGTAAATTAATCAACTCAATCATGTCGCTCTCATTTTTTGCATAGAAATAGTTAACGTTGTTTATAACATCAGGAGGTACTCATTTTGTTTCATTCCTGATTTTATCCTACTCTCATTCTGATTCATTCTTATTTACTTCTAGAGCGACCCAGGTGTCGAAAGTCTTCATCTTGCTGAGGCCTAAGAAGGGGAAACCCATCGAACAGAGGCTGACTGAAATGCTACAGGATCCCGTAAGTAACATAAATTCATACTTAATACTTAGCCCATAATGTTGATAAAGTTAACTTAACATGACACCACGATTGTATACCCCGAATGGTTAAGCAGAGGGAGGAGGCACACCTCCCACCTCCCACATCTGACTCACAAGGTTAATGTTTTCAATGCGAAAGTAAATAACTCTCAGGGCTTGTCGCTAAGCAATAACAGCTGCACGATCGATCGATCAGTGGTTGGTGACCATCTTTACATAGAAATACTCGTTGGTCTAGTAGACGCAAGCGATACTGCTGAGTATGAGGTCCCGCGCTCAATTTGCAGGTCAGGAAAAGTGTTATTAGATTTTTCTACCAAAAGATTCTCAGTCGCAGCCCAGAGTCTGGATTGGTCCCCGGTTGGTAGCAATGGGCTTGGGTTGGTCCGTGGATGGGTGACCATCTTCACACACCAAGACCCCTCCGTGCCTCGGAAAGTACGTTAAGCCGTTGGTCCCGGCTTTCATTCGTGGATCGTTGACAGTCATTACAGGACGTTAGTAGCCCGAAAGTCTGAAAACCAGTCTTACCAAGGGGTATCGTGTTATCCAGTAACTGAGATGTGCAGGTCAGATAGGTAGTTGCTCCATGTAAAATACTGGTATTCAACTCCATTCGTTGAGACTGGAAGCCAACCCCAAAATAGTTGGGAAAAAGCTAGGTATATTGATTTGACCTTCCGGAATAAATGCACTAAATGGTGGTTACAACCGGTTCCCTCTTCTGGCAGAATCTTGATGCTCCGAAATTTATTTGGCATAACACACTTGGGATAATCTTCCTTAAACGAATATTTTTAAGGCATACTTAAAAAAAATATTTAATACAGTTATTGTTTGGCACAATGTTTATACAACGTGTAACGTTAAATGCGCAAAACCCGAAAATAGTTTGATCAGAATAACGAGCAGTATTAATTGAACCACTTTTTAGTATAGGCCACATTTTCCAAAAAATCTTCATTAAAAACATTGCCGTGTCTATTTATTAATAGGTCAAGTAACCCAATGTCAGCCCGGCGCAGCGGCCCGGTGACGACTCCTCCCTCGATAAAGCGTCGTCGCAGATGCAAGAAACGATCAGAATGGCCAGTAAAACTAAAACAGCACATAAAACCTTTACAATTTTTCTCTGTGAAATAGGCCAATTGAATTAAAACATCAGTTGGGGTGTCTGAGGTTTTGCGCATTTAACGTTACACGTTGTATATCCGAATTTACAATGGCTTACTTTTAAGATGGCAGAATTTTATTTGGTAAAGTTAACATTCCGCATGAATTCGTTTAGCAAAAAGTTTATTTAGAGCGACGATTCACTTAGCATACTCGTACTACGAAGATGGCAGAACTTCGTTTGGAATAATTTGATTAGGCATATTGCCATTTCTATAAAATAGCATTTTTAACCTTAAATTAAAATTAAAATACTGTCTTAAAAAGTCAATATGTTGTACTACAAAAGTTAATGACAGAAACGAATCGCTGCAAAACCGACTCCACGTAGTTTGGTCTGCCCTACACCTAGAATGTCATTTAAGCCCCGCAGCGCCGGAGCCGTGACAGAATCCATGCCTACTGCATGTTGCATGCTCCCTTGCATGCTGCATGCTTGCTGCATGCATGTTGTTTGCGTGCTTGCATGTTTGCATGCTTCTTACAGGGAAATAAAAATTACAATTATAGGTATGTTATATTATCATCATCATCTGCCTAACCGTTTCCCAACTATGTTGGGGTCAGCTTCCAGTCTAACCGGATGCAGCTGAATACCAGTATTTTACATGGAGCGACTGCCTATCTGACCTCCACAACCCAGTTACTGGGTAATACGATACTCCTTGGTAAGACTGGTTGTCAGACTTTCGGGCTTCTGACTACCCGTAACGACTGTCAAAGATCCACGAATGACAGCCGGACCAACGGCTTAACGTGCTTTCCGAGGCACGGAGGGGTCTCGGTGTGTAAAGATGGTCACCCATCCACAGACCAACCGCGGCAAGCGTAGCTTAACCTGTTCGATCGACCTGTGCGGCTGTTATTATTTAGCCACGGGCCCCTCCATATAGGTATGTTATATGAAATGTATAAAAAGATGATTCTAACTGTAAACTTTCTGAGATATAATAGTTCTGCCTTTTAATGACTATCGATATGAAATGTAGGCCAACAGACGATTCTGACTGTGAATTTTTTGCGATATGATGGATCTACTTTTTAATTATTATGGATATGAAATTGATGCCTAAAGATGATTCTGACTTACGAAATTATGAGTTTTGAATGTATGATAAATGAGTGTTTGCCAAACGATTTTCTGTGAAATGAAGTTTATGCTATCCGCTGTTATACAAAATAATATTATGCTATAAAGGGTGGACCCAGTGAAAAACGTATTACCAAGGTGTTACCAAGGTACTGGGTTGTGGAGGTCAGATAGGCAGTAGCTCGATGCAAAATCTACAGCAGCTGAATACCAGTGTATTCAGCTGCTTCAGGTTAGACAGGAAGCCTAACACAACATAGTTGGAAAAAGGCAGGCAGATAAATATTACCTTTTCTATATACCTAGCCGTTTCCCAAATATGTTGGAGCCTGATCCTAGTCTACCCCTTGGTAAGACTGGTTGTCAGACTTTCGGGCTTCAGACGACCCGTAACAACTGTCGAATGACAGCCGGGACCACCGGCTTAGCGTGCTTTCCGAGGCACGGAGGGTTCTTGGTATGTATAGATGGTCCCCCATCCGCGGACCAACTGCGGCAAGCGTAGCTTTTAACTTAGCCACCAGCCCCTCCTAAAAAGATAATGATAACTCTGTTATAATTTCCAGGTGTACGACATGCTGAAAGAGAGACAACCGAACTTCGCAGAGAAGATCGTACCAGTGGCAGGAGACGTTGCTGAGCTCAGACTAGGCTTGAGTGAGAAGGACTGGAACATGATCGCCGAAGAGGTTAGTATCTATCTACCATGGGAGTCCTGCATACCTATTCACAACGACTCGATACGCTTCCGTACCGCATCGAACATGAATCAATGTTATCGTAGGAATCTTCTAAACACTGTTCACAAGTCCAAAATCCGAAATGTTTGTCAAGAGCTGATTTTCCATTGCCAGATAACTTTTATTCGAGGAATAAATTGACGATTGACAGTTTTTGTATGAAATAACTGTCAAAATTTCAAAACATTCCTCGAATGAAGTTATCAGATGATTGAACGTCAGATAATATAGACAAGTAGCACAAGGACAAAATCTGAAAACCGTAAATTTGTAGTTACCTACCTACAAAATGGTTTTACTGCAACGGAGAATCGCTGACTCCTATGTCACAGGGACTTATACCTAGTATTTTGGAGTCAAGAGTACTTAAATATTGACCTTTGTATTAAGCCTTTTATATTTTAGTCATAAGTATACTGTTAAGGGCTTTTGGTGAAATAAAGAATGTATTTATTTTATACCACTGCCAATCGCTTCTGGCAAAACGTGCTGTTAAGTAACGTTTATGTCCCAGGTAAACATAATCTACCATATGGCGGCGACGACGCGGTTCGACGAGTCGCTGCGTGTCGCCACCATGATCAACGTGCGAGGAGCGCGGGAGGCCCTCGTACTGGGCAAGGCTTGCAAGCAACTCAAGTAAGTTGATGATAGGATAAGGATGGCTGTGTCGCAGATGGATTGTCGAATCCACTGTTTTACAAAACCGCTACTTATTTTACAAGACAGCTCCGTTATGTAAAACAACTGAACGACGTTAAGCCGCTGGACTTAATTAACGTGCTTTCCGAGACACGGAGGGGTCTCGGTATGTAAAGATGGTCACCCATTCACAGACCAACCGCGGCAAGCGTAGCTTAACCTGATCGATCGACCTGCGCGGCTGTTGATTTTTAGCCACTGGCCCCTCAAATTCAAAAGTGCCTGTAATTGGTTTATTCGAAATAAATGTTTTGAGTTTGAGCCATATTCAATAAAAATCTGCCACAAAGCTTTCCTTTAATAGAATTTCAACTCTGTCTGGTAGTTCATGATAATGGGTGCTATGCACAGACTACTGCGCAATCTCGGGGGACCAAGGGAAGAAGTTCCCCACCTCTACGCAGGCGTCATCCGATCGATGGTTCTTTATGGAACGCCTGTTTGGTTAAATTGACTGTCGGGCATCCGACGCTGCAGGAATAAAATCAAATAGGCCTTCAGTGGAAAATGGCTATTCGTATCGCGCGTGGATACCGAACGGTTTCTTTTGAGGCGGCAACACTCCTGGCACGCTTTACGCCGCTGGACATCTTGACGGATATGAACGCGAGGGTTTATAATCGGATTCGTGCCATACGCCAAAGCGGCGAATGCGTGCCAGGAATAGCTATTGCAAGGCTCAGGCGGCTGGAACGGCGACACGCGTTCGAGCGGTGGTGTGAGCGGCTACAGCAGTCTTATTTTTCGCGCAAGCGCGTTGTCGAAGCCGTCCTGCCGCACTTCGAAGCCTGGCTGAAAAGAGGGGAGCGCATGTCCTACAGGCTCACTCAAGTGTTGACCGGGCACGGTTGCTTCGATGAGTGCCTGAACAGGATTGCGCGTGAAGCCACGGTAAATTGCCACCATTGTTGGAAGCGACCTAGACTGTACAGCATACGCTCGAGGAGTGCCCTGCATGGGCGTTTGAGCGGCAGGTTTTGGTTGCCAGGATTGGGCGAGACCTGTTTCTGCCAGCAGTAGTGAGGGCTATGCTGACGGAGACAGAAAACTGAAGGGAAGTTGCCTCCTTCTCTGAGAAGAAGGCTGCCGAGCGGAATCGTGAGAGAGCTAATCCCGCTCGAAGAAGAAGGCGTCGACGAAGCAACCGCCTCAATGCCTAACATGCCGAATCCCCAGCTGCATCATTTAATGCAGGCGGGACTTTGGAATCGCGGACGATCAGAGTGGGAACTATGATTGCCCACCGAGTGATTTCAGGGAATGTACTGTGATCACGTGCACAATGTACAATGGCATTGTGATCACGTGCTGCCGTGCAAAGCGAGGTTCAGGGGAGAACACTTTATAGTCTCCCCAAGGACGTGCCGTAACAGGCGTTGCACTGATGGGGTTCCAGATTGGTCTATTAAGAGATAAAAAGACCCACTCCGTGTGCTGATGGTTATCACCGGGATGGTTTTAGTGTGGTAAGAGTCCCACACTCCCAGGTCTTTTTTTCCCAAAGTCCAGATGCCTTTTGAAGGATTCCCCCGACAAGAAAAAAAAAGTTTATGCTTTTTAGCACCACTATTTAAGCGGATAGAGCACATAAAAGGAAGTCTGGCAGTGGCACTGGTAATTGAGAAGTTGAGTAAAACACGGTTGTCATAGTATGGGCATGTGTTACGGAGGAATGAGGAAAATGTCGTGAGGAAAGGTTTGAGTATGAATGTCGATGGCTGTAAGAGTGGGGGAAGACCAAAGAAACGATGGATGGACTGTGTGAACGATGATATAGTCAGAAAGGGGGTGACTACCGAGATGACGATTAATAGAGAAGTGTGGAAGAACAAGGCATTTTGCGCCGACTGCAAATAAATTGGGCTAAGGGCAGGAGAATGTTGATATTCAAGCGAATATACTACACCGTTACTATACGTTCCTTATGAACTTGCAGGTCCTACGTCCACGTGTCAACAGCCTACTCGCATGCCTGCGAGACACTCATCCACACAGAGGTGCTGGAAGACTTCTACCCGAGCCCCATCGACCCCGAGACCCTCATCAGACTAGTAGAGACTGCTGATGAGGAGAGGCTGAATGATATTACTCCTGGGTAAGTTTTCAACATAGGTTTATTTATTTTATTTATTTATTAAAGCACGACACACACACCGAGCACACACACCGAGCACACATACCGAGACCCCTCCGTGCCTCGGAAAGCACGTTAAGCCGTTGGTCCCGGCTGTCATTCGTAAATCTTTGACAGTCGTTAACGGGTAGTCAGAAGCCCAAAAGTCTGACAACCAGTCTTACCTAGGGGTATCGTATTACCCAGTAACTGGGTTGTGGAGGTCAGAGAGGCAGTCGCTCCATGTAAAATACTGATATTCAGCTGCATCCGGTTACACTGGAAGCCGACCCCAACATAGTTGGGAAAAAGGCTAGGCAGATGATGATGATTAAAGCACGTTAAGCCGTTGGTCCCAGCTGTCATTCTTGGATCTTTGATTTTTTTCGGGTCGTCAGAAGCCTGAAAGACTGACAACCAGTCTTACCAAGGGTTATCGTGTTACCCAGTAACTGGGTTTGTGGAGGTCCGATAGGCTGTCGTTCCATGTAAAGTACTGGTATTCAGATGCATCCGGTTAGACTGGAAGCCGACCTCAACATAGTTGGGAAAAGGCTAGGCGGATTGATTAATTTATCAATTATTAATAACAAACTTATATTTACAGTCGCACGACACATACAGCCTAACTCCAACTTCATATCGGCTCTGGAATCCATATTTATATTATGTCTGAAGTGCGCTACCCGCTGCGCAATACCTCACCCCTCGCCCCGCTGATACGTGAATTTGTTACTGCGCAGCCGCTCGCCTCATGTTCCGAGCCGCCATAAGGTTTGATTCGGGCTGTACAAGTGTACAAGTTATCGCTCAATAGAATCGCGCGTGCGGTCTCTACCGTTGTTACATGAATGAAAAAGACTAATGCATGGTAAAAGTGGAATAGTTTTGTTTGTAAAAATGGATTAGTACTTAACTCTATTAAATTACAGCTGATGGTGTATTATTATTGTCAGGTACTGAATATTCTATTGGGGTGATTGGGGTAAATTAAAAAAACATCGTTTCTATACATATGTTTTTTTTTTTGGAAAGGTGTTTGTTATGATGAGTATAATCATTTTTCTAAATATCGGTCACTAATTACCACTTTCTATCTAAACCTACCTTCTTAGAGGACTAAGAAGGTCATTTCAATCTGGTTTTCGACCTGGTCATAGCGCGGTTACGGCTCTTTTGAAGGTTAATGATGACATCCGCTGGGAAATGAACCATAAATCTCTTACTTTACTTGTACTTCTCGACTTTAGCAGTGTCTTTAGCTCTGTTGATTTCGACAACCTTCTAGGGATCCTCAAATGTTTAAATTTCTCCTCTTCCACTATTGGTTGGTTTAACTCCTATCTTAAAGGCCACTCGCAGCGGGTCCGTCTCGACGAGTCTTCTTCTGATTGGTGCTCTCTTACCACAGGTGTGCTTTAGGGTGGCTTACTTTCTCCTCTTTTTTTTCTATTTTTATTAACTCTGTCACCAGAGTCATCTCTTCTTACTTCCATCTCTATGCCGACGACCTGCAGCTTTACAATAATTTCTTAAGGGAAGATGCGGAAGCCGCTGTTTCTGCCATGAACTGAACCTGGATTTCTTATGAAATAAGCATTTTCTTTTTTACCTGTTTTCTGTTCTGTTTTTTCTTGTCTGTTTATATAGGGTTTTTCAATAAGGGCGGGTAGATGTTGCAATGAAATAAAACAAGCTGTGTGTGAGGTATTAACAAAATTCTTTTTTTATTTGAAAGGCCCACATATGTCATTAAGTGTGGAATATGACATCGTTCAAATGCCCGCCTCGGCTTCTTACAATGGCACGGATAGGAGTGGTCCAATTTTCAATTACTCTTCTGTATAGATCCGACTGAATTTGAGCGATGGCCTGTGTTATGTTCACCTTTAGGGCATCGGTCGATTGTGGTTTGTTTGCATAGACCTGCGACTGCAAGAAACCCCACAAGAAAAAGTCTAGCGGGGTCAAATCACATGACCTTGGTGGTCAATTCACATCACCCCTGTGAATGATAACCTTACCCTCAAATCACTCATGCAGAATGCCAACCGCTGTGTGGCACGTAGCGCCGTTCTGCTGGAAATGCATGTCATCTAGGTCCATGCGGTTCAATTTGGGCCATAAGAAATTGGTTATCATCGTTCTGTAGCGCTCGCCGTTGACGTTGACCGCCTCACTAGTGTCGTTTTCGAAAAAGTACGGACCAATGACGCTGCCGGGCCACAATCCACACCAAAGGGTAACTTTTTGAGGATGCATTATCACCTGGTGAACCTCGTTTGGGTTGGTGTCGTCCCATTTACGGCAATTCTGAATATTAATCCAGCCGTCCAGCCAAAAATGCGCCTCGTCGCTAAAGATGTTTTTTCGGCCAAAATTGGGGTCCTCTTCCATACGATTCAAAGCCCAGTCAGCGAAAAAACGGCGTTGTCTATGGTCATGAACTTTGACCTCCTGGGTCAGTTGGATCTTGTACGGGTGTAGGCCTAAGTCCCGACGCAAAATTCTCCAAGTTGAAGTCTGCGAAAGGCCGAGTTCTTGTGCACGGCGAGGAATCGACTGCCTCAGGTTCTGCTGTACACTTTCACGAACAGCAACGATTTTCTCGGCCTATCTTGCGTTCCTTGAACGTACGGGTGTTGGCTGATTGTATTATACTTAAGTATTTACTAGCCCTCGACTATGCACAGACAGAAGACCTACTTATTTTCTGCAAATAAAACTGCTAACATACTATTTTACTTTTATTTATCTAAGTTTTAATTTAGTTTTTACGTTAAACTCAGTGTTAATTTATTACATTAAGTATTCATGCATTTTCCAGCCTGAAGCACAGGTTTCAACCTAGTTCAGGCAAATTATCAACTTTGCACTATCGTAATTGTTAAGGTATTAATTGTAAATGTATCCCCTTTATATAAATAAACGATTTATTATTATTATTATTATTGTTAACCGAACCGGTCGTCTCAAATTTGGCCACCAAACATTGAAGTGTCGATTGTGAAGGGCCACCACGTCTACCGTAAATGGCCACAATGCGTGCAACATTTGCACTAACGAACACTCATTTTGATGATAAAGTTTTATCATATGAACGTGCTGTTCAATCGTGTAACTTGCCATGGTGATTTGGCATAAGTAACTGAATAATAAAAAAAAAATTGATAGATGTCATCAAAACAAAATCGCCGCTATGGGCCGCCAAAATCTACCCGCGCCAATTGAAAAACCCTTTATATGTGTGTACATAAATGGTAAAAAAAAATACCAGTCACCCTATGTACAGATATAAATAAAACAAAGTCGGGTTAGTTCCACCATTTATAACTCAAGAACGCCTGGACCGATTTTTATGATCTTTGATTTGTAGTATTCGTCTTCGCCCTGATTGGCAGAAGCATGGGAAAAATTAAGAAAAAAAGAAGATTATTGATTCTGAGGCGGTAGGTGCATAGTTCGCCACTTATTTGTATTTTTTTCTCAATTTCAGTTTGATAAAGAATTGGCCGAACACGTATTCTTTCGGGAAGGCAGTGGCAGAGGAGACGGTCAGGTCCATGTGTGGTGACCTGCCTCTATGCGTTGTCAGACCTGCTATTGGTAAGTACACACTTGTAATACTAGCCTAAGGTCCCGCCTTATCCATTTGTTGCGCAGGTCAACGTGACAGTTAACAGTTGTACCGCACATGCTACAACATCGTGCGACACTCACTTCACGTCAAATGATGATGATTATCGGAGGCTTCGCGATATTTTCTGATAGTGATCTGCAGGATAATTGCATAACACACTAATTAATAATAATAATAATATCATTTATTTGCTAAAACATGGTATAAAAGATGGTGATGTTAACAATGTGAACAAACATGTTTTGCTTAATAGATATAAACATGCAAATTTTACATGCATAACAATACTTCATCATGCGATTTTGTAAATGATAAATGATTTATTTTCTGTAAGTAGGTTTGTACCAAACACTTTTACATGTCAATCATATTTTTTAAACTAGATGAGGTCGGCGTTTCCTATCTGACTACTCTGAGAAGAAAGGCCGAAACAAACTCAGAGGTCACAGTCTCTTTTAAAGTCCAGACATAATCTTGGTCAGATCATGTGAAGACCATGTAGATTGGTGTCTGAAATGGTCTTTTGAGTAAAGAACCACACAGATTGAGCGGACCTGTCCAGTCAGTGCACGCATTTGTCAAAAATCGTGCAGCTCAACTCAGAACTTGAGGAGCCTTACGATTCGACGAACAATACCAATGAAAGGACATTTGGGTAGGCCGCATAAATGACTCAAACTGCCAGATCATGATTAAAACTAACTAAGAAGGAAAACCGAAAAAAAGAAATGACCCACATAGTCTTCACACTCACAGTAATAATAATAAAAAATAAGATACTTTACAAAGTAAATATCCATGTCATTGTTTATATGTATAAAATTCATCAATGTCAATGTGTATATAAAAATCCGGATATAATCTTTGATCTTTGAGGACCATGTAGACTGGTGTCTGAAGTGGTCTTTTGAGGAAAGAACCACACTGAGTGGACCTGTGCAGTCAGTGCACGCATTCGTCAGTAACCGTGCAGCTCAACTCAGAACTTAAGGAGCTCAACGATTCGATGAGCAATACCAAGGACAGGACAAAGTTCAAAGTTCCAGGAACTCCTTAACACTGTAAAAACTATTAGCCGATAGCCATTTATACAATTTAATTTTGAACAATCTAGTATTCAGTATTTTTAACTCATAAATTTGGTATTCTATTGTATATTTGGACACACATAAACAAGCAGCTTTTATTATACATATTTCGCAAGCCTTGGGAAGACATCTAACACGAGCCTGTCGGGGTCGCGCCTGCTGCGACAGTTTACATCGCTTGCTTTAGTAAACAAATCCTTATGCCTCCAAACAAATAAACAAATTTCATAGATATAAAGGGACGGCAGCGGTAACAAATCAAGTTTCTTGAATACTGGCTTGCAAGATTCGTCGGGTTGAAGCCTACAAAATGCTCTAATGCATCTCTTTTGTGCGACAAATGCTCTATTTTGATCGGTGATGTTACCCCACATGATTAAACCATAGCGTAACACTGATTCAACATATGCATGATATGTTGTTATAGGTGTTTTAATGTTTGTTATGTTTCTAATCTGTTTCAGTGCATATACAAACTTATTAATTCGTTTGGATACTGTATCAACATGTGCTTTCCAGTTGATGTCTTGATCCAAGGTTACGCCTAAAAATTTAGTTTGCTTTACTTCGTGAATTCTATGTATAATATATTCATTTTAATATCATGTTTTGCATTATTTGCTTTATTAAATTGTATATAAACGGATTTTTTTAGGTTTATAGATAAGTTATTTTTATTTAGCCATTCAATCAGTCTTTCAATCACATTATTAATTTCAGTCTCGTGGTCATTCATTGTATTGTATTTTTTATCAGATGTCACAATAATTGAGATGTCATCAGTGAACAATATACATTCATGTTTAGTTATAGTAGTTATAGAATTTATATACAATAAAAATAAATTAGGGCCTAGTACACTTCCTTGTGGGACGCCATATTTATCGGCTTTATATTCAGAGTAGTGGGATGACATTTCACCACCTCCATCCACTTTTGCAATAGTAACGCGTTGTTGTCTATTACTTAGATATGAAGATATCCATTGAAGTGTAATGCCTCTAATTCCAGTTGCCTCCAATTTATGTAGCAACAAATCATGGGAAACTAAATCAAAGGCCCTAGATAAGTCGAAGAACAGCCCAGTAGTAAGAAAGTTTTGGTTAATATTCGTAAATATTATTTTTATGAGACTGTAGATAGCTAACGTTGTGGATTTATTTTTTTGGAAGCCGAAATGTTCCTTCCTAATAATGTGTTTATTACAGAAGTCAATCAGTCTTTTATACATACACTTTTCAAATATTTTCGATATAATAGGTAATAAAGTAATGGGGCGATAGTTGTTAACGTCTGATTTTTCACCGGTTTTATAAAGTGGCTTAACAATTGATAGCTTCAGTACTTCGGGAAAGATGCCAAGTGAGAATGATAAATGAATTAAATGTGTCATAATTTCAATAAGTTCATTAGTACATGCTTTAACTATTTTCGTATTAATTTCGTCATAGCCTTCGGAACTTGTGTTATTCATTGACATTATCTCTTCTCTAACTTCATTTTCGAACACAGGTTTAAGGAACATCGAATGGGCTATTGTACGAATGTACAATAGCCCATTACGATCCTCCTTAAACCTAGTAGAATGTGCCATACTAATATAATGGTTATTGAAAGCAGTTGCCATTTCTACAGGATCTGAAAGTACTATGTTATCAATTAGAATATTTTCTATGTTGTCTCTATGGGTATTGTTCACGATTGCATCCTTTATTACTCTCCATACAGCTTTGCATTTATTTTCATTATAATAATAATAATAATAATATTCCACAACTTTCACACAACGCCATCTAGTATTGTTTATGTACTTGATGTTTGTGTTCTTTTTTGATGCGTAAACACATTTCTGTAAAATATTTGAGTATTGTAAGTATTTAGTTTTATTTCTTACATTTTTGTTTTTATAATATTGATTAAAGACCTTTTTGTTTTGCAACTTTGTTTTAGACCTTTGGTTATCCAATTCTGTTTCTTTTTATTATTTACTTTTACCCAAATTTTTGGGAAGCATAAATTATGGAACAAGCATAATAATTCGTGAAAATAATTGAAAGCTATATTTAAATCGTTCTCTGCGTATGCTTCTGACCGTGACACATTACGTAGAAATTCCTTAAATTTCTGGATATTATTCCAGCTATAGTCTCTTTTGTATAGAAAACGTGCTGTCTGGTTTTGTATCTTATGTCTCAAGGGAAAACTCAACCTTTGTGCCGTGTCGTGGTCAGACAGGTGAAGTGGCATAACAATAGAGCATTAGGAATGTTACTGAGAATGTGATCGATACAGGAAGACTTACGAGTTGGACAATTAATATGGAATTTTAAGTTATAATAAAATTGTATGAAAGTTCTTGCAATTGAATAGTAATATTACTATTCTGGAGAGTATTAATGTTAAAGTCACCTGCCAAAACCACCTTTGTTTTGGAATTATATTTTTAAATACGTGGTACAAAAGACTATTTAACTTATTCCAAAATTGGATGGGATCAGACTGAGGTGTCCTATACACACAAATAATAATTAGATTATGGTGTGTTAGTTCGATGCCACATCCTTCGAATGTATTTTGTGTAGCATATGTATTTATAAAAGGTAATTCTTTAAAAACGAGGTTTTTTTTTAGCAGTATACATGTACCGCCCCTTTGTTTTTCTCTGCAGAAGTTGGCCGTCATATTGTAACCATAGATTTTAATCTGAGACTCATTACCTTTATTATAAAAGTCTCGGAGAGACATATTACGTCTGGGCTATTATTCATCTCCTGGAGTTCCTGTCAGGTTAGTTCGAGGAGTTCCCTTTTGGAGAAGATACTGGCAATATTTTGGTGCAGTATTTTAAAATTATGAGGTATTACAGATGTCGGAATTATGGACTCGAAAAAACTTTAAAGTCTTTTTTATTACTGGAAAATAGTACGGGATGGTTCCTTTTTGGGGTTTCTCAGTGGGATTTTTTAGGTGTTCTGATTTTTGTTGATGTAGGCTTATACGATCAAAATAGAACGGAATTGTTCCCTTTTTAGGTTTGTTAAGTTTGGTGTTTACTTTAACACTTGATTTGTTACTCAGTATTCGTTCAACAAGGTTTCTAGGGTTTATATAATTCTCATTGTAATTGTTACAGTCAATTAGGTAATTAATTTTTGTACACAATTCGGATGTCTTGTTAGATTGGCTGTCAAGAAATTTACATTTTTTATAGTTTATACATACTTTTTTGATACGATCATTAAGTTTTTAAACATCTAAATACTCATTTTTAAACACATTTAATACAATTATCATGTTGTTGTAGAATGTATCTAGTATAATTTGTAATTGAGATAAAGTATATTTTAAATTATAATCGTTTTCTCCTACACATATCACAAGTTTATCGTTAGGATTCAACTTTGCATAACGGCAGCTTATTATTATTGGACTACTGAGTGCATTTGGTTTTGTATTCGCGATAATCCTATACGTTTCATAACTTGTACTTTGTCTCGAGTGTATCATGGCTGATGACCAACACATTGCTGAGAGCCAAATATAAATATTCTATTCGTCGGTTCATGTTTTTGCTCTTCGGTGTACGCAGGCGTTTCTTCGCTAGTTTGTGATACCAGAGATTTTTGAGGTATATTACTGCTTTTCAACATATCTATTAGTTTTGTGAGAGCTTCGATCTGCTGTTGCTTCTTTCAGGTTTTATTGAAGATCCGTGATTTTTTGTTGCAGACATATTATTTCAATACTCTTGTAACAGTCGACCTTCGATTTATTTGGCAAAGGAGTACAAGGTGTGGAGAGCGTGCTTTGAGGTAGAAGAGAGTCTTTTTCTCTTATTTTTTATCGCTGGGGTATTCTCCAAGGTAACTGGGGAATAACACAGTGATTTTAGCATTTTTGTCTCAGCGGTTAGTTTCACAAAAACACAAGTCATTTAGATTAGTTTTTTTTCCACACTTTGTTAATATTCTATTTGATCACTGCACTAGATTACTTAGTTAAGATTGTTTAATTGGTTTTTGACGAGAGATACACTTATTTTACGTTTTGGATTATGGTGTTACATTATTATTTTATAATCCTTTTTTTGATTAAGTAATATAACTTAAAAATACTATAAATAAATACAACATAACAAACTTAAGTGTCGGCGTCGTGTTTCGCTGACTGGTGTCAATAGTAACAGTTCAACAACATACATTGCGTTATATACGTTGTTGAGCAGACAACATTTTCTAACACATTGAGCAATGGATTAGCAATATACTTCAAAATGAAGCAGATTGATAGTCTGTTACGCAAGTAGGATGCTGTAGATCATAAAGTACAAGGTCAAGGTCATAATCAGAAAGGATCCTTGTACTTTTTATAGTCACCCCCTTTCTAGCCATATCATCTTTTACACAGTCCATCCAACGTTTCTTTGCTCTTAATTTGTCCTTTTCTATAATGTATCAATTTTCTGTTTCAGTAATATGCGCTCGCAAAGAACCTAATCCTGGCTGGATCGATATTTCCAACGTGTACGGAGCTAGTGGTGTGAGTAACTATATGTAGAACAATATTATCATCATCATTCAGTCGAAAGACGTCCACTACTGGACCAAGGCTTCAATTTAAATGATTTGCCATATGTCAGCTAGCACACTCGAATGTTCCAATGACAACATTGGAAACTATACTCAAGCAGAAATAAATATTGGGTGTACCGGAAAGTTCTGTAGGTTTTGGTAGTATATAGAAATTTTAAGATTTTTTCTCTATACCAATACGTTTAAAGTATTGAATAATATTGCGTCATAATTTCTGGGTTACGGACTATAAATACACGTATTGCGCAATAATTTGTCATTCACTTCTGAGTAGCCACAGTGTCAAAATGAGTGCCAACGATAAAGTTCATTTGAGGCATTGTATACTTTATGAGTTCCAGAAGGGAAATAACGCTGCTACAGCCTGTAGAAATTTGTGTAGTGTTTTTGGACTCGAGTGTGTATCTGAACGTGTAGTAGAAAATCAGGGACAATATGTAATTGGTTAAAATATAAATAATAGCTTTAAGAACTAACCACGAGTTTTATTTACAAAAACCGACAGAACTTTCCGGTACACCCAATAAAAGCCTCCAGGAATAAAGGGCGTGCCCACTTCAGTATTATTATGCAATGCTGCAATATGTTCATAAAGCTGTAACTCGAAGTCACAAATGATAAACTAGGACCTTTGAGGTATTCATAAATAAACAGTTAATTACTAATAACAATAACTAAACCATAAAGGGCTTGTAGCTAAGTTATAACAGCCAAACGGATCGATCGATCAGGTTATGCTACACTTGCCGTGGTTGGTCCGTGGATGGGTGACCATCTTTACACATCAAGACCCCCTCCGTGCCTTGGAAAGCACGTTAAGCCGCTGGTCGCGGCTGTGTCATTCGTGGATCTTTCCAGTCAGTCAGTCGTTACGGGTCGTCAGAAACTGGAAAGTCTGACAACCAGTTTTACCAAGGGGTATCGTATTACCCAGTAACTGGGTTGTGAAGGTCAGATAGGCTGTCACTTCATGTAATAAATTGGTATTCAGCCGCATCTGGCGAGACTGGAAGCCGACCCCAACATAGTTGGGAAAAGGCAGGCAGATGATGATTAATAACAAAGCCATGGTCAGCAAGACGACCTGTCACCACAACCTCACTTTCATGGCTTGTCCACCGACGCCTTTTAAAGTGCTTCTAACCATTCCAGATCGTCCTGGGTCCCGGCCTGGGACTTATGCATGTAATGTATGCGAATAAAGACATCCGTATCGGCCTGATTCCCGTGGACCACGTTAACAACGCCATCATAGCTGCGGCCTGGGAGACATACAAGAGAGCTACTGCGGGGGGTGGGAAGCCGAGGATTTATACTGTATCTACGACCAGGAATCCTACTCTATTTGGTGAGTTCGGTTGAAAGACAATCTCTTTTTAGTGATAACCAGCCACACGGGTCGTCAACCAAATAAAGTTTACATAAGCTTGTTCACATTTGCATAAGATATCGGATTATTAGTTTGCATATCATTTCAAAATTACCTACCTATATACCGGCTGGCTTTTTTTTACCTTTTCGACAAAAATAGGTTATAAAAGGTGAACGCAGTAGCCTATGACGGCACGGTTGGCGCAGTGGTTAAGCGATTGACTGCTGCGCTGCGTGTCGCGGGTTCGATTCCCGCACGGAACAAATATTTGTATGACCTACATGTATTTGTTCCGAGTCTGGGTGTTTTCCTATCTATAATATGTATGTATTTACAAAAAAAAAATTGTATATAAGTAGTTTATCAGCCATCTTGTTACCATAACACAAGCATTAGGTTGCTTAGCTTGGGACAAATGGTGCTGTGTGAAATGTCCAGGGATTTATTTATTTATTTATTATTTATGGCACAGAAACGTCTTCTTTTTTTTTATTCATTTTTTTTTTTTTATTTATAATAAGAAATCTATGATTTCTTTATTAATTTCCGAGCGTCGAGCTGGGTTGATTTTTTATATTATCAGGTTGGCACAAAAGTAATGAGATACTTGGTTTACGTTTTATATTATTTTATTATTATTACAATACAAAAAGCTTAGTCAATCATGTAATCACCAATAGCATCTAAGACTTCTTGCCAACGATCTGGCAAAGTTTGGACGCTTTTCGCCCAGAACTCTGATGGCTGTGCCTCGAAAAATAGTTCAACTCCGCCTCTACATCAGAGAAATCATTAAATTGTTTATCTCGCAAATGTTGTTTCAGGACTCTAAACAAATGATAGTCTAATGGGGCGAGGTCTGGGGAATAAGGTGGTGGGGTATCGTCTCCCAGCGCAAGTTCTCCAACTGTTGGCGAACGGCAGATGCGACGTCAGGTCGAGTCTTATCGTGTGGTTAAACTACACTGACTCGTCTTCGTCGTTTTTTCTTGATAGCAGCAGATAGTTTGGTGAGCTGGGTTGAATATTTGTCAGTGCTTTTAGTTTCATAGTGTAATAGTTCATAAAACAGCATGCCTTGCGCGTCCCAGAAACAGCAAAGCAGAACTTTTAAGCGGTTCTTTTGACTCAGCTTCGGTTGAGTCGGTGGCGTTTCTTCTCGGGGCAGCCAAAAAATACGACGTATATCGTTCTCGTAATGAATCCATGATTCATCTCCAGTAAACAGATTAGACTAAAACTCTTTACGTCAGGGTTGCAGCAAAAGTGATTGACAGATATAGCGACACGGACTGCACGACTGGCGTCTGTAAGGATGTGCGGTACATACTGAGCCAAAACTTTTCGATACCCAAGTTAATGCAGATGGTATTCCACGGCGTGGTGACTGCAATTAAATGCTTCCGCTAATTCACGAGTGGTAGCATCCGGATTCAACTTCAGTTCGCGGCGTAAATGGTCATAATTCACTGCGGGTGTTCATCCTGAGCGTGGCTGACTTTCAAGGCTCCTGTCTCCTGATTTAAAACGGTCAAACCATCGGGAGACCATCGCATGGCTTGTACTACCAGCGCCCAATGCAGCGCTGATATTGTCAGCCGCAGCCCGCGCACTGTGGCCTAACATGTACTCGTATAAGTATAGTGTTCTAACTTGTCGCTCGTCCATTTTACTTCAAACTGACTAAACCGATTTTTTTTCTTGAATGGCATCTCGCAGTTTAACCTATGAGGTTGTCGACTGCTTAACCGGGCTTGCCTGTGGATGCCTCAATAAATTAAGGCCTCCAGCCAGGGCTTAAAAAACTAAGCGACTACACGATAATGACACCCCCTGTGGGGTGCGGACCTCGGCTTAGGGCCGGGACACATAAACACGATACGACGTCGCGTCGTGCTACGACGTATATGATGGTATGTGATGGACTGGATGGTATATGATTTTACTCCGTGGACGAAACGATGCCGCGTCGTAGCACGACGCGACGTCGTATCGTGTTTATGTGTCCCGGCCCTTAGGGCGTCGCTGGGAGAGGGCAGCAAGGGACAGGTTGGATCGAAATTATTTCGGGACGAATTTAGAACTACAGGCTCAGCGGCGCGGGCTGGCTCGAGCAAGGGTCGGGGCGACTGACTAAACCGATCGCGGGGGCAGCTTTATATATCCCCACATCACAAGTACCGAGAATGTTCTACAACATTCTAGAATATTATCGAAAACAATTAACTTGAAAAAGGAAATGTATAGAGTTTTGTAGAGTGTCTCATTACTTTTGTGCCAACCCAAATTTGTCGTTTTTTTTATTTACCTATGTAAAGTTTAATTCAAATACGTACCTCATAGTATTTATTGATAGGTAAATTACGTTTTAGGTTTTTGAAAATTTCGTGCTTATAGGTTTCTAATCCCTTCACCTGTCATACCCGGTTTTTGTCCAAGCGGTAACAAAGTCAGGCGGTATAAATACACTTTTTTTTAGTGTCGTGATCAAGATCCAATATGACAAAGATTTTCGGTACATGTTGTGTGTGTGTAACAGGCAGATTATATAATTTGTCATTACACATACGGCGCCATCCGTTTAGCAGCGCCTCAGGTGGTAGACAATAAACCAAATCTAATTGTATCAATTCGCCTAGACATTATGTATACGGCGATTGAATCATCAATTGCGTACGCCTAGACTTAATGCCTAGGCGTTGTACAACATTTATTTATTTATTTATTTAAACTTTTCGCACAAAAGGTACAAAGGCGGACTTAATGCCTTAGGCATTCTCTACCAGTCAACCAAGGGTGGTGAAGAGATTAGATGGCAGGTGCTTTGGTTGACACGACGACGATAAAAATAAAAAACTTAGACAAATACATAAATAGGTTATAAACACATACATACGATTTACTATAATATATATATATATAATATATATTTATAATATATCAATATTTATGAGTATATACATTAGGGTGGTCCTTATTTTTCGACTCTTAAATTATCCCCGGGGCACTTTCTCATTTGATTATATACTTCTAAGTATGAAATAAGTTTTTTTTTGTTTTTTTTTTTTTGTTAAGATTTAGAGGCTACCAAAATTTTTACAAAAAGCATTGAAAAACATCTTAAATGATGGTTTCATTAATGTTTCATTTAGGTGTTTATATCATATTTTCCGTGCAAGTAAAACTCGCATAGACAATCGCTTTTTATCCCTTCCTCCTCTCGACCTCTCTTCTGTACCGACGCGTCGAGATTTAGACCGTTCACACAATCAAAAAGATAAGACGTACGCGTGCACACTAACATCATAATAGGTACGTTAAAAATTGGTTTGTGCGCATGCGTAATTGCGTATGTTTCAAATTGTACGTCTTACTTCACTTCTTACTACACTTCAGGTCTAATACGTCATTAACGAGAGCGTACGTGTTTTATTTGTAAAAATCATATTAACGTGTTTCAACTTGCAATGGCGTCTACAAGTAGCGGACTCAGTAAAGCTACTAGAAATCAAAGTAATGTTTGGCTTATTGGACAATTATTATCCGAATTAAACCAATCAACGTTGCCATTCATCGGTGAAGTTTTGCGTTTTTTTTTTAGTACAAAAATGAAGAACAGAAAAGCATACGTGAATCTGCGACTTTGACGGCTTGCGGAGTTATAAATTTGTGGGAAAAAGCTAATATACCAATTCAATTAAAAAAACATGTCATCAGTAAAATTGAAAAACTATTCAAAGAATGGCAGAATCTAAAAAAAAATAAAGAAGACAAGAAAAAATTCGAGTTTTTATTTAAAATTCAAACCTTGGTAGCGACCTCTAAATGTCATTTAAAAAATTCAAAAAAAATACTGAAATACTTTCTTATGGTATATAATCAAATTACGTGGTGCCCCGCGAAATTAAAGAAAAATTTTTTTTTTTCTTAGGAATAAGGACCACCCTAATATATCTATACATATAATAAATCTGTAGAAAAGTCATTTTTGTACATTGAAGAAATTGAAACAAAAAATAGCCAGCGTGTGAAAAGATAAGTAACAGAACCCATTTCCATCATTTTTGAAATTTTTGTCTGTTTGTCTGTTTGTTTGTGCGCACATCATGTAAAATCTACGAATTCAATGCTGACAATGTTTATATACAAAAATTATACGCAACTTGAGGTTTAACTTAGTTTTTGTTTCATCGAAATCGGTTCACTCTAAAGATATGATTAATTTAGTGAGTTCAAGAAGTAAAATATTACGTTATTACGCAATTCAGTATAGTACTTGCAACTAAAAATAGAACTAATGTTGATAGTTGAAATCCAAATCCGATAGATGGCGTTGTGCAAATGACGTCATTTTCTGAATCGCGGTGTTAAGATTTTCCGCGCGAGAATGACGTCCACCGTGTTTACTAGGCAAATTGGGTTTCGTTAGGTGTCTTAAAAGTTCTTGACGTGCACCTGGAAGGCGAGCAGCGAGTTTACTTTCAGCCAGAAAATGTGGCAGAAAGAATGAACAACCCAAGACAAACCACCTTGCTCGCATTCTTTCGCCTTTGCGAAAGAGACAATTTCGCTAAGTCTCTGTTGTACAATGAAGTGCCACATTATTATACTTATAACAAGCAGCAAGGTGTTTTTAATCGCAGGAGACGTGGAACTGCTGTAGAAGGCGAGTCCGGCATTTTTAAAGAACACGTGATTGGAAGAGTATACACGGTGCACCCAAATAATGCAGAGTGTTATTATTTACGCCTTCTTCTTCACACAGTGCGAGGACCTACTTCTTTTGCTGAGCTCCGCAAAGTGGACGATATAGAATATCCCACATTTCAAGCTGCTTGCCGCGCACGGCATTTATTAGATGGCGATCAGCATTGGGATGATGCTTTAGCCGAAGCATGCGTCAGTGATAGTCCACATCGTTTGCGCCATTTATTTGCCATTTTGTGGCCTATCGGACGCTGGGCAGTTGTGGCAAAAATATAAAGACGCGTTTGCCGAAGATTTTTTGAGACAGCAAAATATAAATAGTGAAACTTCTGACCAAGTACGTGAAAGCTGCCATAATAGGTCTTTGCTGGCTATACAAGATATAGTTACAAGTATAGGAGGGAACCCCCTCAGTCAATACGGCTTGCCGACACCGACAGTTGGTGGGGAACGAATTAATAGGGAGTATACATCTGAAATAAATTACAACCCCGAAGAGTTAGCAGAAATATTGCGAAATGGCTGTTCAAATTTGACGTCAGAACAACGTCAAATCTTTGATAGAGTATGCTGTAGTGTAGAACATTCATTAGGAGTGTGGTATCCGTAAGTAAAACTATAGAAGTTCGTCGGTAGCTGTTTATTGACTAAAGTACGCGGCGGGTGTACAACCATATTTATAGTAGGCACAACTTAAGAATACCCTACATTACACCTCCACCCTTATTTGCTAACTTAAAACTAACACAATAATTACTTATTCACTAACTTAAAATTAACACACATAATTACTTATAATCTATTTACATAATAAAATCTATTTACCAAACATAATTTAAACTATAATTATCATTAGGGCTGGTATCTTTGGGGAGGTCTCCTATTTCTAACGGGGCGCGTTTCACCGGCGGTCGAGGTTATACTGTTGGAATCATCATACACCTCTTTAGATGAATCGATGATTAACCCAGGATGTAAATGTGCCTGTCCATCCCTATCGCATCCCGAACCTCCCACACCTCCACCTAAGCACACCTCGGTGGAAATCTTTGGAACCGGTACTGTAGGAAAGACTAATGCATTGCCTAAAGACCGGATAGCATTCGGCGTTACTTTTGTGCTGACTATTACGTCATCGGTCTGTTGAGATTGATTTTCCCTACCTTTTAACTTTAACTGATCAATATGCCTATGTATCTCTGTGCCATCTAATAATCTTATTTGATAATCTGTGGTACTCAAGCGCTGAATGACCGAACCACTTACCCACCTTTTTAATCCTTGGTACACCCGGCACCAAACCTCGTCCCCCGCCTCGAGAGCGCGGTGCGTCCCTCCCGCCCCATTTTTCTGCCGGAGCTGCGCGTCAGCCACCTGCTTCTCGCGCGACGGTTTAAGTCGGTCTAATCGAGTTCTTAATATCCTGCCTTGTAATATTTGTGACGGACTTTCCTTTGTGGTACTATGTTCCGTGGTCCTATACACCAGTAAAAACCGTTGCAGGGCAAGTTCGACGTCTATATTTTGAATAATCGCTTTTTTAATCACTCTTTTGCACTGCCTTACTGCATTTTCCGCCAAACCATTGGAAGCGGGGTGATATGGTGCGGAAAATACATGTTCTACTCCGTTATTTTCTAAAAATGAATTAAATTCTTCACTACTAAAAGGAGGCCCGTTATCCGATACTAATTGTTTTGGTATACCGAATCGTGACCAGATTTCTCTAATTTTACTTATTATTACTTTAGCCGTAGTCGAAGTGACCGGGCATGCTTCGATCCATTTCGAAGTTGCATCGACCATTATTAAATGCTTGTGTCCCTGAATAGGTCCCAAAAAATCTACGTGTAACCTAGTCCATGGACGAGACGGCCAGTTCCACGGCTGCGGTGCATGGTGAACTGGTGCCTCGGCCATTTCTGCGCAAATTGTACAGTTTCGACAGAGGTTTTCCAACATTTCGTCTATTCCTGGCCACCATACGTAACTTCGAGCTATACATTTTGTCTTAATTATCCCCATATGAGTATCATGTAGCTCCCTCAAAACCTTATCTTGACAAATTTTTGGCACTATTAGCCTATGACCCCACATCAGACAACCCAACTCAGTATATAGTATTTCACTGCGTCTATTAAAATAAGGCTTAAGTTCTTTTATTTCTATTTCTTTAGGCCAACCATCCCTAACATAGCTCAATATACGCATTAACGGATCTCTTTTTGTCTCGTTTCTAATATCCTCATATTTAAGTAACAAGGCATCCGAGGCAAAGTGAAGGTATGTTTGTTCGGGAACTTCCTCGCTACCCGTTTCGCTAATAGCTTTATAACTTTCTACTAATCGAGACAAAGCGTCTGCCGTGTTTGAATTTGTATTCACATATTCAATTTTGAAATCATAGGCTGATAATATTAACGCCCATCTCTGTAACCTACTAGCAGTCATGCTTGGAATTCCTAATTCTGATCCAAAAATACTAACTAATGGTTTATGATCTGTTTTTAACACGAATGGTCTGCCATAAAGATATTGATGAAATTTCTTTACGGCGAATACAATAGCTAAAGCCTCTTTATGTATTTGACTATAGTGATATTCCGCGGCGGTGAGTGTCCTTGACGCATACGCTATTGGATACTCGCAGCCGTCGGTCGCTCGCTGCGCAAGCACAGCGCCGATGCCCCGTGAGCTCGCATCACACGTCACTATAACGGGCCGTGACTCATCATAGTGCGATAATATTTCTGAACTAATCAGTAACTTTTTTATCTTATTAAATGCCTGAGAATGTGTATGACCCCATACCCAATGTTTACCCTTTTTCAATAATTCGTAAAATGGTGATAAATAGAAACTTAATTTTTTTATAAATTTTCCGTAAAAATTTACCATACCTAAAAATGATTTCAGTTCGGACACGTTAGTCGGAAAATACATTTTAATTATGGGTTTAATCTTATCTGGATCTACTCTAACACCCTCCCTACTAATAATAATAAATCCTAAATATTTTGCCTCTTTACTCAAAAAATCACACTTTTCCTTTTTTATTTTTAGGCCATTTTCTTGCAATATTTTAAGAACCTTGTTTATTGTATCTATGTGTACTTCAATCGTATCTCCCGTGATCAGTATGTCGTCTAAAAATATTGTCACATTTGGTATTTTATCAAACAATTGAGTCATTATTCTTTGAAAAATTCCCGGACTCGACGCGAGTCCGTACACTAATCTATTGTATCTGAAAAGACCCTTATGTGTATTAATAACTGTAATATCCTTGGATTCATCTAGTAATATTTGATTGTATGCTTGAGATAAATCTAGTTTTGTGAAATACCTACTACCGCTTAATTTAGTAAATAAATCGTCTATCTTTGGCACAGGATACTTATCAACTCTTAACATACGATTTACAGTAACTTTATAGTCAGCACATAAACGTAAGGCGCCATCCGGCTTATGTACAATTACCAGTGGTGTGGCCCAGTCGGAGGTGTGAACAGGCTCGATGATGCCGGCGCGCAGCATCGCCTCGAGCTCGTCATCCACGCGCGCTCGCAGTGCGTACGGCAGCGGTCGCGCGCGGCAGAATATCGGCACGGCCCCCTCACGTAAATGCAATGTCGCTCGACCGCCCGTGAAACGCCCCAATCCGCCATCAAATAATTCATGGTACCTAGAATAGATGTTATTTACAATATTAGTTTTTTGTTGAACCGTTAAATCCTCCTTTGTTAACCTCGCGTTATTTATTGTTATAGGGGGTATATTGATATTTAATTCCGATAACCATTGCCTTCCTAAAAGCGTTGTACTCCCCGTTTTAAATACATATAAATCTAAATTCTTTTTATGGTTTTTATAGGTAACGGTCACTTCTAGATAGCCCATTGGTTGAACTTTACTCCCATTATAAAACTTGACTGATAGTTTACATGGTAATAACGGTATACCAGAAAAATACTCTTTATAAGTTTTACCTGAGATACAAGATAAAGGAGACCCGGTATCAATTTCCATTGTTAACATGACCTCGTTTACTAGAATGTTCATGCTCACCGGCCTGTATTGGCTTAACGACATTTGATAAATTGGTTCCTCTTCCTCCACCTCATCTTCCGTGTCTTTCTCCCCATGTGCCTCGAACTTGTGCATAGCGGGCCGCCCGTGGGCACCCGGCCGCGCCTTCCCTGCCTGCTCTTGGCCCCGGCGAGCCGCGCGGTCCACTCCAGCGCCCGCGCCGCCACTGCGCGCCACCCTGCTTGCTCCGCTGCCACCGGCCCACGATCGTCCGCGGTCTCGATGGTCCCCGATGACACGTGTACCATGTGTACCATTCTCCTGGCACATCCGACGCAAATGACCAACCTCCTTACATTTACTACACTGGTACTTTGCAAATTTGCATTCCATCTTAGTGTGTCGGTAATCCCCGCATGCAGCACATCCTCCCACTTGCATGCGATGTAAATCTCCCGCTTGATCAAATGCCACTGAACTACGCCGCGACACCGTAACAGTTCTCGAACCTGCCAGTCCCGTCGCAACCGCGTTCGCGTCGGCCGCGGCGGGCCCGCTGACGCTGCCTCGCCCGTCTACAGCGGCTGCATCCCGCTCCGCCGCCTCCAAAGCGCTCGCCACCGACACTGCTTTGACGAATTTTATGTTTCCTTCCGCAAACAATCGTTGTCTAATAAGGTCACTCATGATACCGCACACGAATTGGTCTCGCAAATTATCGTCCAAACTTGTGCCGAACTCGCAATACCGCGTAATTTTTTTCAATTCTGCAACATAATCCGAAATACTTTCACCCGCCTGTTGTCTTCTTTGTCGAAATTTAAATCGTTCTGCCAAAATCGATGGATTGGGTTGCAAATGTTCTTGCATGACCTTCACAACCTCGGTCAAGGTCATGTTCGCCGGTTTCTTCGGACTACACAAGTTCACTAATAATTCGTATGCTGGTTCCCCCATGAATGCTATAAGCGTCGGTAGTTTTAGGTCTTCCTTTACTGCGTTCACCAAGAAATACATCTCCAGCCTTTCACAATAGGTTTGCCAGCTTCCAGTCTTCATGTCAAATTCACCGAATTTAGCCATCCTCGTCGCCACTGTGGTATCCGTAAGTAAAACTATAGAAGTTCGTCGGTAGCTGTTTATTGACTAAAGTACGCGGCGGGTGTACAACCATATTTATAGTAGGCACAACTTAAGAATACCCTACATTACAAGGAGAAATGCTGTTTTTAGATGCACCTGGTAGAACAGGTAAAACTTTCCTCACTAAAGTTATCTTGGCTCAAATAAGGAGCCAAAACAAAATTGCCCTTGCCGTCGCTTCCTCAGGAATAGCTGCCACTTTATTACCAGGAGGAAAAACTGCACATACAACATTTAAAATACCAATCGACTTGGACCGCACAGAAAACCCTGTTTGCAACGTGTCTCGCAATAGTGATAAAGCAAGGGTTTTACGCGATTGCGCCCTTATCGTTTGGGACGAGTGTACGATGGCAAATCGTAAAGCTGTGGAAGCTGTAGATAGAACGTTGCGAGATATAAGACAAAATGACCGACCGATGGGAGGCTTAACGGTGCTATTCTGTGGAGACTTCAGGCAGACACTCCCTATAATACCCAGAGGAACGAGGGCCGATGAAATAGGTGACGGTAGTAAAGGGCTCTATTTTATGGCATAGTGTCATATCAACTAATTTGAGCTTTAATATGCGAGCATATTTGGGAGGTGACGCAAACGCGCAGGTTTTCTCAAATTTACTACTTCAAATTGGTAACGGCACATACCCGACTCAAGAAGGAGGTAAAGTAACTTTAGTCGAAAGCCTGTGTTCTTCTGTTGCCTCACAGCAGGAACTCATTTCCTCTGTATACGGAGATCCATCAGAGATCTCGAACCATGACGCTGCTTGGCTATGCCAACGAGCTATTTTGGCACCTCGCAACGACCAAGCAGCAGCAATAAATTCTCAAATATTGGTACATGTTTCTGGAGAAAGTAGGGAATATTTATCTATTAACACGGTTTTGGAAGAAGGAGATGCCACCCACTATCCAGTAGAGTTTTTAGACTCTCTAAATACACCAGGTCTTCCAGCACACAAAATTTATTTAAAAGTCGGAGTACCAATCATTCTACTCAGAAATTTAAGCCCACCAAAACTATGCAATGGAACTCGGTTGAGAGTAACAAATCTCCAACGAAATGTCATCGAAGCCGAAATCTTAACAGGTTGCGGCTCCGGTGATGTTGTTTTCATTCCCAGGATACCCATTATCCCCAATAATTTTCCGTTTACTTTCAAACGTGTGCAATTTCCTGTAAGCCTCTGTTACGCTATGACTATTAATAAAGCCCAAGGCCAGACGTTATCCGTTGCGGGTGTAGACCTAACTTTTGATTATTTTTCACACGGCCAACTCTATGTTTCTCTATCACGTGTTAGAAACCCAAACAACCTTTTTGTATATGCTCCGGGTAATTCCACCGCTAACATAGTATATAGAGAAGCATTAACGTAATCAACTATACCAAAGTCAGGACTCTTATCTAAATCATCAAAAAAGTGATATACTCTTATCTAAACGACGTTGTTTTGTTCTCGACAACCACGCGAACGAAGTCGCGGGCACAGCTAGTATATGTCTATAATACATTTCGCTTTAGGCATTATACATAACGGCGACGGTATACAAACGGACGGCGCCGTATGTATAATGTAGATATTTTCTCTTGAATAGGTGTCTATATTATTCTGTGTGTGATGAATTTATAAATTTCTCTTAATAATTATTATTAGTATTGAAATTATTGTTATGGAATTTGTTTGTTGAATTATTAATATGGCATTGTAAGTGTTTTATGTTTTATTTATTAATTGATTTAAATAATTCAGATACAAGTTTCTTGTTATTGAATAAACGACTATGACTATGACGACTATGACTATATACACGGAGAGAAAAATCTTAGAAAATTTACTGTGCTGTCTCATAATCTGAGTGAATTTGAGTGCTAATGGAAAAATTACCATAGACAAATAGTGAATTTTTCCCAATCTAACTCAGAAAATTTTCTGTACGAGTACATGTCACGTGCACTCACTTTACAGTGCCGAGCACAGTAATTTTTCTAAGAATTTTCTCTCCGTGTACAATCTGCCTTTGATATATATGTATTTAGTTGGTAAGCCTTGATAAACAAGAATAAGGTTCGTATTCCAATGAAAGACGTAAACAATTAGCAAACTCAAAATTGAGTCTGCAAAGGGCTTTGAAGGACCGTGGCACGTATTTTGTATTATTTTGAAAATGCGGCCACGGATGAAAACCCGTTTCTGAAATATTAACTTTCAAAGTTCGTTCAAGATCACGTGACATCCATTTTTAACTTGCGATTTGAACATGGTCCCATTATATTTTCCTTTTGCATTGATGTCAGCTATCGATTACTATAGGTTTCATGCGTGGCCGCCATTTTGAAATAAAAAACTAACAACGGGCTACAAACACAAATCTTCAAGCCCTTCTAAACTAAACATAACTGACGAATGCGATCTGTGGAATGCGCTCCCCCAGGAAATCAGGATGGCAACCAACCGAGTATCCTATGAAGTTAAGGTTCGCGAGCACATTCGCATAAAGTTGGCAGTATCATCACAACACTAATATTTTCTCACTGTTTGTCTTATTTCTTTTTAGTATATTCAAGTATTTATGTATATTGATTTTTGCTTATATGTATGTATATATTATGTTCATATTTAAAATATTTATTCCTCAATTTTCATGATTGCACCTACTACTGTTTGTCTCTGCATCACCCAAAGGTTGAGTGGTAGAAAATGCCTATGGCATTAAGTCCGCCTCTACTTTTATGTGCTTGAAGTATTAAATAAATAAATAAACTGACAAAATATGGGTGTGCTACAGTTCTGCCTATCCCCTGAGAATACAGTTGATAAATCATATCAACTCTCATTTAACAGGTGACCTCATACATATTCCAACAACCGTCATTACAAATTCGCCAGCTGCGATAGCGTACATTTTCTTTTGGAACACAAACAATCGTACTTTGTTCTGGATTTGTTCCTGGCTTCTACATCTGATTCCTGGATATATTATTGATGGAATATGCTTCATTCTTGGCAAGGAGAGGAGGTAAGATTTTTTTGTACTTTATGCTATCCCTTTAGTCGTTACGGGTAGTCAGAAGCCCGAATATCGAGTATCGTGTTACCCAATAACAGTGCTGCGGAGGTCACTTAACTGGCCCGTTGGTCTCGTGGTCGCAAGCGCGACTGCTGAGCGGTCCTGGAATCGATTCCCAGGTCGGATTCCCATCCCATCGGACTGTAAGTGTGAGGGAAGAGAGAGTGCACCTGTGTCTGCGCGGACACGCCTGCACTATGATAACATATCCCGCACCGAAGCATATATTATATCATCATCTCCCTAGCCTTTTCCCAACTATGTTGGGGTCGGCTTCCAGTCTAACCGGATCCAGCTAAATACCAGTATTTTACATGGAGCGACTGCCTATCTGACCTCCACAACCCAGTTACTGGGTAATACGATACCCCTAGGTAAGACTGGTTTAAGCATATATTATATAGCGACATATATTATAAAGTGCGTATAGCAAAGGTAGTCGCGTTTCTCTGACACACAATGACGCAGTGACTTGACTTGATTGTCATGGAAAGGCTATAAATATAGGTGAGGGCCAATCTAGCGATTTAAATCTTTGTGCAGCAGGGTTTGACTTTACGATGTCAAAAACTTTTTCTAAGAAAACACCCCAAGTAACTTACTTTCATAAACAACGTGACGTCAGTGACGTCATTCACCGGTAAATTGCGGACGCAAAGTGGGTGGTCACCGCTTTTCTAGGAATCTGTAGCTTTACAGTACAGCCTAACTACTTCCTTGTATAGAGAAGAGGCCTGTGTCCCAGCATTGGGAACTGTGCATTATGCATTAAGACGGTTTCAAGTTAATTAATTATCCCTTCCTTGCCCACAGATTCGTAAAACTATATAGAAAAATGTACAATATGTCGACAGCCCTATCCTACTTTACGACCAACGAATGGCATTTTGTGGACAACAACACAGCGAATCTTTATGAAAATCTCTCGACCATAGACAAGGAAATATTCGACTTTGATGTCGCTAAAATTGACTGGCAGGAGTACATGATACTCTGGTGCTTAGGCCTTAGGAAGTACGTAGTAAAAGACGGCTTAAAAGGCTCGGTGTACGCAAAGAAAAAACAGTTTGTTTTTAAAATGTTAATGTGCATTGTTGTGCCGTTGTACTTCTATTTGTTGTATAAGGTGGCAAGTTTTGCTATTTTATGTTTATCTTTGTTATTTAGGATGTTTTGATTAATAAATTATGTTTGGTGTTAATTAGGAATAAGTGTTTTATTTTAATTTATGGCACCTCCACCGCCAAAACTGCCCTTAATTGAATCTGCTTGCAGGTACCTCCAGGGGTGTCTATTCTTGAGGCACTGGAGCTTGTTGCTCAGTAAAACGAAGAGAATGTTGATGCTGGTCAATGCTTTGAATTCTGATAAACTATGATAACACTAGGCCTTTGTCCAGCAGTGGGCTTCTTGTGGCTGATATGATGATGATGATGATACCATTTTGATCTATGTAAGTATTTTAATTATAATATGAATGTTTAGGACAGAAACATATGCGGACTGGTGATCGTCCTTTTAAGGAAAGTATGTAAGACTATACAGGGTCAAATTTAATTCGGTAGCCAAATGCCGCAGAAGTGACGATGTGGGTGAGCTTGGCTAATCATTTCCTGGCGGAGCATAAAAAGATGTGAGTTATATTCGCATGCGGCAGAGTTCTAGGATTCATTATACTTAAAAACAATAGTGCTGGCGTTTTTGCCTGAAAAAAAAAACAAATGAAAATATGCTCTGCTAACTTCCTCTAGCAGATCATTTTATTTTTTCCAAAATTAAAATTTTATAACTGATTTCGACGAACAATGGTGAGTTCTATAGTTTCTAATATTTCTCCTATAGAGTTCTACCTAAAGCAATAAAAAATAAAACAAAAATATTGACCTGTTATTAGAATAGCAAAGTCGTTTTCATAAAACAAGTGTTTATGACGTAATTTGTGGATTTTCGTAGATTCTTTGGGCCATGATCAGTAGCAAGATTAGTGCCAAGATTAGTATTCCCAGAAAAATCTAAATAAAAGCAGAAATCTCACAAAACTATCAGCACAGCTTTGATGAAAGGTAAGTTTAGAAGAAATCTCGAATACATTCATATTTTAGTAAGTGTGAAAACAGAATTTCAGTAGGACTGAGATGTAGGAATTCCACATTTCCTGATGCATCTATAACAAAAAAAAACACTTGGAGGTGGTGAAGGGCGGGTGTTTTGGGGGACTGTCTTTTGTAATTTTGACGTTCGAAAAGTGCTGATTCTCAGCCTAGTTTGAATAAATCACTTTTGATTTGATTTGATTTCAATAAATTAAATCGAGTTTTCTTCTAACCTAACCTTTTATCAACGCTGTGCTGATAGTTTTGTGAGATTTCTGCCTTTATTTAGTTTTTTTTTTGGGCCTACTCATCTTGGCACTAATCTTGGCTACTAATCATGTCCCGAAGAAGCGGCAGTTGAAGCCATCCTGGGACTTCCACCGCTCCACCTGTTCATACAACAGGAAGCGACGTTGGCGGCAGTACGTCTCAACACACTAAACCTCTGGGGTAAGAGTTATACAACACACGCTGCGCTGCTTGAGGGACTCCACAAGGAGTTCCCCATCACGAAGGCCACCAATGACCGGGTACCCAAACAATTTATCTTTGATAAAAAATACAAGATCCAACTTCACGAGGATCGCCGCTGCGAGGGGCTGCGCCCTGCAGAGCTACGAATCTTCACAGACGGATCCAAAACAGGTAGTGGTACAGGTGCTGGAATCTTCTCGGAGGACTTCAACATACACATAGCCACACCATTGGGCGTCCACAACACAGTGTTCCAGGCCGAATGCATGGGCATCTCTCTGGCCGCTTCAGCCATCATGGCCAGGGAAGTGAAGGATCACTCAATTCGCATACTCTCAGACAGCATGGCTGTACTGCAAGCACTGAATAGTAATACAGTCGACTCTGGGCTAATATACGAGTGCCACCAGCGCCTCAACCAGGTGGGTAACTTCAATAAAATAACCATTCAATGGATAAAAGGACACAGCGGTTCGCTAGGCAACGATGCAGCCGACGAGCTTGCCAGAAGGGGGTCGAGCATGGCACCAGTGGGACCTGAGCCCATCGTGCCACTCCCCTTCAGGTATCTACGCACTCTGGTAAGGAAACGCACCAGAGATCAACATGACAAACTTTGGACGGAACAAGGCGAGTGCAGGCAGGCTAGGGAAGCACTTCCCGCAATGGATGGCCGCCTTACGAAACAGGTTCTCCGTCTAACTAGACAAAAGCTGCGTACGGTGACTGCAGCTTTAACTGGCCACGGGTCATTTAATAAACACCTCTTTGTCATAGGAGTAACAGACAGTCCGCTGTGCAGGGCCTGCATGGAGGATGACGAGACAGCGGCACATGTGCTTCTAAGCTGCCCGGTGGTCGCCACTTACAGGGCAAAATACTTCGGTAACCCAGGTACCCTACGTGAGACGGTCAGTAACATCAAGGCGTTGCTGGCCTTCCTTGAGGAGCTGGGGTGGATCGAATGATCGATTTTCCCACCCGTACGCAAAATACGCGCATTGACGTGGAGTTGCGGACACCAGCCCGTATTACCTATTACCTATTACCTATGTCCCGAAGAATCTACGAAAATCCACAAATTACGTCATAAACGCTTGTTTTATGAAAACGACTTTCTTTTTCTAATCACAGGTCAAATTTTTTTTGTTTGATTTTTTACTGCTTTATGTCTGCAGAACTCAATCGGAAAAGTATTAGAAACCATAAAAATCACCATTGTGCGTCTAAATCAGTTTTAAAATTTTAATTTTGGAAAAAATTCTCTGCTAACGAAAGTTATTACTTAGAGCATATTTTCATTTTTTTTTTAGACGAAAACAAATATTATTTCAGAACTATTATCACGCGTCTGTGGACATTCCTTAGTACAGTACGCGTCGCTCGAAATAATCACAGTGCAGCAAAGTAATTTTTATTCATCACACTTCACAGTATGTAATTATAATTCGCCACCTGAAAACTGTTTGAGATATTGAAATAAAATCGTTATTCTACATTAATAAAACTTTTTTATTAAAAAAAAAAAAAACAACCGAGTTCCAAAAAAACATTACAATGTGAAAAATAACTTTAATTTTGGAATTCGATGTCGTTCGTTCCGCGTTTTTATTTTTTTACACCGACTTCCGAAATTAATGTTATTTATCACTTTTTTTTTTGGAAGTCAGCTGTTTTTTTTTTACAAAAAAAAAAAACAGCTTTTCTCTTTTTAGTTATACCTACCCCAAAAAAAATCATATAACACTACTTGCTATGTAAATATCAGTGACAGGAAGCTGCATCTGCGTTTATAGGGTACAGACGTGATGTTATGTTGTGCGATTGCGTAAACAATGCATACATAATGGCAGCAATCGCGGTTGTTTTTTTACTGGTATTTATTGAAAAGTTCCGTTGTCTGTCTCCGAAACTCATCTCCAGATCTTTACGAAATTTAACACGTTCACTCCGGCGCGTACCACCGGTGGTACGCGCCGGCGTGAACGTAAAGATTTTTTTACGTTCCCCAAAATTAACCAAACTCTTCGTGGTCAACGTTTCAGCTCACCCAAAGAAGTTGTTGACGCATACAAATCGGCCATTTTGACTACCCCACTTCGGAGTGGAATAAATGTTTTAAAAACTGGTTCGAACGTATGCAAAAGTGTATTAAATATCTATAAGTATTATGTATTAAATATCGAGCGCCCCAACCGCAGAGCGCTTTACTTAGGCCGAGCGCAAACGAAGAATGGGAAGTTGTGCAAAGGAAAAGGTACAGAAATCGATTCTTAAGTGAAAAAGGAACGTGCACCGAAATTGTTGACAGTTTTAAGGCTGCAAACATCAGTGTCCCTCTATTTATAAATAATGTGCATAAGGACGCTTGCGAGAATCATATAGTTGCCTACAAATAGCAAAATATACCAAATGTTGTAACGATAAACTAAAGGAACTTGCCTTCCCTAATGAATTCCACCAGTGTTGTGATAGGATGTGTAGTGATAGTAGCAGGGTTCACTTGGCAGCGATAGACGCGCTTTATGGTGACATTGTGATGGCGTTGCAGGAGGCTGCGGTTGATAGCTATGTCGGTCGGGGGGTTAGCGGCAGACAGCACCGCGGTCGTCATATTGCCGGCTGGAACAAGTATGTTCGTGACGCTCACAGGGAGGCTAGGCAGAAGTTTTTAACCTGGGTGTGGTATGGTCGACCTAGCAGAGGTAACATTTATAATGAAATGTATGAATCTAAAAAAGAATTCAAAAGCAAACTACGTTATTGTCAGAATAACCAAGAATTAATAAAAATGAATATTTTAGCTAGCAAACACAAGAATCGAGATTTTAAAGGATTTTGGCAACAAACAAAAAAGCTAAACCCAAAACCTAGCGTCCCGGTGAGTGTCAACGGCATCAGCGAACCAAAAGACATTGCTAATATGTTTAGATGTCACTTTCAAGTGGAGTCGCCGCTAAAAGGTGAGCAGACCGGGGATGCGGGGGTCGTCGTGTCAGCGGTGCCTGAGCGTATCACAGCAAAACAAGTTGCTCTAATAATAAAGGCCATGACTCGAGGTAAATCTCCTGGACTCGACGGCCTTAGCATTGAACATTTGCAGCATGCGGGGCCGCACCTACCGAGGCTCCTGGGACTGTTATTTACGCTCTGTATTAGGCATTCCTACCTGCCAAGTGAACTGATGAAGACGGTGGTAGTGCCTATACTTAAAAACAAGACTGGAGATAATTCTGACAAGTGCAACTACCGCCCGATATCATTAGCTACAACCACATCTAAGGTGCTTGATGGCCTGCTTGAGAGACAGCTTAAAGAACACCTAAATTTAAACGATGCACAGTTCGGCTTTAGATCGGGACTTTCGACAGAATGTGCGGTTATGTCTCTCAAGCAGACTGTCAGGTATTACACAGATAGGAGCACGCCTGTGTATGCAGCCTTTCTTGATCTCTCCAAGGCATTTGACCTGGTTAGATATGATATTCTCTGGCGTAAATTGAAGGATGCAGGTGTGCCGGGTGAGTTAATTAATATTTTTAAATATTGGTATGACCACCAAACTAACCGGGTCAAATGGCTTGGAGAACTTTCTGACGAGTACAGGCTGGAGTGTGGGGTGAGACAGGGGGGGTTAACTTCTCCCTCACTCTTCAACCTGTACGTGAACGGGCTGATTGTTGAGCTGAGTGACACCGGGGTGGGATGCTCGATCGATGGTCACTGTATTAACAGCATCAGTTATGCGGACGATATGGTGTTGCTCAGCCCATCAATAGCCGCGCTCAGAAAGCTGATAGGCGTGTGTGAGAAGTACGCGAGGGTACACGGTCTCCTGTACAATGTACAGAAAAGTGAGCTATTGGTATTTCAAGCCAAGGGTCGTAAATTGGGGGATATGCCACCTGTGCTGCTTAACGCTGTCGCGCTTCGTAGAGTAAAAGAGTTTAAATACCTCGGCCATGTGGTCACCGAGGATTTAAAAGACGATGGGGACATAGAAAGGGAGAGGAGGGCGATGGCGGTCCGCTGTAACATGTTGGCACGCAGATTTGCGAGGTGTAGTTTAGAGGTAAAGATCACTCTGTTTAAAGCATTCTGCCAAACTCTCTACACCTGCAATCTGTGGGTCAACTACACGCAGCGGGCCATCAACGCTCTCCGAGTACAATATAATAACGCGTTCAGGGTGCTGGTGGGGCTCCCGCGCTGCTGTAGTGCATCTGCAATGTTTGCACAAGCGCACACTGACGGCTTTCACACTGTGCTGCGTCGCCGAATCGCTTCGCTGATGTTCCGCACGCGTGGGAGCGCCAACACCATCCTGAACGTGCTCAGCCACAAGCTGGACAGCCCCCTTTTGGGGCACTGGGTTCAAACTCAAGTGTGTGTGCACGGGGTCCCAGTGGGTGGCAAATACTTAAATTAATAAATTTCTGTCTGTATGTGTTTGTCATTGTATTTGAGTCTTCCAGTCTTTTAAATAAATTTAAAACTTGAAATAATAATTTTAACTGTAATTTTAAATTGATTTTAATTTTGATTTTGATTTGATTTTGGATTTAATTTTTAATTTTGATTTTAATTTAAATTTAATTTTTTATGTAATCATTTATTTAAATTTTTATTCTTATTTCAATCTTGGTCTCCGTTTGAATGTTAATTTTGATTTTTAAATTATGATTTTTTACATGTAACATAGTTTTTTAAGTCGTACTACCTACTAACTTATAATATTATGGGCAAAATATGTCTGAAATAAAAAGATTTTATTTTATTTTTATTTTATTTTTTTTATTTTTTAAATATCGCGGAGAATTCTTAGAAAAACAATAAATGGTAATAATCTATTAGATTGTCTATACTTATTTACAACGACACAACTTAAAAGGCAGCCCTCGTAGTAACAAAACCAACAATCAAAAATTAAAAATAAGCCGAGGCAGCTGAGTGATGACCAGTCCCAACTGACGGCGCCCGTTCATGAAGATGACGCATGGATCAGCACCATTCAGCTCAACCATTTTGAAGGGAGCTAAATGATCCAACACACGCGTCACCGTCAACGAGACACTGAGTGAGCATGACATGCTATCAGCCGCCAGGGCACATTCAAGTCAATGAAAGACGTACCCGGAAATTAACACGTAAGTAAATGGAAAATTCAACGATTGATATACAAAAAAATATTTGAATCACCATTTTTTTCACCCCATGAATTATGTATAGTTGTAAACGAATTAAAAATGTATAAATTTTAATGATTTCGCCTTGGTACCTATTGTTAAATTTATATTAGTTAGTCCGAAGCTAGTGGTTGGAAAGAATAGTGGTTTACATATTACTAACACGCCATTCAACGAGGTAAGTACTTGTCCTCAAGCGGTACCAATACGACTTTTTCAGTTTATATGTTCTTTCTGAAATATACGAAGATACGAAAGCACTAGGAAGTGGTGAAGGGCGGGAGTTTTGTGGGATTGTCTTTTGTAATTTTGAAGTTCAAAAAATGCTGATTCTCAACCTAGTTTGAATGAATGACTTTTGATTTTGACTGAATACAGTTTTTATCCAGTCATTTCTTCTCTTGTAGCTCTATAATAGCCTCAGATTTGATGAGTATTTGCTGGAGTCCAGGTTGCTTGCGCAAGAAGATATTACCGTTTGCGGCCCAGCAGAATTTGAAGTCGTGTATTTTTGCGTATTCCCTCGTTAAATAAAATAGTCTCTTCGTGGTACTAAACAACTGTTCGTCGACATACCCGGCATGTTTTTGGCCAGTTATTCCCAACAGTCTGTATTAAGTTTACTGTCCTTATTCGGTTGCTTGTTGTTGAAGCCCCGAACACTGGAAATGAGTTCAGACTTCGTTTGGACACTTGAAAACTTAGCGACGATCGGTTTAGTGGTGGCTGAGGTCCCTGAAATGCGATATATGTAACGGATGTTGGTCGGTGAAATCGGCAGGTCCACTGTATTCCCGGAAGCAGTCATAATCTTTATGAGGTCGGCACTTGACTCTTTATCTTGACTGGGGACAATACGGATATCAATACTTGATGACCGAGACTTATATCGTCTCCTTTACTCTTTGACATGCTGTCTACATCTCTCTATCTATTGTCCTTTCGCAGGTACGAAGGAGGAAGAGATTTCTTATGAAATAAGCATCACCTTTGCACCTATTTTTCTGTTCTGTTTTTTCTTGTCTGTTTATATGTGTCTACATAAATGGTAAAATAATTAAATCTGTCACCGTTTTTTCCACTGACTCTTTTTTCAGTTTCCTATATTCGCTGCACTCATCCTGGAGCCACTTTACTTGATATTTCATTTCATCATAAATATCACTAATAGAAGTAATAGATTTTTCAATTTTAATAGTTGATTTTTGGATCTCCAAATTTTGATGTTTCATATCGGACATTTCGGTAACTAATTTTGTCACTAACGCCCTCTGTTCCGCCATACATTTCGACCACAGAGTACATTCTAATATACTGTAAATTTCGACATAGTTTGCTCTTGCTCACGTTTCCATGACGACAGCATATCATTAATGCACAGTATTAACCCTTAAATGCATAATGTTGCCATATGGCAACAAAGTACGTCATTTAATTTTTTTTAAGAATGTGGTAGCTGTGAGTTTCTGAACGCACCTCTTTTTTTCAAAACAATATATATACGCTATGAATATTAATATTATTATATAATTATAATATATTTATTTTTTCTAAATTCTATAGATAAATACCTATACAATAGCATTTTTTGCAATACGATATAATAAATCATGCATTTAAGGGTTAACTCGTGAGCCTCTAGGACGTACGTTTACGTTGGTGAATTCAGGGTCATTAACAGCCTCCATTTTATTCGGGATTGACTGCGTATGATCTGTCGTAGTATTCTGGATTTTTTGTAATTTATTCGGCGGAGAACGCTGCATGACCGACAAGCAATTATTCAAAATCTGCTTGTACTAATAAGTAGGTGTAGTTGCGTAGCGCGTAGCCGATGTTTGAATAACTACCGCACGAGCCGATCGTCCAGGTTAAGCTACGCTTGCCACGGGTGTTCCGTGGATGGGTCACCATACTGACTATCTTTACATTATCACGCCTCGTAAAGCACGTTAAGCAGTTGGTTTCGGCTGTCATTCGTGGATCTTTCGCAGTCATTACGGGTCGTCAGAAACCCGAAGGTCTGACAACCAGTCTTGTCAAGGGTTATCGTGTTACCGATAGTCGCTCCATGTAAAATACTGGTTTTCAGCTACATCCATTTAGACTGGAAGTCGACCCCGACACAGTAATACTCTCTTCTCACAATACTCTAGAAGTCTAGATCAACTCAAGATCTTCCATTCCTTCATAAACACATCAACATCATGGTCAGATTTAGCGTCCAAGAGAGCGTTGAGCGCGGAGAGAGCGCGATGGCACGGGGACTGAGTTTGAACAATCTTCTTTACTTCTCCAAGATTATCCTGAACCATGGTGGAGATTGAACCTATGGATCCTGCCCAGGAGTTCGAAGCCAAGCTCTTGCTTCGTCACAAGGCGATGCACGAGGCGACGGATCGCGGAGACTCTGCCGTGCAGCAGTTCTACTGCGGCGCCGCCGTGTTCGTGACGGGAGGCTCCGGCTTCCTTGGCAAGCAGCTCATCGAGAAACTCTTCAGGTGAGGGTGTGACTGGCCTTTAGGAGGCCTTACCATCAACATGAGCAGGGCAGGTGACGTGCAGGGCAGGTCAAGGTGACAGTTAACAGTTGCACCGCACATGATACAACATCGTGCGACACTTCACTTTTCTTCCAATATGTACTTGGTAAAGATTTTACTTTAATTATTTTGAATGTGACGACTATGTGTTTTTTTTATGTATTTTTTAATGTTGGTCTGGCAGTTTGAGTACTTTATGCAGCCTGCCCAAATGTCCTTTCTTTAGTACTTATTGTTCGTCGAGTATTTGAACTACACGATTACTGACAAATGCTTGCACTGACTGGACTGGTCCACTCAAATCTGTGTGGTACTTTCCTCAAAAGACTATTTCCGACATCAGTCTATAAGAATGAGAATACAAACATTTATTTGCTTTAAAACATGGTACATACATACATTAAGATCTTATAAATAAAGTTATGATCTTATATGTTCACCATGGACTGGCATAGAAGTATTTAAACATGTTAAATGTAACAAATTTAACACATAAATTTGTTAAAATTAAAACTATAACATATCTTATGACATGGGGTGTTCCTTTTACTAAAGCCGAAAAGCCCCACTTTCAATCAAACGTGAACCTGAAATTAAAAATAAAAACTACAAAATAATGTAAATTAATCAACTCAATCATGTCGCAAAAATTGATAAGAATAATAAAAATAAATTCCGCGCGTCTCCACCCGCCTGCTATACGTACGATGCAACGTTGCCAGGTTTACGTACTCAAAGAATAATATTGAAATTCCGCTCAGTTTTCATCACGCGCACGGTTCCAAACATCTCCAATTGCGAGAACGCAACGAAAATCGTCCCGTCTCCCTCACACGAGCTGGCCTCATATGGGGCTTCTAGACCTCTCATTTTTTGCATAGAAATTGTGAACGTTGTTAATAACATTAGTATGTATGTACTCATTTTGCTTCATTCCTGATTGTATCCTACTCTCATTCTGATTCGTTCTTATTTACTTCTAGAGCGACCCAGGTGTCGAAAGTCTTCATTTTGCTGAGGCCTAAGAAGGGGAAACCCATCGAACAGAGGCTGAGGGAAATGCTACAGGATCCCGTAAGTAACATAAATTCGTACTTAATACTTAACCCATAATGTTAATAAAGTTAACTTAACATGACACCACGATTGTATACCCCGAAGGGTTAGGCAGAGGGGGGAGGCACACCTCCCACCTCCCACATCTAACCTCACAAGGTTATTGTTATCAATTGCGAAAGTAAATAACTCTCAGGGCTTGTCGCTAAGCAATAACAACTGCACGATCGATCGGTCAGCGGTTGGTGACCATCTTTACATAGAAATACTCGTTGGTCTAGTGGACGCAAGCGATACTGCTGAGTATGAGGTCCTGCGCTCAATTTCCATGTCAGGCAAAGTGTTATTAGATTGTTCTACCAAAAGATTCTCAGTCGCAGCCCAGAGTCTGGATTGGTCCCCGGTTGGTAGCAATGGGCTTGGGTTGGTCCGTGGATGGGTGACCATCTTCACACATCAAGACCCCTCCGTGCCTCGGAAAGTACGTTAAGCCGTTGGTCCCGGTTTTCATTCGTGGATCGTTGACAGTCATTACAGGACGTCAGTAGCCCGAAAGTCTGACAACCAGTCTTACCAAGGGGTATCGTGTTACCCAGTAACTGAGATGTGCAGGTCAGATAGGTAGTTGCTCCATGTAAAATACTGGTATTCAACTCCATTCGTTGAGACTGGAAGCCGACCCCAAAATAGTTGGGAAAAAGCTAGGTATTATATTGATTTGACCTTCCGGAATAAATGCACTAAATGGTGGTTACAACCGGTTCCCTCTTCTGGCAGAATCTTGATGCTCCGAAATTTATTTGGCATAACACACTTGGGATAATCTTCTTTAAACAAATATTTTTAAGGCATACTTAAAAAAAATATTTAATACAGTTATTGTTTGACCGAATGTTTATATATCCGAATTTACAATGGCTTACTTTTAAGATGGCAGAATTTTATTTGGTAAAGTTAACATTCCGCATGAATTCGTTTAGCAAAAAGTTTATTTAGAGCGACGATTCACTTAGCATACTCGTACTATGAAGATGGCAGAACTTCGTTTGGAATAATTTGATTAGGCATAATGCCATTTCTATAAAATAGCATTTTTAACCTTAAATTAAAATTAAAATGCTGTCTTAAAAAGTCAAGATGTTGTACTACAAAGGTTAATGACAGAAACGAATCGCTGCAAAACCGACTCCACGTAGTTTGGTCTGCCCTACACCTAGAGTGTCATTTAAGCCCCGCAGCACCGGAGCCGTGACAGATTCCATGCCTACTGCATGTTGCATGCTCGCTTGCATGCTGCATGCTTGCTGCATGCACGGGTGTATGCTCGTTTGCATGTTTGCATGCTGCATGCTTTTTGCATGCATGCTGTTTGCGTGCTTGCATGTTTGCATGCTTCTTACAGGGAAATAAAAATTACGTATATATTATATGAAATGTATAAAAACATGATTCTAACTGTAAACTTTCTGAGATATGATAGTTCTGCCTTTTAATGATTATCGATATGAAATATATGCCAACAGACGATTCTGACTGTGAATTTTCTGCGATATGATGGTTCTACTTTTTAATTATTATGGATATGAAATGGATGCCTAAAGATGATTCTGACTTACAAAATTATGAGCTTATAATGTATGATAAATGAGTGTTTGCCAAACGATTTTCTGTGCAATGAAGTTTATGCTATCCGCTGTTATCCAAAATAATATTATGCTATAAAGGGTGGACCCGGTGAAAAACGTATTACCAAGGTGTTACCAAGGTACCGGGTTGCAGAGGTCAGATAGGCAGTAGCTCGATGCAAAATCTACAGCAGCTGAATACCAGTGTATTCAGCTGCTTCCGGTTAGACAGGAAGCCAACCACAACATAGTTGGGAAAAGGCAGGCAGATGAAGATTATCTTTTCTACATACCTAGCCGTTTCCCAAATATGTTGGAGCCTGATCCTAGTCTACCCCTTGGTAAGACTGGTTGTCAGACTTTCGGGATTCAGACGACCCGTAACAACTGTCGAATGACAGCCGGGACCACCGGCCTAGCGTGCTTTCCGAGGCACGGAGGGTCCTTGGTATGTATAGATGGTCCCCCATCCACGCACCAACCGCGACAAGCGTAGCTTTTAACTAAGCCACCAGCCCCTCCTAAAAAGATAATGATAACTCTGTTATAATTTCCAGGTGTACGACATGCTGAAAGAGAGACAACCGAACTTCGCAGAGAAGATCGTACCAGTGGCAGGAGACGTTGCTGAGCTCAGACTAGGCTTGAGTGAGAAGGACTGGAACATGATCGCCGAAGAGGTTAGTATCTATCTACCATGGGAGTCCTGCATACCTATTCACAACGACTCGATACGCTTCCGTACCGCATCGAACATGAATCAATGTCGTAGGAATCTTCTAAACACTGTTCACAAGTCCAAAATCCGAAATGTTTGTCAAGGGCTGATTTTCCATTGCCAGATAACTTTTATTCGAGGAATAAATTGACGTTTGACAGTTTTTGTATGAAATAACTGTCAAAATTTCAAAACATTCCTCGAATGAAGTTATCAGATGATTGAACGTCAGATAATTTTTATTCGTGGAACAAAATTTACGTCTGACAGATTATTTATGGAAGAACTGTCAAAAATTCTAAAATATTTCTCGGATAAAATTATATCTACCGTTAGAAAAAATCAGCCCTTAATCAAATAGAAAACCGTTATTCTTCCAACAGCTGTTTGGTGTCGGGGACAAGGCAAATCAGTTGATTGAAATGTTTCATTTTCGATACGATAGCTATGCTGAACTGAAGATGGACCCATCTTTAGACAGGCTCATAATAATCCATACTTTTAAACGAATATAATTATGTGTGATACCAAATCCTGCCCGCGACTTCGTACGCGTGACATTTTTATAGCATAAAAGTCGCATTTAAGCCTTAGTTACTCCTTATGACATCAGCTATCTGCCAGTGAAAGTCCCGTCAAAATAGATCCAGCCGTTTCAGAGATTAGCCGGAGGAAACAGACAGGCAGGCAAAAAATTTAATATTTGTTTTTAGGGTTCTGTACCTCGAAAGGAAAAACGGAACCCTCAGTCAAGACCCTTTTTCTCAGGAACAAGTGGAGTTATCAAGTTAAAATCAATATCAAATACTCAAGGCTGCAATAAAACCAATTCTAAGTCGACGCAATCAAAAGATACGAGCGTGTATGTTCCGTTTATCTTGAATGTTAAAATATGCGGATATTTTAACATTCACAAGGTAATCAAAATCTATAGGATACATCCCGTTAATTCCCGTTCACCTAGAATCAATAAATTTGGCAAGAAGCAACATCATGTAGCAGAAGTAAAGGAAAAAATCGGAAAACCGTAAATTTGTAGTTACCTACCTACAAAATGGATTCACTGCAACGGAGAATCGCTGACTCCTATGTCACAGGGACTTATACCTATTATTTTGGAGTCAAGAGTACTTAAATATTGACCTTTGTATTAAGCCTTTTATATTTTAGTCATAAGTATACTGTTAAGGGCTTTTAGTGAAATAAAGAATGTATTTATTTTATACCACTGCCAATCGCTTCTGGCAAAACGTGCTGTTAAGTTACGTTTATGTCCCAGGTAAACATAATCTACCATATGGCGGCGACGACGCGGTTCGACGAGTCGCTGCGTGTCGCCACCATGATCAACGTGCGAGGAGCGCGGGAGGCCCTCGTACTGGGCAAGGCTTGCAAGCAACTCAAGTAAGTTGATGGTAGGATAAGGATGGCTGTGTCGCAGATGGATTGTCGAATCCACTGTTTTACAAAACCGCTACTTATTTTACAAGACAGCTTCGTTATGTAAAACAACTAAACGACGTAAAGCCGCTGGGCTTAATTAACGTGCTTTCCGAGACACGGAGGGGTCTCGGTATATAAACATGGTCACCCATTCACAGACCAACCATGGCAAGCATAGCTTAACCTGATCGATCGACCTGCGCGGCTGTTGATTTTTAGCCACTGGCCCCTCAAATTCAAAAGTGCCTGTAATTGCTTTATTTGAAATAAATATTTTGAGTTTGAGCCATATTCAATAAAAATCTGCCACAAAGGTTTCCTTTAATAGAATTTCAACTATGTCTGGTAGTTCATGATAATGGGTGCTATGCACAGACTACTGCGCAATCTCGGGGGACCAAGGGAAGAAGTTCCCCACCTCTACGCAGGCGTCATGCGATCGATGGTCCTTTATGGAACGCCTGTTTGGTTAAATTGACTGTCGAGCGTCCGACGCTGCAGGAATAAAATCAACAGCCTTCAGTGGAAAATGGCTATTCGTATCACACGTGGATACCGAACGGTTTCTTTTGAGGCGGCAACACTCCTGGCACGCTTTACGCCGCTGGACATCTTGACGGATATGAACGCGAGGGTTTATAAACGGATTCGTGCCATACGCCAAAGCGGCGAATGCGTGCCAGGAATAGCTATTGCAAGGCTCAGGCGGCTGGAACGGCGACACGCTTTCGAGCGGTGTCGCGAGCGGCTACAGCAGCCGTAAGGGCAGGAGAATGTTGATATTCAAGCGAATGTACTACACCGTTACTATATGTTCCTTATGGACTTGCAGGTCCTACGTCCACGTGTCGACAGCCTACTCGCATGCCTGCGAGAACCTCATCCACACAGAGGTGCTGGAAGACTTCTACCCGAGCCCCATCGACCCCGAGACCCTCATCAGACTAGTAGAGACTGCTGATGAGGAGAGGCTGAATGATATTACTCCTGCGTAAGTTTTCAACATAGGTTTATTTATTTATTTATTAAAGCACGTTAAGCCGTTGGTCCCAGCTGTCACTCTTGGATCTTTGACTTTTTTCGGGTCGTCAGAAGCCTGAAAGTCTGACAACCAGTCTTACCAAGGGTTATCGTGTTACCCAGTAACTGGGTTTGTAGAGGTCCGATAGGCTGTCGTTCCATGTAAAATACTGGTATTCAGATGCATCCGGTTAGACTGGAAGCCGACCTCAACATATTTGGGAAAAGGTAGGCAGATTGATTAATTTGTTAATTATTAATAACAAACTTATATTTACAGTTTGCACGACACATACAGCCCAATTTCAACTTCATATCGGCTCTGGAATCTATATTTATATTATGTCTGAAGTGCGCTACCCGCTGCGCAGTACCTCACCCCTCACCCCCGCTGACACGTGAATTTGTTACTGCGCAGCCGCTCGCCTCATGTTCCGAGCCGCCATAAGGTTTGAATCGGGCTGTACAAGTGTACAACTTATCGCTCAATAGAATCGCGCGTGCGGTCTCTACGGTTGTTACATGAATGAAAAAGACGAATGCATGGTAAAAGTGGAATAGTTTTGTTTATAAAAATGGTTTAGTAACTCTATTAAATTACAGCTGATGGTGTATTATTCTTGTTAGGTACTAAATATTCTATTGGGGTGATTGGGGTCATGCGCTTAGTGAATAAAAAAAACATAGTTTCTTTGGGAAAGTTGTTTGTTATGATGACTAGCGGTAGGTACGAAGTTCGCCGCTTATTTGTATTTTTTTCTCAATTTCAATTTCAGTTTGATAAAGAATTGGCCGAACACGTATTCGTTCGGGAAGGCAGTGGCAGAGGAGACGGTCAGGTCCATGTGTGGTGACCTGCCTCTGTGCGTTGTCAGACCTGCTATTGGTAAGTACACACTTGTAATACTTTTTTTTTTTTTGTTTCGGGGTGGAAAATCCTCATGGATGTCCGCCGCCCTGGGGCGGGTGGCGGGGTCTGTCAGACTCTTACTGACTAAAAACCACCCCGGTGTTCTTTCTCACCTACGCCGGGGGTCGCGGGAACGAACGATACTTCCGAAACCCCCGGCTGGTGCTGGCCCGCTACTGCGGGCCTCTCCTCGTGTCAGGGGGGGGAGTGAGGTGTTGAACTCCCCCCGCGACGTCTAAGAGGGGCGCGCGTGGAACACTACGCGCCGCCGCCTCGGGTCCTGATGTGTGGGGGGCGACGGACGTCCCCAAGTCCGTCGCCCCTGGACCCATTTAGGGGGGCTGGAAGAGGGCGTTGTCCGCCCTCCGCCGACGCCCGGTGCGCCTGCTGCGGGCCGGGTGAGGGGACGAGATCTCCCTCTCCCTTTCCGCAGCCTCCTTCTGCGAGACGACTGTTTCGCAGAAGACACTTGTAATACTAGCCTAAGGTCCAGCCTTAGCCATTTGTTGCGCAGGTCAACGTGACAGTAAACATTTGCACAGCACATGCTACAACATCGTGCGACACTCACTTCACGTCAAATACAGACAGCCGGTCGATTCTCTAAAAATCTCAACGTGAAATCATAAGTGAAGTGAGCTTGAAGTGAGCAGTGTCAATAGTGTTAATCCCTAATAACAGCTCACTTCCCGCTCACTTCACCTAAGTTCTCTCGGTGAGATTTTTACAGAATATCACTGCTGCTATGATGATGATTATAAAAGGGTTCCCGATATTATTTGATAGTGACCTGCGGGGTGATATGCGTAACACACGAACAGTAGCCGTTCAACAACATAGGTACATACATTGCGTTATTTACGTTGTTGAGCAGACAACATTTTCTAACATACTGAGCAATGGATTAGACTGATAGTGTGTTACAAAATTAGGTTGCTGTAGGTCATAAAGTATAAGGTCAAGGTCATAATCAGAAAGGATCCTTGTACTTTTTATAGTCAACCCCTTTCTATCCCTATCATCTATTACACAGTCCATCCATCGTTTCTTTGCTCTTCCCCTACTCTTATATTTGTCCTTTTCTATAATGTAACAATTTTCTGTTTCAGTAATATGCGCTCGCAAAGAACCTAATCCTGGCTGGATCGATATTTCCAACGTGTACGGAGCTAGCGCTGTGAGTAACAATATTATCATCATCATTCAGTCGAAAGACGTCAACCACTGAACCAAGGCTTAAATGATTTGCCATATGTCAGCTAGCACACGCCAATATTCCAATAAAAACATTGGTAACTATACTCAAGCAGAAATAAACAAAAGCCTCTAGGAATAAAGGGCGTACCCACTTCAATATTATTATGCAATGCTGCAATATGTTCATAAAGCTGTAACTTGAAGTCACAAATGATAAACTAGGAACTTTGAAGTAAAATTTGTATAAATAAACAGTTAATTACTAATAACAATAACTAAAACATGAGGGGCTTGTGGCTAAGTAATAACAGCTACACGGGTCGATCGATCAGGTTATACTACACTTGCCGTGGATGGGTGACCATCTTTACATATCAAGACCCCTCCGTGTCTCGGAAAGCATTTTAAGCCGTTGGTCCCGGCTGTGTCATTCGTGGATCTTTGGCAGTCGTTACGGGTCGTCAGAAGCTCGAAACCACCAAAGTACCAAGAATGTAATATATTGGTATTCAGCTGCATCTGGCGAGACTGGAAGCCGACCCCAACATAGTTGGGAAAAGGCAGGCAGATGATGATGAATAACAAAGCCATGGTCAGCAAGACGACCAGTCACCACAACCTCACTTTCATGGCTTGTCCACCGACGCCTTTCAAAGTGCTTCTAACCATTCCAGATCGTCCTGGGTCCCGGCCTGGGACTTATGCATGTAATGTATGCGAATAATGATATCCGTATCGGCCTGATCCCCGTGGACCACGTAAACAACGCCATCATAGCTGCGGCCTGGGAGACAGCCAAGAGAGCTGCTGCGGGGGGTGGGAAGCCGAGGATTTATACTGTATCTACGACCAGGAATCCCACTCTATTTGGTGAGTTAGTTTGAAAGACAATCTCTTTTTTAGTGATAACAGCCGCACGAGTCGATCGAAAGTTTATAGGAATATGAACCAAATAATGTTTACATACACTTTTTCACATATGCATAAGATAGCGGATTATAGCTGGCTTAGAGCTGAGTTGATTTTTTATATTATTTGTCTTTTTTTATTACCTATGTAAAGTTTAATTCAAATAAGTACCTAATAGTATTTATTGATAGGATTAAATTTTAGGGTTTTGAAAATTTCCGTGCGTATAGGAAGAATCCTATACGCACATATGGAGTAGAAACTCCATTCACGTTTTATACCCGGTTTTTGTCCAAGCGGTAAAAAAGTCAGGCGGTATATACACTTTTTTTCGTGTCGTGATCGAGATCTAATATGACAAAGATTTTGGGTAAATGTTGTGTGTGTGTAACAGGCAGATTATATAATTTGTCATTATACATACGGCGCCGTCCGTTTAGCAGCGCCTCAGGTGGTAGACAATAAACCTAGTGGTATCAATTCGCCTAGGCATTTTGTATATGGCGATCGAATCATAAATTGCGTTGCATGAAACCCGGTTAGGGCACGGCGACAATAATAAAAATAATTTTAACATAATAATACGTTTTTTTTAATACAATTGTAATTATTTATCTAGCTATCATATTTACTAAATATTTAGGTATTCTGCGACCTAGTAAAAGGATTTTTAACCGACTTCAAAAAGGAGGAGGTTATCAATTGGAATGTTTCTATTTTTTTTTATGTATGTTCGGGCATAACTTCGTCATATATGGACGGATTTGCAAAATTCTTTTTTGTTCGATAGAGGTTTATTCCAAAATAGTCCCATTTAAATTTAAAACAAAAAGTGTTTTGTTCCATTTTATATTTATAGCAACATAAGCTAGAGATACTGCTACTGAACTGCTTGCCAGCGCTCAGGTAATTTTCTAACGGACTGGTATCTTCCATCTTGGTTGCCAGCCTTTATCTCCTTGTCTAGGGCAGCGCGCATGGATCCGAGGTCAGAATAAGCAACGCCGCCTAAGTTTGCGTTTTAACTGATGGAAGTACCCATAGTCATACGGACTGATGTCTGGAGAATAGGATGGCTGAACCCAACGCTCAGTGCGGCGTGCACTCATCCACTCGTCCACAGTGGAGTGACGGTGAGGCCGAGAATTGTCATCCAACAGCCACACTGAGTGCTTACGGTTCGGAGCCCAACTGTTCATCAAATTGTTTAAAAATTGAATATAGCGTTGGTGATTCATTTTTTCATTGTGACCCAATACATCACAATTATTGCGGCACACATTGAATAGAGTCATAACTTCCAGAAGCTTCCTTCGAGACTTTAAGGTGAGAAGACTTTTTAAGAGGTAAGTGGACATTTTATTCTGATTGCACCTAAAATTCATAGCATTGGTATTTACATTGTATTAGTTCTAACCTTTCACTATATTTTACGTAAAAAGGGTTCCAAATAGGTACCGCAAACTCTAACTGTGGCCTAATTATGGATTTGTGTTTGGAAGTGCAAAAAAGTGGCGGGTCGACGAAAATCCCTGGAAGATCTCATAACAAAACCAAACAATTCGGCTTTGTTAGCATTTTTTTTTTTAAAATGAGCATCCAGATGGAGCTTCGAATCTAGCAGAATACCAAGATCGCGGAGAAAACTTACTTTACTTATTGACATATTGGCAAGACGATAGGTGAACTCAGTAATATTTTTCTTTCTCGTAAATGTTATAACATGACACTTTGGAAGACGAAGGTAAAGCTTATTGGAAGAGCAGTAGCCAGAGAAACGGTCTAAATCCTGCTGGAAGTTACAACAATCGACTTTATCAGAAATAATTTTGTAGACCTTCAAATCGTCCGAGTACAGTAGAAATTTTGAATTTTGAAAAAAGTCTTTTATGTCATTAATGTATAAAATGAATAATAAATGGCCTAAAACGGAGCCTTGTGGTACACCGGAGGTGACCTAAAAAGATACAGATTCAAAGCTATTAACGACCACCTTTTGTATTCTGTTCGTCATGTAAGATATAAACCACCGTAAAGGGTCCCCTCTGATTCTATTGTAAGCAATTTTATTAAGTAGTAGTGGGTGGTCAAGTTTATCAAAAGCCTTCTGAAAATCTGTGAAAACTGCATCAATTTGCTGTCTATTATCGAGACTATCAAACAGTTGGGATGTGAAAATGAGGAGATTGCTAATGCAAGACTTGTCTTTAACAAAGCCATGCTGTTCTTTTATAAAAAACTGCGAATAGCAAGATATAATTTATTATGTACCGTTCAAATAGCTTGGAAAAAGCAGAAAGTAAAGAGATAGGTCGCTACGTCATGCATGGAACCACCCTTATGAACTGGTATAATATTTCTTGTATTTTTTTATATTTTTTGTTTCCAAACTTCAGGGAAAATGCCACATGATAAATATTTATTAAATAATATAAGTAAAGGATAGCATAATGTATCACACGTGTTTTTCAGAAAAACCGAACGAATCCCATCAGGACCAGGACCCTTGGTTGAATGACCATGGCACGTGGACCTGTCCGGTGGTATGATTTTCAAAATGACGGCCATGGATAAAACCCCGTAAAGCATCACGTTTCCGAGATATTAACTTTCAAAGTTCGAATCACGTTTTCAAGGTCATTTTTTAACTTGCGTTTTGAACGTTGTCATATTATTATAACTATTTTTCCGTTTTAATTGATGTCAGCTATCGATTTATATAGGTTTCATGCGTGGCCGCCATTTTACCAAAAAAAAAAAAATGGCGGGCAGTTAGGTATGCCAGGTTCCATACAAAAATCTTCAATCCAATTCAAACTAAACATAACTGGCAAAATATGGGCGTGCTACACTTCTGCCTATCCCCTGAGAATACAGCTGATAAATCATATCAATTCTTATTTAACAGGCAACCTCACACATATTTCAACAAGCGTCGTTGCAAAAAACTACCCTACGCCAGCTGCGATAGCGTACACTTTTCTTTGGAACATAAATGATCCTACTTTGTTCTGGATTTGTTCCTGGCTTCTACATCTGATTCCTGGATATATTATTGATGGAATATGCTTAATTTTTGGCAAGGAGAGGAGGTAAGATTTTTTTAACTTTGTGCTACTCCTTTAGTCGTTATGGGTAGTCAGAAGCCCGAAAGTCTGACAATCAGTCTTTCCGAAGGGTATCTTGTTTTATTTTATTTTTATTTTATTTGATAGGAATAACAAACAGCAGTATATTACATAATAGGCACACAATATAGAAACTTATAATAAAAGTAACAAATACACTACTCAAGACGTTATCCACAGATTACTATACAGAATAGCTAGATGTTAGCAAAACAAATTAACAAATTAAAAAAAAAGCATTTAAATAAAAAAAATAAATAAACAAGAACAAATTAAAAAAAAGCACTTAAATAAAAGAAATAAATAAAAAGAACAAATTAAAAAAAAAGCACTGAAATAAAAAAAAGATAATAAAAAAGAACAAATTAAAAAAAGCACTTATTAACTAATTACCAGCGTTATGATCTCTTAAAATAGTTGTAATTTCACTCTTAAATATAGCTTTCCTGAGAAACATAATGTCAGTAGAGCCAAACCGTTTATTATAGGTGTCTACCAGGCGATGTAACGGCGAGCGCGTGTTACCCAGTAACTGTGCTGTGGAGGTCAGTTAACTGGCACGTTGGTCTCGTGGTCGCAAGTGCGACTGCTGAGCGGTCCTGGGATCGATTCCCAGGTCAGGTAAAATTATATTGAGTGAGGGAAGAGACAGTGCACCTGTCTGCGCACACAAGTGCGCATATATTATAATTATAGCGGCATATATTACAGTGTGCGAATAGTAAAGGTAGTCGCGTTTCTGTTTCGTTTTGACACCTCTGACACACAATGACGCAGTGACTTGACTTGATTGTCATGGAAAGGCTATAAATATAGGTGAGGGCCAATCTAGCGATTTAAATCATTGAACAGCGGGGTTTGACTTTACGTTGTCAAAGATGTTCTCTAAGAAAATACACTAATTTACTTTGATAAACAACGTTTTAGTGACGTCATTCACCGGTAAATTGCGGACGCAAAGTGGGTGGTCACCGCTCTTCTAGGAAACTGTAGCCTTACAGTACAGCCTACTTCTTTATATAGAGAAGAGGCCTGTGTCCCAGCAGTGGGAACTGTGCATTATGCATTAAGACGGTTTCAAGTTAATTAATTATCCCTTCCTTGCCCACAGACTCGTAAAACTATACAGAAAAATGTACAATATGACGATAGCCCTATCCTACTTTACGACCAACGAATGGCATTTTGTGGACAACAACACAGCGAAACTTTATGAAAATCTCTCGACCATAGACAAGGAAATATTCGACTTTGATGTCGCTAAAATTGACTGGCAGGAGTACATGATACTCTGGTGCTTAGGCCTTAGGAAGTACGTAGTAAAAGACGGCTTAAAAGGCTCGGTGTACGCAAAGAAAAAACAGTTCGTTTTTAAAATGTTAATGTGCATTGTTGTGCCGTTGTACTTCTATTTGTTGTATAAGGTGGCAAGTTTTGCTATTTTATGTTTATCCTTGTTATTTAGGATGTTTTGATTAATAAATTATGTTTGGTGTTAATTAGGAATAAGTGTTTTATTTTAATTTATGGCACCTCCACCCCCAAAACTGCCCTTAAATGAATCTGCCTATAATAATAATAAATAATAATTTCATTTATTTCAGGTCTGTGACCCTATAAGTACTTCCAGGGGTGTCTATTCTTGAGTCACTGGAGCTTGTTGCTCAATAAAACGAAGAGAATGTTGTTGCTGGTCAACGCTTTGAATTCTGATAAGCTATGATAACACTAGGCCTATGTCCAGCAGTGGGCTTCTTGTGGCTGAAATGACGATGATGATGATAACATTTCGATCTATGTAGGTATTTTAATTCATCATCTGTCGAGCCTTTTCCCAACTACGTTGGGGTCGGTATTTTAATTATTATTATAATATGAAATTTTAGGACATATGCGGACTGGTTGGTGATCGTCATTTTAAGGAAAGTAAGAAATAAAACAAAAAAAAAAACTATACAGGGCCAAATTTAATTATCGAGCCAAATGCCGCAGAAGTGACGATGTGGGTGCACTCGGCAGATCATTTGCTAGCGGAGCATAAAAAGATGTGAGTTATATTCGCATGCAGCAGAGTTCCAGACTTCCTTATACTTATTTATTTTTTTTTATTTTTTTGTTATACAGTATGTAAGTACAGATTGGTACAAAGCTACTTGTTTAATTAATTTAAAGTCAGCAATTTCGCGTGGATTCTTAAAGAAATACAACGTGTAACGTTAAATGCGCAAAACCTCAGACACCCCAACTGGTTTTTAATTTAATTGATCTATTTCGGAGAGAAAATAAGTCATTATAAAAATTGTAAAAGTTTTGTGTGCTGTTTTAGTTTTACTGGCCATTCTGATCGTTTCTTGCGTCTGCGGCGACGCTTTATCGAGGGAGGGGTCGGCACCGGGCCGCTGCGCCGCGCTGACATTGGCTTACTTGAACTATTAATAAATAGACACGGCAACGTCTATAATGATCATTTTTTGAAAAATGTGACCTATACTTATTAAAAAGTGGTTCAATTAATTCTGCTCGTTATTCTGATCAAACTATTTTCAGGTTTTGCGCATTTAACGTTACATGTTGTATATGAGTTTACGAACTCGAGTACCTACATTGCAAATCAATGTGTTCACGGAAATTTAGATTTGTGTCAATTGTGACACCTAAATATTTCATGAGATCGGCTTTAGCTAGAGTAGGACACGAACAAGCAGAGTCAGCGTCTGGCGTACAGTTATGAGCATAAATGGTAAGGTTAGTAAGTGGTATATTAGTGTTTCTCATTCTAAATAGAATATATGTACTTGGTTTTCTCTGCATTTAATGTTAGTAGGTTCATACGAAGCCAATTTTATACAATGTTAAAGCCACTCGGAGCATATTTATAGGCCTCCTCTCGTGATTTAGCCGAGAACAATAGGGCTGTGTCATATGCATATGACATTATGATACCATCTGCTAATTTCAGGTTGCACAGCTCATTTATGTAAATTAAAAACAACGTTGGTCCCAAAATACTTCCTTGTGGAATGCCGTAGCAGCTGTTTTTAAGTTTTCAACTTTTATACTGACCGAGTTTTACACCCTGATGACGATTTTTAAGGTAATGTTTAGAGCAAGCAAATAAAAGCTTAGAGCAAGAAATAGTGTCGAAAGCTTGGTAAGATCCAGGAAAATTCCCATGCAGTGCAAGCCATTATCCAGATTTGAAGTAATATAATTTTTCAATTTGTGTACTGCTTGGCAGGTTGATCTTTTTGGTCTAAAACCAAATTGACTATCTGAAAGTAATTTGTTGTCCTCAAGATATTTTATTAACCTATTATTTATAATTCTTTCCAAAATTTTCGAGAGGCCTGTTAAGCCTGAAATGGGTCTGTAGTTATTAACGCAGTACTTGTCTCCAGATTTGAATACAGGGGTGACCAATGCTTTTTTAAGTAGGCTAGGAAAAACTCCATTAGACAGACATAGCTGAAAGATATTATGTGTTAAAGGTTGAGCAAGTAGGTATTTAAATTATCATTAGTGATACCAATTCGTCTTACCTATTGCATAACGTTACTTATTTGCTTATTTATCCAGTAGAATCAATCATACAATTTCATTCCATGTTGTCATTTTCATTTTTGTTTGATGTCAACCTTCAACCCATTCAAGTAGACTTTGTCCCATTAAAGCAAACACACATCCATTAATAATTAGTAATAGTTCAGTGCTTATTAATCTAGGTATTATATTTGTAATGTAGTGCCATAAGTACACTTTTTTTTTCCTTTTTCAGTTAAACATTTCGAATTTGAATATTTTTTTTCTAACCGCCTACCACTTTTGAATGGCAGCGCTTCTTCGGTCAGCTGTTTGCTTTTGTTGTTTTACAGGCGCAATATAAGAGTATTATGGGCAGTTGCCCGTAATGATCAGAATCGGCCATGTCTTCAATAAGTGGTAATGTGCGTAGGAACCAGCAAATAATCACTCGAGTCACAATCAACCGTTATTTAATCGCACATAACATCTTCCTTACAGAATCTCACTAAAATTTATTCACTAGTAATTAGGAAATCACTTAGTCAATCGGTTTTAATTATTTTTTAAATAATAAGGGACAAGATTACTCGGAACAAAAGCAATTCGTCGGATACGTAGACAGAGAACTCTGTCTACGGTCGGATACGTGGTGCGCTCGCCGTTGACGTTTAAAAAACCTGTCACGTTTAACATGGCCGGGCTGACCATCGCGTCGACGCTCCGCCAGACTGACAGTTGTCGAATATCGTTCCTAAGTATATCTCAGCAGATGGTGCTAGCAAAACGCTGTCAAGTATATTTCAGTGCTTTTAGTATTTCTTCTTTAATCAGTCTTTAGCGCTTACAGCTACCTTCCTATTTAGCCATGGCTGATGATATGAATATTAAGGAGCTTACAAAAAGCGAGGCTCATTACACTCATTACACCACTAAATCTAGCGAACAGCTTAGTGAGGAACCTTGTCGAGTTAGAGATAAGAATCGAGAACATGGTTACCTTATATGCCGTCTATGATCAATTTCAGAGAAATCAGAAAGCAGAAATCATTTATTTGCTCATAATGTAGGTATACAGATATGATGGTAATTTCCATGAGAGTCCCGATACATTTTACCGTACGGCATGCAAAATTATACAACGTTAAATGTAACGTTAAATGCGCAAAACCTGAAAACAGTTTGATCAGAATAACGAACAGAATCAATTGAACCACTTTTTAATATAGGTCACATTTTTCAAAAAAAAATCATTATGAACGTTGCCGTGTCTATTTATTAATAGGTCAAGCAAGCCAATGTCAGCCCGGCGCAGCGGCCTGATGGCGACTCCTCCCTCGGTAAAGCTTCGTCACTGACGCAAGAAACGATCAGAATGGCCAGTAAAACTAAAACAGCACATAAAACATTTACAATTTTTTAATGACTTATTTTCTCTCTGAAATAGGTCAATTAAATTAAAAATCAGTTGGGGTGTCTGAGGTTTTGCGCATTTAACGTTACACGTTGTATAACATAAAACATTCACAAACAAAAATAAACATAAACAAACACAAAAAAAAAAACATTCCATTCACTAAGCGGCATTTCTAACATTATTAAAAATACTCATATTGTGACATTCGGAACTAGGCAATTGGAAAGAGTCAATTAGAGTACCTGTCTGCCAAGCTCGAGGAGCAATTTTCTGAACGTGAGAAATTCGAGAGCAAAAAAAAAAATAAGGTTACAATAAATGAACTGAATGTATTTTAGCAAAAAAGAGAGAACTAACTTACCTACACAAAATAGTAACGGGAACTATAAACCGGGGTAGATATTAACCCCTCATAAGATTTACGTCTTCACTCCGCCAGAGTAAACGAGATACTGACGGGCCTCGCGATCTCGCTCTACGAGTATAGTTATAGCCTTAAAGTAAATTAAGTATGGTATAATTCTTCAGTCGATAGTCGTCACATACAGACTTAAAAACATAGTTCAGTGTTTACCTGGAGTAGATATCTACTCCGGTTTGTAGTTCTAGGGATAAATAACCACATTCAAGCCTTGTTTAATGTGGAACCACTTCAAAGGGAGAGTACTCAGGGTTTACGCCAGATTGTTGATGTAACCAGCAAGAATCTGAGATCACTGGCAACGCTAGGGTTGTTCGTACAGCATTGGGGTGAAATGGTTATACATTTAATGGCATCAAAGTTGGACCCGGTTACTAGGAGACAGTGGGAAGAACATAGGAATACTTTGACTGAGTATCCATCCTTACACATGTTTACTAAATTTATTTCTAAACGATGCAATCTTTTAGAAACACTTAAGGAGGCTGAGAATTTAAAATCGAAGCCAGAGTCATCACACAGTAAGCCAAAAAGCTTCGATGTATTATCAAGTAAGGGAAAGTGTAATAATTCATGTCCCCTGTGTAAACAGAGTCACTACATATTTAGTTGCGAGCAATTTAAGGCGCTTGCAATCGCAGCACGCATATCTAAAGCGAAAGAATAATAATAATAATTATATAAATATTTAGGGTAAAGGCAATTCAACGGACTAGATCATTCTACAATAAAATACACATTAAACTCAGAATACAAAAGAAGAGTGGTCGCAGTATGTAAAACGCAACTCTCCGGAAAACATTTAATAAAAGCGCTGAACACCTACGCAATTCTGGTATTAACATACTCGTTTGGAGTGATCAAATGGTCCAACACTGACATACAACAAATTTTAATAGAGAGTACAACACGCACCACACTTACTAAACACAATAACCTACACCCAAAATCAGCAATAGAAAGATTGACCATCAAACGGCAATACGGAGGGAGAGGCCTTATAGATGTCCATCATCTTTGGCAGAAACAGATAGCCAATCTAAGAACTTTTTTCATTCTAAATCACGCACAAGTAACATGCATAAAGCCGTAGTTACGAACGATATCAGCTACACCCCACTTAACCTACACGAACAGATAGATATACAACACACTAGCAATGAAGACCCACATAAGCAAAAGTTAGAAGACTGGAAAAAGAAAGTGTTGCATGGACGGCACCATGGGGGTGCCGTCCATGCATCTAGAGAAATCTCATATAGATACCATAGCATCAAATAGATGGCTTCAAATCGACAACTTATTTCCGGAAACCGAGGGATTTATTATTGCAATACAGGATCAGATCATAAATACTAAAAACTACAGGAAATTCACTATAAAAGACCCAACGATAACAAACGATAATGCCGCAAATGTCACAGCCAACCAGAGACCATACAACACATAACAGGGGCATGCACAACACTCACACAAACAGACTATACACAAAAAAAAAAAAAAAAAAAATACAAAATAGTTTATTGGCAAATCAGAACATACATTACATTTAACCGTGTCCGGAGCCTCCTGTTAAGCAACAATGCCTGTATTAGAAGGCTCCGCTCTTTCACATCATTGTCGTACACTTAGTGTACTGTGACCTTAGGGGTAACTATGCAATGTAAGTACAATTTTCTGTATTAGCCTATATTTACTAATGTTAAGAAAACCTAAATTGAAATATAATTATAATGTAAGCAAAGTTGCGGTTTAAATTAATAATAGTGAGAATAAAACTTATTCCCAGTTAGACACAAACAAACCCACACACAAACTCTACTACGATCGCGCCATATTAACCGACAGGACCGTTCACTATAATAGACCAGATATAACCCTTAAAGATAAAGTTAACAAAATTACATACCTTATAGACATCGCAGTCCCTAATACAAATAATTTGCAAAAAACCATAGTTGAGAAAGTCAGTAAATACGCAGTGAATTTGGAGAAAAGAAAAAGTGTACGTAACACCCGTCGTGGATACAACAATGGGTACATTGTTGTATCCACGACGGGTGTTATACCCAATCACCTCCACCACAGCCTCAAACTAATAGACCTGAAAGACTCCATTTACATAACACTTCAAAAAGCCGCCATTTTAAACACCTGCAGAATAGTGAGGAAGTTCATGCAAATTGAGGAACATGAAATCTCCTCATAAGAATCATATTCGTGACAAAAATCACCACACACGCTACATTGACTTGGCCTAGGCCCGTTAATGTAGCTGAAACTAGCTAAAGAGCTAAGAAAAAAAACATCATGTTCAACAAAAATAATAATAATAATATTCCACAACTTTCACACAACGCCATCTAGTCCCAAACTAAGCAGAGCTTGTGCTGTGAGTACTAGACAACTGATAAACATAAATATATATTTCTAAATACATATATATTATAGATAAATTACACCCAGACAAAGAACAAATGATCGTGCTCATCACACAAACATTTGTCCTAGGTGGGAATCGAACCACGACCTTGCGCATAGCAGGCAGGGCCACTGACCACTAGACCAACAGGCCTGTCAAATTTAAACATTGATTTGAATTTTTTACGCCCAGGTCATTCAGAGGCTACTTGTCCACTTGGTCACTGCAAGTATTGCAAAAAAAGGCATAATACAATGTTGCATTCTCATGATGATGAACCTAGCTCGAGTAGGGAGCATATAACTTTAGCTGGCACTAGTCAAGATTTTTCATCTCGTCATGTATTGCTTTCCACAGCATTAGTAAGTCACGGACCCTTCCGGGATGCCGCACAGCGCCGGAGTCTTACTTGACACTGCAAGCACGGCAAATGTTGTGACTGAGGACCTTTGTGGTAAGCTACGTTTACCTATTCGTAGTGTAAGCTCACACGTTGCAGGCATAAACAGTCAAGTGTCCACCACTACGTAATCTTGTGTTTTACATTTACAATCGTGCGATGGGTCTTATAACATTGACATTGATTTTTTTGTCTTGCCCAATATAACCACTAATATACCTCATACATAACCCTAGCCTTAAGTGACTTACAGCTACCAGCAGGCATAATTCTGGCTGATCCATCTTTTGATGTCCTTCCTCAAGGGCGAACCTACCTAAGGGCTTTTCTGGCTGCAGCCCAGGGCTCTTCTCAGTATGGACATATTCACGTGACTAAGTACGGTGAGGTAAATCTAGCGATTTAAATCTTTGGGCAGCGAGGTTTGACATTACAATGTCAAAAACGCTCTCTAGGAAAACACATACCTTCATACAACAACAACTTTTCAGTGACGTCAATCACCGGTAAATTCCGGACGCTATATGTGTATGGCGGTCATACAGACGCAGCGGGCCGCAGCGCAACGCATTTTCATACAAAAAAGTGCGATGCGGCCTGCCTATAGTGAGCGATGGTTCATAGAAAATGTACGAGAGTTATGAAGGAGGATTTTTGCAAAGTGTTGCGTTGCAACGCGGCCCGACTTAATCTGCGCAAGCCTTAACACAGCAAATTGACGAAGTGTGTCAATTTAAAAAACAATTAATTTCCCACACTGTATCTGCACAGAAAGGTATATGTATAATATTAGAAATAACCCAAAGACACTGTGACCTACTCGACAAAGTAACTGAACTATACTTGAATATACATTATATGGTAATTTCACTATTGCAAAAATATAATTTCTTATTTAAAATAGCTTGCTCTACATCCATGACCAGCAAAATAATAGCTTAAAAAAGGTAAAGAAGTAGGTACCATTTCCGCCTTGATTATATAACGTAGGTTAATGTAATTAAGGTCAGGTGGGGTAAGAGAGACATACTTTATTTTCTGTAAAATATTTTGACTGCTAGGAAGAACAGCTTAAGTCTTTTAAGATCTTTGAAATACACAAAACTTGCCTTTATGTATTAGCTTCCTGTGGGCTAAATGTCATTACGCTAATAACAGTTCTTACGACGATATTGACGTAAATGTCAAGATTTAATAAACGTTCCTCTTCCCCCTCACATGGGGAAAGAGGGACAGTCATTGTATTTCTTAAGATTGGGAGTTTGAATTAAAATTTTCGTTGCTAAATGTTCGTTAATTTGTAGGTAGAACTGCTTCGGTCAATATTGGATCTTAATGTGTATGAGAGAGATGAGATAAGGTATCATTTGGTTTGAAGAAGAAGACTAAATCAATTCGGGGTAAGAGGGACATACAAGTTCGATCAGGGGTGGCAAACTAAAAAGAATTCTACAAGTAATAATTCTATATTTATTTAATCATACAAACAGTACGTAATAATAAACAGTCTCTCCCTAACTAGTTTTCCCTAGTTAGTTACTGTTTAAAAATAACAATGGAACTATCTAACGAGATCGACATTGTCATTAAATGCACAATACTCTTCCACTTCTGTCAGCCCATCCCATTCGCCGTTAAATTCCCCTGCTACCATATGAGTTTCATCTGATTTCTCAGTAAAATTCACTGTCTCCTTGCTTTGCCTGTCCAAATTCTCACCAACTTTTTTCACCACATTGCTTTTCTTATCTATGCTAAAGATTTCATCCTTCTGTTCATTACAGGGTTCATAATTTTGTAAAAATTTGTTGGTGTATAAATCTCTTGTTATATCATATTCTTCATCGGTTAAATGTATAATATCAGAATCATATATGTATATCATTCCTGCAACAGTCAAACAACAACAAAATATTACAATTAAAAGAAAGGGATGTATACAAAACTATTATAATATAATAAAAAGAAAAGATTTGATTTTTTATTTGTTTGTGATATGATTTAACTCAAAAACTACAAGCCCAATTTAAAAACTTCCTTAACACATAGAATGCTGCATTGTTCCTGGGTAACATAGTCTATAAATTATACGATGAAACGGCAATTTACGGGAAAGTTAAGTTACACGCGGACGAAGTCGCAAGAAGTTTCTAGTTTATTTATAATTTAAAACTGTAGTAGGTACAGAACAGTCAGTCGATTCTTTTCATTTTATCTACCTATAATTATAAATTATTCAAAATGTTGGTTACCCCTGACATGGGGGAAGAGAAACATATGTTCCTCTTTCACCGTGAATAGTGAGCCTCTTACCTCTCTCTCTTCTTGTTTTTGGAGGTTAGGATTTTCAAGCGAAATAAACTCATATTATTAGTAGTTTTTAAACTAAAATGATTCATAAAAAGAAATACTTACATTTTTCTCCGTGTATCATTACATTTAAAATATTTCCAGCACTCTTTTTTCACCAAAATATTGGTTCGGAAAAAAACGTGCTAACTTTGTGCTAGTCGAATTCACAACTGTCAAACGTGTCTTCATTTTTTGTGGCTTCTGAGTCACATAGCGACTTCTATTAAAAACCGTTCAAACTATTTCGCCTTCACTGTTTTATCGACGGAAAGTTCATAGTCATAATCGCTTCGGTTTACTGGTTATGGTCCCTAGTCCCTCTACCCCCGGTGTCCCTCTTACCCCACCTGACCTTAATTTAATTTTAATTTTCTAATTTTTTAATGTCATTCGGCCAATGTTACTCTTTGTTCTTTTGCAAAAAAAAAAGTAATTTGGTTAAAAATAAAAGAATCAAGTAGGTACAGACGTTTAATTTTTATTTACTTGCACGTACAGTTACATGTAAAAAAAATCGAATGCGTAAAAAATATGTCGACTTTCGGATGACAGGTGACGGAAAATGTTTCCAGCTTACAATAATAATTCGTGAAAAAAAAAAAACTAAAAAACCGGACAAGTGCGAGTCGGATTCGCGCACGAAGGGTTCCGTACCATTCATGAGATACCATCATACGGTTCATGAGATACAGCCTGGTGATAGACGGACGGAGGGACGGACAGCGGAGCGGGAGTAATAGGGTTCCTTTTTACTCTTTGGGTACGGAACCCTAAAAAAGAGATCGTGGAAAGGTTTGTTCTCCGTTTTACCAGGAAAAGTTGCAGGCTGATGATTGGGATAAACGGACACGGAAAGTTCCGTTCGTTTTAACGGAATACTAATGATGATTTCTGAGAGGCCAGACTCTGCAGTGCTGGGGAGATTCATCCAGCTTTATGTGACGAGATGACACTATTACTGGCTATGAGTTTTTTTTTGACATGATATTTTTTGACATTGATGGTTTCATGATTTTATTATTTGAGTTGAGTCTAAATTATATTTTGTTTTTGATTGTTTCTTTGTATTGACTAACATAGTTTTAAGACCTTTGTTACTAACAATCATAGACATGTAATTCGTCTTCAATAAATAGAATTATTATTAGTATAAATTCGACCATACTTTTACACATAGAATAAGTCATAAACTCGTCACCTCGGGTGGTGGGTCCTAGTCTTACTGCGCCCATTGAAAATGCACATATTTATCAGGTTGGCGGAAAAGTCTTGCACCAAGATATAAGACTTAATGAATTTATTGATAACTTTGTTATTTACAATAATTAATCAGTAATGTAATCCCCAAATAACTCTATTACTCTGGCCCATCTAGTTGGTAGATTGTGATGCCCTGCGCCCAGAATTCCGGAGGCTGTGCAGAAAATAAATTGTCCACTGCCATTTTGAGGTCTTCGTAGTTATGAAAAATTTTCTCACGCAAATAAAGCTTTAGTGGTCGGAACAATTGATAGTCGGATGGCGCGAGATCCGGTGAGTACAGTGGGTGGGCAACGGGGTGCTATCCAAGCTCTACGATTTTTTTTCGAGTCTCCGAAACAACATGAGGTCGCGCATTATCATGGAGTAAGTGAACATTTACACGTCTCGGTCGTTTATCTCTTATTGCGTCAGCCAGTTTCTGAAGCTGTTCAGTATAAATGGAAGTCGTAATCGTCCTTCTCGCAGGGAGAAGCCCGTAATAGAGTGGGCTCTTCGCATCGCACCAAACGGAGAGAAGATGCTTGCGTGAGTGACGGTTCGGCTTTGGCTGCGTTGGTGGCTCTGCGTCGTAAGGAAGCCAGACGGCGTGCCGTGTGTTGTTATCATAGAGAATCCAGCTCTCATCGCCGGGAAACTCTTTCCAATCTGGCTGAAAAAGAAGCGATTCACAAATGCTAACTCTGACTTGACGATGACTGTCAGTTAGTTGATATGGAATCCATCGTCCCATTACTTTACGATAGCCGAGTTTGTGTAAATGAACCTCGATGGTCGAATGATGACAGCCAAGAGTCTCTGCCAAATCACGCGTATTTATTTTTGGATTAGCCTTTAAACAGCGGAGTAATTCCTCATCGTCGAAGGTGGATGGTCGCCCAGATCGCTCGTGATCTTCAAGAGTTATATCTCCCGATGCAAAGCGAGCAAACCAGCGGTCTTATCTCCCATCGCAATACAACACCTTCACCGAACGCTTTGGTGATGTTAGCGGTAGCCACACTCACGTTCTGTCCCTGACGCCACTCGTAAAAAATGATCGTTCGAAGTTGATGTTCACTAATAATTTTCACAAACTAACCAAATCCTCACTAGCGCGCCTTTATATACCCTTGATGTGATAACTTCGAGAACCTTCTACAATATTCTTACGTATCTCAGATCAATACTAAATATTCCGGAAAATTCTAGTTATATACAATTTCTTGTGCAATATTTTTCCGCCAACCTGATATTTCTATGAGTTGTCGGTTGTAGGAAGCAGGTAGACCACTGCGCATCTGACCCTAATCGGGGACATCACCTTCACCATTTACATAGTTTAGGTAGGGAACTATAATAGGTACCGAAAACTATACTGTTTTACCCGGTCAACGCCCGTTGCAAACTAGGGCAGGATACCTTTCCCCCACCTACTCTCTATCTACCACCAAATCAAGACACCATGGCTATCAGGACAATCCCAGAGCCAGGAAGATAGTCAAGCTCCCTACCAGCACTTACTGGAATACTTACTTCATCTCTCCGCTCACGTTTGCTCTTGCGAGTCTCCACTCAAGCCGGCCAATAAAGGCAACAAAGAGTTGGGAGCCTTGTTCCTCATCAGTGCTCACTCCAGCCGGTCAATAAAGGCAAGCCAGAGATGAGGAACAACACTTCTCCAGGGATAAAGGGTCCGTGGGGTCGCTACTGCCCAACAGCTCGACACATGCTGCCCCGCGCGTTTCTGTATCTTCCTTGCTCTGGCTCCTCACACTAGACCTGTGCCAACAAAGGTTAGGTACTGTACCGGCACGGACCTAGAGCTCGGAGTGCGCAAGCCCGCCCACGGCGTCTAAAGACGACGTCTAACTAACTCATTTAATAAGTGTTTCAACGGATTTTTCTATTTGTTTTGAATAAAAACCAGTTGATACAGAAATAATTGTTATAAAAAATATGTAACCTCAAAGTGGTCATGTGGGAAATTCCGTCTAATATCAACGGGGCTGAATCGTCATATACCGTATTTACCCTTTTTTTTTTTTTTTTTTTGGTATCGGGTTGGAAAATCCTCATGGAGTCCCTCCGCCCTTGGGGAAGGGCGAAGGGGACTGTCAGACTCTTACTGACTAAAAACCAACCCGTGTTCCTCATGTACCCGTGTGTCGGAGGGGCGGGTATCGCCGAAGCATTCGTCGCTACCCCCCGACGGGTATTGGCCCGCCAGAACGTCAGGCGGGCCCCGTCACCCACTGCGGCCATCACCCCGGCCGCAGGACTCCACTATGAGGCGCGCGCGGAACACGACGCCGCCGCCTCGAGGCCTGCTGCTGGTCGGACGACAAGACGCCCCAAGTCTGCCGTCCGCAGGCCGTGCCCTACGGTGGCCGGAAGTCGGCCACCCTACGACGCCCAGTGCGTCTGCTGCGGGAGGGGAGAGAGGAGGCAGCCTCTCTCTCCCTTTCCGCCGCCTCCTTTGCGAGCATCACGGCCTCGCAAAAGGTGGCGACGGCACTCCACCCTGACTCGCTTCCGACCATGGTAGACACAACAGCCGGAAGCGAGAGGTTTCCCGCAGCACCTACGGCCGCGACCAAGTCACGGCGCTGCTCGGCCCAGGCTGGGCACTCCGCCAACGTATGCAGCGCCGTATCGTCGCGGCAATCACCACAATGGTGGCACTGGGACGTCGGCTCCCGGCCTATGCGACACAGGTACTTCCCGAAACACCCGTGTCCGGTAAGCACCTGCGTCAGCCGGAAGCCGAGGGCGCCGTGGCTCCTATTGAGCCACTCCTCTAGAACGGGCCTTACTGCCGCTATAGCGGCATGCCCCGCCGTGGGTTGCGCTAAGCGCGTCTGCCACTCCGCCACTAGGACCTGGCGGAGCTCTGCCCTGCGTGCCTCAACCTGTCGAGGCACCAGGCGCTCGCCCCGCTCGACTGCCTCCACGCGCCACCAATAGAGTGACGCGAGGAGTTTTGCGTCGAGATCCCAGGGCGGGGATCCGGCTAGGAGGCTCGCTGCCTCAAAGGAGATCGTACGGTATCCCCTTATGATCCTGACGGCCATCGCGCGCTGCGGCCTTCGCAGCGCGGCGACGTTGCGGGCCGTCAGGGCATCCGCCCACACCGGCGCGGCGTATAGCGCCATCGACCGTACGACCCCCATGTAGAGCCTCCGGCAGGAGGAGTTGGGAGTAGGTATAAATTGGGGGTTCTGGATCACTCACTTGCTCTCGCTTCGCTCGAGCGCGTGATCCAGAACTCCCCAATTTATACCTACTATCATGATGGGGTTTGCTCGACTGACTTATCGTTTTTCTGGTTTCGTCAAATTGTAAAATGGAGATAATCATACGGCTGTGGCCCGATTTACAACACAGGTTGAATATTTTTTATGGTTTGATGAACTGGTGTTCAATATTTTGTTTTTATTGTTTTTTTTTTCGTAGATGAATTTTAACGAATAGTTTTATATTTTTGTTTCTTTTAAAAATAGACATCTTGATTTGTCGACATAATATTTACCTTTCACAGCATTTAAATAAAAGCAATCAGGAAAGTTATGAACATGCTGCAGCCAAGGATCATCGTAAATCTCCCAATCTTCTATAACACCTCCACATGAGAAACAAGCTGCTTTATCATTTACACCATTTCCACAATAAAAAAATCCGGCGTCAGCCATTTCCATCACTAATCTTCTCCTCGAATCAACCGTTGCCCAATAATTATTAAATGAAAATTCACGCATTTTATACTTGTTATACAAGTCATAGCGCGGATTGTATTTATTTTGAGACATGTTCTGATTACTCACTCTCTACTTCTTGCTTCAGATAATTATAAAAGCATAATAAAGGCTATATAGTTATTGCTAGCAACTTATAAAGATTAACATTTAGGGGTTTGGAAGGGATAGGAAACTGTTATCGTAAAAATTAAAAAAGAAAATATTTACATCAAAATTTTATTATCTATACACCATCTTTTTAAACATAAAACATTTTTTAAAGCACATATTGAATCATGATAAATACAACTATACAAATCATGACAATCTTCATATTTTTTGTACAAGCTTATCAAACTAGGACAATCTTTATCTTCTAAATTATTTACATTATTATTATTTGAAATATCTTTTAACCATAATACTTTTTCTGTACCTTTGGTGTAAACACATTTATCTTTTAAAATATTCTCAATCAAATACCGATAATTTTCGTAAGACACAAATCCTTCACCCCAGTATATCTTCCTATTACGTTCAATCCAACTAACTTGTCGTTTTTCTGGCTCCGTCAAACCGCGAAATGGAAATGGCGGCTTAATTAAAAACACTTGAATTTTATTATTACATAATATAGCAATTTCTTTAATGATAAATGAATTTGATTCTGTTTTGAAACCTTGAACATCTACAATGGCAGTCATGATAACCTGCGCACTATGTTACTCAAAGGTTTATATTCCACAAGTCGATCGTTAATAATTAAACAATATCCAGTTGTGTTATCTGGTATTGGTGCTGAACATTCAATCTCCAAACGCACATCTACGGGACCTGTTTTCAAACTATCGTTTTGTCTTGAACAGTCTATGATAAAGAGAGGAGCCTTCTCCTTGAAACCGGTTAAGTCAAGCAAGGGGTCTGCAGGACAGTTGTAATACGACTGACGAAATTTCACATACATTTCATATAATATACTGTATTTGTTCTCGGAAAAATTTAAGCATAGAGGCTCGTAAGGATAATATTGTGAATTCAAAAACAAAGTTATGTTGGTAACCCCACAGTGTTCGAAAAGAGAACTGTCTTTGGTTTTACTATTTTTTCTACCGGTTTGCAAGCAAAAAATTACATACCGAGGTTTCTCTAATTGTGAGGCAGTCTTAACAGACCAACAATGTTTTGTAGTTTTAGGGAGTAAAGGATATTCGTATAAATCCCAATTTCTAAAGGCTATCTGAATAGGTTTATCTCTTTCTAAATGTTTAAGAAGTGTCAGTCGTTCCCGATCTGATACTTTTATATGAGGCACCCGCCATTGCACTTTTTGCATATCTATTTGAAAATGTGCAACATCGTCAGTTACTATAAAACTGTTTAAGTTAGAGTTACTTCTATTCAGAATAAGTTCATGTTTACAATTTATTACAATTTTATTATAATCCTCAGCAAATCCTAAAATCTTATTAAGAGGAACAATAGCACTAAAATAGCCATCGCTTTTAAATCCATTCATGTTCCAACCCCACAAAGCAGCGACTTTATTTTCTCCGTCATTCATTGAAACGTATGACTTTATTGTTGATGTTATTCCAGAATTTTTAATGCGATCTATTTCTATACCATTTATTTCGTATCTGATATCTTGAAACAAAAACATAATAGGGTTGTTACTGAACGTAATAGTTTTCTTAATAAGATTTCCATCTTTACCGAAGAACTTTGCTTGCCCTTCGACGTAAATTGTGCTGGCTGATGGCAACACATATACGTCTTGTTGGTGTATGGGAATTCTGATTTCATCGTTTTCTCTAAAGCTGTTGTTGTAAGGATTGTACGAATGGACTTCATAACTTTCAATCGAATTATCGAAGCGTGGTAATTCAGTAATCTGCAGCATATTCATACTTTGAAACCTAGGGCTTTAAGAAAATCTTTATTTGCTTTAGTTAATTTTATAACTTTTTTCTTACGTCTTTGCACCTTAGTGGTTGTACAAGAAATAGGACGCTTTTTGTTAACTGCAGGGTTTTTATAATATAATATCATTTTATTTCTCTTATATGAAGGCGTAGTTCAATATTTTTATGTTCTTCTCTAAAGTTAATACAGAACCCAAATTGATCAACTATCTTAATAGATATCGATGTAATAATATTTTTGTTCACTGGAAAGTAAATAAGGTTTCGAGGTATTTCTATGATTCGCTGACCTGTAGCAGCATTACATACAAATTCATGAATTATATGAGTTGGTAACCCGTTAGAGTAGGAGCCGTGTACAAGATCACATTCGATTCTAATCACTGGAATAATGTCGTTATTAATACACACATTTGGTATTGAATTTAATACCGAAAAGTATAACAAACCGCATTCATATTGACCAGATAAATACAGAGGTGGTTGAAAGAATGTATCCAATTCTGATTTATTTCCAGAGATGGTTACCGTTATAGACATGCTAGTAGACTGAATACTTTTAGCAGATCCTGCTCATTTTATTCTTTGACTACACCAAAAATTCTTTAAAAAATGTAAACATAGGTGTCCGCAATTGTAAGGGTGGTCGCGCTGTATATTATCATAATTATAGTGCACTTTAGCTCCTAAATATTTTATTAACTCCTTTGGTGGTTTAAGATTTCCATAACTATCAAAATATTCAATATAATCATTGCTTTTTGCATAGGCTACCCAATGAGAACCTGGATTTTTAGAACTATCTAAATTAACAACTCCACACTCTTTTTTAAAAGGTTGTTTAGGGAGCTCATCTCTCATAAATACCCCTCGGAAATAAGGAATATTATTTCCATACTTCAAAATGTCAAAGTTAGTTAAGGCTCGTTTGGGTAGCCGATATCTTAGTTTTTTTCTTTTGATATAAAAATTCCAAGCCCATGTTTATGCGGTTTAAGGTGTAAACCTTTTCCAATGCGAAGAGCTTCCATTTTTTCATTGTGTCTTTTCGATTCAGCCAATTGCTTTTTGGCCATCTTGAATTCATTTATAGTTTTGGCAATACCAGCTGCACCACCTGCTAACGCTCCCACCGCCGATAATCCCGCAAAAATGGGAATCAAAGGTAATACACCACCACTTTTCGGTATAGGAATAACTCGAGGAAGTTTAATGGATGAATCGTCAGCTAATTCTCTGGCGGCCGCCATAGCTAATTCTATCGCCGCTTTTTTGCACTTTGGCTTTAATTTTTTAAAGCGTCTTTTTGTTTTACTAATAACATTTTTGAATTTATTTTTTAATCCTTTTCCCGATGTAACTTTCCGAGAGCGCTTTTTGTTGCTGTTTTTTAGGCCAGAGCCGGTTTTAATTTTTGCAGACATTGCCTTGCTTACTAAACGTGCCATGATTTTTTCGCATACACTTGCATCCGAGGCAACTGCTCGCTCTTTTGCCCTTTTTAACAAAATTAAATCAGCTTTGTGACGATCCTCTAAGTTTGATGATTTGTGATAGGCAATATCGTGTTCTTTGCAGTATTCGTCTAATTTATTAATACCTTTGTCTCTATTTGCAAGCCTTTTAATTAATTTTGTACCAGGACCGCAATAATTGTATCCGGGTAAGTGTAATTCAAATGGTAAATTGTTTATAATCCAATTGAGAAGACTACTCTCTCCAATACACATCATAAGACTAATGAATCTAAATCGAACGCTGTAATAAATACTTACATACTTCGAGTTAATTTTATTTTTATTTATAATACTATATTCGATTTATCAATCCAGCTGCTTTCAGCAGAAGACAAACCCAGCCATTTGACTAAAACCCTGCTTCCTTTTCTTCTAAGAACTTTCTCGACTAGATATACATTGTGATGTTTTGTCTTTTGAAGCTCTTGTGCATAAAATGCTCCTAAAATAGGCTGACCTCTGATTGTATCTTCAATTAAGTAGGTGATAGGAGTTGTATTTTGTATTTTTCGAATTTTAAATATTTCCGTTGACCAGTTAGGGGTATATCCTTTTTCAAATGTTCCTTTGTACTTACTGATACGTACATAATCACCTACTTTAAACTTGCTTTTTATACTATCATTTTTTACCAACCTTAGATATCTTTCTAATATTCGTTGCTTATTACTGCTATCCACGTTAGCGGGAATTTCATCAATTGTCCGATGGTAAGTATGATTGTATTTGTAAATAATGTCATTAAGGGTATTATCTACCCAATTATAGTTGCCTTTTAAACTAAATTCCTTATAAAGTTTAGATTTCAATGTTCTGATGAATCGTTCAACTATCGAAGCCTTTTTTGTTGAGAAGGTTGAATAGTGATTAATTTGATTAGACTTCATAAGCTTTTGGAATTTATTATTATAAAATTCTGCTCCATTATCTGTTTGCAGATTTTTAGGAACACGTCCTTTAGCTAGAAAAATTTTGAAACAGTTACATACATCATCTTTGGTTTTAGTCTTCAGAGGAAAGACCCAAGCGTACTTTGAAAATGTATCAATAACAGCAAGAATAAATCTACAATTTTTATTTTCTTTTGAAATTGATTGCATATCAAGTAAATCTGCTTGCCACAGATCGTCTATATCTTTCATAATAACATGTCTTCGAGGAAAGTTTACCCTTACATTTTTATGAATTTCGTTTACCACATCGGCTTTGCTCATTTTCAGAATTCAGTACATTTGTCTTGAATTCATGTATAATACTGAATGTAAAGCATATTATTCCGACTATTTATTCTTTAATTATGCCCGCTTCTTTTAATTCTTCTATTATCGATAAAATTTCATTATCATGGTTCGTATTGCCGGCATCTCTTGAAGCTACTAATAGTTTCAATCTCTCGACTAATTCGTTAGGATCATCCCAATATACCAAGTCGGTGTTGTTTTTGTATTTTTTTAGCGTTGGCAAGTTTCCGCCAAGCTTAGTGTGAGAAGGTTTATCATCGTTTGACGATTCAGAAAATAGGGGTTTGATTATTTTACAATATTTTATACCTTTGTCACCTCTTATTTGGCCTTTAGGATTGAAATCTCTTTTATGCGCATTTGTATAATGTAAAATATCCTTATAGACAAGTTTATCTTCGTTCGATATTAACTTTAAATCAGGTCTTCTTCGAAGTAAAAGTTCTTTAAGACCAGCCGTTAAATTATAAGCTTTGTCACCGATTTTAATCAAAATGATAGTATCGTTATTCAAAGTATCAATTTTAGAAAATGATACCACCGAATTACCCATCATTAAAGTTTTGTTTTCACTTCTAATTCCAAATGGTATACTAACACCTTCATAAATACCAAAGATATCATCACCCTCTAACGACATTTCTAAATCATCTATAGATTCCTTTTTAGCATTTTCTTCAATGAATTGAGCAGAATTTAGATTTGCATCGTAAAAGTCACCGATCTTTGTAGATGAACTAGTATTATTTTCATCGGATTCGATTCCTTCAGAGTTATTTAGAGTTGTATTTTCAATTTGATTCATTTTTTCTTCAGATCTATTAGATTCAACTAGAGTTTTTAGAGGATCTGTGACAGGTTTTAGCATTTTATCAAGTGACAAGTTCATTGTATGTTCCTGATTTTTCATTTGTTTTATTTTGTTCTTTATGGAGTCGACAGATTTCACTAATTCCATTTTAATATTTGTCTCCATCTTTCAATAAAAATAACAACTGTGTTCAGCTAAGAAAGAAATAATACTAACGGCATTTATGCGTGTAATTCATATTTATGTACGAACCTTCATTCAAAGTTTAAAAAAATATCAAAATTCTGTCTATACCTTCCTTTGTTTAATGGTGACTCTTTGTTAATAAGTAGAAAATTATAAGGGTTACTCCAAACAGTTTTACAAATTTCTTTAAACTGATTCCATAGTAGATCAGAATTAACATGTTCTTCATAGATATGCTTTAAGTTCACATCATCTTGTTTAAATATTATAAGAAAGTTGGCATTATCGCGTAACAACTGTTTCGGAATTTTCGAGTAGGTTTGCGATAAGTAAAAACAGTCAATTTGCTTATGTCTACCCATACAGAAATAATTCCGGATGTTTATTTGATTTTCACACACAACATCATCAAATATAAAAACAGAATTTGGTAAAGCTTCACTCGGAGATATGACATCTTTATCGTCATTGAACTCATAGAATTTTATCTGAGGTACTCTTCTTAATACTTCTCGTAAAAAACAATATTTTGGTTGAAAATTAGTCTTCGAGTAAAGGTAAAGGTTTTGAAATTTGAGTCCATTTTCGTGCAATAACAAACTGATCACAACGTTTGTTTTACCGCAATTAGAGGGACCGCAAATTATACAACGAATCGTATTTGGCAATAAAGCGCTATGTCTAATCTCTTGAGGAGACTCGCCAAGATTTATATTTTTAACGTTTAGTGATATGGGTTGTTTGATCAACTTCATCTTGTCAATTAATTTAATTAATATTTAACATAGGCATATATACTTTATTTTGCACTATCTTTAGACATCACTATAGGAATGGTTATATTCTCATCTTACAATATAGGAATATATAAATGTGAGCTAGGTAATGTGACTCATGTTACAAATATGCATCGTGCATCAAATAATTTTTGTATGTATTATAAAATAAGCGATCACTTTGCAGGTGTCCTTTGCTTAGGCAGGTCATTTTGTTTACGATTTTATATTTTCAAGGTAAGTATTTTTTTATTTCTTTATTTAAACTAATTACAATAATAATTATGTACTTAATGCATCTCTTTTTTTACAGAATCATGTCACACTCACCATCCTACAGCCCCGTTTTAGATATCACGGACCTACGAAATTCAGAGGTATGTCACTATTAAGATTATCTTAAATCAAACATTAAATTCATAGTTTTATACTGTTTAGTTATAATATTCTCGGTATTCTTTCAGAATGTGATAGATGGCATATACCCAGTTACCAATCCTTTTTACTATGCTCAAGATAGGGAGAGCTGGGATAATATTGAAGTAGCAGCTATAGCACATGAGGAGAGTCGCCAGAAAAAAATAGAGGAGCCGAGATTGAAGAAGAAAAAAAGTAAATCTTTTAAAAACTCATCTTTTATCGTACGTAAGGAGCAAGGGCGCGCTCGTCACCTAATAAAACTTACGGTCTATGATTTGGATGGTCGCAATATGGAAGAAATAGACACTGAAACTGATAATGCGAGTGTGAATGTGCAATATATAGTGACAAGTGATTACGATGATATCATGGACAAAACTGATCATTTAGTTAGTAAAATAGTAGAAAATATAAGCAAATCTAATGTGTAATGTTTTATTATTGTTATTATCGTAAAATGATAATTTAATTATTATTTGTATTTTATTTTAGTAACTACTATTTTATTTTAGTAAACTACAAACTAGCATTCTAAGTTAAGTGCAGAAGCCCACACATCAAGCTACTCCAATCTGTCAAATTTCTTTGCTAGGTTTTTAACTTTATTACAAAAGAATAAGGTTCATATTCAATTAGGAAAATTTGACAATTTGGAATAGCTTGATGTGCTGGCGTTTGTACTATTATTAGATTGTCATTTAAATGATAACAGCAGAGACCCTTATTAAAAAATTGGGATAAAATTGAGTGACTGTGAACAGGTTTAGGTAATTTTTGTATACCTAGTTAATAATAATAAGATAAGATGAAATTATGGATGAAGCAGAATATCTCGTCGGTAAAATAGTTAAAAAATTAAGTTCGCCTACATACAGACCTTAAATGTAATGTTTAAGTTATTGTTTAATTAAATGTATAAAACAATAAAATTAAAATTGATTCTATATACTGTGTTTTTAATCACCTAAAAGCTAGTATAGATGATACCTCTTATTAATAAACACTGCATATAGTTATGACAAGCTTAGTCTTAGATATAAAAGTATAGTTATACTAACGTTATTCATGACATAATTTTATACGCAGTGTTTTATAAGAGACAAAATCTTTCTGAAAGGAAGACAAAAAAGAAACAAAGAATACAGATTATATATTTATTGATTTTAAGTAGTTACATTCATTTATTACAATTTTTATTTGATTATACAATTATAGCTTATAGCTTTTATATCTTACAACATAGTTTAAGCTCAGTAGAACAAATAGAATAATCCTACAAATAGGTACTAAAGTATTGAACTATAATGCCCCCAAGGCAAAGTGTTGAAATTACCTTCAATTCTCTGCCTTTTATCATCTTCACTATTAAGTATGAGCTTATTTATTTTTTGTGTAAATACTTGATGATTTTTAGATCTTATAACATACATATCACCTCGCAGGTTATCATTAAACATTAATGCCCTTTTATATTTTTCAATATCCAATTTTTTTGTTATCGGCTTTGTTACTCCCTTTGCTTTCTTTATAGTTTTATTTTCAGTGCGTACACAATACAACTTAGCCCGTAAACCTACAAATTCTGAAATAATCTCTCCACCCAATTCGTCTTTGAAATAGCCTGGCATTTTCATGTTGGCTTTAGGTAACCCATATATATTGTTATCCTCAAAATTGCTTGTGTCAAAATAACGAATATTATTCTTCATATCCTCATAAAAATCATCAGTTTTTACAAAATAAAGTAAACTGTCAGTATCAGTGTAACATAAAATTACATTATTTCCATACATTTTTTTAATTACAGAATAATGAAAATGATATAAATGTGTTTTAGAAATTTCAAGAATAGAAAATCCGATATAAATAGGACGATCTAATACAACTTTTGTCTTATTTAATTGAATAGCTACTAAATTTTCGGATATAATTGACAAGTCTTTAAAATGTGGTGCACTAATATACCTTTCAGCGCCATACAATTTGTTGGTTGTATTTAACTTATCTTTCCATAATTTTACGAGCCTAACATCAACTTGTTTCCGCTTGTTTTCAATTGTTTTTCCAAAAATAGAATTGTTTTGTTTCTTAAAAAAATCTTTTTCAAAGTCCGATTTAGCTTTTTGCCTAAGAGAAGTATTTAATAAAATGTATGGTTTTAAAAAGTTATCTTGATAGAATGATAATATTCTATATATTTTTAACAATATTAAACCATTTTTTAAGCACTCTTGTAAATGTACATAATGGATAACAAAACGATGTTTGCTGTGTAAATTTGCAATTAATTTTTTACATTTGCTTTGCATAGGAGAATATTTTTCGGCAGCAAATGGCAGATCCGAATGAGCATTATGAATGTTAGGCGGGTAATACAAATCTACCTCTAAAATGTATCCTTTATCACTGTTTTTGTCAACATCATTTATATTGAAGTTATTTATTTCATTATCATTAAGAAATTGGAAGTTACGCATTGGAAGTTTCTGCATCATTGCAAAGCCGTATAAATTTACACAGTCCAGATAAATAAGGTATGTGCTTGCCTTGTCCTTATTATACGATGATTGATATTTGTTATTAGCTTTGGCATATCTTAATGAGCATTGGGCAAGACCTCCTCGAATTCCATTTTCTAACATTTGATACATTTCTACATCAGATATTAAATCAAGCTCTACTTTAGTATAAATTAGCATAGCATCCCAACTTAACGATGGTGATGAAACATAATAGCATGGGTCTAAATTATAATAAAGTAAACTCATTTCTCTAAACTTTTCGAAAATATCACATAATAACAGTACATCACATTTTAAATAAAGGTCTGTATACTCTCCTAAATTTTTTATTTTAAAAGTTTGCCATACATTTAAAGCGTGCTGATAATGTTCAGCTGAAATATTTTGGCCCGTTAGTTTATTGAAAAATTTGGACTGTTCTGGCAGTTGGGTTTCATCATATTTTTCCCATTTGTCTACATAATCATAACAATATACACCTTTTCTACACGCTAAATTAAATAAATGATCCTGATTAAAAAACAAGCGCATGTGTTGAAAATCATCCGAGTGTAACATTTTTACCAATTGATCTAAACTAGTACTTAAAAAGTTAAACGAATCAATAAATTTCAACTGAACTATATTTTTATTATCAATAGGCATGATTTTTGTGAACGATATGTACTTTTCTTTCGATTTAGGAATTAATGTTATTTTGCCAATTATATCCGATAGCTCTTTTATAAATAAATGAGAATCATATCCAGATAGATTGTGAAAAATTATAGGTATGAACTGACATTGTTTCAAATTTAAATTACAAGCATTGTGTGCAGGACCTCTATATCTACACGTAAAATGATCATGATCTTTAACTTTTTTATCATTTTGCGCAATATTGGTTTTACATATGTGACATAATTGAGCTGTTTTAAATGATTTTAACTCATCAGAAGTAAGAGGTAACATTGGCTGTTTAATTTGTAAAATTTTATACAGCCTTTTTAAGTCATTTGTAATGGTTTCAACAAATTTTCGTGCACAGTTTGGACCTCTATAACTAACAAAATCATTTAATTCAGGTTTAGATTTGCAACAAATATAATAAGCATACGATGATGCTTGATGTGACTGTACAGATTCAGTGAAAAGCGATTTATTTTTATCTGAGTAATTGCAAAGCAAACTTTCAAAATCTCCGTATATTACAATTGGAATTCTTTGGGTTTTTTCAAAGTTTGAAAATTTTAATTTGCTATGTTCATCAGGCAAAACTGTTTTCATTCTACTACAATTGTGATTTAATAATTTATCTTCATTGTCATAATACAAAAAACACTCCTCACACAAAAATACTTTAGATTTATGTTTGGTTAATTGTCTATGCACAAGGCGACTAAAGTTTTTTATTAAACAAAAATGTGCTTTATCGTCTTTCGTTATGTACAACAAATTGACATGTGTAAGCTTTCGCTCGCGTGTCAAATATAGAGGGCCCGTTACATGATTATTAGCTTCAAGACCATAAACATTCACACTTAAAGAAGGATTATTTTTCTCAAAGTTTTTGATATCATCGAAACTTGGTGGAAAAGACATATCATTTATGTTTAAAAGCAACGTATAGTGTGGGTACGATTGCATTCTATTTGCATTTAGTCTTTTTGGGAACATATGGGCAATAATACACCACAAAAAACAATGATTGTCATTATTGCGTATATTCAAACATGACTTGGTGTTTTTTATAACCTTAGGCAATTCTAAGTATGTTCCAGCTCTTAAAGGATTGTACTTATTTATGTTTATTTCCAAATGGCTTATACAATCAATAGTCCAACCAGATTCGGCAAGTTCAAACTCTAAACATTTAGATATTAATTTTTCAGAGCATTTAAAATACATATTGTAAATATTTGTATTCGGAACTGCTATCATATATTTGGTATTGAAAGATTTCATAGAGCTTTCACCATTTTTTGGCAAAATATATGACACAAATAATTCAAAATTGACTTTAATTGCTTTATGTTTTTGAATCATAAGATTGATAGTATCACATACAGATTTTGAAATTTGATTTAAAAACGTTTCTGGAGTTATTGTTACTTCACAAGATTTAAGTGGATTCACTTTGTAACTTATGATTCTATTTTTAAACGCTGTAGCAATAATTTGAATATTTTCGAATTCGGAGCAGAGCAATCGATTAGATTTATGAATATTTGTTCTACTATGTGCTGATAATTTTGAAACATAAATATTACAGTCTTTACAAAAAAACATATTTATTAAACTTGTCTTGTAGAACAACAATTTTTTTCTATTTCAGAATTTCAGAATATCTTATTTCGTGTTTTCTAATTTCGTATATTCAGAACTGAAAAGTACATGTAAAATAATTATTTTAAATCAATTTAATGACTATCTATAAAAACAATTTTCCTATTTCAGAATTTCTTATTTCGGGTTCTAAAATATCTCAGTTTTTGATATCAGAATTTCTTATTTCGGTTTTTTAAATTTTTTCAAGTTTCAATTTCTAAATTTCTTATTTCAGGTTTTTAAACTTCTCAGTTTTTATTTCAGAATATCTTATTTTGTGTTTTCAAATTTCATGTTTTCTAATATCGTGTTTTCAAATTTCGTGTATTCAGAACTCTGAAAAAGCACATGTAAAATAATTACTATAAACCAAAAAAAATTCTCACATTTCTTTATAAAGACTAATATATTTCAGTTCTAAAGTTTTTATTTCATGTTTTAAATTTCGTGTATTAAAATTTCGTGTTTTCTAATACCGTGTTTTCAAATTTCGCGTATTCAAATGTCGTGTATTCAAATTTCGTGTATTCAAATTTTGTGTTTTCTAATATCGTGTTTTCAAATTTCGTGTATTCAAATTTCGTGTATTCAAATTTCATGTATTCAAATTTCGTGTATTCAAATTTCGTGTATTCAAATTTCGTGTTTTCTAATACCGTGTTTTCAAATTTCGCGTATTCAAATTTCGTGTATTCAAATTTCGTGTATTCAAATTTTGTGTTTTCTAATATCGTGTTTTCAAATTTCGTGTATTCAAATTTCGTGTATTCAAATTTCATGTATTCAAATTTCGTGTATTCAAATTTCGTGTATTCAGAACTCTGAAAAAGAAATTTCGTGTATTCAGAACTCTGAAAAAGTACATGTAAAATAATTATTATAAAACAAACAAAATATTCTTACATTTCTTTATAAAGACTAATATATTTCAGTTCTAAAGTTCTTATTTCATGTTTTAAATTTCGTGTTTTCTAATATCGTGTTTTCAAATTTCGTGTATTCAAATTTCGTGTTTTCTAATATCGTGTATTCAAATTTCGTGTATTCAAATTTCATGTATTCAAATTTCGTGTATTCAAATTTCGTGTATTCAAATTTCGTGTTTTCTAATACCGTGTTTTCAAATTTCGCGTATTCAAATTTCGTGTATTCAAATTTTGTGTTTTCTAATATCGTGTTTTCAAATTTCGTGTATTCAAATTTCGTGTATTCAAATTTCGTGTATTCAAATTTCGTGTATTCAAATTTCGTGTATTCAAATTTCGTGTATTCAGAACTCTGAAAAAGAAATGTCGTGTATTCAGAACTCTGAAAAAGTACATGTAAAATAATTATTATAAACCAAACAAAATATTCTCACATTTCTTTATAAAGACTAATATATTTCAGTTCTAAAGTTCTTATTTCGTGTTTTAAATTTCGTGTATTCAAATTTCGTGTATTCAAATTTTGTGTTTTCAAATTTCGTGTATTCAAATTTCGTGTATTCAAATTTGTGTATTCAAATTTCGTGTATTCAAATTTCGTGTATTCAGAACTCTGAAAAAGAAATTTCGTGTATTCAGAACTCTGAAAAAGTACATGTAAAATAATTATTATAAATCAAAAAAATATTCTCACATTTCTCTATAAAGACTATCTAATATATTTCAGTTTGAATACATAAAATGAGATTAAATAGATTTATACTTATGGATAAACAAGATTAAATAGATTTATATTAAAGTTATTAGCAAATTACAAAAACTTGTACAATAGAGCACATAGTGTGGTTAAGTTATAAAACTGAATAAAAAGAATTTTCATTTAAGAAGGTTGACTGTATAGAATAGGCTGAATTTCTTTAAATTCAGCCTTTCCAGTATTCACAAGGTGTGTTAAAGCCTTCCAAACAACGTTATCTATATCAGTTGATAATTTTAACGTTGCAATCGATTGTTTCCAACGCTCGTTTGGGGCAAGTTTTTCTACTTCGTTTGTATTATAAACTTTTAATTCAAAATAATACTTTCCAACCCTGGCCGGGTCTGATTGGAAGGTATAACCATTAGCGACTCGTTGAGTGAAGCAGCTTTTCAGAGTGGCAGCACGGATCAGCGGACGAGACGATTCATCCTGAAATACATAAGATATCTAGTTTTAATTAAAAATAATAAAGCGCGAGGGCAAGTAATTAAAAATTACGTAAATTAAAAAATAAAAATACGCAAGTTTCGAAACTCCCACATTGTTTAATCTACCGTTACCATAATAATAGATAATCTATTAGAAAAGTCTATTTAAACTCTTATGTCTGTAAAATTATAATTTTTGATAGAGAAAATCATACACTGTGAAACACTGATATGAATGTTTTATAATGAAATGAAAATTTAACATGTTTATAAAAAATCTTACCTCAGAATCTGAAACGATGGTATTCCGTTTTCTTTTTGGAACTGGTGTTGTTGCTGCTGGTGGTCCGTCGCTATCTGACGATTCTGAAGCGAAAGGGTTTTTAGAAAGCAAAGCCTTCTTCTTCTGAGTCACTTTTCTAACTCTTTTCACAGGTTTACTTTTTTTATGAGCCGCCGCTGGTTTTTCTTTTATTGCTCGAGACGTTGAAGGCTCGGAGTCCTCTTCTTCAACCCAAAAAGGATTATTCGTCGACTGAGCCCTGAAAACATTATTAAAATGCAATAAATATTTTTGTTAACAACGTTCGTAGCAACATGAAACACCAGCACCCGTTTTCCTCAAAGGCTAGGTAGAGGTGTAGTGTTCACCCCGTTTTGAAATGTCATCGAATAGGAAATAATTTACGGTAAGTATCAGAAAAATAAAATACTTTAAATGACTTAGGAATCGAACCCAGGTGTTATGTTTATTGCATGATATAGCTAAGAAACAATAATTATTAAAAGTACCAACGTACAATAGTTTTGAATTATTAAACGAATATACATATTATCTAAACTTAATTAATTTCAGTCGTAAAACAATTAACTATTGATGAAAAAAAATGATTAGGTAAAATATAATACTCACATACTTTGTTTCAACTGCAGCACTTATGAACAACCACAAACAAATTTAAACTCACTGCTCAGCGAAATGCACTTCAGCACGACAATGTCAAGATGTAGGGAATGATATCACAGATGCTTATTTATAGACCTTAATCCTAAAGCCTTAGTCATAAGTTAGTTTCCAACAATAATTACTTCGAAATTTTATTTAAGACAATATTTGTTATTAGAATTTCACCTCTAACACCTGAGCACTTAAAGTAGACTTTATTTTTTTCATTATTCGTGCTGAAATCGCAATGTGAATGCTTCCGAATACTCTAGTTAAGGAAAGTGTTTTCACAGCACTTTATCCATAATAGAGTTTTGGAGGCGACTTGAGACGAACATCATAAAAGGAATGAGGTGTCCATTAACTCTGGCGGAATACATACAAACATATAACAAACCAATAAAATGAGGTCTGTGGTAGTTATTTGCCATTTCTGCAGAAATGTAGACATGCCTGTTGGTCTAGTGGTTAGTAACCCTGACTGCTATGTCGGAGGTCGTGGGTTCGATTCCCACAAAGGATAAATGTTTGTGTGATGAGCACGATCATTTGTTCTGTGTCTGGATGTAATTTATCTATAATGTTTATGTATTTAGAAATATATAAATATGTTTATCAGTTGTCTAGTACCCATAACACAAGCTCTGCTTAGCTTGGGAACTAGATGGCGTTGTGTAATAGTTGTGGAATATTATATTATATTATTATTATTAAATTAATATTGAGCGTTGGGAAATAAAAGACTCGGAATTTTAAATAATAATATATTAATTAAAAGAGTAATTAATTTTCTAAGAAATAGCAGATTACTTACATAATTTAACATCAATGTGCATTAAAAATAAGTACCTTAAATGGTAATTATTTTTAATACTAGAAACGTATAATATTAGAAGCGATTTTTATTATGCTACATAAAAAAAACAATCGTTCGTACTTTATTGGTTATCCTAATTATCTTTAGACATAAAAATATACATGAAATCATTACAACTATACATTTTCACGAATTTGCCTTATAATGTCTTGTAACTCTAAGTATATATCATTATTGACTGCATTTTCACTTATAAATTGCACACACTTTTTTGCATTGCACTCGCAAGGTTTTTCTGGTAAATTATCACTGTCGTAAATCTCAATTTTGATTGCGAATGTCCTTGAAGATGTATTTTGCACCCTGGTTTTGATATACGAGTAGTTTTGCTGCTGTTCACGTTTCTGTGGAGGGCCTGCCTTTCTCTTCAAATTGAGTCGTGATGTAACAGATTCTTTGAGCTGCTGGTTTGGGATAAAATTAAAAAGATCCTCATTGTCCTGAAAACAGAAATAAATAGTGTTTTGAATATAAATACGTACAATGCCTATATGATAATAATAATTTAATAAATTATAACTAATTATACTTACCGACATTGTGCTTAAATCAAACAAAAAAATATGTTTACTGTGTTGCAGTCAAAGGCTCTCTACGATCTGTACAAAACAGATTCTTTTATCTATACTAAACATCATGCAACATGTCGAAACATGTCGATATCAATCTTGTGTACGTAATATTGGCAAACGCGTTATTTCTACTGAAAGCAATATGAACTTAAACTCTGTAAAAATTAGATCTATTTTAGAACAACAGGAACTATTGAAGTGCAAAGAAAAAGGTCTTAACTATAATTTTTGGTTGCACTGGAATTAGAAACTTGTTGTGTTACATTATGTTTGTAGTTCCAAAAACATAATAAATTAAATATTAACTTTAGTAACAAGGTGGTGCAATATTTTGTCACATCTTTAAAAACACATTTGGTGCATTGGCTAAGCTGGCTACATCACAATGTAAATAGTAGATTTAATAGATGTCTTATCCAATGTATCAAAAGTGTTTTTTGCGGGTTCGATTCCCGCACAGAACATTTATGAATATTTGTTCCGGTTTGGTTTTTATGATTTTTTACATTCTTTTTAATATAATCAATTACTCTATCTCCATAATACAGTTAAATACTACATCTTGAGTTCAATCCTTTTTCAGGATTTCTATCCGTACCCATGGCCCCGATGTCATTAACTTGCACGATTGCATAGATATTGAACGCTGTAGCGCTCAATACATCGAGCGATGTGACAAGCAGATAACATCATTTCACATTATCCGCTGACCGCTGCTTGATATAACTAAGTATATGAATGTTGATGAATACATTTATTGGATGCAATATCTAGCTATGCGTTTTCTTCAATGTTTTGTTTGAACTCTGTGAGCGGGGGATAGCTAATTATAATATTATATTACCAGCACAAACATTTTAATCACAGTATTTTAATAACTCCTATTATAAGTTACTTTTACACAGCTGTACTAGTACGTCAAGTTATATACTTTCCAGTAAAAGCTGACTCCTCATTAAACGGAAAGCCTAATACATTCATCACTAGATATTGAAGAGTTCTGTATCATCCGTTCGAGCGAACTGCTGTGAACTGGAGGCAATTACAACGAACCGGTAGCAACATTCGCTCATCAGTTTATAAACCGACCCGTTCGAGCGAACTGCCGTGAACTGGAGGCAATTACAACGAAGTTGATCTATAATTATGAAGAAAATATGTCAGCTCTGATATCATGATAGTAGGTATAAATTGGGGAGTTCTGGATCACGCGCTCGAGCGAAGCGAGAGCAAGTGAGTGATCCAGAACCCCCAATTTATACCTACTGTTGGGCCCCCCCAGGTTGGGCAGCAAGCGCGAGAGCGCAGAAGCGGCGCCCAACAACCGGGGGGCGAGCCGCGTAAAGTGCGGCCCGAAGTTCCATCGACTGTCGAGGACGAGTCCAAGGTACTTCATCGTCGACTCAACAGCGATGGAGACCCCTCCTACTATGATGCTGGACCTCGGAGGCGGCTTCATCCTCGGCCCATGAAAACACAGGGCCTCAGACTTGTGCAATGCCACCTCTAAGCCCAGCCGCCGGATCCTACCCACGACGTGCGCGACACCAGCAGTCGCGCGTATGGCCGCCTGCCGGTACGACTTCCCACGCGCTGTAACTAGCGTATCGTCGGCGTAACAAATGACGCCGACGCCGTGGAGAAGCGCACCGCGCAGAGCCCAGTCGTACCCGACGTTCCACAGGAGCGGCCCCAACACCGAACCCTGCGGAACGCCGCACGACGTCTCTCGCCGACCCCATCCTTCTCGACCCGGGTACACCACCGATCTTTCCGACAAATAGGCCCCGACAATGCGTTGGAGGTAGCGCGGCACCTCGTGGTACCGGAGTGCCTCTCGGATGGTACTCCAGGGCAAGGTGTTGAAAGCGTTGGCGATGTCGAGCGACACCGCCAAGACCACCTCACCCCGGGCGACTGCCTCCTCCGCAAGGACCCTTACGCGCATGATCGCATCCACCGTGGAGCGCCCCTGGCGGAAACCAAATTGGTTGTCCGCCAAATTCGGCCCCACCCCGGTCATGTGCCAGACGAGGCGACTGGCGATGATTCGCTCAAAGATCTTACACACCTCGTCCAGCAACACGATAGGCCTGTACGCAGATGGCGAGTCTGCGGGGCGCCCCTCCTTCTTGAGCAGGACCAGCTTTCCGGTCTTCCACCGGCTTGGAAACTGGCCCCGCTCCAAACATGCGCTTAAGAGCCCCGCTAGTCGGGGCCCGAGAGCCCTCATGGCCAAGACCCATGCACGGCCTGGAATGCCGTCGGGCCCTGGGGCGGTGTCTCTGATGCGAGCCACCGCCACTCTCAACTCTACCCGGGTCACTTCGGGCACGTCGTCGTCAGTGTCGTCTTCCGCGTCGGGCGCATTGCGAGGCGGAACCATAGCCGGTGGTGTGTGCTCCGGTCTCGACGGAAACAACGCACACACCACCTCCTCCAGCAGCTGTGGCTGGAGACTCCGGGACAGTGGGGGAGCCCATTGGCGCAACTTGCCCCTTACCATAAGGTAGGGGCGTCCCCACGGCTCTCGGTCCAGAGTCTCCAGCAGCTCTTCGTTGGCCAGGGCCTTTGCCCGGACAATGGCCAGCTGGAGGTCGCTCTTCGCCTCTCTATAGCGGTCGTATAGTTCCGCCTCTTCCTGTTCGGCCGCCGCTGTAAAGGGGCGGCGGCGTCTTCTTCGGCACCTTGCGTACTGGCGTCGCACCTCCACACAAGCGATGCGCAACTGCGCAATCGACTGCGACCACCAGTACACTTGGCGCCTGGATGGTAACGGCCGGACTCGGGGCATGCCAGCATCGCAGATGTGCGACATGCTCTCCCGGAACCACTCCGCCTCCTCGTCGATGTTGGTTGGCCTGCCTGGAGAGGCCAGCCAGGCCTTGACGATAGAGGCCTCCAGGAGAGCCTCCCTGTCCAGCCGCTTCAGCGCCCAACGCGGGCCGTCTCCAACGCCTACCGGAGCCGCTTGGACCGGCCCAACCGAGGTCTGGGCGGAGACGCTAAATCGAATATATCGATGATCGGACAGCGTCTCCACCTCCTCCAGGACGTGCCAGTCCTGGACAGTGCGTGCGAGAGCGGGGCTAGCGAACGACAGGTCCACTATAGACCCACCCCGCTGCCGCACGCACGTCTGCACGGAACCCCGGTTCAGGAGAAGCAGGCCCCGCTCGACCGCCCACTCCTCCACTAACTCGCCCCGCGCATCCGTAGCCGGGGAACCCCAAGCCGTAGATTTGGCATTGAAGTCCCCTAGGACGATCACGGGACGAGGATGGCTACGACTGACGACCGTGCCCAACTCCAAGATGATATCCTCCATGTCGGCGAGAGAAAGGCTGGGGGCGAAATACACCCCCGCGACCATAACGTTTCCCCAAATTGCCGCGACATAGCCCCGCCCTCGGGTGACGGCCTCGAAGGGAAGGGTGTCGGCGGCAGACCTCATAATCAGTGCCACCGAGCGGTTCGTGTCACACACCCAGTCATCCCTGGGTGGCACAAAATACGGCTCGGCGACAACTGCCACATCGATCGACCACTGCGCCATGCTCTGGAGCAAGAGATCCTGAGCCCTGGCGCAGTGGTTTATGTTGGCTTGGAGGAGACGACGTAGGGCCATTATTATATGTCCATGGCCGTTGTCTCCTCCCCAGCCCTCGGCGGATGTTCTGCCGCAACCGGCGGGTGAACCGGCTGCGAGGAGCTGGTTGCCTTCTTTGATACATCCGTGATACTAGCCGGCGGATGAGCCGGCTGACTCCTGGCATTGTTTTTCTTTTTGGGCCTGGCGCAGGCCTTTGACCCGATCTGATGGTCGGCTGGCTTGCCAGATGCCGCACAGATGACGCAGTGCGGCGTGGCAGTGCAAGTGCCAGCCTTGTGACCGGGCTGACCGCAGCGGAAGCACATTTGGCTGCGGTCTACCCCAGCGGTGCACCGTGCCCCCGCATGTCCTCCTTCTAAACAGCGGTAGCACCGATAGGGCTTGGCCGCTAGGAGCGTGACTTGCGCCGAGACCCATCCAACTAGGAGCCGTTTGTCTCCTATCTTTTTGGCCGCCGCTACGGGACACTTGACAAGAACTGTCCCGAGACCGGAGACCCCCCGGCGTATCGTGCCCGCCTTAACTTGATCCGGCGGGCATCCTCCGGCCTTGGAGATGGCAGCGGCGACCTCCTCTTGTGTGACGGAGTCGTCCAGGCCCGAAATGCGCAGATCTGCGCACTTGGTTGGCCTGGACACTCTCACATCATCCGGGCCTAGAGACGCCCTGAGTCTATCGGCGAGGGCGTCTGCTTTGGGACCACTAGTGGTTCCCGATACCTCCAGCAGGCGACCGCCGGTCGCAGTTGTTTTGCACCGGAGGCCCGTTATGCCGAGATCACTCAGTGAAATCTCGGCTTTCGCCTTTGCCAGGATCCCGGCATATGTGAGGCCCCGCTCCTCCGCCCCTGGCTGCAGGGTGAGAACCACTGCTGTAGAGCGGGGGGTACTGAGCCTCGCGGTCTGGCGCTTGGCCGCCGCTTGCTCCTTCTGGGCCTGCTTTTTGGCCCGCTGGCGCGCCTTTCTGGCCTTTTTGCCGTCGCCCGCCACCGTCCACTCTGCCCCAGGTCCAGTAGCGGGTTCACGCGTCACTGGCCCAGAAGTTTGTGCAGGCGGAGCGGCCGTAGCACCTGCCTTTTTGGCCAGTTTGGTCCTCTTTAGCGCAGCAGCAGCCGCTTGTGCCGGTTGGGCGGCACGGGGCGCTGCGGCTTGGGCCGCATATGTCGGCGCCGGTGTGCTGCGTTGGTCTGCAGCTAGGGGGGGACGTAGAATCCTCCCCTCAAGCACTGAGAAGCGCGCGTTGAAACTCGCCATCTCCTGACGGATCAGGCGAGTCAACTCCGTCTCCTGTGGCGACTGCTGCTTCGACGGCTGTGACGGCAACTGCGGTTGCGGTTGCGGCGTTGCGTGCGGAAGGCCCACCTCCCGCCTGAGCTGCTCGCGGCGGAAGTTGGCCATCTCCGCCTTGAGCTCCTCATGCTCCTTGCGGAGCTCCGCCATTTGCGCTGCGAGCTTTGCGTTCTGGGCCCGCAGCATCGCCGTCTCTTCAGTTGTGGTGCGGGTCAAAAGCACCTGAGCGCTTTCCAGAATGGAGGCCGTGGCCTCTTTGAGTGCTTTCTGGCTGCAGCCGCTAAGGCCCTTCGAGACCTTGCTGACCCTTTTGATGGCTGCAACCGCATCGGCCATTCTCTGGTTTAGGTCGGAGGCAGGCAGCTCCTCTGCCTCGATTTCTATACCAGAGACGGCAGACGACGACTCCGACAGGCGAGTGACTCTTCCTTCCGTCACTCTTTTCGTCAGAGCCGCTATCTGCCGCTCGTCCTCCTCCAATTTTTCGGCAGCTGCTGCGGCCTTCATTGCAGCCGCAGCCTCACGCCTGGATAGACCGATACCGGCATACTTGCCGGTAGTAGCGGGCCTACCTCTCCCACCTTTTTTGGCACCGACCTTGCGGGCCGGCACCGCTGTGTCACTCAGGGCCGAGTCCGACCCTGAGTCTGCACTTTCTCTCGGGCGTTTGCGTAGGCGTTTTGAGTTTACGCTCACCCCGCTCGCCACACTCATAAGGCTGGACGCGCCGTCGGAATCCGACAGCACGCCCATTCGCTCAACAAGTACCAGAGGTACTTTTTCACCCACTACATCGTTTTTTGTTATGTTTTTATTTAAGGTTTCCATTTTTGGTCCCACGAGTATAAAGCAACAAAACGTCAACCCGGGCAGAGGCTTAAGTACCCGGGCAAGCCTACATACTGCTGGGGGCGGCAGGTACCAGCAGGTGGGAGCGCTAAAGACCGTACACCCAACGGCCATTCATCCCCTCGCCGCGCTCCCGAAACTTGGGATTGGGTGGTTTTTTATCTAAGAGGTGTCCTTCCTCTGGGGCCGGGCGGTTAAGCCAAGCCCCCCGACGGCGGCATTGAAGCATGCCTCCGTCCGCTGTCCGGCCAACCCGACTCAGCGGACCCGCCGGAAGGTTTGCTCCTCAATGAATGAGGAGACAAACGAACCCCGCTCAGATGCGCCTGCACCTAAGCGGGTGTGGTCGCGTCCTCGCCCGATCGACTACGTCGACGGATCAGGAGCGACCCCTCCTGCAGAAGTTAGCTCCGGACAATAATACTCCTCTACCCTACCCCCCGCGAAGAGATTATTGTCCGTGACCCAGGGTGCACCAGGCCCAGCGACTGCTCTTCCCCCCGGACGTATCCGCAAACAGGGGACCAGCAGCCGCCGAGCGCACGGGGAGGTCTTCTGCACGCACCCCATACCGTATTTACCCTATTGCAGATATTGTCAACCTTTTGCATCCTTCTTATTTTTAGTTTTTGGTTAAGTCGACCAGAACGACATGTAATGTTTTGACTATTAAAATAATACCTTTGAAATTACATAAAATGATCAATAGAATTAACATAAAAAATATTGTAAAAATCTCGATTATGATTGTAAATGTTTGCTTAGTCAATCCCTGGCACCAGTGGGATGACACTGTCAGCTTATTCCACGCAAGTTTTCACGATGAGAGTTTTACAGAACTGATTTACTGCATTTACTTGTTTAAAAATTGCATACTTTGATATGGGTGTGTAACGGTTGATATAATAACAAAAAATCTAACGTTCACTTGACCTAATTTCAGTTAATATACTTTTGTTTAATATAACGATCAGTTGAGATAATGAATTGTTGATATAATTTCATTTTTTCTAATTTCTCATGATATAATAAACATTTCCTATAATGCACATTTGACATAATATTGATGTAGTATATTATTTATTTACTATAATATTCATAATCTCTAATAACTTTTAATATAATTTAGAAAATCTGATACGATTTTAAACGCCTGCTAGTATGGTGCTAGCAAGCTTTTTTCTTCGCTTTATACCCTATACACCTACCACCCTCAACTATTGTAACCAGTAGAAATTGGATGCAATCTGGACTTTAGGGCACCCCGACTCGGATAGGTTAGGTTAGAAGGGGATGGCGGTGTCATGTGAGCGAGCGAAGCGAGCGAATAGACCCCGCCATCCCCTTCGTGGTTATTTTTTTATAAACCATCCAGAAGTAGGAGCCCCGCGAAGCGGGGCTCCATCGACCAAGCCCACCCTCGACCATGCATTGAATATTTTAAGATTTGGTTAGGTGCCATTTGAGTTAGGTTAGAACTGTGACCATTAAACATGAAAATTAGGTAAAAAGAACATTAGGTCAAATAAATGTTATATAAAAAGAATATTATACATATTGAAAATTATATAAAATGAACGTTATACTAAATGTTTTATATTAAATGAAAATTATATCATATGAAACATTAGGTCATATGAAATTAGGTTATATGATTTTATAGCATATGAAAATTATATTATATGAACGTTATTTCAAGTGAAATTAGAGCATTTGTTATTATATCATACATTACACACCCCTTTGATATAACGGCGTAATTCTAGAAAAATTTGTTACTAGACGGATTTGCCCCAATCCTCGGGAAAATCCGTCTAACGACCGATTTTAAAAAAAAACATTTTCCTTTAAATATGGAGGGCTGTTCTGTTGTTTCGAATGGATTTGTATAAAATACAACAAAATTCTGTATCGCTTACAACCATGACATATTTTAATAAATTAGTTAAGCGTACCGGTTATTTTTAACCAAATTCAACTTTCAAAAAAATATGACGGATTTGCCCACATTGACCACGTTAAAAGCTCCCAGAGTACAGCAAATAGTAACAAAACCAACAATACAAAAATTAAAAATAAGCCGAGGCAGCTGAGTGATGACCAGTCCCAACTGACGGCGCCCGTTCATGAAGATGACGCATGGAGCAGCACCATTCAGCTCAACCATTTTGAAGGGAGCTAAATGATCCAACACACGCGTCACCGTCAACGAGACACTGAGTGAGCATGACATGCTATCAGCCGCCAGGGCACATTCAAGTCAATGAAAGACGTACCAGGAAATTAACACGTAAATGGAAAATACAACGAAAAAATACAAAAAAAAACATTAGAATCACCACATTTCTTTTCACCCCATGAATTATGTACAGTTGTAAACTGATTAAAAATTTATAAATTTTAATGATTTCGTATTTGTACCTAGTGTTTAAATTTATATTAGTTATTCCGAAGCTAGTGCTTGGAAGTAATAGTTGTTTAAATATCATTAACACGCCATTTAACGAGGTAAGTACTTGTCATGATTATCATTGGGGATAAATATAATGACCACCATAAAATGCTTGGATACCCTTAGTTTTGTAACCAAAAATATCTACTTAACACCAGAAAAATAAAGTCTAAAAATACAATAGTACCAGCTATTTTAGTCACGACTCCACTTGAAATTGTATTCGACCACCAAATTTAGTAAATGATCACCAAATCTACTAAAAAAACGGAATATTATTTTCCAGGCGACTAACAACTTAAAAGGGCGACTATCTATTTGCTACTAAAAATAATGACATGGCGACTAATATTAACAGTGGGATAACAAACTGTATTATAGGCAACTATAGGCATCTCTGAAGACTCATTCCCAGAAAAACACAAGATTGAACTTGAGAACTTAGGATGCAAGAGCGAGCGAAGCGAGCTCGTGACTTGGGGCACCCCGACACGGACAGGTTAGGTTCGAAGGGGATGACGGGGGCACAAGTGAGCGAGCGGAGCGAGCGAACGAGCCCCCGTCATCCGCTTCGTGTTAGGTTCCTTTAAACCCTGCAGACAGAAATAGGGGCCCCGAGAAGCGGGGCTCCGTCGACTACGCCTTATTATTATTAAAGATAATAATTAGTGTACTTGATATACAACCTCGTTGTTTAATTTAAGAATGCCCATTTTCTACTTTTGATCCGCCGTCAGTAGCTGCCAACCTACTATTTTTGCTACAGTCTTTAATTATTTTTTAATCCCAAATTCAGATTAATCTGTCGCCGCGTTAAATACATGCCAAAAAAAACTACTTTTGGGATACCAATGATTTATTTGGACTCATTTTGCTTAAATAGGATAGCAGAATTTAAAAACTTTGGTTATAATTTTACTTTAAAATGTTGGTTTAATTTTGGTGATCATTTACTATTTTTGGGTTACTCATGATTTACTTGGAGTCATTTTACTTAAATAGGATAGCAAAGTGTTAAAACTTTAGTTATAATTTTACATTAAAATGCGAGTTTCATTTTGGTGACCATTTACTACTTTTGTCTGCTATTTGTTACTATATCTGGTGGTAAGTTAAACATAAGCCGTTATCATTAACCCGCCCTTCACCACTTCCTAGTGCTTTCGTATCTTCGTATATTTCAGAAAGTACATATAAATTTAAAAAAAAGTCGTATTGGTACCGCTTGATGTATTATTATTATTTTTTTTTTTTATTATAAATTTTAATTTTTTTTTATTGTGTTAAGGGGGAGTTGTAGCCATCTAACACCGGAAGATTAGTGATTTTACGTAACCAACACTCAGTCAATATCAGAATATCACAATCAACTTTAATTAGTGATAGTAACGCTATGAGTTGGTCAAAGTTCTTTTTTATACTGCGCACGTTAATATATGTATAAAATCGTAGTGAAGTTATTTTATATCTAAGTATTTTTTATACACACATTTCCGGTAAACTGCAATGAGCATTTGGAACTGAAATATGTATCTTCCAAATCCGATACTACCTATATTATTTATTTATTTGTTTAAACTCAGCGACGATCGGTTTACTGGTGGCTGAGGTCCCTGAATTGCGATATATGTATGTCACGGATGTTTGTCGGTGAAATCGGCAGGTCCACTGCATTCCCGATAGCAGTCATAATCTTTATGAGGTCGGCACTTGACTCTTTATCTTGACTGGGGACAATACGGATATCAATACTTGATGACCGAGACTTATATCGTCTCCTTTACCCTTTCACACGCTGTCTACATCTCTCTATCTATTGTCCTTTCGCAGGTACGAAGGAGGAAGAGATTTCGTATGAAATAAGCATCACCTTTGTACCTATTTTTCTGTTCTGTTTTTTCTTGTCTGTTTATATAATATATGTGTGTACTTAAATGGTAAAATAAATAAATCTCTTGCCGTTTTTTCCACTAACTCTGTCAGTTTCCAATATTTGCTGCACTCATCCTGGAGCCACTTTACTTGTTATTTCATATCATCATAAATATCACTAGTAGAAGTAATAGATTTTTCAATTTTAATAGTTGATTTTTGGATCTCCAAATTTTGATGTTTCATGTCGGACATTTCGGTAACTAATTTTGTCACTCCCTCTGTTCCGCCATACATTTCGACATAGTTTGCTCTTGGTCACGTTTCCACGACGACAGCATATCATTAATGCACATTATTAACTCGTGAGCCTCTAGGACGTACGTTTCCGTTGGTAAATTCAGGGTCATTAACAGCCTCCATTTTATTCGGGATTGACTGCGTATGATATAATGGAGTATTCTGGATTTTTTGTAATTTATTCGGCGGAGAACGCTGCGTGACCGCAAGCGAAATCCGCTTGTACTAATAAGTAGTTGCAGTTGCGTAGCGCGTAGCCGATGTTCGAATAACAACCGCACGGGCCGATCGTCCAAGTTAAGCTACGCTTGCCGCAGTTGGTCCGTGGATGGGTGACCATACTGACCATCTTTACATATCAAGACCCCTCCGTACCTTGTGAAGCACGTTAAGCAGTTGGTTCCGGCTGTCATTCGTGGATCTTTGGCAGTCATTACGGGTCGTCAGAAGCCCGAAGGTCTGACAACCAGTCTTGTCAAGGGTTATCGTGTTACCAATAGCCGCTCCATGTAAAATACTGATTTTCAGCTGCATCCAGTTAGACTGGAAGTCGACCCCGACACAGTTATACTCTCATCTCACAATATTCTAGAGATACTGCCAAGACCTTCCATTCCTTCACAAGCACATCAACATCATGGTCAGATTTAGCGTACAAGACAGCGTTGAGCGCGGAGAGAGCGCGATGGCACGGGGACTGAGTTTGAACAATCTTCTTTACCTCTCCAAAGTTATCCTGAACCATGGTGGAGATAGAACCTATGGATCCTGCCCAGGAGTTCGAAGCCAAATTCCTGCTTCGTCACAAGGCGATGCACGAGGCGACGGATCGCGGAGACTCTGCCGTGCAGGAGTTCTACTGCGGCGCCGCCGTGTTCGTGACGGGAGGCTCCGGCTTCCTTGGCAAGCAGCTCATCGAGAAACTCTTCAGGTGAGGGTGTGACTGGCCTTTAAGGAGGCCTTACCTTTATCATGAGCAGGGCAGGTGACGCGCAGGGCAGGTCAAGGTGACAGTTAACACTTGCACCGCACATGATACAACATCGTGCGACACTTCACTTTTCTTCCAATATATACTTTGTAAAGATTTTACTTTAATTATTTTAAATGTGACGGCTATGTGTTTTTAATGTTGGTCTGGCAGTTTGAGTACTTTGTGCAGCCTGCTCTGGAAATGTCCTTTCTTTAGTACTTATTGTTCGTCGAGTAGTTGAGCTACACGATTACTGACAAATGCTTGCACTGACTGGACTGGTCCACTCAAATCTGTGTGGTACTTTCCTCAAAAGACTATTTCCGAAATCAGTCTATAAGAATGAGAATACGAATATTTATTTGCTTTAAAACATGGTACATACATTAAGATCTTATATTATAAAGTTATGATCTTATATGTTTCACCATGGACTGGCATACAAGTATTTAAACATGTTAAATGTAACAAATTTAACACATAAATTTGTTAAAATTAAAATTAGTTATAACATTTCTTATGACATGGGGCGCTCCTTTTACTAAAGCCGAAAAGCCCCACTTTCAATCAAACGTGAACCTGAAATTAAAAATTAAAAAAAAACTACAAAATAATGTAAATTAATCAACTCAATCATGTCGCAAAAATTGATAAGAATAATAAAAATAAATTCCGCGCGTCTCCACCCGCCTGCATACGTACGATGCAACGTTGCCAGGTTTAAGTACTCAAAGAATAATATTGAAATTCCGCTCAGTTTTCATCACGCGCACAGTTTCAAACATCTCCAATTGCGAGAATGCAACAACGAAAATCGTCTCGTCTCGCTCACACGAGCTGGCTACATATGGGGCTTCTAGACCTCTCATTATTTGCATAGAAATGGTTAACGTTGTTGATAACATCAGTAGATACTCATTTTGCTTCATTCCTGATTTTATCCTACTCTCATTCTGATTAATTTTTATTTACTTCTAGAGCGACTCAGGTGTCGAAAGTCTTCATCTTGCTGAGGCCTAAGAAGGGGAAACCCATCGAACAGAGGCTGACTGAAATGCTACAGGATCCCGTAAGTAACATAAATTCATACTTAATACTTAACCCATAATGTTAATTAATTTATTTATTTTATTTATTAGGTCATCCCACTTCCAGTGTCATATTTTTTATTTCCAATATTTATGTATTGCGCAATGGTATGCAATAGTTAATACATGTGTTGTCTTGTACAATCATGATTTAAAATGGAAGATTTTAAAAAATCTATTAATGTAGTGGAGCAACGTATATTTCTAAAGTTTTGTGCTTTACTCAACTACTCTGGAGGAGTTGCGCACTACTTACTGGTAAAGTGTGTTGGTCGTAACGCCTTAAATAAAAGAACCGTACAGCGATGGCTTGAAATGTACAAACAAGGAAGAACCACAGCTGAAGATGAGCCGCGAGCACCTCGATCATTATCATCGACTAGATTAGAAGCAAGGGACAAAATCAAGGAAGCACTTCGTCAGTCACGTAGGGTCAGTGTCAGTGATCTCTCCACTCAACTCAACATTCCTCATTCCACTATACATAGAGTACTCACGGAGGATTTATGTCTGGTCAATAAAAGTGTAGTGTGGGTGCCCCACACTCTGAACACGGATCAGAAGGAGTTTCGTTATGACACTGCGCGTAGCCATTTATCGTGGTATCGCCGTAAGAAAAATATACTTAATAGATTCATATGCCTTGATGAAACTTGGGTCGAATTTTATACTCCTCGTCAAAGACATCAGTCACGATGTTGGGTGGAACCGGGCACTTCAACTGAACATTTACCACGTGCAGAGCTACATGAACGAAAAATACTACTAATAGTAGTAGTAGCTATGGATGTCAGAGGCATTGCTTTTTGGAGAACTTATGATGAAAATACAACTATGACTGGAGAGCGATATAAGTCATTTTTAGAAGAAAATATTCCTATTTGGGCAGACAAACGTCATATAACGAGTCCTATAATTTTACATGATAACGCCAGACCGCACAAATCAAAAATAGTTCAGAATTTAATTGAAGATAAAGGATGGATTGAAATTATTCAGCCGCCATATTCCCCGGATATGAATCCTTGTGATTTCAATTGTTTTGGCCATGTGAAGAGGAAAATGTCGGGTACTCGATACAATAGCAAAAAGGAGTTAGATATTAAACTAAAGAGCATTATTGATGAATTAAATGAAAGTGGTACTTTAAATGGTGTTCAAGATTTGCCAGCAGTCTGGGAGCGAGTGATTAATAGTGGTGGAGATTATTGATTAGTGTCACAAGGTTATAATTATAGTATAGTAGTCAGTTTTTGTAAAATAATAATAATAAAAAAATATGACACTGGAAGTGGGATGACCTAATATTATAATAGGTATGAAATTGCCGTTTTGTATGAAAAAAATTAAACGAATTTTTTTCATGTATTTTTTATTTGTATTAATCGAAGTAATCACCCATGCAATCAGTGCATCTTTGCCAACGCAGTGGCAGTTTATTGATGCCCTTCTTAAAGAAATCAGCTGGACGGGAGGCAACAAATTCTTCAAAGGCATTTTGTACTGCCTCTCGGGTATTGAATTTTTTTCCCACCAAGAAGTTGTCCAAATTCTGGAAAAAGTAGTAGCTGTAGGCGCAAGGTCTGGTGAGTAGGGCGGATGACGGAGAGCTTCCAACCCCAGTTCTTGCAACTTGGAGACCGGCTGCTGTGCAGTATGAGGTCGCGCGTTATCGTGCAGGAGCAGCGGAGACGAGCGATTGACCAATGCTGGTTGGAGATGTGCCAGCTTCTCCATCATTGTGTTCAGTTCTTTACAGTACACATCTGCAGTAATGCTCACCCCGTTTGGTAAGAAGCTGTGATGAATCACACCGGCGCTAGACCACCAAACAGTGATCATCACTTTTCTAGGGATAAGTTTTCGTTTAGGGCATTGTTTAGGTGCTGAACCAGGATCCAACCAACTTGCTGAGTGCTTGCGGTTATCAAACAGAATCCATTTTTCATCGCAGGTAACAATGCGGTTCAAAATTCCTTCATTTGTGTATCTGTTGAGCAGTGCAAGGCACGTCTCGACGCGTACTTCGCGCTGGCGATCATTGAGTTCGTGGGGCACCCATTTGTCAAGCTTTTTTACCTTGCCAATTTGACGCAAATGGACCAATATTGTTTTGACGCTAACGTCGAAAGCTGCTGTTAATTGAGCTGTAGATTGTGTATCATCAGCTTCCACAATCGCCTTTAATTCGTCACTGTCGACCAAAGTCTTCGGGCGACCGCGAGGTTCATTTTTCAGGTCGAAATTTCCAGAACGGAAGCGAGCAAACCAATAACAGGTGGTGCGTTGGTTTGTAGTGTTAGCTCCGTAAACGTCGTTGATGTTGCGCGCCGCTTGTGCCGCGTTGCTGCCACGACGGTACTCATATTCCATAATTACTCGAATTTTTAACGTATTCATGATGACGAAAAAGATTGAAATGCGATGAAAATGTAACACTAATCAATAAACAAATGACTACTTTTGGAAACAAAATTCTATGTTTTTAAAATAAAATTAATTTGAAATTAGAATTCTTAGCCAAACAAAAATTATTTTGATTTGAAATGGCCAGTACTGCAGAACGGCAATTTCATAGGTAAAGACCTAATATTTATGAAAACAAACAGTAGTATATTAGGCGTGAACATATTTGTCTTAACATTAAACTTAACAAATATACTACCCACCACATTTTCCACAGATTACCATATTATATAATAAAAAAAAACAAGCTGTTGTGTTGAAAATATTAAGAGATTGCTTATGCAAGACCTACCTTTTACGAACCCATGTTGTTCCTTTATTAAAACATGGCGAATAATTCGATATATCTCAGCATGGACTAGTTTTTCAAAGAGCTTAGATAATGTCGATAATATGGAAATTGGACGGTACATCTCTACATTATTTTTAGAACCATTTTTATGCACTAATAAAGTTAACTTAACATGTCACCACGATTGTATACCCCGAAGGGTTAGGCAGAGGAGGGAGGCACACCTCCCACCTCCCACATCTAACCTCACAAGGTTATTGTTATCAATTGCGAAAGAGTAAATAACTCTCAGGGCTTGTCGCTAAGCAATAACAGCTACACGATCGATCGGTCAGCGGTTGGTGACCATCTTTACATAGAAATACTCGTTGGTCTAGTGGACGCAAGCGATACTGCTGAGTATGAGGTCCTGCGCTCAATTTCCAGGTACAAATCAAATCAAAAATATTTATTTGTAAGAATACGGTACAATAGATGGTTAACATTTTTGGTTCCAACATAATTATCCTGCCATACTATAGCGTACAAATATTTATAACGAAATACAAATCAAATATTAAACATTGTTATATTATTAAACATTTAAATTGTATTAAATTAATAATAAGTCATATTGAATACATTCTGTCTTCATTGTATTGTATTAGTTAATAATAGTCATATTGAATAAAGGTCATTGGGCACCTTAGTATGGAAACCATACCCATGGCGGACACAAACGAAATATAGCAAAGTGTATTGATATATGGCTCTGATTTACTATGGCATTAGTCACATTAATGTGAGCCACGGGAGTCTCGAAAAATTCAAGTGTTATAAACTGATATAGGGAAGATGAATAAAATGCTAATTCATTAGAATATTTTTTATTCAATTTGATCCAAATCAAGCATAAGATCATTTAAAAAGGCAGCGGGTGCATCTATTGCTTCCTGATGTCTGGCCCAAGACAGATAATAAACTATGCTTGCGATATGGGCGCAGCTCCCGACAGTGCGGCGGCCATGTATACTTGAGCAGTAATACTCTTCTATACTTTGTCTTCCATGTTGTGTCGGGTTTAACATAATATATGTATAGTACTGTTTCATTCGGATATGACGTGACGAAGGACTGCGCGGAGGGCGGTGAGACAGTGCGCAAGCGCAACGAAACTTGTTCTACCTGTCTAATGTGTGAAAGAGACAGCGTATACATGCCTCTGAACAGTCTGAACATTGGCGCATCCGTGCACCATGCTGTATGGTATCGGAATTCTTTTTATGCCTTTATAAGATCAAATAAAATCCTCTGAAACCGTTTGTTTTTTATATTTTTTAAACAATCCTGTACAATTTTCTCCATCGATTTTTAATTAAATAAATATATGCAATGAAAGGTCATATTATTCCCCTTAGTTTAAAACTATTTTGGTTAATGTCCGCCACTCTTCGCTAAGCGGGTCAGATATGCCCAATGACCTTTGTCTCATTGTTGGATATGGTAGAGTAAAGCATATTTTTATGTGCATATTATGTTACTAGCGACTTATCCTCTAAATATTCTTTAACACTATAATAATTTTTCTCTAGTAACAGTCTAAATAACACCCTTTTGAACAACGACCACGGCAAATCTTGAATATTATTTGGCAAATGGTTATATGTATATAATAATTGCCATGCAGTAAATATTTCTTTCATATAACATTAATTTTATTTGGGGTAATTTCAATTTATCTTTGTGTCGTACTCTACTATTTGTTTTATAACTGCTTTTTTCAAATATATTATGTTTTTTTTTTACAAACATACATTTTTTCAAAGATATAAAGACATGGTAAAGACAGTATCTTAAGTTTTTGGAAAAGAGGTTTACAGCTATCCAAAAAGTGGGCTCCACACATTGCCCGGATACATTTTTTTTGTCCTTTAAAAACTCTTTCCACGTCTACTGAGTTGGTCAGGCAGTCTTATTAGATTTTTCTACCAAAAGATTCTCCGTCGCAGCCCAGAGTCTGGATTTGTCCCCGATTGATAGCAATGGGCTTGGGGTGGTCCATGGATGGGTGACCATCTTCACATACCTTTCCGTGCCTCGGAAAGCACGTTAAGCCGTTGGTCCCGGCTTTCATTCGTGGATCTTTGACAGTCATTACGGGACGTCAGTAGCATGAAAGTCTGACAAGCGGTCTTACCAAGGGGTATCGTGTTACCCAGTAACTGGGATGTGCAGGTCAGATAGGCAGTTGGTCCATGTAAAATACTGGTATTTAACTCCATTCGGTGTGACTGGAAGCCGACCCCAAAATAGTTGGGAAAAAACTAGGTATATTGATTTGACCTTCCGGAATAAATACACTAAATGGTGGTGAAAACTGGTGCCCTCTTCTGGCAGAATCTTGAAGCTCCGAAATTTATTTGGCATAACACACTTGGGATAATCTTCTTTAAACGAATATTTTTAAGGCATACTTAAAAAAAATATTTAATACAATTACTGTTTGGCCGAATGTTTATATATCCGAATTTACAATGGCTTACTTTTAAGATGGCAGAATTTTATTTGGTAAAGTTAACATTCCGCATGAATTCGTTTAGCAAAAAGTTTATTTAGAGCGACGATTCACTTAGCATACTCGTACTATGAAGATGGCAGAACTTCGTTTGGAATAATTTGATTAGGCATAATGCCATTTCTATAAAATAGCATTTTTAAACTTAAATTAAAATTAAAATACTGTCTTAAAAAGTCAAGATGTTGTACTACAAAAGTTAATGACAGAAACGAATCGCTGCAAAACCGACTCCACGTAGTTTGGTCTGCCCTATCACTAGAGTGTCATTTAAGCCCCGCAGCGCCGGAGCCGTGACAGAATCCATGCCTACTGCATGTCATGCATGCTCGCTTGCATGCTGCATGCTTGCTGCATGCACGGGTGTATGCTCGTTTGCATGTTTGCATACTGCATGCTTTTTGCATGTAAACTTGCTGAGATATGAAAGTTCTGTCTTGTAATGACTATCGATATGAAATATATGCCAACAGACGATTCTGACTGGGAATTTTCTGCGATATGATGGTTCTACTTTTTAATTATTATGGATATGAAATTGATGCCTAAAGATGATTCTGACTTACAAAATTATGAGTTTTGAATGTATGATAAATGAGTGTTTGCCAAACGATTTTCTGTGAAATGAAGTTTATGCTATCCGCTGTTATGCAAAATAATATTATTATGACATAAAAAAATCTGCTATAAAGGGTGGACTCAGTAAAAAACGTATTACCAAGGTGTTACCAAGGTACTGGGTTGTGGAGGTCAGATAGGCAGTAGCTCGATGCAAAACACCGGTATTCAGCTGCTTCCGGTTAGACAGGAAGCCCACCACAACATAGTTGGGAAAAGGCAGGCAGATGAAGATTATCTCTTCTACATACCTAGCCGTTTCCCAAATACGTTGGAGCCTGATCCTAGTCTACCCCTTGGTAAGACTGGTTGTCAGACTTTCGGGCTTCAGACGACCCGTAACAACTGTCGAATGACAGCCGGGACCACCGGCTTAGCGTGCTTTCCGAGGCACGGAGGGTCCTTGGTATGTATAGATGGTCCCCCATCCACGCACCAACCGCGACAAGCGTAGCTTTTAACTTAGCCACCAGCCCCTCCTAAAAAGATAATGATAACTCTGTTATAATTTCCAGGTGTACGACATGCTGAAAGAGAGACAACCGAACTTCGCAGAGAAGATCGTACCAGTGGCAGGAGACGTTGCTGAGCTCAGACTAGGCTTGAGTGAGAAGGACTGGAACATGATCGCCGAAGAGGTTAGTATCTATCTACCATGGGAGTCCTGCATACCTATTCACAACGACTCGATACGCTTCCGTACCGCATCGAACATGAATCAATGTTATCGTAGGAATCTTCTAAACACTGTTCACAAGTCCAAAATCCGAAATGTTTGTCAAGGGCTGATTTTCCATTGCCAGATAACTTTTATTCGAGGTATAAAATTGACGTTTGACAGTTTTTGTATGAAATAACTGTCAACATTTCAAAACATTCCTCGAATAAAGTTATCAGATGATTGAATGTCACATAATTTTTATTCGTGAAAAAAAATTGACGTCTGACAGATTATTTATAGAAGAACTGTCAAAAATTCAAAAATATTTCTCTGATAAAATTATATCTACCGTTAGAAAAATTAGCCCTTAATCAAATAGAAAACCGCTATTCTTCCAACAGCTGTTTGGTGTCGGGGACAAGGCAAATCAGTTTATTGAAATGTGTCATTTTCGATAGGATAGCCTATCGGATGACTGTGGATAGCTATGCTGAACTGATGATGGACCCATCTTTAGACGGGCTCATAATAATCCATACTTTTAAACGAATATATTAGGTTGTCTCATAAATTATTGCCAGTTAAAAACAAATTATTATTAATATTTTTTATTAATAAAAACTACATTTAATCAATTATATAGTCTCCCTCGTTATCAACAACAGTCAGCCATCTACTGGGCAAAATTTGAATACCCTTCTCCCAAAATGAGGCAGGCTGGGACTTGAAAAAATTTTCAAGTTCAATTTGAATACTTCCAGAATTTTAGAATTTTTTTCCTAGTAAATAAAATTTAAGAGATCGAAATAAATGAAAGTCTGAAGGCGCAAGATCCGGGCTATACGGTGGATGTGGAACAGTCAGCCATCCTAGCTCCTCCAGCTGTTTATGTGTTAACTTGGCGCAATGAGGTCGTGCGTTGTCATGCAAAAGTTGGACTCCAAGTCGTTTTGGCTGCTTAATTTTTAACATCTCTGCTAGTTTGCGAAGCTGCTGCGTATACAGATTGTTAATAGTCTGATGAGATTCGAGGAGTTCCCAGAAAATCATTCCTTGCCAATCCCAGAAAACAGACAACATAATCTTACGACCGTGTTCATTAAGTTTAGGCTGGGTGGGTTTTCCCTGCGAGGAATCCAATAGGCATGACGCGTGTTAGTTTCATAATGTATCCAGCTCTCGTCGCATGTAATAAACTTTGAGAAATGGCCACACGAACGGCCCGGTCATGGTCCGTTAACGCATGAGGTGTCCAACGTGACATCACTTTGCGATATCCCATCGATTTGAGATAACGATATACATATATATATAGTCGCGTGGGATTGTCCCAGCGCCTTCTCTAAATCGCGCGTACTATAGTCTGGATGTAGCTCAAGTTCGTGACGCAAAGCATCTTCATCGAAGCTGGTGGGTCGGCCTGGGCGAGGTTGATCTTCGCAGCTTATATCACCGGTATCAAAACGCTTGTACCAGAAACGAACAGTCCGATCGCTAATAGTACCCGGTCCAAATGCAGTGTTAATCTTTTTAGCCGTTTCTGTTGAAGATACTTGTAAGTCGATGCTCATATAGCATAATAGCTCGCAGTTGACGCTGTATCCATTTTCACTAAAGACTAAATATTGCGTTGCGTCCGCGCCTATTTTATACCCTCACCATAAAAGATACTCATCCTTACTAGAAAGATCTAGAACTTTCTTGAATTCAGTTTAGTTTAAATACGAGAAAATTCGAGAAAAATAAAATATGGCAAGAACTTATGAGACAACCTAATATAAGCCGGGTTAGATATTAACCCCTCATAAGATTTACGTCTTCACTCCGCCAAAGTAAACAAGATACTGACGGGCCTCGCGATCTCGCTCTACGAGTCGGTCCCTAGACTTATACCTATTATTTTGGAGTTGTAGCGGATTATCATCCTCACAGATGAATAAGCACGTAGGGTATTTAACAATTATTGTGTCTTAACTAATTTTGTATATGTACCCACTTTGTATTAATTTCTTCAACAGATTTTGTATATAAGACACCAATTTCTCCAAATACATTCATTCCATACTCAACCTGCATTTGCGTCTCATTTTCATACTCTGCATACCCAACAGTGGTGACCCCGACTGAAGGAACTCCTGGAAGCAAAAATGAACCCGAGCACTTCGACACTCCACGATGGAAGCGAAACATCAGCACTGCAAAAAGATTCGCACGAACTGTCAGCCGTCTCGTACAACCAACGGATACCACCTATATGGAGAAACAGAATCAAGCTTTGGTTCCTGCAATTTGAGGCGATCGTGTCTGCTGGAAAACTAAGCGACAAGGAGCTATCTGAGCTGCTCATCCGCCAACTCGACCTACAAGATCTAGACGAAATTCAAGACATCATGTTCGATACCAAAAATGCAATTGAAAACAATAGATACGCCACCATGAAGATGAGGCTCATCCAAACCTACGACGAGAGCGACCACACTAAACTCGAGCGGCTACTGTCCAACGTGGAACTTGGTGATCTGAAACCCTCGCAACTGCTACGCCGAATGCAAAATTTAGCGGGTAACAACATTGCTGAGAACACGCTGCGTGTTATATGGACGAAGCACCTACCCCCATCTGTACGCGCCATTCTAGCTGTGAGCGAAACTATAGCCAAGAAAACCGAACTAAATGAGTTAGCAATAATGGCCGACAAAATGCTAGAACAACTTCACCACCAAATATCAGCAGTACACAACACTTCGTCACCGTCCACACCATCCACTCCACCTGTAGCTACAAATCATGAAAACGCATTACTTCACGCGAAGATCGACATGTTGGCGAAAGAAATATCGGAATTAAAAACACACCACAGCCGCTACGGAAGGCAGCGCGGGCGCAACTGGCGAGGCGCGCGTCATCGATCACGCAGTTTATACCGATCGCCGCATGGTAACCGCCGGTCGGACTCAAATCAGCAACACAGGACCGAGTACAACGACAATTCCGTTTGTTACTTTCATCGAAAGTTCGGCGGACAAGCGCGTAAATGCACTAGACCATGTACTTATGAAGATAAGCACCCTTCAAGCTCGGGAAACTAAAGCAGGTGTTAGCAGAGACGGAATCTGGCGCCTGGGAAAAATCACACCGTCTATTTCTGAAAGACAAGAAGACAAATCTAAGCTTTCTCATCGACACTGGTGCAAACATATCCGTAATCCCTAGAAAACGCAGCGAAATCCTGAAGCCAACCGCATTTAAACTATTTGCAGCAAACAACACCGAAATAGCTACCTTCGGTGAAAAAACATTGGATTTAGACTTCAACCTGAGACGACCATTTAGATGGAAGTTCGTCGTAGCAGCAGTGAGTAAGCCCATCATCGGCGCTGATTTTTTGAAGCACCATCACCTACTAGTCGACCTCGCTGGAAAATGTTTAATCGACAAGTTAACTAACTTGTCAGTGAAGACGTCCATCTGCAAATCAACAGCACCAACCGTCAGAACCATAGACCTGGAACAAAAATATCATGATATATTGGCGGATTTCCCCGATATTACAAGACTTTCCACTATGAAAAATACACCGAAGCACAACGTCGAGCACCATATCGAAACAACAGGGCCGCCATTATACTGTAAAGCTCGTCCACTGCCACCTCACCGTTACGAAGCTGCAAAGAAAGAATTTCAAATCATGATGGATCAGGGATTATGCCGGCCAAGCAAGAGCCCCTGGGCCAGTCCACTTCACGTGGTACCCAAACCAAACGGAGACTTACGCGTATGTGGAGACTATAGAAGACTAAATGCCATAACCAAGCCAGACCGATATCCGGTACCACGCTTGAAGGATTTCACTTACCAGTTGCACGGGAAGCAGATATTCTCAACGCTTGACTTAAACAGGGCATACCAACAATTGCCTGTTCTGGAAGAGCACATCGAAAAAACAGCCATCATCACTCCATTCGGGCTTTTTGAATTTCCCCGGATGTGCCCAGGACTGAAAAATGCTGGACAAACTTTCCAGCGCTTTATTCACGAAGTACTCCACGGACTCGACTTTGCCTACCCTTTTGTCGATGACATCATCATAAGTTCCAGTACAGAAGAAGAACACAGACAACATCTACGAACCGTCCTAAGACGACTGAACAAATACGGCATCACAATAAATCCAGCGAAATGTGTACTAGGCAAGAAAGTGATCAAGTTCCTTGGACACACTGTCTCACAAGATGGCATCAAACCTCCAGCAGAAAAAGTAGAAGCAATCACTAACTTTCCACTACCAACAACCATAGAACAATTAAGAAGATTCCTTGGCACCGTCAACTTCTACAGAGATTGCATTTCAAAGGCAGCCGAAATACAAGCACCTCTAAATGCATACTTGCATAATAGCAAGAAACGAGACAAAACAAAGATCGTATGGAACGACGAAGCCAAGAAGGCATTTGAGTTATGTAAAGCTGGCTTACAAAACGCGGCATTACTAGCTCACCCCTCACATAACGCACCGATCGCATTGATGACTGACGCCTCTGATAAGTGTGCCGGTGCTGTACTGCAACAATATGTACACAACAAATGGCAGCCACTGGGATATTTCTCCAAAGCACTTTCAAGCGCGCAAGTCAAATATAGCACTTATGACAGAGAACTGTTAGCTATATACATGGCCGTGAAGCATTTTAGAAAAATGTTCGAAGGTAGACGTCTTATAATATTCACCGACCACAAGCCGCTAACCTACGCGATAAATAAAACATCGTCAGACAGCGAGACACCGCGCCGAGCCAGACAACTCATGTACATAAGCGAATTCACAAACGACATACGTCATATCAGCGGGCAAGACAACATAGTCGCAGATTCATTATCACGTATCAACACAGAAACTATCACCTGTCCAACAACGATAGACTACAAGCAACTAGCCACAGCGCAAGAAAGAGACAGCACTATACGTGATTTAATGAAGCAAAGCAACTTACAATTGAGGCGCATACTCCTACCAAATACAAATTGCAAAATACTATGCGACACATCAACACAACATAATCGCCCGTACCTACCAGAATCATTCCGCCGAGCAGCGTACGAAAGCGTACATAACCTCAGTCACCCCGGCACGCGCACAACAAGAAAAATACTCAGTGAAAAATACTTCTGGCCATCCATGAACGCTGACGCGGGACGATGGACCAAAGCCTGTGAAGCCTGTCAAAAGTCAAAAGTCAGTCGACATACAACGAGTCAAATCGCAACATTCCCACCATCGGAACGATTCCAACATATCCATGTCGACATTGTTGGGCCCCTACCCCCATCACAATATGGACACAAGTACCTACTCACTATTATCGACCGGTACACGCGATGGCCCGAAGCATTACCTATCCACGACATAACTGCAGAAACAATAGTTAAAACAATATATAAAGACTGGATAACAAGATTTGGTTGTCCTATCACGATAACAAGTGATCAAGGTCGTCAGTTTGAGAGCCAACTTTTCTCCGAATTAATGAAGCTAATGGGAATAAACAGAACGAGAACAACCGCATATCACCCACAATCAAATGGAATCATCGAACGATGGCACCGCTCACTCAAAGCCGCACTTACCGCGCGCTGCACTGCTAGTGCGAACGGAAAGTGGTTTGACGAGTTACCGACCGTACTATTAGGACTACGCGCGGCTACTCGTAGCGACACAGGGATTAGTCCTGCACAATATACCTACGGAACAACGCTGCGATTACCTGGAGATTTTTTTGTTGAAACAAAAGGAAGCGCAATGAGTCACGATTTCGTTGAACAGCTGCGACACACTATCAACGCATACCGACCAGCCGAGACCTCGCATAGCAACAAAAACATGTTTGTACACTCCGACCTACGTACCTGCGAAAATGTTTACCTACGTAGAGATTGCACGAAAAAACCACTGCAGCCGACATATGAAGGCCCATATCCCGTATTGGAAAGATGTGATAAATACTACAAGCTCCAACTACCAGGAAGAGTAACCAACGTCTCGATCGACCGGCTGAAGCCTGCCTACACTATGAACGAACAAGAAAACGATGACACACAGAGAACAACGCGATCAGGAAGAATAGTGAAACCAGTTGTCCGCTTCGCTTGAGGGGGTGTACTGTAGCGGATTATCATCCTCACAGATGAATAAGCACGTAGGGTATTTAACAATTATTGTGTCTTAACTAATTTTGTATATGTACCCACTTTGTATTAATTTCTTCAACAGATTTTGTATATAAGACACCAATTTCTCCAAATACATTCATTCCATACTCAACCTGCATTTGCGTCTCATTTTCATACTCTGCATACCCAACAGAGTCAAGAGTACTTAAATATTGACCTTTGTATTAAGCCTTTTATATTTTAGTCATAAGTATACTGTTAAGGGCTTTTGGTGAAATAAAGAATGTATTTATTTTATACCACTGCCAATCGCTTCTGGCAAGTCGTGATGTATGTTTGTGTTCCAGGTAAACATAATCTATCATATGGCGGCGACGACGCGGTTCGACGAGTCGCTGCGTGTCGCCACCATGATCAACGTGCGAGGAGCGCGGGAGGCCCTCGTACTGGGCAAGGCTTGCAAGCAACTCAAGTAAGTTGATGGTAGGATAAGGATGGCTGTGTCGCAGATGGATTGTCGAATCCACTGTTTTACAAAACCACTACTTGTTTTATAAGACAGCTCCGCTATGTAATACAACTGAACGAAGTTAAGCCGCTGGGCTTAATTAACGTGCTTTCCGAGACACGGAGGGTCTCGGTATCTAAACATGGTCACCCATTCACAGACCAACCATGGCAAGCGTAGCTTAACCTGATCGATCGACCTGTGCGGCTCTTGATTTATAGCCACGGGCCCATCAAATTCAAAAGTGCCTGTAATTGGCTTTTTGAGTTTGAGCCATATTCAATAAAAATCTGCTACAAAGCTTTCCTTTAACAGAATTTCAACTCTGTCTGGTAGTTCATGATAGGGTGCTTTGCACAGACTACTGCCCAATCTCGGGGGACCAAGGGAAGAAGTTCCCCACCTCTACGCAGGCGTCATGCGATCGATGGTCCTTTATGGAACGCCTGTTTGGTTAAATTGATTGTCGGGCGTCCGACGCTGCAAGAATAAAATCAACAGCCTCCAGTGGAAAATGGCTATTCGTATCGCACGTGGATACCGAACGGTTTCTTTTGAGGCGGCAACACTCCTGGAACGCTTTACGCCGCTGGACATCTTGACGGATATGAACGCGAGGGTTTATAACCGGATTCGTGCCATACGCCAAAGCGGCGAATGCGTGCCAGGAATAGCTATTGCAAGGCTCAGGCGGATGGAACGGCGACACGCGTTCGAGCTGTGGCGCGAGCGGCTACAGCAGCCCTATTTTTCGCGCAAGCGTGTTGTCAAAGCCGTCCTGCCGCACTTCGAAGCCTGGCTGAAAAGAGGGGAGCGCATCTCCTACAGGCTCCCTCAAGTGTTGACCGGGCACGGTTGCTTCGATGAGTGCCTGAACAGGATTGGGCGTGAAGCCACGGTAAATTGCCACCATTGTTGGAAGCGACCTAGACTGTACAGCATACGCTCGAGGAGTGCCCTGAGTGGGCGTTTGAGCGGCAGGTTTTGTTCGCCAGGATTGGGCGAGACCTGTTTCTGCCAGCAGTAGTGAGGGCTATGCTGACGGAGACAGAAAACTGAAGGGAAGTTTCCTCCTTCTCTGAGAAGAAGGCTGCCGAGCGGAATCGTGAGAGAGCTAATCCCGCTCGAAGAAGAAGGCGTTGACGAAGCAACCGCCTCAACGCCTAACATGCCGAATCCCCAGCTGCATCATTTAATGCAGGCGGGACTTTGGAATTGCGGACGATCAGAGTGGGAACTATGATTGCCCACCGAGTGATTTCAGGGAATGTACTGTGATCACGTGCACAATGTACAATGGCACTGTGATCTCGTGCTGCCGTGCAAAGCGAGGTTCAGGGGAGACCACTTTATATTCTCCCCAAGGACGTGCCGTAACAGGCGTTGCACTGATGGGGTTCCAGATTGGTCTATTAAGAGATAAAAAAACCCACTCCATGTGCTGATGGTTATCACAGGGATGGTTTTAGTGAGGTAAGAGTCCCACACTACCAGGTCTTTTTTTCCCAAAGTCCAGGTGCCTTTTGAAGGATTCCCACGACAAAAAAAAAAAAGTTTATGCTTTTTAGCACCACTATTTAAGCGGATAGAGCACATAAAAGGAACTCTGAAAGTGGCACCGGTAATTGAGAAGTTGAGTAAAACACGGTTGTCATAGTATGGGCATGTGTTACGGAGGAATGAGGAAAATGTCGTGAGCAAAGGTTTGAGTATGAATGTCGATGGCTGTAAGAGTAGGGGAAGACCAAAGAAACGATGGATGGACTGTGTACAGAAAGGGGGTGACTACCGAGATGACGATTAATAGAGAAGTATGGAAGAACAAGGCATTTTGCGCCGACTGCAAATAAATTTGCCTAAGGGCAGGAGAATGTTGATATTCAAGTGAAAATAATACACCGTTACTATACGTTCCTTATGGACTTGCAGGTCCTACGTCCACGTGTCGACAGCCTACTCGCATGCCTGCGAGAACCTCATCCACACAGAGGTGCTGGAAGACTTCTACCCGAGCCCCATCGACCCCGAGACCCTCATCAGATTAGCAGAGACTGTTGATGAGGAGAGGCTGAATGATATTACTCCTGGGTAAGTTTTCAACATAGGTTTATTTTTTTTTTTTCTTTATTAAAGCACGTTAAGCCGTTGGTCCCAGCTGTCATTCTTGGATCTTTGACTTTTTACGGGTCGTCAGAAGCCTGAAAGTCTGACAAACAGTCTTACCAAGGGTTATCGTGTTACCCAGTAACTGGGTTTGTGGAGGTCCGATAGGCTGTCATTCCATGTAAAATACTGGTATTCAGATGCATCCGGTTAGACTGGAAGCCGACCTCAACATATTTGGGAAAAGGCAGGCAGATTGATTAATTTATTTAAATAAAGCTTTTATTTAACTTGACTTGTATGTATGTAAAGGTGGACACTTGCAAGTTACATTTGACAAACTTCCCGGTATCAGATTGAGCTGAAATTTTACATGCTGGTCCAGTTCTAATGACAATGCATGTTTATGACAAGCATGACGTGATGCTGCTGCCAGGATTGGCTCCAGACGAGGGAACTCCTCAACGGTTAACAGCAGGGACATAAAATTTTGCACACCCATTGGGATGACAGTTAGAGTTAGCATGAAATTGCTACAGGGTTGGCTCCAAACCAGAGAATTCCTCAACGGTCGGCAGTAGGGACTTGAAAATTTGCATACCCGTTCGGATATGATAGACGGTTGGTGGGTCCACCATGAAATTGCTGCCACATCCAGGGTTGGCTCCAAACCACGGAACTCCTCAACGGTCAACAGTAGTAACAGGCATAAGAGGTATACCACGACTTGTAATTTGGTGAGATGGGCGTCAATAGCATTGGTTTGCAACCTGTCTAGGAGACGGAAAACTCCAAAATCAAACCCGGAACGGTGTTTCGTCAGGCATGAGTAAGCTTTAAGCTGAAACAAATGGCGCATATATTACCAAATTACTACCCAAGTCAAGGTGAGGCCGTGCCGAGGAATGAGTGGCATCAGGGTATATAAAATGATGTCGTGAACGTACCGCCTCAGGGCACCTGGGCGAACCCTGTTGTATATTAGCTCTTACCCTTCTAAACGACGCTCTAGAAGGGCTGACGGATATTTCTTCGGTACTCGTGGGAACATTATGGGAAATAAAGAAACAACAACACAAAGAAAAAGAAGGTTAGAGAAAAAGAAGTTAAAATGGCACCCGCCAATGTAACAATGACGCACTTAATGAAATGAATAGACTAAGAAATATATCTAGCGAAAACTAAAAAATATAAAATAAATTAATATAAAAAAAAACTTTTAAAAAAGCTTTTATTTACGCCCTAAAAAGATAAAAATAAGATTTAAATTACATTAAACCAATTCATTTTCCAATTACTTTACAAAATTTAATTGTAAATGATAAGATTTAAAATTAATTAAATAATAAGATTTAGCCTCAGTGCTGCACGCTGTAAATTTGAGTAATCTTTTCCTTTAAAATTTTTACTATCAACTTATAACGTCATTACACACTTTATATTATATAAAAGCTTGTCGCGAGATTTAAGCACTCGTATTACTTAGTTTGAACTAAGCTTTTTTTAATTAAAATCAATCAGATCAAGTTACTAGTTGATCTACACAGGTAGATCTACGAGATTTGAGCACTCGTATTAAGTACTTATTTTGAACTTAGTTTAAAAAAAAATTAAAATCATTCAAGATCAAGTTATTTAATTTACTAGTCTACACAGGTAAATCTCGTGATAAATAAAAAAGTTGATAGTAAAAATTTTAAAGGAAAAGATTACTAAATTTACATCGTGCAGCACTGAGGCTAAATCTTATTATTTAATTAATTTTAAATCTTATCATTTACAATTAAATTGTGTAAAGTAATTAGAAAATGAATTGGTTTAATGTAATTTAAATCTTATTTTTATCTTTTTAGGGCGTAAATAAAAGCTTTTGTTAAAAGTTTTTTTTTTTTAATATTAATTTATTATTAATAACAAACTTATATTTTACAGTTTGCACGACACATACAGCCCAATTCCAACATCATATCGGCTCTGGAATCTATTGGGTGTACCGGAAAGTTCTGTCGGTTTTGGTAGTACATAGAAATTTTTCGAATTTTTCTCTATACCAATACGTTAAAAGTATTGAATGATATTGCGTCATAATTTCTGGGTTACGGACTATAAATACACGTATTGCGCAATAATTTGTCATTCACTTCTGAGTAGCCGCAGTGTCAAAATGAGTGCCAACGATAAAGTTCATTTGAGGCATTGTATACTTACTATTATGAGTTCCAGAAGGGAAATAACGCTGCTACAGCCTGTAGAAAGTGTAGTGTTTTTGGACTCGAGTGTGTATCTGAACGTGTAGTAGAAAATCAGGGACAATATGTAATTGATTAAAATATAAATAATAGCTTTAAGAACTAACCACGAGTTTTATTTACAAAAACCGACAGAACTTTCCGGTACACCCAATATATTTATATTATGTCTGAAGTGTGCTACCCGCTGCGCAGTACCTCACCCCTCGCCCCGCTGATACGTGAATTTGTTACTGCGCAGCCGCTCGCCTCATGTTCCGAGCCGCCATAAGGTTTGAATCGGGCTGTACAAGTGTACAAGTTATCGCTCAATAGAATCGCGCGTGCGGTCTCTACCGTTGTTACATGGATGAAAAAGACTAATGCATGGTAAAAGTGGAATAGTTTTGTTTGTAAAAATGGATTAGTAACTCAATTAAAGGATTAAATTACAGCTGATGGTGTATTAATTATTCTTGTTAGGTACTAAATATTCTATTGGGGTGATTGGGGTCATGCGCTTAGTGAATTAAAAAACATCTTTTCTTTGGGAAAGTTGTTTGTCATGATGAGTATAATCATGTTTCTAAATATCGGTCACTAATTTACCAGTCACCCTATATGCAGATATAATAAAACAAAACTAATAAAACTAAGTCACGAACGCCTGGGCCGATTTTTATGATCTTTGATTTGTTAGATTTGTAGCAGAAACATGGGAAAAATTATTGAAAAAAAAAGAATATTATTGAATCTGAGGCGGTAGGTAGAAAGTTCGCCGCTTATTTGTATTTTTTTCTCAATTTCAATTTCAGTTTGATAAAGAATTGGCCGAACACGTATTCGTTCGGGAAGGCAGTGGCAGAGGAGACGGTCAGGTCCATGTGTGGTGACCTGCCTCTGTGCGTTGTCAGACCTGCTGCTGGTAAGTACACACTTGTGATACTAGCCTTAGGTCCCGCCTTAGCCATTCGTAGCACAGGTCAAGGTGACAGTAAACAGTTGCACCGCACATGCGACAACATCGTGCGACACTCACTTCACGTCAAATACAGACAGCCGGTAGATTCTGTAAAAATCTCAACGTGAAATCATAAGTGAAGTGAGCTTGAAGTGAGCAGTGTCAATAGTGTTAATCCCTAATGACAGCTCACTTCCCGCTCACTTCACCTAAGTTCTCTCGGTGAGATTTTTACAGAATAGCACTGCTGCTATGATGATGATTATAAGAGGGTTCCCGATATTATTTGATAGTGACCTGCGGGGTGATTGCGTAACACACGAACAGTAGCCGTTCAACAACATAGGTACTATCACGGTCTTTTCCGCCTCATTTAAAAATTTTTTCGCTTAAACCCTGCGGCGGCGCCAAACCACACCCCCTTAAAGCGTTCGCCTATTAGGAAAACGGTAACGCAATTAGTTGCAACCTGCACTGCGCAGCTTAGTGACGCATCACGTGTACTCCTTTCGTGAATTTTACGGAGGAACTATTTGACTTTAAATGTTGTCTGACAGACAACATTTTCTAACATATTGGGCAATGGATTAGATTGATAGTGTGTTACGCAATTAGGGTGCTGTAGGTCATAAAATACAAGGTCAAGGTCACAATCAGCAGGGTAATTTCGACCTCTTGTGTAAGTGGGCGCACGACGTTGGTCTTGTCATTAATTCAAAGAAAACCAAACTTTTGCATATACTTACATTCACCTTATCTGACGGCACCTTGTGTGCCTTTTGTCGTGGCCCATGAGCATCTGTGTTTACACCGACCGGTCGATGCATGTAGTTGCCAGACGTTGGAGTTGGTGACTCATCACAAGTATCTTGGTCTGTTAATAGATAAAAGTTTCCACTGGCGGCCGCACATTGATCATGTATGTAACAAGCTTAGATCCGTACTGGCAAAGTTATCTATACTTAAGTATAAACTTCCATATAAAACGCTTAGAACATTGTACTTGGCACTGGCTGACTCCGTAATTGATTACGGCCTAAGTAGTTACGGGCGCACATACAAGACTTACATCGAAGACATTTACAAGTTACAGTTACGCATCTTAAAAACAATTGTACCTAGAAGAATAAAACAAGAATTCCAAGATGATGACACGGGTTTATTTAAGCACTGCCAAATAGTAAATGTCTTTGACAAGGCAAAATTACGCGTTCTAAGCGAAAATTACCAGAATCTTGGTACTGTTCAAAAATACGAAAGGCTAAAATCGTTGCGTCGTTTGTCAGGCCTACCCACATTTAAGATACCCAAATCTAATAATATCTATGGATCAAGGACGTGGGAATGCATGCTACCGTCTATTATGAATGACTTACCGTCAGAAATCTGCGACAAATTAAATGTGAAGAATTGCTCGAAGGTGCTAAAGAGATACTTTCTGGACTGTTGTACAGTCTAGGAAGTGTCTTTTTGGTACCAATATCAATATCTAACATACTATTGCCTTAATTCTGTTAAATGTAGAATCAATACAATTGTGGCACCGAGTTGCCGTGTCTGGCATACCTCTGTTAAACCCACGATGGTTTGTGAGGTATGTTAAAGTTTCTTTTTTTATAAGTATTGAAAATGTTTTGAATAATAAAAAAAAAAAACAAAGAAAAAATCAGAAAGGATCCTTGTACTTTTTATAGTCCATCCATCGTTTCTTTGGTCTTCCCCTACTCTTATATTTGTCCTTTTCTATAATGTATCAATTTTCTGTTTCAGTAATATGCGCTCGCAAAGAACCTAATCCTGGCTGGATCGATATTTCCAACGTGTACGGAGCTAGCGCTGTGAGTAACTATATGTATAACAATATTATCATAATCATTCAGCCGGAAGACGTCAACCACTGAACCAAGGCTTAAATGATTAGCCATATCGCTCATCCAATAGAACAATGACGTAATTTCGTTTTAGCTATTTTTCAGGAGAACGTTTTAAAAGTTTGAAATTGAAAATATGATATATTTCCAATGATTATGCTAAAATATTTAATATTTTTATGTATGTTACTTTAATATCAATAATAATTTGTAATAATTTCATGAGAAAACTCAAAAAAACATTTTCGTAATTACGTCGTTGTTCTATTGGATGAGCGATATATCAGCTAGCCCACGCCAATATTCCAATAAAAACATTGGAAACGATACTCAAGCAGAAATAAATAAAAGCCTCCAAGAATAAAGGGCGTGCCCACTTCAATATTATTATGCAATGCTGCAATATGTTCATAAAGCTGGAACTTGAAGTCACAAATGATAAAATAGGAACTTTGAAGTAAAATATTAATAAATAAACAGTTAATTACTAATATTGTTATTAGTAATTAACTGTTTATTTATATTTATAATAACTAAAACATGAGGGGCTTGTGGCTAAGTAATAACAGCTACACGGGTCGATCGATCAGGTTAAACTACAATTGCCGTGGATGGGTGACCATCTTTACATATCAAGACCCCTCCGTGTCTCGGAAAGCATTTTAAGCCGTAGTCGTTACGGGTCATCAGAAGCTCGAAACCACCAAAGTACAAAGAGCCAAACCATCAAAGTACCAACAGGTATCGTATTACCCAATAACTGGATTTTGAAGTTAAGATAGGCAGTCGCTTCATGTAATATATTAGTATTCAGCTGCATCTGGCGAGACTGGAAGCCGACCCCAACATAGTTGGGAAAAGGCAGGCAGATGATGATGAATAACAAAGCCATGGTCAGCAAGACGACCTGTCACCACAACCTCACTTTCATGGCTTGTCCACCGACACCTTTTAAAGTGCTTCTAACCCTTCCAGACCATCCTGGGCCCCGGCCTGGGTCTTATGCATGTAATGTATGCGAATAATGACATCCGTATCGGCCTGATCCCCGTGGACCACGTGAACAACGCCATCATAGCTGCGGCCTGGGAGACAGCCAAGAGAGCTGTTGCGGGGGGTGGGAAGCCGAGGATTTATACTGTATCTACGACCAGGAATCCTGCTCTATATGGTGAGTTGGGTTGAAAGACAATCTCTTTTTTAGTGATAACAGACGCACGGGTCGATCGAAAGTTTAGAGGAATATGAACCAAATAATGTTTACATACACTTTTTCACATATTCATAAGATATCGGATTATAGCTGGCTTAGAGCTGGATTGATTTTTTATATTATTTGTCTTTTTTTTATTACCTATGTAAAGTTTAATTCAAATAAGTACCTAATTGTATTTATTGATAGGATTAAATTTTAGGTTTTTGAAAATTTCCGTGCGTATAGGATTCTACTCCTTTCACCTTTTATACCCGGTTTTTGTCCGAGCGGTAACAAAGTCAGGCTGTATATACATTTTTTTTTAGAGTCGTGATCGAGATCTAATATGGCAAAGATTTTGGGTACATGTCGTGTGTGTGTAACAGGCAGATTATATAATTTTTCATTATACATACGGCGCCGTCCGTTTAGCAGCGCCTCAGGTGGTAGACAATAAACCTAGTGGTATCAATTCGCCTAGGCATTTTGTATATGGCGATCGAATCATCAATTGCGTTATTACAATATAAGTAAGTTCCAACATGAAACCCGGTTAGGCCACGGCGACAATAATAAAAATAATTTTAACATAATAATACGTTTTTAATACAAATATGTAATTGCTACCAAGTAAAAGGATTTTTAACCGACTTCAAAAAGGAGGAGGTTATCAATTGGAATTTTCCTATTATTTTTTTTTAATGTTTGTTCGGGCATAACTCCGTCATACTATATGGACGGACTTGTAAAATTCTTTATTTGTTCATCATCTGCCTAGCCTTTTCCCAACTATGTTGGGGTCGGCTTCCAGTCTAACCGGATGTAGCTGAACACCAGTATTTTACATGGAGCGACTGCCTATCTGACAGGTGCTGGGTAATACGATACCTCTAGGTAAGACTGGTTGTCAGATTTTCGGGCTTCTGACTACCCGTAACAACTGTCAAAGATCTACGAATGACAGCCGGGACCAACGGCTTAACGTGCTTTCCGAGGCACGGAGGGGTCTCGGTATGTAAAGATGGTCACCCATCCACAGACCAACCGCGGCAAGCGTAGCTTAACCTGATCGATCGACCCGTGCGGCTTTATTATTTAGTCACCTTTATTTGTTCGATAGAGGTTTATTCCAAAATAGTCCCATTTAAATTTAAAACAAAAAGTGTTTTGTTTCATTTTATATTTATAGTAACATAAGCTAGAGATAATCGCCTTTAGAATTTATAACTGCTTGCCAGCGCTCAGGTAATTTTCTAACGGACTGGTATCTTCCATCTTGGTTGCCAGCCTTTATCTCCTTGTCTAGGGCAGCGCGCATGGATCCAAGGTCAGAATAAGCAACGCCGCCTAAGTTTGCGTTTTAACTGATGGAAGCATACAGACCAATGTCATACAGACCGATGTCTGGAGAATAGGGCGGCTGAACCCAACGCTCAGTGCGGCGTGCACTCATCCACTCGTCCACAGCGGAGTGACGGTGAGGCCGAGCATTGTCATCCAACAGCCACACTGAGTGCTTACGGTTTGGAGCCCAACTGTTCATCAAATTGTTTAAAAATTGAATATAGCGTTGGTGATTTTTCGTTGTGACTCAATATATCAAATTTATTGCGGCACACATTGAATAGAGTCATAACTTCCAGAAGCTTCCTTCTAGACTTTAACTTTAAACTTTAACCGAAGGAATCCCATCAGGACCAGGACCCTTGGTTGAATGACCATGGCACGTGGACCTGTCCGGTGGTATTTTTTTCGAAATGGCGGCCATGGATGAAACCCCGTAAAGCATCACGTTTCTGAGATATTAACTTGCAAAGCTCGTTCAAGATCACGTTTTCAAGATCATTTTTTAACTTGCGTTTTGAACGAGGTCATATTATTATTCCGTTTTCATTGATGTCAGTTATTGATATATATAGGTTTCACGCGTGGCCGCCATTTAGAAAAAAAAAATGGCGGGCAGTTAGGTATGCCAGGTTCCATACAAAAATCCTCAATCCCTTTCAAACTAAACATAACTGGCAAAATATGGGCGTGCTACACTTCTGCCTATCCCCTGAGAATACAGTTGATAAATCATATCAATTCTTATTTAACAGGCGACCTCACACATATTTTAACAAGCGTCGTTGCAAAAAACTACCCTACGCAAGCTGCGATAGCGTACATTTTCCTTTGGAACATAAACGATCCTACTTTGTTCTCGATTTGTTCCTGGCTTCTACATCTGATTCCTGGATATATTATTGATGGAATATGCTTAATTCTTGGCAAGGAGAGGAGGTAAGATTTTTTTGAACTTTATGCTACTCCTTTAGTCGTTACGGGTAGTCAGAAGCCCGAAAGTCTGACAATCAGTCTTTCCAAAGGGTGTTCCATCGTGTTACCCAGTAACTGTGCTGTGGAGGTCAGTTAACTGGCCCGTTGGTATCGTGGTCGCAAGTGCAACTGCTGAGCGGTCCTGGGATCGATTCCCAGGTCAGGTAAAATTATATTGAGTGAGGGAAGAGACAGTGCACCTGTCTGCGCACACAAGTGCGCATATATTATAATTATAGCGGCATATATTACAGTGTGCGAATAGTAAAGGTAGTCGCGTTTCTGTTTCGTTTTGACACCTCTGACACACAATGACGCAGTGACTTGACTTGATTGTCATGGAAAGGCTATAAATATAGGTGAGGGCCAATCTAGCGATTTAAATCTTTGAACAGCGGGGTTTCACTTTACGTTGTCAAAGATGTTCTCTAAGATAATACACCAATTTACTTTGATAAACAACGTTTTAGTGACGTCATTCACAGGTAAATTGCGGACGCAAAGTGGGTGGTCACCGCTCTTCTAGGAAACTGTAGCCTTACAGTACAGCCTCCTTCTTTATATAGAGAAGAGGCCTGTCCCAGCAGTGGGTACTGTGGACTGATTATGCTTTAAGACGGTTTCAAGTTAATTAATTATCCCTTTCTTGCCCACAGACTCGTAAAACTATATAGAAAAATGTACAATATGTCGACAGCCCTGTCCTACTTTACGACCAACGAATGGCATTTTGTGGACAACAACACAGCGAATCTTTATGAAAATCTCTCGACCATAGACAAGGAAATATTCGACTTTGATGTCGCTAAAATTGACTGGCAGGAGTACATGATACTCTGGTGCTTAGGCCTTAGGAAGTACGTAGTAAAAGACGGCTTAAAAGGCTCGGTGTACGCAAAGAAAAAACAGTTCGTTTTTAAAATGTTAATGTGCATTGTTGTGCCGTTGTACTTCTATTTGTTGTATAAGGTGGCAAGTTTTGCTATTTTATGTTTATCCTTGTTATTTAGGATGTTTTGATTAATAAATTATGTTGGGTGTTAATTAGGAATAAGTGTTTTATTATAATTTATGGCAACTCCACCGCCAAAACTGCCCTTAATTGAATCTGCTTGCAGGTACCTCCAGGGGTGTCTATTCTTGAGGCACTGGAGCTTGTTGCTCAGTAAAACGAAGAGAATGTTGATGCTGGTCAATGCTTTGAATTCTGATAAACTATGATAACACCAGGCCTATGTCCAGCAGTGGGCTTCTTGTGGCTGAAATGATGATGATGATGATAGCATTTCTATCTATGTAGGTGTTTTAATTATAATATAAATTTTTAGGACAGAAATATATGCGGACTGGTGATCGTCCTTTTAAGGAAATTATGTAAGACTACACAGGGTCAAATTTAATTGGCCAAATGCCGCAGAAGTGACGATGTGGGTGCACTTGGCAGATCATTTTCCAGCAGACCATAAAAGATGTGAGTTACATTCGCATGCGGCAGAGTTCTAGAGTTCCTTATACATATAAATGTTATTGCAGGGAACGATTTCAAACACAATGTAAATTGTTCATGAATAAATAAATGAAATTAAATGAAATATACTTAAAAACAATAGTTCTGGCGTATTTGCCTGAAAAAAAAACAAATGTAATCATGCTGTGCTACTTCCGTTAGCAGATCTTTTTTTATAAATTTAAAATTTTAAAACTGATTTAGACGCACAATGATGAGTTCTATAGTCCCTGATAAATGATTTATTTTTTGTAAGTAGGTTTGTACAAACACCTTTACATGTCAATCATATTTTTTTTTAATTAGATGCGGTCGGCGTTTTCTATCTGACTATTCTGAGAAGAAAGGCCGAAACAAAGTCAGAGTTCACAGTCTCTTTTAAAGTCCAGACATAATATTGGTCAGATCATGTGAAGACCGGAGGCCTAAAATGCTCTTTTGAGGAATTAACCACACATATTGAGCAGACCTGTCCAGTCAGTACACGCATTTGTCAAAAATCGTGCAGCTCAACTCAGAACTTGAGGAGCCTCACGATTCGACGAACAATACCAACGAAAGGACATTTGGGTAGGCCGCGTCCTAATACCTACTTTTCCGATAGAATTCTGCCTAAAGCAATAAAAAATAAAACAAAAATATTGACCTGCCGATTGATTCTGTAAAAATCTCACCGTGAAAACTTGCGTGGAGTAAGCTGTGACTGCCATGCCACTGATGCTAGGGATTGACCAAGCATACATTTACAATCATAATCGAGATTTTATTAATATTTTTTATGCTAATTCGATTGATGATTTTATATAATTTCATATTTTCATTACTATTTTGTGGTGTCGCATCTAATACGCATCGACATTGTTTGTTATTAAAAGCGACTGTAGATCGAGTCTAGTAAGGACTACAACGATGTTCAGCCCAAATCAACTCAACTAGAAGAGATAACAGAGTGTGTCAAGTCATCGAGCGCTAACGGTGTGCCCGGCTGACGGACCATAGAACTTAATCACACGGAGTTTGTGTGGCGTGATCACTTCACCCGATTCACGAAATATCGTGAATCGGGTTTATAGTCTAGGAAAAAAACAACATTGAGATTCTGACTAAGTTTCTGTTTTGCTATTTTATTTTAAAACCCCACAAAATAGTAATATTTTGACAACTAAAATACTAGCTTTGAAATTACATAAAATTGTCAATAGAATTAGCATAAAAAATAATATTATTAAAATCTCGATTATGATTTTAAATGTAAGCTTGGTCAATCCCTAGTATCAGGTGGGATGACACTGACAGCTCAGTCCACCCTCACTTCACCTAAGTTTTCACGGTGAGATAGTTACAGAATCGCACTGCTGTTATTAGAATAACAAAGTCCTTTTCATAAAGCAAGGGTTTATGACGTAATTTGTGGATTTTCATAGATTATTTGGGCCAAGATTAGTAGCCAAGATTTGTGCCAAGATTAGTAGGCCCAGAAAAATAAAACTAAATAAAAGCAGAAATCTCACAAAACTATCAGCACAGCGTTGATAAAAGGTTAGGTTAGAAGAAATCTCTTTTTCTTTTCAAAAACATCTCTTTTGATATTTTCTTTTTCTTTTCGTCTTTTTTTTTTCCTAGATTAAAACCCCACAAAATAGTAATGTTTGACAATTAAAATACTAGCTTTGAAATTATGTAAAATCGTCCACAGAATTGTGAGTTAGAACTTTAGAAGTCTTTCCTAAATGTAGTGTGAAACTGAGGCACAGTCAGTTATAAGTGCCTGAGAAATATGCTTGGCAATTTGTTGCACGAAGTGCATGATGCGAACACAAAGGTTGCAGGCGCTAACAGGGGAATAAATACTGGCTGGCCATGGCGTGACCTTGATGCTTGATGATCATATTGATATTATAAATGCGAAAGTAACTGCCTGTCTGTGTTATTTTTTCACGACATAACGGCTAAACGAATCTCAATGAACACACGTAAACCATGAACTGGCCCTACCCATTTCTATCCATCTACCAGGATAAAAACTATTCTATGTGTCCTAACAGGACAGTATTTATCCCGGTAGATAGATAGATAACTCTTTACTAAATACACCATTATGGATTACAGATACTAGCTTTTACACGTTATATTAGGTCATCCCACTTCCAGTGTCATATTTTTTTATTATTATTATTTTACAAAAACTGACTACTATACCATATAACCTTGTGACACTAATCAATAATCTCCACCACTATTAATCACTCGCTCCTGACTGCTGGCAAATCTTGAACACCATTTAAAGTACCACTTTCATTTAATTCATCAATAATGCTCTTCAGTTTAATATCTAACTCCTTTTTGCTATTGTATCGAGTACCCGACAATTTCCTCTTCACATGGCCAAAACAATTGAAATCACAAGGATTCATATCCGGGGAATATGGCGGCTGAATAATTTCAATCCATCCTTTATCTTCAATTAAATTTGATTTGTGCGGTCTGGCGTTATCATGTAAAATTATAGGACTCGTTATATGATGTTCGTCTGCCCAAATAGGAATATTTTCTTCTAAAAATGACTTATATCGCTCTCCAGTCATAGTTGTATTTTCATCATAAGTTCTCCAAAAAGCAATGCCTCTGACATCCATAGCTACTATTAGTAGTATTTTTCGTTCATGTAGCTCTGCACGTGGTAAATGTTCAGCTGAAGTGCCCGGTTCCACCCAACATCGTGACTGATGTCTTTGACGAGGAGTATAAAATTCGACCCAAGTTTCATCAAGGCATATGAATCTATTAAGTATATTTTTCTTACGGCGATACCACGATAAATGGCTACGCGCAGTTTCATAACGAAACTCCTTCTGATCCGTGTTCAGAGTGTGGGGCACCCACACTGCACTTTTATTGACCAGACATAAATCCTCCGTGAGTACTCTATGTATAGTGGAATGAGGAATGTTAAGTTGAGTGGAGAGATCACTGACACTGACCCTACGTGACTGACGAAGTGCTTCCTTGATTTTGTCCCTTGCTTCTAATCTAGTCGATGATAATGATCGAGGTGCTCGCGGCTCATCTTCAGCTGTGGTTCTTCCTTGTTTGTACATTTCAAGCCATCGCTGTACGGTTCTTTTATTTAAGGCGTTACGACCAACACACTTTACCAGTAAGTCGTGCGCAACTCCTCCAGAGTAGTTGAGTAAAGCACAAAACTTTAGAAATAGACGTTGCTCCACTACATTAATAGATTTTTTTAAATCTTCCATTTTAAATCAATGCACGTCTTGACAATACAACACACCAAATTAAACTAACATGATTGTACAAGACAACACATGTATTAACTATTGCATACCATTGCGCAATACATAAATATTGGAAATAAAAAATATGACACTGGAAGTGGGATGACCTAATATTATAAAAAATAAATAAGTTACATGAGGTCGACATTTCCTATCGGACTACTCTGAGCAGAAAGGCCGAAACAAACTCAGAGGTCACAGTCTCTTTTAAAGTCGAGACATAATCATGGTCCGATCATGTGAAGACCATGTAGATTGATGTCTGAAATGGTCTTTTGAGGTATGTACCACACAGATTTCAGTGGACCAGTCCAATCAGAGCAACCATTTGTCAGACTGATTTTGAAGACTGGTGGTTTAGGCATTTTCTATTATGGACGTAAGCCGACTAGGGCTGGGAAAAGTTATAAAGGTGGTCTGCTGGGGGGTTCGTTGAGCCACTTCTTCTAAGCTAAAGCACGAGGAAGTGGTGAAGGGCGGGTGTTTTGTAATTTTGACGTTCGAAAAGTGCTGATTCACAGACTAATTTGAATAAATGACTTTTGATTTTGATTTAGTTTTATTTGGATTGCCTTCAAATGCCTAAGGTTATAAGTGTGTCGCTACCTACTATCTATACCGAATACATTCTCCATTCATGATAAATAATGTAAATTTAACCATTATATACAGTTTTAAATTACATAAAATTTGTTACACTGATCGTAAAAGTCATTTTAATGTGAACAGATTATGAACGTGTTGAACAAATGAACTTATGTTCTTTTAAAACCCTGTAGGTACACATTTCAACATAATATGATATTGAATAATAATAATGTTTATTTGAATGATGTTTGTTTCGTTGGTCTGTAACTGTTAGCGATCATCATTTGGATCTCTACGGGGTTTTAAACCTGCCGGTCGATTCTGGAAAAATCTCACCGTGATAAATAAGGTGAAGTGAGCTGTGAGTCATGCTAATGCTAGGGATTGACACTATTGACGACTCACTCCACGCTCACTTCACCAAAGTTTTCACGGTGAGATGGTTACAGAAACGCACGGCAGATATACAACGTGTAACGTTAAATGCGCAAAACCTGAAAATAATTTGGTCGGAATAACGAGCAGAATTAATTGAACCACTTTTTAATATAGGTCACATTTTTCAAAAAATTTTCATTAAAAACGTTGCCGTGTCTGTTTATTAATGCGTCAAGCAACCCAATGTGAGCGCGGCGCAGCGGCCCGGTGACGACTCCTCTCTCGATAAAGCGTCGTCGCAGACGCAAGAAACGATCAGAATGGCCAGTAAAACTAAAACAGCACATAAAACCTTTACAATTTTTTTAATGACTTATTTTGTCTCTAAATAAGGTCAATTGAATTAAAAATCAGTTGGGGTGTCTGAGGTTTTGCGCATTTAACGTTACACGTTGTATAAAACAATAGTGGATTTTCTCATATCTTTCTGAAAATCTTCTGAGTACAGTTTGTCAGACCGACCACTAGAGCGCGGGGTAACTGCACAGCACACTAACAGTAGCAATGGCTTTCATTTTGACAGTTCTACAACATTCATTGCGGTATTCACGTTGTTGAGCAGACAAACTGTTCTAACATATGAAGCAATGGATTAGTACTGGCAGCCGGCCCTCAAAAATGTTCGTGTTAGAATTAAATTGTAAAATGAATGTGTATTCCAGTGGGCTCAACATTAAGATATGGAATTATATTGTGGGGCAATGCAACGGGTAAAAATACAGTATTTAACCCTACAGTGCATAGTGTCCCACATATGGGACATACCGAAAAATGTCTTATATTTTAAAAATCATCCAAGTAGCGTGTTCTAGTGTTGACAAGATTAACTATTATGTATTTGAGTTTCGAATTTGGTGCCATATATTTTGGATAGATCTGTAGATAAACATTTATTTATGTTTTCTTCAAATCGGTAGGTACTTTGAATACGATTAACGAGCGGCGTATATTAATAGCAAAAAATGATAAAATTAAAATGATAGAATTTTCAGGGTCGAAATAATTAGTAGAGGTAAGTTCATGTTCATATTTGTCATTTTACGAGTAATCTTGTAATTTCATTGATACTACGTAACACATATTGACATTATAATGCATGATGTGCCATGCACAAAAACATACGTTTCTATTGAGTTATGATTTTTCTAAATATTTTTTCGAGAAATGGCATCATATTTGCAGGCTAATGTATTTTTTTTAAGCCGATAATAATAATCATGCACTGTAGGGTTAAGTGCCAAAAAGATGCATAAGAGCTGTCTACAACTTACAGACAGCTGACAGTTGCAAACCGTTTTAAAAATACGAAAATATTTACAATACCATCGTTATACATATTTGAAAATTAAATGTCCGTCATTATCTGCCTAGCCTTTTCCCAACTATGTTGGGGTCAGCTTCCAGTCTAAACGGATGCAGCTGAATACCAGTATTTTACATGGACCGACTGCCTATCTGACCTCCACAACCCAGTTACTGGTTAATACGATACCCCTTGGTAAGACTGGTTATGAGACTTTCGGGCTTCTGACTACCCGTAACGACTGTCAAAGATCCACGAATGACAGCCGGGACCAACGGCTTAACGTGCTTTCCGAGGCACGGAGGGGTCTTAGTATGTAAAGATGGTCACCCATCCACAGACCAACCACGGCAAGCAGCGTAACTTAACCTGATCGATCGACCTGTGCGGCTGTTATTATTTAGCCACAGGCTTTGAAATGTCCCTGTTTGTAAAAAATAATCTGCTCAAATTGCCCAAACAAGCGTTTTGACACCGGTGATATAAGCTGCGAAGATCAACCTCGCCCAGGCCGACCCACCAGCTTTGATGAAGATGCTTTGCGTCACGAACTTGAGCTACATCCAGACTATATTACGCGCGATTTAGAGAAGGCGCTTGGACAATCCCACACGACTATAGATCGTTATTTGAAATCGATGGGATATCGCAAAGTGATGTCACGTTGAACACCTCATGCGTTAACGGACCATGACTGGGCCGTTCGTGTGGCCATTGGTCAGAGTCTGTTACTTCGTCCGCACAGACGAGACTTTCTCAAGGACATTATTACATGTGACGAGAGCTGGATACATTATGAAACTAAGCGAGTGCGATTCACTAAGGCAAAACATCTTTCGCAATTTTGTGAGTTGTTATTCGCGTAATTTGAATTGCGTAATTTCTGCTGCATTCGGTTTCATACATACAAAAAGGCAACTCATTTTGCGTCGTCGTGTGGCACCAACTGCCTTTTTGTATGAAACCGAATGCAGCAGAAATTACGCAACTCAAATTACGCGACTCACAACTCACAAAATTGCGCTCTCGTTTGGCCTCAGGCTTACACGCGTCATGCCTATTGGATTCCTCGCGGGAAAAACCCACCAGCCCAGCCTAAACTTAATGAACACGGTCGTAAGATTATGTTGTCTGTTTTCTGGGATTGGCAAGGAATGATTTTCTGGGAACTCCTCGAATCTCATCAGACTATTAACGCCAATCTGTATACGCAGCAGCTTCGCAAACTAGCAGAGATGTTAAAAATTAAACGGCCAAAACGACTTGGAGTCCAACTTTTGCATGACAACGCACGACCTCATTGCGCAAAGTTAACACATAAACAGCTGGAAGAGTTAGGATGGCTGACTGTTCCACATCCACCGTATAGCCCGGATCTTGCGCCTTCAGACTTTCATTTATTTCGAGCTCTTAAATTTCATTTACCAGGAAATTCAAAAATACTGGAAGTATTAAAATTGAACTTGAAAATTTTTTCGAGTCCCAGCCTGCCTCATTTTAGGAGAAGGGTATTCAAATTTTGCCCAGTAGATGGCTGACTGTTGTTGATAACGAGAGAGACTATATTAATTGATTAAATGTATTTTTTATTAATAAAAAATATTAATAATAATTTGTCTTTTCACTGGCAATAATTTATGAGACAACCTAATAAATAGGCCCGACCCCTATTACATAGGACTTAAACATAACTTGTGAAATGTGAGTGTACTAAAGGTACATCACACCCTTTGGGTTTACATATGTGATTTAAGTTATGTTATCAACGAGAAAAAACAAAAATTCAAACAAAACCTCAAACTCAAAGCGTTTATTGGGTCATCCCACTTCCAGTGTCATATTTTTTTATTATTATTATTTTACAAAAACTGACTACTATACTATATAACCTTGTGACACTAATCAATAATCTCCACCACTATTAATCACTCGCTCCCAGACTGCTGGCAAATCTTGAACACCATTTAAAGTACCACTTTCATTTAATTCATCAATAATGCTCTTTAGTTTAATATCTAACTCCTTTTTGCTATTGTATCGAGTACCCGACAATTTCCTCTTCACATGGCCAAAACAATTGAAATCACAAGGATTCATATCCGGGGAATATGGCGGCTGAATAATTTCAATCCATCCTTTATCTTCAATTAAATTCTGAACTATTTTTGATTTGTGCGGTCTGGCGTTATCATCTAAAATTATAGGACTCGTTATATGATGTTCGTCTGCCCAAATAGGAATATTTTCTTCTAAAAATGACTTATATCGCTCTCCAGTCATAGTTGTATTTTCATCATAAGTTCTCCAAAAAGCAATGGCTCTGACATCCATAGCTACTATTAGTAGTATTTTTCGTTCATGTAGCTCTGCACGTGGTAAATGTTCAGCTGAAGTGCCCGGTTCCGCCCAACATCGTGACTGATGTCTTTGACGAGGAGTATAAAATTCGACCCAAGTTTCATCAAGGCATATGAATCTATTAAGTATATTTTTCTTACGGCGATACCACGATAAATGGCTACGCGCAGTTTCATAACGAAACTCCTTCTGATCCGTGTTCAGAGTGTGGGGCACCCCCACTGCACTTTTATTAACCAGACATAAATCCTCCGTGAGTACTCTATGTATAGTGGAATGAGGAATGTTAAGTTGAGTGGAGAGATCACTGACACTGACCCTACGTGACTGACGAAGTGCTTCCTTGATTTTGTCCCTTGCTTCTAATCTAGTCGATGATAATGATCGAGGTGCTCGCGGCTCATCTTCAGCTGTGGTTCTTCCTTGTTTGTACATTTCAAGCCATCGCTGTACGGTTCTTTTATTTAAGGCGTTACGACCAACACACTTTACCAGTAAGTCGTGCGCAACTCCTCCAGAGTAATTGAGTAAAGCACAAACCTTTAGAAATATACGTTGCTCCACTACATTAATAGATTTTTTTTAATCTTCCATTTTAAATCAATGCACGTCTTGACAATACAACACACCAAATTAAACTAACATGATTGTACAAGACAACACATGTATTAACTATTGCATACCATTGCGCAATACATAAATATTGGAAATAAAAAATATAACACTGGAAGTGGGATGACCTAATAATTAATTTAAACCATTTACATGCACTTTTGAATGGTCCAGGAGCCAGTCAGTCAGAAAATATGAAGCTAGTTGCCCATTCCAAAGCGTAGTAGGTATCTATGGAGAAGAGCGGGCAAGAAACTCCATGGACACTCTTTTAAATTGCATTTTCACAAAAATATTGGTTACATCATTAATGCTGAATTGAAAATTATATGATAGAACGATGTAAAAAAGACGTACACGTTAAAAGCTCCCAGAGTACAGAAAATAGTAGATAACAAAACGAACAATCCAAAAATAAAATAATTGCCGAGGCAGCTAAGTGATGACCATTCCCAACTGACGGCGCCCGTTCACGAACTTGACGCATGGATCAGCACCATTTGATTCAGCTCAATCATTTTGAAGGGAGCTAAATGATTCGACACAATGATCAAATGTCTGACATTTGAGTGAGCATAACAGACTATCAGCCGCCACGGCACATTCAAGGCAATGAAAGACATATTACCCGGAAATGAACACGTAAATGGAAATTAAAAAAAAAATATTAGACTCACCTTTCTTTTAACCCTATGAATTAATTGTAAAGTAATTAGAAGTGTATGAATTTTAATGTTTTCGTTTTTGTTCTACCTAAAGTTCAAATTGATATTAGTTATTCCGAAGCTAGTGGTTGGAAAGACTAGTCGTTTACCTATTATTGACGTGCCATTTGACGAGGTAAGTACTTGTCATGATTATCATTTAATACTACATCAAGCGGTACCAATACCACTTTTTCAATTCATATGTACAGACGCCTGCTCATCCAGCTACTACAATCTGTCAGATTTCTTTAATAGATTTTCAACTTTATCGCTAAAGCATAAGGTTCAAAGTTGATTGGGAAAATCTGACAGTTTCGGGTAGCTTGATGTGCTGGCGTCTGTACTTTCTGAGGGGCTTGAGGCAACGTGATAACTACCGCACCGGCGGATCGTCCAGGTTAAGCTACGCTTACCGCGGTTGGTCCGTGGTTGGGTAACCATACTGACCATCTTTACATATCCGTACCTTGTAAATCACGTTAAGCCGTTGGTTCCGGCTGTCATTTGTGGATCTTTGGCAGTCGTGACGGGTCGTCAGAAGGAAGCCCGAAGTTCTGACAACCAGTCTTGCCAAGTGTTATCGTGTTACAGATACGCAGTCGCTTCATGTAAAAGACTGGTATTCAGCCGCATGCAGTTAGACTGGAAGTCGATCCCGACAAAGTTATACTCTCATCTCACAATATTCTAGACATACTGCCAAGACCTTCCATTCCTTCACAAATACATCACGGGGACTGAGTTTCAACAATCTTCTTTACTTTTCCAAGGTTATCCTGAACCATGGTGGAGATAGAACCTATGGATCCTGCCCAGGAGTTCGAAGCCAAGCTCCTGCTTCGTCACAAGGCGATGCACGAGGCGACGGATCGCGGAGACTCTGCCGTGCAGCAGTTCTACTGCGGCGCCGCCGTGTTCGTGACGGGAGGCTCCGGCTTCCTTGGCAAGCAGCTCATCGAGAAACTCTTCAGGTGAGGGTGGTGTGACTGGCCTTTAAGGAGGCCCTACCATTATCATGATCAGGGGATGTGCAGGGCAGGTCATAGTGACAGTTTACAGTTGCACGGCATATGATACAATATCGTGCGAGACTTCCCTTTTCTTTCAATATTTACTTTGTAAAAAACACACAAAATCACACATTCACAATAATTAAGTTATTGTGAATGTGACGACTATATGTGTCTTTCTCTGCAGTTTTAATGTTGGTCTGGCAGTTTGAGTACTTTATGCTGCCTACCCAAATGTCCTTGTTCGTCGAGTAGTTGAGCTACGCCATTACTGACAAATAATAATAATAATAAATAATAATAATAAAATCGTTTATTTATATAAAGGGGATACATTTACAGTTAATACCTTAACAATTACGATAGCGCACAGTTGCTAATTTGCCTGAACTAGGTTGAACCTGTGCTTCAGGCTAGAAAATGCATGAATACTTAATGTAATAAATTAACACTGAGTTTAACATAAAAACTAAATTAAAACTTAGATAAATAAAAGTAAAATAGTATGTTAGCAGTTTTATTTGCAGACAATAAGTAGGTCTTCTGTCTGTGCATAGTCGAGGGTTAGTAAATACTTAAGTATAATTTTTTTACAGTTATAGTAATTTAGTTTATAGATACATAGTTTTCTATTACATTTATTATATACATAAATGCTTGCACTGACTGCACTGGTCCACTCAAATCTGTGTGGTACTTTCCTCAAAATACAATTTCCGACATCAGTGCTTGTGCAAACATACCTGATGCACTGCAGAAACGGGGCAGCCCCATCAGCATCCTGAACCCGTTATTATATTGGACCCGCAGGGCGCTGATGGCCCGCTGAGTACAGTTGGTCCACAGACTGCACGCGTAAAACCCTTGGCAATAAGCTTATTGCTGCAGCAGGGCAGTCAAAATAACGCTTTTTAAAGCTTTAAAAAGCGTTATATTGACAGCCCTGCTACAGTGAGCAAACCTACGAGCCAACATGTTACATCGGACTGCCAGTACCCTAAGTTCTCTGTCAATATCCACTAGGTCATTATGGTCGTCGGTTACATAACGCCCCAAGTACTTGAACTGGTACACGGGAGAGATCTAAAAAGCAAGCGTCCACTGGTGTTCGACGTTCTGTGTAGTATTGTACCATATGTTTGAGGCCGAGAATCGCACTTTCAGTGCCAAGATCATTACGAAACCCAAACTGTGCGTCGTGTAATTTTAAGAAGCTATCCAACCGTGCGTCCAGCTGACTGTCAAGTATCTTCTCGATAATAGTAGCCAGGGAGATGGGTCGATAATTACACTTATCAGAAACATCACCCGTTTTTTTCTTAACAGTAGGTACGAGTGACACATACATAGCGAGTAACACATAGCGAGCACTCTAGCCAAGTGAGGACCGACCTTTTTTTTTTTTTTTTTGTTTCGGGGTGGAAAATCCTCATGGATGTCCGCCGCCCTGGGGCGGGCGGCGGGGTCTGTCAGACTCTTACTGACTAAAAACCACCCCGGTGTTCCCTCTCTCACCTACGCCGGGGGTCGCGGGAACGAACGATACTTCCGCAACCCCCGGCTGGTGCTGGCCCGCTCCTGCGGGCCTCTCCTCGTGTCAGGGGGGGGAGTGAGGTGTTAAACTCCCCCCGCGACGTCTAAGAGGGGCGCGCGTGGAACACTACGCGCCGCCGCCTCGGGTCCTGATGTGTGGGGGGGCGACGGACGTCCCCAAGTCCGCTGCCCCTGGACCCATTTAGGGGGGCTGGAAGAGGGCGTTATCCGCCCTCCGCCGACGCCCGGTGCGCCTGCTGCGGGCGGGGTGAGGGGACGAGATCTCCCTCTCCCTTTCCGCAGCCTCCTTCTGCGAGACGACTGTTTCGCAGAAGGAAACCACCGCGTCCCAGGACTCCTCGCTGCCGACCATAGACTCCACCACGGCCGGAAGTGAGGACCGACCTGCTGCAAGTGCAAGTGTACCGTCGTGACCCGGGGACTTCCCTCAGTTCCCTCTCGTTATTTTCTTAATGGTGCTTGACACCTGCTTGGCCGAAAAACGAACCAGATCAGAATCACGACAGCATCCATCATCAAGCACTCGCAACGGAGAGCCCAGCAGTGACTCCACTTTAAAGTGGTCCATGAACATGTTGGCGATGCTGTCCGGATGACCGGCACCGCCGACACAGGAAGGCCAGCCGTATTATCAAACTTTTTGGTAGCCTTCCAGAACTTCTGTAAATTGTTGGCTCCATGGAGAGAAGCTACAATATCAAGCTTAATTTGTTCTTGATGAGTCTGACACCACACGAGCTTGCTTTTAAAGATCTTTCGTGTAAGGCACATGTCGTTGTAGACATCGCCAGAAGTTGGTTTATTGTGCCATATCCATATCCTCTCATGAGCGCCTCGCACCTGTTTTTTCCACCCAACAATACGGCCAACATGTCTATGAATCCGATTTTCTACTTGGCTCTGTACCACGGCTTCTGACAAAGTACTAACAATACTTTCATATATCTTGTCAAGAATGTGTCTATTACTGCACAAACCAAATTCCTGAGGGCAATCAATCAGCTTTAACTTACTATTATATATGTTAGTCATAGTCATAGTAGGTACACGCTTATTTGATTGCTATCCCTCTCGCTCCAAATTACTCTGCTACGGGATATTTTATGGTCTATTAACTTAGGTTTAATCTTATCTAACCTACACGGAGAGAAAAATCTTAGAAAAATTACTGTGCTGTCTCATAATCTGAGTGCATTTAAGTGGTAATGGAAAAATTACCATTCTAGCACAGTAAAAATTCTTATGCTGTACAGCAAAATTTATTGGACAAATAGTGAATTTTTCCCAATCTCACTCAGAAAATTTCTGTAAATGTCACTTGCACTCACTTTACAGTGACAAGCACAGTAATTTTTCTAAGAATTTTCTCTCCGTGTACAGTCAACAAATATGAGACAGTGATCAGACCAGAACACATCGTGCACAATTCCTATCTCAGTAACCGTTAACCAAGCAGACTGTGTGACGGCACAGTAGTCAAGCCATCGCGTACAACCGTGCGCGTCACTACTGAGTGCTACTTGACTCTAAGCCTAATTTTTCAATGTCCGCACTTTTGTTCGTTACAGAACTCTAAGAGTTCACAACAAAACTACTCACCGGGGTGTGCGTTGAAATCGCCAAGTATGTAAACTGTTTCAACGTTACTAGCTTCGACAGTCACACTCACTTCACATACACTCAGTGAATTCTGTTAGATTTTCACTCGAGTCTGTCGGCACATAAACACTGAATACTATTATGCACCTGGCCCCGAGTGAAACTTTAATCGCCGTTAAACGCGTTTTGACATAGCTGATTACCGTTACTGATTCAAAGGCTCCCTTACGCCACAGGATCACAACACCACCATACGGTCGCCCTCTTAATATTCCTGCTGAGGTGTCAACAGCTGATTTTCCTGTCTACTCGAATTCGTTATGAATTTGTCCAAGATAGGGTATATCATGAGGAAGCAGCCATGTTTCTTGGAGGGCAACTATGTCAGCAGACTGACACAGAAAATGATCTGCATCAACAGATCGCTTCACCGATTTGCAGTTAAAACTTACAAATTTACTCGTATGATAATTGCTATTACTATAATAATAATAATAATAAAAATCTTTATTAATCTAGTTTTAAGTATTGCAGTACAGGGGTATATCAATTATACATGGTAAAATTACCGATTTGCTACAATCGTAGTGGGTGCAGTTCTGATCTCCTAACTAGGTTAGTTATAAGTAGTTGTAATAGTATAATTATAGTTATAATTAGTTATATAATTAATTATAATTATTATAGTTATAATTAGTTATAAGTTTAAATAAATAAATAAATAACTAAGGTGAAGTGAGCTTAGAGTGAGCTGTGAGTCTTGCTGATGCTAGGGATTGACACTATTGACGACTCACTCCACGCTCACTTCACCCAAGTTTTCACGGTGCGATGGTTACAGAATCATCGTTCATCAGAAACTTCATTCCTGATTTTATCCCACTCTCATTCTGATTAATTCTTATTTACTTCTAGAGCGACTCAGGTGTCGAAAGTCTTCATCTTGCTGAGGCCTAAGAAGGGGAAACCCATCGAACAGAGGCTGACTGAAATGCTACAGGATCCCGTAAGTAACATAAATTCATACTTAAGTATGAATACTTAACCCATAATGTTAATAATGTTAACTTACAGGGCCCCTACACGCCTTAGTATACATTTGGTAGTATAATTGAATTGTATTAAAATGCCAACAAAATAGGTATTATTAAATGAAAATGAATTCGTAACATGAATAATGATTAACGGAAAACATTGAATAATGTAAGTTTAATATTAATTTATTATAGACTACTTACATGGAGCAACTGCCTATCTGACCTCCACAACCCAGTTACTGGGTAACACGACACCCCTTGGTAAAACGGCTTGTCAGACTTCCGGGCTTCTGATCACCCGTAACGACTGTCAAAGATCCAATCACAACCGGGACCACCGGTTTAACGTGCATTTATTCCGGCTGGAGGTCAGATAGAGATAAGACTGGTTGTCAAACTTTCGGGCTTCAGACGATCCGTAACGACTGTCGAATGACTGCCGGGACCAATGGACCAACCGCGGCAAGCGTAGCTTTTAACTAAGCCACCAGCCCCTCCTAAAAAGATAATGATAACTCTGTTATAATTTCCAGGTGTACGACATGCTGAAAGAGAGACAACCGAACTTCGCAGAGAAGATCGTACCAGTGGCAGGAGACGTTGCTGAGCTCAGACTAGGCTTGAGTGAGAAGGACTGGAACATGATCGCCGAAGAGGTTAGTATCTATCTACCATGGGAGTCTTGCATACCTATTCACAACGACTCGATACGCTTCCGTACCGCATCGAACATGAATCAATGTTATCATAGGAATCCTCTGAACACTGTTCACAAGTCCAAATTCGATATTTATGTCAAGGACTGATTTTTCTATCGCCAGATAATTTTTATTCGTGGAATAAAATTGACGTCTGACAGATTTTGTATGGTAGAACTGTCAAAAATTCAAAATTATTCCTCGGATAAAATAATCTACCGTTGGAAAAATCAGTCCTTAATCAAATACAAAACCGCTATTCTTCTAGCAGCTGTTTGCTGTCGGGGGCAAGGCCAATAATTAGTTTATCGAAATGTGACATTTTAGATAAGATAGCCTATTGGATGCTTGTGAATATCTAGGCAGCATACCTATTCCATTCGACATGCTCTCGTGTCTCGTAGCGGTCGCCTATTCGATTGAAACATTTCGGGAGTTTGATTTGTGAACAGGGCGTTAGAAATCAGAAACCAAAAGTCATTTATTTCAAACTAGGCTGGAAAACAGAACTTTTTGAACGTCAACATTACGTAAGATAGTCCCCCAAATCGCCCGCCCTTCACCACTTCCTAGTGCTTTAACTGAGAAGAAGTGGCGCAACAAACTCTCTGTCATCACAGCTGTCTGTTCAGTTATAACATTTTTTCTATACAGCGTGTAACGGAAGGGGGGTATCAACCCTGAAGGAGGTGAATGTGCTCATGAAACTCAACAACTTTCCCCAAAGAACATAGGTCGAAATATGAAAAAAAAATTTGGCCCTCCCATAGTAAATCAATTAGCTGGTAGTCAGTTTTGTAAGGGAGGGCCAAATTTTTTTTTCATATTTCGACCTATGTTCTTTGGGGAAAGTTGTTGAGTTTCATGAGCACATTCACCTCCTTCAGGGTTGATACCCCCCTTCCGTTACACGCTGTATAACGAAACACAAAATATTAAATTAAATTATTTTCCTTATGTCAGCTAGAACACGTTAGAGGACTTCTTAGATAACAATGATGAATGATTGTGCATAGCCATGCTGAACTGACGATGGACCCATGTTTAGTCAGGCTCACAATAATCCATACTATTAAACTAATATATGTAGGTATAATAAGAGCTACTGCCCGCGACTTCGTACCCGTGACATTTTTCCAGAATAAAAGTCGCCTTCAAGCCTTAGTTACTCTTTAGTTATGACATCAGCTATCTGCCCGTGAAAGTCCCGTCAAAATCCATCCAGCCGTTTCAGAGATTAGCCGGAGTAAACAGACAGGCAGACAAAAAAAAAAATTGTTTTTAGGGATCCGTACCTGGAAAGGAAAAACGGAACCCTTCACACACACTTCTACACTTCGTTGTCCGTCTGTCTGTCCGTCTGTCAAGACCCTTTTCCTCAGGAACGCGTGGAGTTATCAATTTGAAATCAATATCAAATACTGAAGGCTGCAATCCCTTGAAGCAGTGAAAAAACCAAACTTCTAAATCGACGCAATCAAAAGATACGAGCGTTTATGTTCCGTTTGTGCCGCATATTTTGACACTTGCAAGGGAATCAAAACCCGATACTTACCTACCATTGACCAAGAATCATGAAATTTGGCAAGAAGCAACGTTATATAGCATAAGTAAAGGAAAAATCTGAAAACCGTAAATTTGTAGTTACCTACCTACAAATTTGTTCGGAACCCTCGTTGCTAGCCTGACTCACACTTGACCGGTTCTTTCTACAACTACTGTAAGTAATACTTTCATAAGCATTCAGTCATTTTTTTTTTTAGTTTAAAAAACTAAAAAAACACACTTTAATAGCAAATCGAACTAAAAATCAAAAAATAAGTTTTACTTTAAATAGTTATAGATTTACAACAATCAATATCGAGCACCCCACGCTTTTTTACAATGAAATTAATTTTCTTTTCATAACTTTATTTTTATTTTAGAATTTCAAACTATTTTTTTTTTCAACATTTGTTTAATAAAAATATTGTATCGTCGTCGGTCGTTGATAAGCCTACAACGTTTAAAGTAAATCTGATCGCTTAAAGTGGGGCAAAATCGAGCCCAAACGAGTCAGTTACATACAAACAAACAAAATAAACATACAGGTGAAACTAATAAAAGCGTGTTAAAAAGCTGTTATTTTGACATTACTAACAGACACTTCAATTTTATAAACAATTGTATAAATGGGTTATAATAATATAATATAGGTAACTGTCTAATATGTTACCTTTTCACCCCTAAACCAAAGATCGTAATTCGATAAAATTTGGCAAGGAGACAGACGGCAACTTGCGGAAGGACGTAGGGTTTTTTTCCTGGTAGCACGGTCCTGGGATAATTTGCGAAATCCACGCGTGCCCCGGGCAGAAGCTGTGTATAGACACACGCTTCATCATACATACCTACGCGCTTCATCATACACACGCGCTTCATCATACACACGCGTTTCATCATACACACGCGCTTCATCATACATACGCGCTTCATCATACAGACGCGCTTCATCATACATACGCGCTTCATCATACGCATATTTTTTTGTTTTGTTTTTTTGCTATCGTTTTAGAAGTTATAATTCTCTATTCCACCATGCATTGATAAAATTTTACAAATTACTGAAATGTATGGTTTTTTAGCAACGGAGAATCGCTGACTCGTAAGTCACAGGGACATACGTAGTATTTTGGAGTCAGAGTACTTAAATATTGACCTTTGTATTAAGCCTTTTATTCATAAGTATACTGTTAAGGCTTTTGGTGAATTAAAGACTTTATTTATTTTATACCACTGCCAACCGCTTCTGGCCAGGCGTGATGTTATGTTTGTGTCCCAGGTAAACATAATCTACCATATGGCGGCGACGACGAGATTCGACGAAGCTCTGCGTGTCGCCACCATGATCAACGTGCGAGGAGCGCGGGAGGCCCTCGTACTGGGCAAGGCTTGCAAGCAACTCAAGTAAGTTGACGATAGGATAAGGATGGATCTGTCGCAGATGGATTGTCGAATCCACTGTTTTATAAAACCAATAGTTGTTTTACAAAACAGCTCCGTTATGTAAAACATCTGAACGACGTTAAGCCACTGGGCTTTACGTGCTTTCCGACACACGGAGGGGTCTCGGTATGTAAAGATGGTCACCCATTCACACACCAACCGTGGCAAGCGTAGCTTAACCTGATCGATCGACCTCTGCGGCTGTTGATATTCGGCCCCTCCAATTCAAAAGTACCTGTAATTGGTTTATTTGAAATAAACGTTTTGAGTTTGAATCATTTTCAATAAAATTCTGCCACATAGCTTTCCTTGTCATAATTTCATCTCTGTGTGGTAGATCATGCTTTTTAGTACCACTATTTAAGCGGCACTATGAAAGTGGCACCGGTAACTGAAAAGTTGTGTAAAACACGGTTGTCATGGTATGGGCATGTGTTACGGAGGAATGAGGAAAATGTCGTCAGGAAAGTTTTGAGTATGAATGTCGATGGCTGTAAGAGCAGGGGAAGACCAAAGAAACGATGGATGGACTGCGTGAATGGTGATATGGTTAGAAAGGGGGTGACTACCGAGAGACTAATAAAGAAGTGTGGAAGAACAATGCATTTTGCGCCGACTGCAAATAAATTGAGCTAAAGGCAGGAGAATTTATTTATTTTGGCCAACCAACAACTATGTGTACTCGTACAATTATACAAATGTTTTTCTATTAACTAAGGTTAGCATTACAGTTTATTATAGGTAAGCACCGCATGCCCCATAAAAGTAAGAACTGTGATACAAATTTGCACTATATAGAATGATAATGATATTCAAGCGAATAGAATATACTGTTACTATACTTTCCTTATGAACTTGCAGGTCTTACGTCCACGTGTCGACAGCCTACTCGCATGCCTGCGAGAACCTCATCAACACCGAGGTGCTGGAGGACTTCTACCCGAGCCCCATCGACCCCGAGACCCTCATCAGACTAGTAGAGACTGCTGATGAGGAGAGGCTGAATAATATTACTCCTGGGTAAGTTTTCAACATAGTTTTATTTATTTTATGTATTTATTAAATCACGTCAATCCGTTGGTCCTTCTTGGTCGCTGGCTGTCATTCTTGGGTCGTTACTCGTCAGAAGCCTGAAAGTCTGACAACCATTCTTACCAAGGTTTATCGTGTTACCCAGTAACTGGGTTTGTGGAGGTCTGATAGGCTGTCGTTCCATGTAAAATACTGGTATTCAGCTGCATCCGGTTAGACTGGAAGCCGACCTCAACACAGTTGGGAAAAGGCAGGCAGATGATGAATTTATTATATTTATTCATTATTTATAATATAACCTATTTACAGTTTGCACCACACATACAGCCCAATTCAAACTTCATGTCGGCTCTGGAATCCCTGTCAGAAGTGCGCTACCCGCTGCGCAGTACCTCACCCCTCACCCCCGCTGACACGTGAGTCTATTACTGCGCAGCCGCTCGCCTCATGTTCCGAGCCGCCATAAGGTTTGAATCGGGCTGTACAAGTGTACAAGTTATCGCTCAATAGAATCGCACGCGCGGTCTCTACGGTTGTTACATGAATGAAAAAGACTAATGCGTGGTAAAAGTGGAATAAAGGAATAAAACATCGTTTCTTTGGGAAAGTTGTTTGTTATGATGAGTATAATCATGTTTCTAAATATCGGTCAGCCAGTCACCTTATATACAGCCGTGCGATTCTGTAACCATCTCTTCGTGAAAGCTTGGGTGAAGTGAGCGTGGAGTGAGCTGTCATTCGCTAGGGTTTTTCTCGGTGAGATTTTTATAGAATCGACCGGCTGATATAAATAAAACCAAGTCACGAACGCCTGGACCGATTTTTATGATCTTTGATTTGTTAGATTTGTAGCAGAAACATGGAAAAAATTATTGAAAAAACAAAAAAAGGTTATTGATTCTGAGTCGGTAGGTACGAAGTTCGCGGCTTATTTGTATTTTTTTCTGAATTTCAATTTCAGTTTGATAAAGAATTGGCCGAACACGTATTCGTTCGGGAAGGCAGTGGCAGAGGAGACGGTCAGGTCCATGTGTGGTGACCTGCCTCTGTGCGTTGTCAGACCTGCTATTGGTAAGTACACACTTGTAATACTTTTTTTTTTTTTTTATTCGGGGTGGAAAATCCTCATGGATGTCCGCCGCCCTGGGGCGGGCGGCGGGGTCTGTCAGACTCTTACTGACTAAAAACCACCCCGGTGTTCCCTCTCTCACCTGCGCCGGGGGTCGCGGGAACGAACGATACTTTCGCAACCCCCGGCTGGTGCTGGCCCGCTCGTGCGGGACTCCTCGTGTCGGTGGGGGAGTGAGGTGTTAAACTCCCCCCGCGACGTCTAAGAGGGGCGCGCGTGGAACACTACGCGCCGCCGCCTCGGGTCCAGATGTGTGGGGCAACGGACGTCCCCAAGTCCGTCGCCCCTGGACCCATTTAGGGGGGCTGGAAGAGGGCGTTGTCCGCCCTCCGCCGACGCCTGGCGCGCCTGCTGCGGGCCGGGTAAGGGGGCGAGATCTCCCTCTCCCTTTCCGCAGCCTCCTTCTGCGAGACGACTGTTTCGCAGAAGGAAACCACCGCGTCCCAGGACTCTTCGCTGCCGACCATAGACTCGACCACGGCCGGCAGCGACAGGTCACTGCCTACTCCTGAGATGAGGGCACGGCGCAGCTCCTCCCAAGCGGCACACTCTGCCAGCGTATGCCACGGCGTGTCCTCCCGGCAGTCGACGCAGTGGTGACACCGGGCGTCCGGCTCCCTGTTTATGCGACACAGGTACTTCCCGAAGCAACCATGCCCCGAGAGCACCTGCGTCGTCCGAAACGACAGGGAGCCGTGCCTCCTCCCGAGCCAGCGCTCGAGCACCGGCCGGACCGCCTCGATGGTGTCGAGGCCGGCGGTAGGGCGTGAAAGCCTGTCCCGCCATTCCGCCACCAGGACCTCGCGGAGCTGAGACCGACGCAGCTCCCAGTGTCGCAGCATCGGTCGCTCGCCCCGCGCCCTCACTTCCTCGCGCCACCGATACAGTGACGCGAGTACTTTCGCCTCGAGGTCCCAGGGCGGGGACACTTGTAATACTACCCCAAGGTCCCGCCTTAGCCATTCGTAGCGCAGGTCAAGGTGACAGTAAACGGTTGCACCGCACATGCGACAACATCGTGCGACACTCACTTCACGTCAAATGATGATGATTATCGGAGGCTTCGCGATATTTTCTGATAGTGACCTGAGGGGTAATTGCGTAACCCACTAACAGTAGCAGTTCAACAACATTCATTGCGTTATCTACGTTGCTGAGCAGACAACATTTTCTAACATATTCAGCAATGGATTAGCAATATACTTCAAAATGATGCAGATTATGATTGATAGTGTGTTACGCAATTAGGGTGGGTCATAAAATACAAGGTCAAGGTCATAATCAGAAAGAGTCCTTGTATTGGGTTGGCATGAAAGTAATGAGACCCTACAAAACTCTATACATTTCCTTTTTCAAATTAATTGTTTTCGATAATAATCTAGAGTGTTGTAGAACATTCTAGGTACTTGTGATGTGGGGGTATATAAAGTCGCCCTCGCGATCGGTCTAGTCAGTTTGAAGAAAAATGGACGAGCGACAAGTTCGAACACTATACTTATACGAGTACTTGTTAGGCCACAGTGCGCGGGCTGCGGCTGACAATATCCAAACTGCATTGGGCGCTGGAAGTATAAGCCATGCGACGGTGTCCAGCAGGGTAATTGCGTAACACACTATCAGTAGCAACGGGTTTCATTTTGACAGTTCGACAACATTCATTGCCTTATTTACTTTGATAAGCAGACACATTTTCCAAACATATCTTGAAATTCGGCCACGCTCAGGACGACCACCCGCAGTGAATTATGACGATTTACGCCGCGAACTGCAGTCGAATCCGGATGCTACCATTCGTGAATTAGCGGAAGCACTTAACTGCAGTCACCACGCTGTGGAATACCACTTGCATGAGTTTGGGTGTCGAAAAGTTTTGGCTCTGTGGGTACCGGACATCCATACAGACGCCAGTCGTGCAGTCCGTGTCGCTATCTGTCAATCACTTTTGCTGCGACCCCGACGTAAAGAGTTTTTGTCTGATCTGGTTACTGGAGTTGAATCATGGATTCATTACGACAACGATACACGTCGTGATTTTTGGCTGCCTCGAGAAGAAACGCAACCAACTCAACCGAAGCTGACTCAAAAGAACCGCTTAAAAGTTCTGCTTTGCTGTTTCCGGGACGCGCAAGACATGCTGTTTTATGAACGATTACACAGTGAAACTATAAACGCTGACAAATATTCAACCCAGCTCACCAAACTATCTGCTGCTATCAAGAAAAAACGACGAGTCATTGTAGTTTTACTACACGATAACGCTCGACATCAATCGAGCATCTGCCGTTCGCCAACAGTTGGAGAACTTGGGCTGGAAGACGATACCCCACCAATATTATTCCCCAGACCTCGCCCCATCAGACTATCATTTGTTTAGTGCCCCGAAACAACATTTGCGGGGTAAACAATTTAATGATTTCTCTGATGTAGAGGCGGAGCTAAACAACTTTTTCGAGGCACAGCCATCAGAGTTCTGGGTGAAAGGCATCCAAACTTTGCCGGATCGTTGGCAAGAAGTCTTAGATGCTAATGGTGTTTACATCATTGACCAAGCTTTTTGTATTGTAATAATAATTAAAAAAATATAAAACGTAAACCAAGTGTCTCATTACTTTTGTGCCAACCTGATACTTTTTATAGTCACTCCCTTTCTAGCCATAGCATCTTTTACACAGTCCATCCATCGTTTCTTTAGTCTTCCCCTACTTTTGGTCTTCTTCATTTGTCCTTTTCTATAATGTATCAATTTTCTGTTTCAGTAATATGCGCTCGCAAAGAACCTAATCCTGGCTGGATCGATATTTCCAACGTGTACGGAGCTAGTGGTGTGAGTAACTATATGTATAACAATATTATCATAATCATTCAGCCGGAAGACGTCCACTACTGGACCAAGGCTTCAATTTAAATGATTTGCCATATGTCAGCTAGCACACTCGAATGTTCCAATGACAACATTGGAAACTATACTCAAGCAGAAATAAATAAAAGCCTCCAGGAATAAAGGGCGTGCCCACTTCAATATTATTATGCAATGCTCCAATATGTTCATAAAGCTATAAAGCTACTGTTACTAGTAAGTGTAGTACTAGTAGTGTGGTTATTAAATAATAACAGCTACACGCCGCGGTTGGTCCGTAGATGGGTGACCATCTTTGCATATCAAGACCCCTCCGTGCCTCGGAAAGCACTTTAAGCCGTTGGTCCCGGCTGTGTCATTCGTGGATCTTTGGCAGTCGTTACGGTCGTTAGAAATTCGAAAGTCTGACAACCAGTTTTACCAAGGGGTATCGTATTACCCAGTAACAGGGTTGTGAAGGTCAGATAGGCAGTCGCTTCATGTAATATATTGGTATTTAGCTGCAACCGGCGAGACTGGAAGCCGACCCCAACATAGTTGGGAAAAGGCAGGCAGATGATGATGAATAACAAAGCCATGGTCAGCAAGACGAGCTGTCACCACAACCTCACTTTCATGGCTTGTCCACCGACGCCTTTTAAAGTGCTTCTAACCATTCCAGACCATCCTAGGTCCCGGCCTGGGTCTTATGCACATAATCTATGCGAATAATGACATCCGCATCGGCCTGGTCCCCGTGGACCACGTGAACAACGCCATAATAGCTGCGGCCTGGGAGACAGCCAAGAGAGCTGCGACTGGGGGTGGGAAGCCAAGAATTTATGCTGTATCTACGACCAGGAATCCAACTCTATGGGGTGAGTTGGGTTGAAAGACAATCTCTTTTTTAGTGATAACAGCCACACGGGTCGATCGAAAGCTTATAGGAACATGAACCAAATAAAGTATAATTGCAAAATTACCTACCTATATACCTGCTGGCTGGCTTTTTTTTACCTTCTCGACAAAAATGTGAACGGAGTAGCCTAGGGCACAAAAAGTCTTCTTTTTTTTTAATTCAATCAGAGGATTGAATGTCGGTATTATTGCAAATGGAGGTTATTGAAAGAGTCCCAAGTATTGTTTGACTTGTTTAATAATATAAAATAGGACACACAAAAAGAACATGCTTACACAGTGGCGTTGTTGTAGAAAAAGGGAAGAGGAAGTTGGTGTTGTCATACACCAAACCATAAACAAATAATTTTTAACATTGCAACACTCAATATTTCACAACACCCTCCCTCAATGTTAAAACTCTATAGAAAATATACAATGAACAAAGATTAAAACAAACTAACACAATCCTAAACAATCTTTGAATTTTTCAAACTTTACTTTACCCAAAGGCTTAGTCAAGACATCTGCCACTTGATCACCTGTGCTGATGTAATCAACACTTACAATATTATTATTTACCATATCACGTACAAAATTTACTTTAATATCAATGTGTTTAATTTTATGATGAAATTGCGGATTTTTACAAAGTTTAATTACTGACTGATTGTCTTCAAACAACTTTACACAACCAGTTTTACCTTCAAAGTATTCAAAAAGATTTTTCAACCAACATGCTTCGCTAACCGCTAAACTTAAAGCTACATATTCAGATTCGGTGGATGACAGAGCAACTGTAGTTTGTTTGCGAGAAACCCATGAAATGGTACAACCATAAATTTGAAATACATAACCACCAGTTGACCTTCTATCAACTTTGTCACCGGCCCAATCAGAATCAACAAAACCAATGATATTTTTAATTTTACCTCTTTTATAAACTAAGCTTATCTGTAAGCTCCCTTTTACATATCGCAGCACTCTCTTGAGAGCTACCCATAAATCATTACTAGCACAAGACTGGTACCTACTTAAAATACTTATGGAAAGACATAAGTCAGGTCTGGAACACAACATTGCATACATCAGTGAACCAATTACCTTTCTACATCTATGTTCTATTTCTGGATTCTCTGACTTATCTCTTTTTAATACACTGTGATCAAAATTTTCTTCCATCGGGGTCACAGCAGCTTTACAATCTAACATATTACAAGAATTTAGCAATTTTTCTAGGTAAGTACTCTGATTTATGTTTATAGTACCCTCCCTTACATTTTGTGTTACATGCATTCCCAAATAATGACTAATTTGACCCAGATCTTTCATTTTAAAGTGTTCATTTAACAATTTCTTTACATATTTTATCTCTTTGATAACACTAGATGCTAACAACAAATCATCAATATAAATGAGTAAGTATACTTTACACTCTGCGTTTATTTTCATATACAAACAATATTCATAATCACATCTTAGAAATCCTAATTTAGTTATAACATCATGAAATTTTTTATTCCAATTTTTTGGTGAGTCTCTTAAACCATACAAAGATCTTTTTAACTTATACACATTAGTATTTTTCTTCTCATTATAACACCCTTTAGGTAAGGATACATAAACATCACCATCAATGTCACCATACAAAAAGGCACTACAAACATCTAATTGATGTATAGGTAGGTTATATTCATTGCAGAAAGCTAAAAATAGCCTTACAGAGGTTAACCTTGCTACAGGACTATAAATTTCTGACAGAGACAAATCTTGTTTAAAACCTCTAGCTACTAACCTAGCTTTATGGGACACAATGTTCCCTTTTTCATCTTTCTTACGTTTAAAAACCCATTTGCAGTCAATAGTATCACAATTCTCTGGCTTCTCTACACTTATCCATGTTTCATTTTCAGTAAGTGCTTTCATCTCTAACTCCATTGCCTGTTTCCATTTGTTACTGTCACTACTTGACACAGCTTCCTCATATGTTACAGGATCTTCATCACAAACTGTTAACAAACCCAAATCATAATCAAGTAACTTATCAGGTATTTTTATTTTATTTCTGTCTCTTAGCTGCAATCTACCATTTGCTTCATTTTGACTTACGAGTATGTCATCACTGCTCTGTTCCTCATTTATTACATGCTCACTTTCGGTTGTATCTACCTCCTGATCTTTCCCTTGAATATTATTCTCATCATCACTCAACACAACATTTTCCTGGTCTTGTACACACACATTTAAATTCTCTTTTTCCACATATTCAGTATTACACACGTTAGGTAAAAACACGACATCCTTGTGTACCTCTACCTTACGATTGTCATTAAAATATATACGATACCCTTTTACATTTTCACCATAACCCACAAACATACCTTCTACACTCTTGTTATCCCATTTTAGACGCTTTTCTTTTGGTATATGCACTGATACCTTACAGCCAAACTCATGAAAGAAATCCAAGTTAATATCTTTATTATAAAACAACTCATATGGAGATTTACCCTTGACTGGGCTAAGACCTGTTCTATTCAATGTATAGCAGGCTGTGTTTACTGCCTCTGCCCAAAAGACTTTACTCAAACCATAAATCATGGCACGGGCAGCTTCTACGAGCGTTCGCATTTCTCTTTCAGCCCTGCCGTTCTGTTGAGGGGTGTACACTACTGAATGTTGATGAATGATACCTTTTTCATCCAGAAAAACTTTCAACTCTTTACTCATAAACTCTAAACCATTGTCTGTTCTCAAAACTTTCACTTTTCTTTCACATTCCCTTTCCACCTTTGCCACAAAATTCTTAACACACATGAAAACTTCAGATTTTCTTTTCATAAAAAACACAAAACGATAACCCGTACAATCATCTTTAAGTAACAGGAAATACCTTGATTCTCCAATTGAGACATTCTCCATAGGCCCACAAACATCAGCATGTATCAGATCTAATTTTTCTACTGCACGACTCTCACTTCTAGGATAAGTTTGTCTATGCTGCTTACCACGCAAACAATTTTCACACATAAAGACCTCACTGTTGTCTGCATAGTTAATGTTATTCCTAGTTAATATATTTTTGATTTGAGTTAGATTTTGATGAGACAGTCTATTATGCCAAACTGAAATATTTTCTACCTTTTTAGATATATTACAGCATGACGTTTCAAAAACATTAGAGTCGCATTCCAATTTATGCATTTTAGTTAATAGGGCATTTTCATACTTTGGATTATCATAAACAAAGTTCATCTTATATAGCTTACAGGATCTATTTGCTGTTGCACAAACTTCCCCATGCTTATTTATAAATTCACAAACATTACTATTAGACACTAAACGCATACCCTTGTCCAAAACATATCCTGCAGAAAACAAATTGAATTTTAAGTCTGGAATGTACAACACATTTGACAAAACAGTTTTTATATACTTACAATTATTCCAGGCATACACTACTACATTCCCAATACCATAAACTTCCAAAAGACTGCCATCACCAACCTTTACTTTAGAGGAACAAGACTTATCAATTATGGAATCAAATAAGGTTTTATCACAACACATATGCTCACTAGCTCCAGTATCCATGTACCAAATGCCGCGTTCCATACCCCTGGTGCTGGAACACATAAATGCATTAACTTCACTATTCTTTAAATCTTTATTTTCATTCATGTTTGTGTTGTTTCCTTTCCTATTCTTCAGCTTGTAACAATTTTCCATGATATGACCTCTCTTCTTGCAGTAATTGCACATCCTGGTTTCTTTTTGTGTGCTTTTATTTCTGCACACTTTAGCAATATGTCCTTCTTTACCGCAACTATAACATTTCTTTATACTAGCCAATGCCACTATTTCTTTATTTTCAGAACCCAATCTTTCTTCTTCCAACAATAATCTTGAAGTCAATTCTCCCAGGTTTTGACTCTCATGGGCAACTGACTCCCACGCAGAACGGAAATGCTTGTACTGTTCCGGCAAACTCATGAGAATTTTGGTGATTGTCATCTTCTCTGACACGGTTTCACCGGCTTGTTTAAGTTTGCTAATTACATCCTCCAATTTAGACAGAAAAACAGACATGGAACTGTCTTCAAACTGTAGCAGGAAAAACTTTTGCTGCAGTAGGTGCACACTGACAACAGACTCTTTATCATAGACTGACCTTAATTTGCTCCACATGGAACTAGCAGTTGAACAGGTTAACAAATGTGTCAGTGGTCCTGGCTCCATCCTCATAACAATAATCTCCTGGGCTTTTGCATCATGGCTCCTCCATTCTGTAAGGGCTTTCACGTCTTCTGGCTTAACTTGCTCACCCGTAATAATTTCATATAATCCCTTGCCTCTCAAAAGAACTTCCGTCTGAAAACGCCAGACCGCCCAATTTTCACCGCCTTTCAATCTCAAACTGTGTTGTGTGCTGTCCATCTTCACCAATTAGGTAACTATATTTCTAGTCACCACGACCACGCGTTCACGACGGTTTTTTCCTAACCTCGAAACTTTTTGCCATACCAAAAGTTCTTCTCAAAAAAAAGACTTTAGGGACTTCGTGTACTGGGCCCATAACCTGTTGCAAATGGAGGTTATTGAAAGAGTCCCAAGTATTGTTTGACTTGTTTAATAATATAAAATAGGACACACAAAAAGAACATGCTTACACAGTGGCGTTGTTGTAGAAAAAGGGAAGAGGAAGTTGGTGTTGTCATACACCAAACCATAAACAAATAATTTTTAACATTGCAACACTCAATATTTCACAACAGGTATGATTTTTTTGTTAATTTCCGCACGTCGAGCTGGGTTGATTTTTTATATTATTTATCTTTTTTTTTATTACCTGTGTAAAGTTTAATTTATATAAGTACCTCATAGTATTTATTGATAGGTTAATTACGTTTTAGGTTTTTGAAAATTTCGTGCTTATAGGATTCTGCTCCATTCACCTATTATACCCGGTGTTTGTCCAAGCCGTAAAAAAATCAGCCGGTATATACACTTTTTCTTAGTTTTGTGATTTCTTTCATTAAAAGATATATGCGAGATCTAATATGACAAAGATTTTGGGTACATGTTGTGTGTGTTTAACAGGCAGATTATACAAGGTGTAACTTAAATAACGCACAACCCCTTAAGGGGTCATTGTACTCATCATTATGAACAACTTTTACTATGAGAACAAACCTGAAATCGCGAAAAAAAAATCAGCTGTTCCCTACATTTATGTTCGCATAACTCGTCAAAATGTAGGGAACAGCTGATTTTTTTTTCGCGATTTAAGTTACATCTTGTATAATTTGTCATTACACATACGGCGCCGTCCGTTTAGCAGCGCCTCTGGTGGTAGACAATAAACCTAGTTGTATCAATTCGCCTAGGCATTATGTATACGGCGATCGAATCATCAGTTGCATTTCAAGGACTGACATAATGCCTAGGCGTTGTACATTTTGCCTTAGGCATTATACATAACGGCGACAGTATGCAAACGGACGGCGCCGTAAAAAAATAATAATAAATGTATAATGACAAATTAAACAATCAGTCTTTAATAAATGTATTCAGTTGGTAAGCCTTGATAAACAAGAATAACGGTCGAATTCGAATGAAAGACATAAGCAATTAGCAAACTCAAAATTCAGTCTGCAAAGAGCTTTAAAGAACAGTGGCACGTGGACCTGTCGGGCATTTTGTATTGTCTTCAAAATGACGGCCACGGAAACCCCGTAAATCGTCACGTTTCCGAGATATTAACGTTCAAAGTTTGTTCAAGATCACGTGACATTATTTTTTTAACATGAGTTTTGAACGTGGTCATATTATATTTTCCATTTGGATTGATGTCAGTTATCGATTTACATATACCTATAGGTTTCATGCGTGGCCACCATCTTGAAAAAAAAATGAAAAAAAAAACTATCCCCTGAGAAAACAGTTCAATCATATCAATTGTTGTTTAACAGGCGACCTCGTACATACTGTGAAAACCGTTATAGCAAATAACTACCCTACGCCAGCTGCAATAGGGTGCAATTTCGCTTGGAACATAAATAATCCTACTTTGTTCTGGATTTTTTCCTGGCTTCTACATCTGATTCCCGGATATATTATTGATGGAATATGCTTAATTCTTGGCAAGGAGAGGAGGTAAGATTTTTTTTTAACTTTATGCTACCCCTTTAGTCGTTACGGGTAGTCAGAAGCCCGAAAGTCTGCCAATCAGTTTTTCCTAAGGGTATCGTGTTACCCACACGGAGAGAAAGAGAAAAATTACTGTGCTGTATCTGAGTGCATTTGAGTGGTAATGGAAAAATTACCATGCTAGCACAGTAAAAATTCTTATGCTGTACAGTAAAATTTATTGGACAAATAGTGAATTTTTCCCCATCTCACTCAGAAAATTTTCTGTAGATGTCACTTGCACTCACTTTATAGTGACGAGCACAATCATTTTTCTAAGAATTTTCTCTCCGCTCAGTAACTGTGCTGTGGAGGTCAGTTAACTGGCCCGTTGGTCTCGTGGTCGCAAGCGCGACTGCTGAGCGGTCCTGGGATCGATTCCCAGGTCAGGCAAAATGATATAGAGGGTTCCATTAGGAATTTCTTAGTACCCGCGTGCCTCGGAAAGCACGTAAAGCAGTTTGTCCTGCGCCTGATCTCTCTCCGATCGTGTCGGATTGCCATCCCATCGGACTGTAAAGCGGGTTGCAGACCAAGAGCTAAGCTAAGTTAGTCCAGCTTAGCTTGCATAGCTGAGGTAATTTTTCATATTTCTGTTCATAGTTTGCGGTCTGTATATGAAGAACTAAATAAGCTATTCAAGCTAAGCTAGACTAACTTAGCTTAGCTCTTGGTCTGCAACCCACTCAAGAGTGAGGGAAGAGAGAGTGCACCTGTGTCTGCGCACACACGCCTGCACTATGATGTATCCGTATCCCTCACCGAAGCGTATATTATGTAATAGCGGCATAGTGTGCGAATAGTAAAGGCAGTCGCGTTTCTGTTTCGTTTTGACACCTCTGACACACAATGACGCAGTGACTTGACTTGATTGTCATGGAAAGGCTATAAATATAGGTGAGGGCCAATCTAGCGATTTAAATCTTTGTGCAGCGGGTTTAGACGTTACGTTGTCAAAAACGTTCTCTAAGAAAACACACCAACTTACTTTCATAAACAACGTTTCAGTGACGTCATTCACCGGTAAATTGCGGACGCAATGTGGGTGTTCACCGCTTTTCTAGGAAACTGTAGCTTTACAGTACAGCCTAACTACTTCCTTGTATAGAGAAGAGGCCTGTGTCCCAGCAGTGGGAACTGTGCATTACCTATGCATTAAGACGGTTGCAAGTTCATTAATTATCCCTTCCTTGCCCACAGATTCGTAAAACTATATAGAAAAATGTACAATATGTCGACAGCCCTGTCCTACTTTACGACCAACGAATGGCATTTTGTGGACAACAACACAGCGAATCTTTATGAAAATCTCTCGACCATAGATAAGGAAATATTTGACTTTGATGTCGCTAAAATTGACTGGCAGGAGTACATGATACTCTGGTGCTTAGGCCTTAGGAAGTACGTCGTAAAAGATGGCTTAAAAGGCTCGGTGTACGCAAAGAAAAAACAGTTTGTTTTTAAAATCTTAATGTGCATTATTGTGCCGTTGTACTTCTATTTGTTGTATAAGGTGGTAAGTTTTGCTATTTTAAGTTTATCCCTGTTATTTTGGATGTTTTGATTAATAAATTATGTTTCGTGTTAATTAGGAATAAGTGTTTTATTTTAATTTAAGGCACCTCCACTCCCAAGACTAAATGATTCTGCCTATATACAGGGTTACTGGTAACTCGACGTATTCCTTGCAGGACATCATAGTAGGGTTAAAATGCAACAAATTAAGCCACCAAATGTTCTACCGAAGTTCAGTAGTTTTTGAGTTAGTAAGGGTTTTAGATTTTTTGTGAAAAATCCCAGATTAAATTATTTGAAGCCAATTTGAAAATTATTCACGGGGCGGCTGTACTGAAATTGGAGTTATTATCATAGTTGACGCCGTAGCGGATCGTTTTTAATAATTAAAAGTTCAAAATGACTAAAACTTTGGTGAAGATCACTAATCAAACATTTTTTTTTTTTCTAATTTTTTCTATTACTTCATACAAAATGTTGTCTTAGCACAAAAAAAAATACTACACCAGGTGTACAAATTATTAGTAAAATATCCTTGTCTTATCAGCTATCCAAAAAGGTATGATTGTCAATACTTTTGCGTGTGTGACAGGGAAAGATAGAAGTTTTATGGGGAGCAGGTAAAATTGCGAGACGGTCGACCTATTGTTCTAGAACAATAGGTCGACCGTCGTATTATTCGTAGTTTTTACCTGCGTTTGAATTCCAAACACTCGGCAAGCTTTATGATTGGTCACTATTGTTCCCTCGGTACGAGACAGGGTGCGACTTCACAAAATCTGGTCGTCAGCGTTAGTTAGTTACAACTCTACGTTGCGCAAGTTCGTGTTTTGTTATCTGGCTATATCCCTGACTGTTACCCCATATCTTGCTCTTGTGTTGTGCTGTGCGTTCATAAGTGCTGACTATGGCTGCATATTCTAATCAAGAATACGCTGACATATTGTACTGTTACGGACTTTGTGACGGTAACGCTGCTGAGGCGCGAAGATCATATCAACTGCGCTTTCCAAACCGCCGACTCCCCCACGTTAGTGTCTTCGGATCGACTTATCGGCGATTATCTGAAACTGGCAGTGTTCAAAGAAGCAGGCAAATTGACACTGGTCGTTCTCGGAGATACACGGCTGAGGACCCTCGTCCTCAGCCGTGTATGTAGCTGATTCTTCAACGTTTTATTGACGAGCCCAACATATCTACAAACATCGTAGCGCGTGAGCTTGGTATGTCACAGTGGAAAGTCTGGTCTGTAGTTCACTTTTCAGGCCGACATCCACACCACTACCAACCCGTGCAGTCATTAGAAGAGGGAGATCCGCAGAGACGGCTTGAATTTTGTCGTTTCATGCTAAATGCCGATGCCGAAAGTGAAAACTTTTTGAAAAACATTCTGTGGACCGATGAGTCATGTTTTGACCGTGATGGTATCACAAATTACCACAATTTACATTACTGGGCACCGAAGGGAGAAGGAAACCTTAAGAAACTGAAACCAACCGCATCGCAGCGTAAGTTCTCACTTAATGTTTGGATGGGTATTATCGACGATAAGTTAATAGGCCCACATATTTTACCCCGAACATTAAATGGGGAACTTTATGAAGATTTCCTAAGAAATCATTTAGCAGCACTGCTCACGGATGTACCCGAAGAAAGAAGGGCAAACATGATATACCAACATGACGGATGTCCAGCCCACTTCCGCATCACAATTCGACAATTGCTGGATGAAAACTATCCAAACCGATGGATTGGGCGCGGTGGGCCGATTCCCTGGCCTGCACGAAGCCCTGATCTGACGCCGCTAGACTTTTACGTCTGGGGTCATATGAAAGACCTAGTTTATGTGACCCCCGTAAATTCAATTGAAGAACTAAGGGAGAGAATAACAGATGCGGTGGACCAGATGAGGACCACAATCACATCAAGAATCACAAAAACCGAAGTGAGGAAGCGAATAAGAGCATGTATTCGAAACCGAGGGCAGCACTTCGAACAAGACGTGTGAAATACATGTTATTAAAGACCACAAATTGATATTGATTAAAAATAATAATAATTTTCACGAAATTGTTTAATTTGATTTTCCGAATAAACCTTCTTGTACTAAATCAAAAACGATTTTCATAATGCAGTCCAAGACTTTGTATTAACTTTCATACCTTTTTGGATAGCTGATAAGACAAGGATATTTTACTAATAATTTGTGAACCTGGTGTAGTATTTTTTTTTGTGCTAAGACAACATTTTGTATGAAGTAATAGCAAAAATTACAAAAAAAAAAATGTTTGATTAGTGATCTTCACCAAAGTTTTAGTCATTTTGAACTTTTAATTATTAAAAACGATCCGCTACGGCGTCAACTATGATAATAACTCCAATTTCAGTACAGCCGCCCCGTGAATAATTTTCAAATTGGGTTCAAATAATTTAATCTGGGATTTTTCACAAAAAATCTAAAACCCTTACTAACTCAAAAACTACTGAACTTCGGTAGAACATTTGGTGGCTTAATTTGTTGCATTTTAACCCTACTATGATGTCCTGCAAGGAATACGTCGAGTTACCAGTAACCCTGTATACATCCAGGGGTGTCTATTCTTGATGTACTGGAGCTTGTTTGCTCAGTTAAACGAAGAGAATGTTGATGCTGGCCAATGCTTTGAATTCTGTTAAACTATGATAACACTAGGCCTATGTCCAGCAGTGGGCTTCTTGTGTCTGAAATGATGATGATGATGATAGCATTTCGATCTATTTAGGTGTTTTAATTATAATATGAATTTTTAGGACAGAAATATATGCGGACTGGTGATCGTCCTTTTTTATAGAAAGTATGTAAGACTATACAGGGTCAAATTTAATTGGCTAGCCAAATGCCGCAGAAGTGACGATGTGGGTGAGCTTGGCAGCAGTGGCGGGGCAAGACCTAAATTTCATGTGGGCAACATACATTTTGCGAGGCCCTCTGGTAACGCAAAAAGATGGATTTGAACAACAATTATTAGAAACTAATAATTTTTATTTATTATGGACAATCAAAAAACTACAAAAAGACTATACATAAATAATTATAGGTGAAACAATGAAAGTGTTTAAAGTTTTAGTGATGCTTTAATTAGAGGTTGGCACGGTATGCAAAAAAATCTAAAAACAGAAATAAGCGTGGACATTGGATAATACAAACAAAAAATAAATATGTATAAAAGTTGCAAGTTTTACATCTTTAGGATCAAATATCCATAAGCAATTTAAATAAACAAATAGGGATAACATATAAATAATAATAAAATAATTATTAGGTTGTCTCATAAGTTCTTGCCATATTTTATTTTTCTCGAATTTTCTCGTGTTTAAACTAAAGTGAATTCAAGAAAGTTCTAGATCTTTCTAGTAAGGATGAGTATCTTTTATGGTGAGGGTATAAATAGGCGCGGACGCAACGCAATAATTAGTCTTTAGTGAAAATGGATCAGCGTCAACTGCGAGCTATTATTCTATATGAGCATCGACTTAAAGTCTCTTCAACAGAAACGGCTAAAAAGATTAACACTGCATTTGGACCGGGTACTACTAGCGATCGGACTGTTCGTTTCTGGTACAAGCGTTTTGACACCGGTGATATAAGCTGCGAAGATCAACCACGCCCAGGCCGACCTACCAGCTTCGATGAAGATGCTTTGCGTCACGAACTTGAGCTACATCCAGACTATAGTACGCGCGATTTAGAGAAGGCGCTTGGACAATCCCACGCGACTATAGATCGTTATCTATGGGATATCGCAAAGTGATGTCACGTTGGACACCTCATACGTTAACGGACCATGACCGGGCCGTTCGTGTGGCCATTTGTCAAAGTTTGTTACTTCGTCCGCACAGACGACACTTTATCAAGGACATTATTACATGTGACGAGAGCTGGATACATTATGAAACTAACACGCGTCATGCCTATTGGATTCCTCGCGGAGAAAACCCGCCAGCCCAGCCTAAACTTAATGAACACAGTCGTAAGATTATGTTGTCTGTTTTCTGGGATTGGCAAGGAACGATTTTCTGGGGACTCCTCGAATCTCATCAGACTATTAACGCCAATCTGTATACGCAGCAGCTTCGCAAACTAGCAGAGATGTTAAAAATTACCTAAGCGGCCAAAACGACTTGGAGTCCAACTTTTGCATGACAACGCACGACCTCATTGCGCCAAGTTAACACATAAACAGCTGGAGGAGCTAGGATGGCTGACTGTTCCACATCCACGTATAGCCCGGATCTTGCGCCTTCAGACTTAAATTTATTTCGAGCTCTTCAATTTCATTTACTAGGAAAAAAAAATCCAAAATTCTGGAAGTATTAAAATTGAACTTGAAAATTTTTTCGAGTACCAGCCTGCCTCATTTTGGGAGAAGGGTATTCAAATTTTGCCCAGTAGATGGCTGACTGTTGTTGATAACGAGAGAGACTATATTATAATTGATTAAATGTGTTTTTTATTAATAAAAAAAATAATAATAATTTGTTTTTAACTGGCAATCATTTATGAGACACGTAAAATATTTACTTAATGTTAATGGGTAGGAATTTATAAACTGAATTTTCGTACTTACAAAATAAGTCTTATTAAGTCTGTTTCTTAGCAAGAACACAAAAGCGGGCCTCAATCTGTCGATTAATAAAAAACCGGTAAAGTGCGAGGTGGTTGGTGCAGGGGTTCCATACAAATTTTTAGAAACTACTGGCACTAGCCCGACGGTGGTTCCCCATAATACTCGTAGTTAACGCAAATGGTGCTAGCCGAAATAAAAAAGAAATTGGTAAGTGTAAGGGTTATTGTTATATCACGAATAATATTTTTCGTCAGTTTAAACCGCGACAAAAAATTTTGCTCGTCCTGCCTTCGAGGAGCGAGGCCCCTAGGAGCGCGAGGCCGTAGGCGATGGCCCACGTCGCCCACGCCTTACGCCGCCTCTGCTTGGCAGATCATTTCCCAGCAGAGCATAACAGATGTGAGTTACATATATTCGCATTCGGCAGAGTTCTAGAGTTCCTTTTACTTAAAAACAATAGTTCTGGCGTTTTGCCTTAAAAAAAAAACAACAAATGTAGGTAATCATCCTCTGCTAACATTAACAGAACATTTTTTCTAAAATTAAAATTTTAAAACTGATTTAGACGCACTATGGTGAGTTCTATAGTTCCTGATAAATGACAAATGATTTATGTTCTGTTATTCTGTAAGTAGGTTTGTACAAACACTTTTACATGTCAATCATATTTTTTTCAAACTTGATGAGGTCGGCGTTTCTTATCTGACTGTTCTGAGAAGAAACCAAACCTGAAATCGCGAAAAAAGAATCAGCTGTTCCCTACATTTATGTTCGCATAACTCGTCAAAATGTAGGGAACAGCTGATTTATTTTTCGCGATTTCCGGTTTGGTCCCATAGTAAAAGTTGTTCATAATGATGAGTACAATGACCCCTTAAGAGGTTGTGCGTTATTTAAGTTACACCTTGTATAGGTTGACACAATGGGTGGTCTTATCGCTCTTGTGATCTTTTAAGTGCGTTCCTCTGTAATTTCCGATCTCCACGCAAGCGGAGCCGCGGGCAGAAGCTAGTATGTAGTTTATAAGTGACTGCCTCGTTGGTCTAGTGGGCGAAACCACGACTGTTCAGCGTTTGGCCCTGGATTCGATCTCTAAGTCGGGCAAGATTTCTCAGTATCTGATGAAATGAATGTGCACATTCCTCACTCAGCGCTCAGCGCGCTATGGAGCGAGCTATGCTTGGAGTCTCTTTGAAGGATAAAATCAGGAATCAAATTATCCGGGAAAGAACCGGAGTTACCGACATAGCTTGCAGAGTAAGCAAACTGAAGTGGCAGTGGACTGCCCATGTCTGTCGAAGGGCCGATGGCCGATGGAGCAGACGAGTCCTGGAGTCACCCTTTGTAAAATTTCTATGTTTATGTCTGTAATTTATATGGTGTACATAATAAAGAGTATTCTATTCTATCGGCAAGCGTAGTGTGGGACGCCTCCCAGCTAGATGGACTGATGACCTAAAGTGACTGGAACAGACTGGATGCGGAAGACGGAGGACAGGGTGTTGTGGCGCAGTCTGGGAGAGGTCTATGTCCAGCAGTGGACTGCGATAGACTGATTGATTGATTGCTTCCTATACGCGACTGTGATCAAGCGTTTCATACGAATTTGAACATTAACGTTAAACAGATACGATTAATAATCGTATGAAACCACTACTGTGCTCAGCTTGAATAGTCATAGTTCATTCTATTAGGTATTGTGCGCGGTATCGTGTATTGACGCCACGCAAAATCCAGCATCGTGCAAGCAGTCTACCGTAGTACCCCACACGGAGTGCCCTTAGCGTATAGACGCTTAGCTTTTAAGTTTTTGAGCCCTAGATGCCTTAATTTATTAAGGCAACCTCGTATGTTGCTAGCTAGGAACAACAATAGTGGGGCAGTAGCCCACCAGACAACACCCGTCTGGTCGGAGGATCCTTCCTTACACAGCTGGTAAAATGTGGGTGGGCTGGTGTTTTTGTAAAATAAAACAAAAAGTACGTTACATACATTATATTTACGAACACCAAAACCTTTATACAATATACATACTATCGCAATTTAACTTAAAATAAATCCGAGTAATATACAAAACTCACTTTTGAAGTGGCAACACTATTTATTTTTCAGTGGCAACTTTATGTAATTTTTTAATACTTTGAGAGAGTTAAAAATGTAAAACTTTATAATGAACCCTACCATAATCATTCTTGTGCAGGTGATGTCGCCAAAAGTTCCTTGTATATTTAGAGAAATTTATTGTTAGGTGAATTGACACAGCAGCTCCTAGAGACCATCCCGTTCGCCCAAAATAGCGTGCCATTGGAGAGGCTATGTCCAGCAGTGGACTGCCGTTGGCTGAGGATAAATGTACACCTTGCTTCAGTTTGATGTGTTATTACAATGGCTATTGCACACAACAGTCAAAGAAAGACTGTAGTTACTTGAATATACGGACAAATTAAGTCTGTAATCGATTTGATAAATAATCAATTTCTCTGACTTCACAAGTTGACAGGATTATTACATTTTTTAAAGTATATTCTAGAAAAAAAATTGCGAGTTTACATATCCTTATATTTTATGTGACTACAATAATTTGATGTGAAAACAAACATATATGAACAACTGGCCAATTCGGCCGCTGTAATGTATTCCATAGTACTTATATAATACAAAATATACAATGTTCTTAACTTGTTGAAAACAACTACTTTTTATATTTTTTCAACATGATTCTATGAACATAATTATAACAAAACTTAATAATACAGGGTCAAATTAAATTAGCTAGAGAAACTGTGTGTGTGTGTGTACTGTGTGTGTGCGGCGTGTGGAACTGTGTGTGTGTGTGATGGGTATCAATATCTAAACACGATTAAATAAAAATATAAAATAACTGATGTTTTTATTCGGGGAGTGTTGTTTCTTGAATCTTTTCTTTTGTTTTATCGTGTTTAGATATAGATACTTCTGTGAAGTTTATAGTTTATACAAAATCAAAATCAAAAGTAATTTATTCAAACTAGCCTGAGAATCAGCACTTTTCGAACGTCAAAATGACAAAAGACAGTCCCCCAAAACGCCCGCCCTGCACCACTTCCTAGTGCTTACGCTGGGAAGAAGAAGTGGCGCAACAAACTCCCCATACAAATAAAAAACAAATTTTTAGCTGATATTTCATGTGCCACACTAACTGCGTTGATCCCACGAAAAAGTCATCAAATTAACTTTCTTTTTGTTATAGCATGTGTAGATATCGATACACATTTCGTCACCGGAGTTTCGCTAGGTAATTTAATTTGACCCTATTGTATTTTTTCACATGAATAAAAGAATGAGCAATAAAGCCGAGTGCATACTATTCAACAATCGCTACGTTTTCGACCGTGTAAATAAGCTTTTGGAAACTAAAGGCCATGTTTTTATAAAGTCTAAATCATGGCAAATAAATGTTGCACCAAATTGTTTCAAAAACATGTTTTATATTGTTTAAAACATCTTGTCAATCACCTTTAATGTTGTAGCAGTAAGGGTGATTTTTGTAGTGCAAATTACCACTGATGACGGAACCTGTACCCAACAACACTAAATCATGTTATCATGTTTCTGCAACATTTGTTTATCATGAATGCGACTTTAGTTTAAACATTTTTTTTTGTAGTCTTATAGTGTATTTTTGAAAATTTGAAGCCATTTTCTTTTAGAATAAGTATACATATTACTATGTATATTTATTTAGGTGTTACGTTTTATATCAGAGAATTTGGCCTTGGTCGGTATTTAGTGTACAGGCCTTTGTCTGTTTCATACATTGAGTATTAAACTTTGTAAAATCTTCGGCCATTTATAGGCGGGCCAGGCCAATAAGTTATATAAATTGATTAGGACTAAGCCTTGGCATGAACTCAAAAAAAAAAATACAATTAATTTTTTACATTTCAGTTACATAATTATACTTGTCATTTTAGTTTATGTATAAATGCTTTAAGTTATAAATAAAATATGATTAAATTAATCAAAAATCATATTTATTTGTATTTAATTTGATGATGGGTGAGGCCAAGGATTGGTCTAAACAAAAAGGCAAGTTTATATAAATACAAAACATTAAAGTTACTCTTTATACATATTTATACAATGTTTATATAATATATTACCATCTTATGTACAAATTAGGAAGTAATATTAACAAAATGTGGACTACCATTGCAAAATATAAGTGAATATTTTATTTTTTATTGAACTTTCCAACATTGAAGTACACAGCTAAACAAAAACAACAATCAAGCTAAACAACAATCTTCTTGTATTATTGAAATCAGTAATAACAATATTTTTTTAACATCATCGACCTACCTTTTCCGAACTATGTTGGGGTTGGCTTCCAGTCTTAATGGATGCAGCTAGATACGAGTTTCTGGGTATGACATTCGGGCTTTTAGCGACCCGTAACGACTCTCAAAGATATACGAATGACAGCTGGGTATGTAAAGATGGTCACCCATCCACGGACCGATCTTGGGAAGCTTTACCTATCGATCGACCCGTGGGGCTGTTGTTACTTAGCCACGAGCTGTTGAAAAATTCATTTGAAATAAAAAATTAAACAAAGTGAATAAGTGCAAAGAAAAAGTACTTAAGAAATAATGTCTTTGTAAATCTAGTGTTAGGGCGAAATTCATACATCGCATTTTGACTTAACGTTCCATTCGAATATGAACCTTACCCCTATTTAGATAAGAATCATGGTCGTATAAACGAAAGTGAGCAAGTGACGTCTGTAAGAACAACCACCCCATACGAATATGAACCGTATTCTTTAGACAATAATGTTCATATTCGTATAAGCGAATACGAGAATGCGTTTTATTCGAATATGAACATTAACACTATCCAAATAAAGTTCAAATTCGTATACGACACTTAATAAAGTCAAAATTCGGTCTATAAATCGTTCCCTTAGTACCATTTTAGTTATAATTCGGCACTTCCGCTACAGATAGTATCAGTCTCTTGTTTGTGATAGCTTCAGGCACTTGACAGTAAATCTAGATATTGGGTAAGCAGTCTTGGGAACCGGTTGATGCCAACAGGATCGCCCCCTATTACATGGGACTTAAACATAACTGGTCAAATGTGGGTGTACTACAGCTATAGCTCTGCCTACCCTTCAGGGAATGCAGTCGTGAATCTTGTCTAAGCCCTGGCCTAAGCCCGTGTTTGGATAAAACATAATTTAAGCAGTAAAAGCCTGCCATAGCCAGACACGCTTCAAATTACTTAAACTATAGAATTATTACTTATATTATTTTGTTGTCAGGCCAAGTCTTCATTTAAAATATGGTAAGGCCACAAAATAGAATGGTTAAAATGAAGACCCAAATATGGCCTAGGCTTTAAAGCGTGTCCTGTTTTTTTTTTTTTAAGAAATCACTCCTTTAACCTTTTGAACGCCAATCACTTGTGTACAACGAACTTGTATACAAGTGATTGGCGTTCAAAAGGTTAATAAATCAAGTTAAAAACTTATTATTAAAATACGTGTTTTTCTTTCCCACTACATTTTAAAAGTATATTTAAAATACTTATATTTTTAAGAGGGTTTGTTTCATCTGATTTTAACCATTTTTTTTTTTTTACTTTTAAAATATATCATATTATGCTATGATAAGCTACCCAATATCCTACGATTACCGACGAAAATATATTCTACCCTGTCAAGTATCTAGAATGGCCTGCTTAACAAAATCAGCTTTCAAATCAAAAATGTTATCATTAAAAGGAATTATTTCACTTTTCGTATCATTATCCTTACTTGAGATTTTCTTCAATTCTTTAGTGTCTGTGACGTCAGCCGCCTCTCTAAATTCTTTTACATCATTCTTAAACACTCCATTCACTAAAACTGTTTTCGACTCAATATTTTTCATATCAACTTCGATATTTTCTGTGACATTAGATGGTTTCGATTCCGTGACATCATTCTTAAATACTTCTCCGTTTAGCAAAACCTTATTTGTTTCATTGATATTCATATCACAATCTCCAGAAGGCTCACTTTTTTCACCTTCTTTTGTGATAGTATTCTGTTTGTCAACTTCTGCGGTTCTTAATGCCTCTTCTTCTCTTCTCTGCTTCTCCTGTTCCTCTCGTTCCTTCTTCTCAGCTAGTTCTTTCCTCTTTTGTGCATTCCGATACGGCATGAATCGTTGGAACATGACTCTGGACCGGTGTTGGGGTTTCAGGACCCAAGAAATTGCCACTTCTACGTCAGCGATTCTGGAATTTGAGAAATAAAAGTTAATAAAATTATTTATTCTGTAAATAGGATATCGGAATCACTTTTACACGAAAAAATAAATAAGCTACATGAGGTCGACATTTCCTATCAGACTACTATTGAGCAAAGAGGCCGAAACAAACTCAGAGGTCCGATCATGTGAAGACCATGTAGATTGATGTCTGAAATGGTCTTTTGAGGTAAGTACCACACAGATTTCAGTGGAACAGTCCAATGAGTGCAAGCATGGAAGCAAGCCGACTAGGGCTGGGAAAGGGTATAAAGGTGTTCTGCCGGGGAGTTTGTTGCGCCACTTCTTCTTCCAAACTAAAGCACTAGGAAATGGTGAAGGGCGGGCGTTTTGGGGGACTGTCTTTTGTAATTTTGACGTGCAAAAAGTGCTGATTCTCAGCCTAGTCTGAATAAATGACTTTTGATTTGATATAAATCTTACTGGTTATGTATGTACGGATATGTGGGTAAGTTTGTTCCTTTGTACAGCCTAAATAAACTTCGGACCCCTATTTCAACAAATCCTTGTACGGGGTTTGGCAGGGGGTGTAGTATACACTAGCTAGCTAGTTCTAATAGCAGTAATGATTAACTACTATGTAAAAGGGGGCGAGCTTATTGACATGAACCGAGCATAAATCTAGAGTCAAGACTGCTCCCTCTGATTGGTTCGACCCTCTGACCTCGCATTGGGTCAGCTTACTGTGCAATAACAGGTCAGCTACATTGGAAATGATATGCATACAGCTATATTGCTTGATATGTCGCCGTGTGTACGTAACTAAACTAGTCCAGATTATTAACCTTTTGACCGCCACGGACGGCTATAGCCGACAAACGAAAACGTGCAAAACACGCCACCGACGTCTACAGCCGTCAAGAAAACGACATTTTTTAAGTACAAAATAAATCTTTTCTAATTTAGTATATTTATTTTGTACTTAAAAAAATGTCGTTTACATGTTTGGAAACTAAATCGCGAACGCAGATTAGTTTAGTTACGTACACACGGCGACATATCAAGCTATACATTTCCAGTATAAGCTGACCTCTTATTGTACGGCAAGCCGAACCAATGCGAGGTCCCCTTATACTGGAATGTATAGTTTGATATGTGGCCGTGTGTACCTTCGCTTAAACCTCTCCCGATCGAGAGCGTATCTCTCCCAATGTCCTGCTCTCGCCTGCCGCGCTGCGAACGACCACACTCGCATCACGTGCACTTTCGGAGGCTCGTCGGAGAACTGGACCTGGAGACAAGAGGATAACTTAGTTTGTGACTTTAACATAAACATCTGGCCGATTCTAAACAGGTAATGCGAGCCCGCGTTTTTGTGACTTGTTCTTTGGGAGTCGCTGACACACAGCGTGTTTGTGATTTGGTGTTGGGTGCCGCTAACACGCGCGGCGTGATTGTTGCGATATTTATAAAGACTTCAGGAAAATAGAGGTAGCAATAGAATGTGTTAAAAAACTAAAATACACTCTGTTTACGTTATTTTGTGTCATTGTCATCATCATCATTCAGCCAAAAGACGTATACTGTTGGTTAACCCGTTGAATGCCGACTACATAATATTACGTAGGTAGTGTTAATAGAAGAGGCCAACTACGTGTTAATACGTAGATGTTCTCTGTTAATATAGGGCGATCTATGCTTTGGCCTCCTGAAACGGTCATTTTTATACTTTTTGGCATCTTACGTAGTTGACCATATGTATGGTGGCCACCGATTAATTACGATTTGATAGTTCACCTCGGCATTCAATGGGTTAAGGCGGGAACCTTGCCTTTTTGGGCGTCTAAGGAATTGCTACGATAACCGGTCCTGTGATTACCACATCTAGCGGATTCACACACAGGTTATGACAGATTCTATGGCCCAGTTGCACCACAAATAACTATAGTGCATATAGCGCTAAACGTATTTAAAGCATAAATCTGTCTGTCACCTTCAAAAGATCGACAGAAATAGAACGATGTTTTAAATTTATTTTAGCGCTGTTTTTAAGTATGGCTAGTATTTAAACGATCGAATATAAATTCAAGCTAAGGGTGTCAAAAATACTGGCGAAAGACTGAGGGCGAACACAAATATTGAAAACGGCGACTTAAAAATATGAATTTACAGTACGAGTTATTCAGAACGATCAGTAAAATAATTCTTAAGCGAACAAATTTCTATTTCAGTAACAATTTTGCAGCTCACATTACATTCTTCACCTTCCATCCTTCACCTTAAGGAGCCATCAACCTTTGTATGTTCCCTCTGTGCGGTGCATTTATCGACAAAACTTATATGATAAGAGCTTGCAGAGCATTCAACTCGATGTGTCATCGATGTGTTGATGATCTCGATTTATTCTCCACCAGTGTTCCGAAACTAAAAAAAATGTTATGTAAAAACTTCTTTGAAGATCAATGAGACTTGTTTAGTCTTTTCTTATTTCTCTACGTGTGCTTATTTCTTACTTTCTCTTGCCTATCTACTGTTTCTTATGCTACCCTAATATTGTCTGTGAAAACTTTTAATTGGCCTTCTTTCACTAACTGTCAACTATCTGTATCCTAGCTGTAAGTTTTCTTAAGTAATAAAATAAAATAAAATTCAACCTCATTTAACCTCAAAACACTTGTTGTGAAAACAAAGTTGCTTCTGCAATATCTTGCAAGTGCAGCCCCTTCGCCCTTACGTAACAAAGGATAGGCACCCATGCCCACCTCCGCAGATTCGGCTCGCTGCCCTCACCCGCTGCGGCTCGCACGGGTGCCTATGCTTTGTTACAGCGTGCGGGGGCTGTTCTCCCTCCGCGCCTCCGGCTTTTTATATATACACTCTACGGGTAGCAGCCACAAGACTACGTGGTGTCGTGGTGCCCCGATTCGGTTTTAGGACAGATGCGACCTATTTTAACGATGCGATGGGTGAGGTTCGTCCTATACCGCATTACGGCTGGTCGACGGCTGAGGTTCCCGCATGGTAGCGTAGGTCGATTGTGTAGGCAGTAAATCTACGTCCGGGATTATACGCGCAAAAGTCAGTCGATTAGGCAGAAAATCGGTGTGCAGTGTGAAAGCGTAAGTCAATCGTGAAGGCAAACAATCAAAGTCCAGAGATTAATCCAAAGCCGTCGATGAAAACCACAATAAAAACACCACGAAGCACAAACAACAATAAATCGGTTATACATATTATAGTCAGTCACTTAGTATTATTTTCGCCCACTCAGTATTTTTTGTCGCCCAATTTATTATTTAATTCGGACATTTGGAATGTTAGATGCTGGCTTAGATGAACTGTTTCCCACAGCTAGTAGCTCGTTTTGCGAATTTCAATCATTCATAATCATCGCCAGTTAATTTAATTTTTCGCAAACATAATTTAACGCCGCTCGGTTTAGTTTTAAAGTATCTCATTAACAGTCATACATAATTATACAAATTGTAACTTAAATAACGCACAACCTCTTAAGGGGTCATTGTACTCATCATTATGAACAACTTTTACATGGGACCAAACCTGAAATCGCAAAAAAAAAAATAATCAGCTGTTCCCTACATTTACGGCGCATAACTCGTCAAAATGTAGGAAACACTGGTTTTTTTTTAGCGATTTCTGTTTGCGTGTGTTATTTCTGGGACATGTATAATTTATTCGCACGGTTAATAAATTCACCTTTAATTATTTGTGGTGAAAGTGAGCCTAAACATAATTAGAGGATCTTTGATCCAAAATTATATAATACAATAGGTGTGTAATTAACGAAAAGTTTGACGTATCATTCACAGAATTGATCATTGTCAGTCATACATATGTTGAAGAGAAAACACAATTCATAGTTATTTATGACACCTGACATACAATATTTGTTTACTAGAGCATTTTTTTCATTAAAGTAAATGCAAAAATTAGTATTCTTTTGACGTGAAAACGTCTTGTCGCTTTGTGTATTTAGGCCATTCAACTTTCATGACTGACAAATTACTGTCAGATTTCAATCGTTTGTCACAAGGATGCTACAAGACTAATGTCTATTGCAAAATTATGTTATGAGAGTGTAAACACACCTTGTTCAGGTTAAATTCATTCACAATCAGTACACAATAGAATTATTAAGGTTTCAATTCATATTTCACCACTTTTTCTAACAATTATTATTTATAGGTGTAACATTATTAATAGCGGTGGCCCAGTGGTAACGGGAGTTATAAAGTCGTGGGTTTGAAGACATGTGACATCTACCAACCCGCACTGGGCCCGCGTGGTGGATTACGGCCCATTGCCTCTCATAGAGGGGAGGCCTGTGTCCCAGCAATGGGAACTTTATATGCTGAATATAATTAAATTGTAACTAAACAATCATTGTCGAAAACTGATGTTATAAAATTAAGCTCAATTGTCAAATGACCAACATATTAAAAATTAGAATTTCGGGTTTACGAGTAAGTATTCAAATAAACAAATCAAAATACTCAATTTGTAAGTAGCACTACAAATTGGCATCCACAGGTACGTTTTCTGATTCATTTGTTTACATTTTCATCAGATACTCTTGGAACAGAGCATAGAGGAGTGGCCGATGAGACCCTACCATTCGGATCGGGTGTTAATGCCAGTGACCTCAGTAGCAGTACACTACCAACATTCTATGTCGGTCACTATGTCAAGATACAAATCTAAACGACTCAGTTCGCGCTCTTATTCCTAACGGTCCATGAAACGTTTTCACGACTCCTAAACGAATTTGAACTGTTGCCAATTGTAAGACACGATGTGGATATAATAGTCTAATCATGAATGCTTGAATAAAATCATAATCTACTTATACAAATAAATAAAATTGAAGTAACCGTTTGTAATGTTATAATAACAGCTTTTACTAAATGCATATTATTAAAATATATACGGTACTTATAACTTAAAAAATCAAACATTTATAAAATAATTATAAAAAATATAAAATTTATTTCTGTCTGTTTCGGCTAATCTCCGAAACGGTTAGACCGATCCTTATGGGACTTTCACTGTCAGATAGCTGAAGTTATAAGGAGTAACTTAGGCTACTTTGAGAAAGAGAATTCGGGTTCTGCGCAAAAAAAATAAAACCCGTGAAATCTAATTTGTTTTCTAACATGCACGCGAACGAACTTGTGGACACAGCTAGTCCACATATACACTACCGTCCAAAAGTTTGGAAGCACACCTGTCTTCAAATAAAACAAATGAATACCGACTATAGGCGGCAAAAATTAGCAATACACGTGGTCACCGCTGACCACCACTATACTTTCCATATGGGCTGACGCCGAATCGCGATTTCGAAAAATTTTACACATTATATTTTATCGGCTCATACGGTTCAAAATAGTCAAAACCCCCCCCTCTAAATAATCATTTATTATCCCTATCCAAAGAATTAACAAAGTAATTGCTGTCGCTCACACCGGTGACTCACCACGGCGTTGTCTTAATGGCGTGCAATAGGAGAGGCCTATGTCCTGTAGACTGCTGCAGGCTGCTGATGATGATGAAGAAGAAGAAAAAACTACTTAAAATATAATTTCTACTGACTCATCAGTCATCATTTACGGTCAGCTTGGTCTAGTGTTTAACTATAAATTGATGACGTAATATCACGTCGACGTCAGTAAATAACGTGAAATCCCGGCTAAGAATACCTCGCCATGCTCATACCGTGGGCGCCATACGTGTTGATGGTCAAGTTCATCGGATTACCCTATTAGGTGAGGTATGTTCGTCATGTGGTGTCCTGTGTCTTTCATTAAGGGGGATGGTGGTCGAAGTAATGCGGAAACTTGCCCTGGTTTTGTCTTTATTGCGAAGTGTACACATACACCACACCTCACCATACCATACCACACTGTCTTCACTGGTACCCACAATCTTCTTTATTGAAAATTCTTAGAACTTTAATTTTGTATCTTTTCTTCTTTTATATTTGTTCCTACCAAAGGTTAAAATAATTTGTTAGTATTACCTTGAAGATATTGATATAAAATAAAAACACTGGTATTCAGCTGCATCCGGTTAGACTGGAAGCCGATCTCAACATAGTTGGGAAAAGGCTAGGCAGATGATTCTCTTAAAGATTAAACATGGTTCTTCCTCGCCTAATGTATAGCGGTTTCAGCCTTACAGCAGTAAGTCATAGATAAGTCCAGTTCTAAAATCGTTAATCGGTGTAAAAACCTCATCTGCCTGCGTTTTCCTAATTATGTCGCGGTCGGCTTCCAGTGTTACCAAATGCATCTGAATACTAGTATTTTACATGGAGCGACTGCCTATCTGACCTCCACAGCCCACTTACTGGGTAATACGATACACGTTGGTAATACTGGTTGTCAGACTTTCGGGCTTCTGAGGACCCGTAACGACTGTCAAAGACCCACGCATGACAACATATAAAAACAGACATATGATACATTTTAATTAGTATATATCGCATGTGTCTTCAGACGGTTTTACTGTTAAATTCCATGACCATCACTAACCTAGATTACATTCAAACTTGTGAATTAGACCTTGCAACAATTCCACCAAAATTGCTTTCTGCTGCGTTACGTAAATCGAGGTCGTTGGACCCTCAAACATTTCTACGAAAAGCAAAAACTTCTATTACAGTTACTCTTTCATTCAAGTCTGTGTACAATAATAAACAAATGACGAAATGCTGCGTCACTCAGCGCGTCATCGTAGTGAGTCATAATCATGATGGTGACGAGATATGGACGATGTTTCGGAAATTAATTTCATACAACTGTTAAGCCGGTTGCAGATCAAGAGCTAAGTTAACTGAGGTAAGTTTTATGCTTGTGTGAAGAGTTGCAGACGGCAACCCATGATCACACGTATTGTTTTTGAAATATATAGACAATATAACTTGGTATTCCATTAATTAGCTTAACAAATAATGTCCCTGACGTTACAAATCGCTTTTCGTCTCACACTGACCTTCTATAACTCATTCGTTAAAATACTGACGAATTCATATAAGTTATTTTAGTTGTTGACATTGGATCGTCAAAATAACATATAGCTGGTATTCATCACGCAACTAATAGGTTCAGTATTTGAGACGTCTCATCTTACCATGGTTGTCATCATCTGCCTAGCGTTTTCCCAACTACCTATGTATATTAGTGTTGGTTTCCAGTCTAACGGTCCAGACAGCTGTGCTGCTGGGAAGTTTGTTACGCCACATCTACTCAGCGAAAGCACTAGTGGCAAAGGGCAGGCGTTTTGGGGGACTGTCTCATGTAATTTTGACGTTCGGAAAGTGCCGATTCTCAGCCTAGTTTGAATAAATTACATTTGATTTTAACCGGATGCAGCTGAATACCAGTATTTTACGTGAAGCGACTGCCTATCTGACCTCCACAACCCAGTTAATGGGGGTAACACGATACCCCTTTGGTAAGAGTTCATCATCTAACCGTGGTTTTGTAATCTATAAATTTGGAGTATCCCGCCGAAATGGGAGAGAAAATGTGAAATAATATTGTGGTGTGTTATGTAAATAAAGAGCAGTGGTGGCCCAGTTTCAACGGCTCCGACTTACGAGTTGTAGGTCGTGGGTTTGAACCCAGGCAGGCGCTTTATTTTGTGTAAATGACTTCATCACCACTAATCTCAAAACGGTGTATGAAAACACACAAAACTCCGAAGACGTGATATCTACCAAACCCGCATTGGACCCGCGTGGTAGAGATTATAGCCCAGTCCGTCTCGAAGAGAGTTGACCTGATTATGCTATGTAAATAATAAAATACTCGTGACTAATATCTACCAATAAGTCAAGATAGTAATCGTAAGTAGGCACTTATTAGTTCATTCCTACACCAGTTTATTTCACTGTCACGTTGTTAGCCGTACCAACCACAATGACGTTTTATTAGATATTGGGTTTATCCTGTCAAGAAATGCTCAATAGGAGCCCGGAGTCAGGAGTTAGCGGTGTAATACCCGTGTGTCTCGGAAAGCACGTAAAGCGTCAGGATCCTCTGCCAGAAAACTCTCAAATTCCAAAAAATCGAATACATGTGACATGCCACCAACCCGCACCGAGCCCGCGTGGTGGTTTACACTCTATCTCACAGAGTGGGGGGCTGTACCCCAGCAGTGGAAACATATAGGCTGATTATGCTGTAAGAGAATGAAAGTGAGGGAAGAGGGAGCGCATCTGTGTCTTCGCTCACTCTTCTGCACTAAATCTCTTGCGTAATTGGCTAGTCTCCGTTGAGATTTGCCTCTGTGTGTGTGTGTCTTGTAATCTTTGCTTTTAAAACCAGTCGTTGTCAGTCAGAATCACAGGACTAGTTTTAAATCGATAATAATGTCAAATACCTTGTTTTCATATCCGACCTTGGTATTATCTGATGCAAAGAATTTTATATTGTACGATATAAACATGTTTTCGAGCAGTTGGGAACTTGGCGTGATCGGACCTCTCTCTTAGGACTCAAGTAGTATTTTTTTTTTTATTTAGTCATCTGTCTAGCCTTTTCCCAAATATGTTCGGTTCGGTTTTCAGTCTAATCGCATGCAGCTGAATACCACACTATTTAATATAGAGCGACTACCTATCTGACCGCCAAAACCTGGTTAAAAAAAAATACGCAATACAACAGTAATCAATACTTGGCAAACTGCAAAACAGTTGTCGGTAATATAAGTTCTTACTGGGCAACATGATAATTAACGATACCCCTTGGTAAGAATGGTTGTCAAACGAGTTTCTGACTACCCGTAACGACTGTCAAAGATCTACGAATGACAGACCAATGAATATACTGGATGGATTAGGAAGGTTTCAATTTAGACATTTGTTATCAGATTGCTGTCGTACCGCATTGCGGGTGTCGTCATGCGATTAACAAGGCTTTATTAATTAATTCTTCGCACTTGTCTGAAGAAAAGGTCATGCTACATTCTAGTTTAAATCTTCAAAGGCGAGTCCATTTAAAGGGATGGGCTACACTACAGCGTTTCTATCTGCCAAAAGTGCACTGCGTTTACAGTACGTCTGCCAAACCCACTAAGACTGAAAGTATTCCCCGAAAGGGGTTGGCAAAGGTGGACAGTTGAATAGTAAGTACATTACCGCTCAAAAGTATTTGGCCACCTGCATTTTGTTTAAGTTACGAAATCTAATATACAACGTGTAACGTTAAATGCGCAAAACCTCAGACACCCCAACTGATTTTTAATTCAATTGACCTATTTCAAAGATAAAATAAGTCATTAAAAAAATTGTAAAGGTTTTATGTGCTGTTTTATTTTACTGGCCATTCTGATCGTTTCTTGCATCTGCGACGACGCTTGTCGACGACGCCTGTCTTTGTCACCCGGCCGCTGCGCCGCGCTGACATTGGCTTGCTTGAACTATTAATAAATAGACACGGCAACGTTTTTAATGAAGATTTTTTGAAAAATGTGACCTATATTAAAAAGTGGTTCAATTACTTCTGCTCGTTATTCTGATCAAACTATTTTCAGGTTTTGCGCATTTAAAGTTACACGTTGTATACAAGGTGTAACATAAATAACGCACAACCTCTTAAGGGGTCATTGTACTCATCATTATGAACAACTTTTACTATGGGACCAAACCAGAAATCGCGAAAAAAAAAACAGCTGTTCGCGAATCGCGAAAAAAAAAACATTTATGTTCGCATAACTCGTCAAAATGTAGGGAACAGCTGATTTTTTTTTTCGATTTCCGGTTTGGTCCCGTAGTAAAAGTTGTTCATAATGATGAGTACAATGACCCCTTAAGAGGTTGTGCGTTATTTAAGTTACACCTGGTATATATTTTTAATTAATCGTCATTTAAAAAAAAATAGATTTCATTGTTTGTATATCACCGCAAAATACTTATCTACGGTAAAATCGTAAACAGATACGTTATTATTATTTGCCGACTCTTGGTTATAAGACCAAAATACTGTTTTGTCGGAATTTCTTCGAAGTTAATCTTTGAAGTCGCAGTTTTATATTGATGTAGTTATTGAGAAATAAACAAAACTAAAATGTAGAATAACTATTGCAAATATTATTACGGTAGTTATCTGATGTCATTGACCAGAAAACACGCTCTCCGTAGCTCAGCTAAGAATATTTTCTTGTTTTTCACTTCTGAGTTTTATTTTTTGGTGAAAATGGGTAAAAATAAGGAATATCCCCAAGAGACCAGGTGCATAATAATCGGCCTTCATAAATCCGGTAGAAGTAACCGTGAGATTTTAAGACTGCAGAAGATATCAAGGCAAACTCTTGACTACAACGTTTTGAAATTTGCGACTGAAGGAACAATTCGCAACAAACGTCGTTCAGCTTCAGACAGACCGAGAGCCACAACTTCGAGTGAAGATTTGAGTATATTTATTAAAAGCAAACGGAATAGACGATTAATTGCACCGAAAATAGCAGCGCAGTTCAATGTGGATCGTGATAAACCAGTCAGTGTATCCACAGTCAAAAGAAGACTCCGTGACGCAGGACTTAAGAGATGCATAGCGGTCTCAAAACCACTTCTGAAAACTATTAACAAAAAGAAGAGACTTAATTGGGCTAGAGAACACAAGAATTGGACAACAGCATTGGAAAAGGTGCTGACGGACGAATCAAAATTTGAAATTTTTGGATCCAAACGAAGTTTTCGTACGGCGGCAGTCAAACGAAAGGGTGAATGTATGGGCTTGTACTGTGGCTTCAGTTAAACACGGCGGAGGGTCTGTGATGGTTTGGGGCTGTTTTGGTGGCTCCGCCGTTGGAGATCTTGTGCGAATACAAACATCTTAAAAAAAGGTTACAAAAAAAGATAATGGGGAATAGCACAGTGCCTTCTAGAATCCATTGAATCGGTCCGGAATTTATATTTCAACAGGATAATGATCCGAAATACACGTCAAGACTATGCAAGGACTTTTTAAAAGGAAAAGAACAACAACAGGTGTTGAAAGTCATGATATGGCCTCGACAGTCCCCAGGCTTGAACCCGATAGAACTATTGTGGGATCAGCTGGATAGACAGGTGCGGAAACTTTGCCCTACATCTCAGGAACACTTGTGGAGGAAACTACAACACGAATGGCAGAAGATAACCAAGACAACATTGGAAAAATTAGTAGCTAGGTTGCCGAAGCTGTTTTGTGAGGCTGTCATTAAAAATAAAGGTGGACACATAGATGAGTCCAAAATTTAAAAACTGTATTATTTTTATGTCAAAAATTGCTAATAAGCAGTTAAAACAATTATGAAGTAGTTTCATTCAATCAAACTTTTACAAAATGTATTTTACTAGGAGGCCAAATACTTTTGAGCGGTAGTGTAAGTACAGCTACATTGCCTACATTTCGCCGGTTATGATTAAGTCCCAACTAACAGAGGGTGAGCCTACTGCCACATATTCAGACTCTGGGCTGTTACTGAGAAATTTCTGATGTAAAATCACAAAAACACTTCGACTCCAAGACGATTCAGAAGTTTAAAAACTAAATCGACAATAGACAAGTCTGACAAAGTTATACGCAAAATAATATGAACGAGCTTTTATTTTGATGTGCCAAACCGCCAAAAGATTTAATTTAAACGTGACCGTAATGTGGCAGAAATAGCTTCAGCTGCTGTTTATCATTCTAGGCGATTTGTTACAGTTTTTCATGGACGAGTTAATACGAGACGCGTGTGTCTTAAGTGGGTGATGGACGAGCTAGTAGAAGCCCGATTCAAGCTTTATGGCGGCTCGGAACATGAGGCGAGTCACTGCGCAGTACCGAAGTCATGGGTCAGCGGGGGTGAGGGGTGGGGTACTGCGCAGCGAGCAGCGCACTTCACAGCCGCCATAACGTTTGAATCGCGCTGTACGTGTCCTTCTGACTCCACGATATTTTTCGGAAAGTCGACAAAGGTCACTTAATAACGGCTGTCCAAACACAGAGCGTTTTTTTCCACCTTAATGTCAAATACTGGAGAAAATGATAGATTTTCATGACGGCCGTTGTAATATGACGGAACCGCTTTCCTTGGAAGCCCAAGCTTAAGGACGCGAACTTTAACGGCCTTATTAGAAAACAGAAACCATCGAACCATTTCTGGATTTAGAACTCTATTCAAAAAAAGCTAAAGTTATTACAAAAACTGACGACAGATCCGAGCCTTAGTTGACAATTTTGTAATGAGAATCATACCGTGCTCTGAATAAAGCTTATAATACAACGTGCAAGTAATACAATGACAAGTTGCTTTTGAAGAAAAGGAGGTGAAGGAAGGAAAGACTCCTTGAATTTCCGTCAAGAGCCACTCATCATCAACAACTAGAAACAAAGCGACAATTAACGCGTTTATTTCGTAGCAGTAAGGCAGTTGCTCCAAGTAAAATACCCGTTTTCAGCTGCATCCGGTTAGATTCGAAGCCGACCCCTACATAGTTGGAAGCAGGCTACACAGATGATAATTTCGTAGCAGCAAGGGCGATATTCGTAGTTCAAGTGACGTGCGTGCGGTTGACCGAACCTACATATTATCTGATCCTAGTGGCTGGCTACTATAGGCACTACACACTCTTGACTACATCCTCCAGAAGGGCAACTGTGTGATAGACATAAAATGGCAATCGATCGCTGTCTGTAGAAAGAAAGAAAGAAAATACATTTACAGCCTTGGCCAAAAGTATTGAGCACCCATGATATCTTTCAGTTTTATGCGGAGTATCAAATAGAAATAAAACAAAACGTTTTATATGGGTTTATTTTACTATTTATTAATAGAAAATTAATATTTTGTGGGTCCACCCTTTGCCTTAATTACGGCAGAAATTCTTTTTGGTAAAGAGTTAACAAGTTTTTTACAGTCGTCAACAGTAATCGAGTTCCATTCTAGGCGCAGGCAGCGTTTTAAATCTTCTTTGTTGTTAATTGTGTGGCGCCTAACCCTGCGCTTTAATAAACCCCATAAATGTTCTATGGGGTTCAGATCTTGAGACTGAGCTGACCAGTCAAGCAGTTCCGTGTTATTTTCCCGAAACCATCTCATAGTGCGTGCAGATTTGTGGCATGGCGCGTTATCCTGCTGGAATTTGACACCATCCATATTCGTGTCGCCAAAAACTTTCGTGAATGAAGGCAGTAATGCAGTTTCTAGTACATTTATGTACTTAGTAGAGTCCATGCGACCCTCACACACGAACAATTCGCCAACTCCAGAATCGGTCATGCAACCCCAGACCATTATGCTGCCTCCACCGTGTTTAACGGTTGGGATCACACACTCTGGCTTAAATTCTTCGCCCACACGGCGACGCACAAAGGTCACACCAGGTGTACCAAAAATCTGCAATAAAGAGAAAAATATTGAGTTCCGTAAAACTAAAATAAATTCAATTATGCGTTTGGTTTTTAAAACATTTTATAAAATTGTATCAGGGCATTAAATTGACTTACTCACCTCAAAGTTTGATTCGTCTGACCAAACAACATTTGACCAATCTTCAGCGGTGAAAGTTCGGTGTTTTAAAGCCCATTTCAATCGAGCTTTTTTGTTGTTATCAGAGAGCCATGGCTTCTTCCTAGCTTTACAGCCTTTCAGACCAGCTTCTTGAAGTCTTCTGCGAGTAGTTCGAGCAGAAATTGGCTTCTTAATTTGTTCCGACAACTCAGCAGCGAGCTCTGAAGATGTTTTTTTCCTATTTCTTAACGACTCTCTCAGTAACTGACGATCTTGACGGTCTGTGGTGATGCGTTTGCGGCCGGTTCTCGGTCTATTTTCATGTGATCCGGTAGTAGAGAATCGCTGAATAGCATATTGCACGGATCGGCGCGAACATTTCACAGTTTTAGAAATCTCTACTTGTGATTTCCCTTGCTCATACAGAAGCTGTATCTGCACACGTTTTTCTAAAGAAAGTTCGTTTTGTTTTGGCATATTGCAACGATAACACTTAAAACTTCTGAAATAAAATACAAAAGGCGCACTAGATCACTGGATGTGTTCACAACGAGCGATGGTAGCGAACTGATAAATAAATACAAAAATTGTAAAAAACACATTTTATTGCACCCCGGTGTTTTATTGCTAGCTGTGCGGCGTGGGTCATTGATTAAACCTTTGTAGATGGCCGACAAAAGAATTCTTCAACAATAGATTTGGTTTACTCCCATACTTTCCGTGAACGAGCGAAATGTGTAAGGTGCTCAATACTTTTGGCCAAGGCTGTATTTAGCACAGACTATAAGACACACTGTACACATGAGATATACATCAGATAAAAAACAAAAAAAAAATCAAATAAAAAAGTGTTAAGTCCGATGTAAGAAATTAAACTGGAAAGTCTACCTCACGGCTGCGCCAAAAAGGCCCAGTTCAGCAAAAATGCCAGACAACTGGTGCCTGACGCTCTTTCATTTTGACAGTTCAGCTACGTTCATTGAATTATTTACGTTGTTGAGCAGACGAAGTTTTCAAACCAATGAAGCAATAGATCGTCAAAATGCGATTACACCGACCGCAGTCCACCACCATCTTTTTTAGCAGTACAACTTCGGGCATTCCCGCGTCCCTTCGACTATCTCCGTCCAAGATGGCGGACGATAAAGAATGTATTAACTATGTATGTACACAATGGCGCCGATTCTCTTGTTCACAAACTAAACTACATTTAAGTTCAGTGCATCTTGTTCTTTATATTTAATTAAGAAAAGGACAGAAGATAAATATTAATTTAGTCCTGTTAAAATAATTAGTCACCGTATTTTTAGTATCCAATTTTTGAATCACGTCTAAACTTGTCTATGGAGTATCTTAATTTTGAAATAGAAAGAAAAATATGCACGGAACTTAAATTTAGTTTAAATCGGCACCATTGTGTTGGAGTGATTCCAAGCTTCGCGCCAAGGTTGTTATTATTGTCTTCTAGTTATGGGCAGTTTAATTAGAAATGTTATTGTTTAGCGGCCTGGTTTATTAATTGATGTTGTTGGAGAAATGGCTGCCACGTCCTGTTGTCTATGGCTACTGTTTTTTTTTTTAATTTATAGTCCATAACACAATGCATTTCTGCTACGTATAATATGCTTTGAATTCCTGCGCTATTTTAAGAAATAGTACAGAAATTCATATTCAACTTAGTTTATCTTACTAAAATACTTTCACCTTTTGTGCTTTCAAATCACTCTGAATGTTTCAAATAATCAAACATCGATGTACAGACGCCAGCACATCAAGCTACCCGAAACTGTCAATTTTTTCCAAACAACTGTGAACCTAATGCTTTAGGGATAAAGTTGAAAATCTACTAAAGAAATCTGACAGATTATAGTAGCTTGATGTGCTGGCGTCTATACATCTGAAAAAATCTTCAATCCCCTTTAATTTACTCTTAAACTGCACTATTGTCAAGTCTTTTCAACCACATGGTAATTTATTGTAAATAGCTGTGAATACCCGTTTCGCTGGGTAATTTTTAATTGTATAGTTATTTGTTAATGTTAATAATCTATCACTACTTCATAATGTTTTCATATATACTAAACATTTTTATTAATGAAGGAGCGGTGGGAGGCGCCCCACGTGACGGCACAGCGGTGGCATGCGCGTGAGCTGCGCGCGGTACTGGACAGTACTTGGACATTGCAACATTCCTTTTTTTCTCTAAAATAAAAGTAGCCTAAGTTACTCCTTATTACATCAGCTACCTGCCAATAGAAGTCCCATCTAAATCGGTCCAGCCATTTCAGAGATTAGCCGGAACAAACAGACAGACAGACAAAAATGTTATTTTGGTGTATGTACCGTATATATATTCATATGCATGTAGTAAAAAACGGTTATTTCAATATTACAAACAGAAACTCCAATTTTATTTATATGACATATAAATAAAATTGGAGTACATTGTATAGATGTATAGATAATTGAGGCCATACAGTAAACCACTCGGTCAACAATGAAGATAATATAATAATATGCATTATCTTTAGACCGAATGCACAAACAAGGTAGTTTCCCGTTTACACTGTTACTTCTTTACAGTAAACAAACAAGTTTGGGAGGCTATTAACATAATTTGTAAGCGATTTTTAACGGATAGGTCAAATGATTTGAGAGTGATTATAGTTTTTGGAACTGTCTATTGTTCTCATTCTATAGAATATTTTTCAAAAATGCCCGACCCGGGGGTTGATCTCAGGACAGTCAGGAACCTGATACATTCTATTATAGTGTAAACAAGTAGCTGTGTTGTGTGTGTTGTGGAGATCAGATAGGCAGCAGCTCCATGTAAAATACTTGGTATTCAGCTGCATCCGGTCGGACCTTAGACTGGAAGCCGACCTCAACATAGTTGGGAAAGGGCTAGAGAAACTCTTAAATTAATCATCTATAGTTCTGATATGTACACACTCATTTAAAAGAAAGAAATAGCTAGAACATTATAGCATTTTGTTAATTTTGTCTTCAGATGTGGACCAAAAATAATGTTTTTATTTAGAGAAATTCTAAAGAACTAATCAATGATGAAAATCACCAACCATGTTGCATGAAAAAGCAAAGTCACAAAGAAATCGTGTAAGGGCACACTTAGGCCACGTTCACACGGCGTCATTTTTTACGATATTTTGCTGTATAGTTTTGGGATCACATGGTGGTTTCTCACTGCATTTGTTTTTGACTGTGTGAACAGTAGGATGTTGACGTGTGATCTCAACTTTTTATCGTAAAATATCGTACAGGACAGCACCGTGTGAACGACCGCTAAGTTGTATCAGGTTAGTCATCAATTCATCATACTGATCAAATTGCACCAGATATTTCATTCTGAAGTATCAATTTTTCATCATTTTGCTAAGTTGAAATTGCACCAACCACTGTTTGTGGCAAGCTCCATCAGTCAAAGGTTGACTGGCAGAAAAAGCCTAGATGATATTTAATCTGCTTCTGTACGTTTGTGCTTGAAGGATTGAATATGTAAATAAGTAGATCGGGACTACGCAGACTATGTCTGCTGGGAGTGTCACTGACTCTGGCAGGGCCACCATCAGGGATTTTAATTTTGAAAACGCAAAAAATTAGTCGCTAATTAGTCGAAATTAGTCGCCAAATATCAGAATTAGTCGGTCACTGGTTCAAAAGATATAAGGGTTTATAGGTGGCCCTGCTGGAGAGACTCTCCCCAGCAGGGCCAAATTTATATCTCAAAAACTAGGGCACCTAGCGAAGATCTGTTTTCTCCCATATTTAGTCGCCAATTAGTCGGAATTAGTCGCCAAATATCAGAATTAGTCGGTCACTGGTTCAAAAGATATAAGGGTTTATAGGTGGCCCTGCTGGAGAGTCTCCCCAGCAGGGCCACATTTATATCTCAAAAACTAGGACACCTAGCGAAGATCTGTTTTCTCCCATATTTAGTCGCCAATTAGTCGGAATCAGTCGCCAAGTTACAGATTTAGTCGGGTGTTAGTTTAGGAGATATAATGAGCTCAATTAGTAAGGTATAGTCCAAGAGCTAGATCGAAGAGTTCACGAAAAATTACCAAGAAAAAATATTTCTCTTAATATGTGTAATATACTTTTAGTTTTATCGGTCTAAAGTCTTTAGAAATGTCCGAGAGACATAAATTCTTAATTAAATTCATGTTTTTATGTTTTTAATTACTAGTTTAGAGTGGCTTAAACTTCTTTGAAAACATTAAACCTTGCTCTTGGTCTATTTGGTGTCAAGATGTACAGTCGCATGCAACTGTTTTACAAGTTTACAATGTTAACCTCAAATTAACGTTAGAATAATAAAAAAATATCGTTCCTTTAGTAAAATGTTTAAAATACTAAAACGTTGAAAACGTATTGTCAATTGTAATCAAATTTTATGTTATAAAATTGAATTTTCAAAAAGTTCGTTTGATGTGTGTTGTGTTTGTGTGTATTTTGAGGTGATTGTGAGTATTGTGTTGTGGGTATGGACGGGTTGAGTTTTTATTTTATCTTAATTTAGGTTAGAATAATAAAACTTCTGTTGTCGAAATATAAAATGATTTATTACCTTAAAATTATTGTACTTTCAGAAAATGTTACAAATACCTATTTATTCAATATTATGAACAGATACAGTTTGTGAGTTGTAATGTTTGAAAATCAATAAAGTCCAATTACGTTGTTTTATATACGCATAATGATATGAAGTTACAGAGAGGAATTAAAAATTTACCTAAATATTACAGCAATAATAGTAGGTACGATACCTACTATTATTGCTGTAATATTTAGGTAAATTTGTAATTCCTCTCTGTCTGCGCTGACCCTTTACGTGACGGGCAACTCGTTCTAAACAGCTCATCTGTACACGCGCATCTATCTCTTTCTTACTTACCGTAAATGAAACGGAGCGCAACGATCTATCTGCCAGCGACTAAGTGGTAAGTGCACATTGTGTTGGATAAATAATTACACATACACATACACACATTACACACACACATGCACATTAAATCGTACATTATTGTAGATTTGTTTATAAGTAATGAATACAGCTTTCCTATGGTGGGTTGAAATTATAGACTAAGTTTATATTTATTTAATTCGAAACAAACATTCCTCCATAAGACGTCATAGATACTATCTAGAAAATACATAAAGTATTTTGTACTCGCTTGTACCACTGTATGGGGAAATTGAATTCTTTAATATCTTTTTAATTACACACCGACTAAATCTGTAACTTGGCGACTGATTCCGACGAATTGGCGACTAAATATGGGAGAAAACAGATCTTCGCTAGGTGTCCTAGTTTTTGAGATATAAATGTGGCCCTGCTGGGGAGACTCTCTCCAGCAGCGCCACCTATAAACCCTTATATCTTTTGAATCAGTGACCGACTAATTCTGATAATTGGCGACTAATTCCGACTAATTGGCGACTAAATATGGGAGAAAACAGATCTTCGCTAGGTGTCCTAGTTTTTGAGATATAAATGTGGCCCTGCTGGGGAGACTCTCCAGCAGGGCCACCTATAAACCCTTATATCTTTTGAACCAGTGACCGACTAATTCTGATATTTGGCGACTAATTTCGACTAATTAGCGACTAATTTTTTGCGTTTTCAAAATTAAAATCCCTGATGGTGGCCCTGCCAGAGTCAGTGACACCTGCTGGGAGAGAACTATGCTATGGACTCGTATAAAACCGCAGACGCTGAGTGTAGTGCCTAGCTTAGCGACTGTGGATCATAAGTACCCACCCCCACCTTGCGTAACACACTTTCAACCACAATACGAACCACTGAAGAATTTTGCTAAAACATTGCTTTATATGTTCGAAAAATTTGTCTGCTCTACAACGTAAATAACGTTTAACGTGTTGTTGAACAGTCAAAATGAAGGCCATTGCTACTGACAGTGTTAAGGCTCCCACAGACAAGCGCGACGCGACACTAGTAGAACAATTTCTATGAAAATTTCGTGTAATTTGTTCTACCAGAATCGTGTCGCACCGTCGCGTCGCGCTTATCTGCGGGAGCCCTTACGGAATTACTCCTGGCTGAAATCTCAAGTAGAGTTATTGATTTTTTTTTCTGTCAAGGCATTTTGCCCGTTCTTCTCCATAAGTACCTACTGCGCTTTGGAATGGGATCTTTCTGACTGACCGACCCCTGTAATTGGTTTATTTGAATAATGCTTTGTGTTTGAGTTTGACACCAAAAGCCTTGGGTAGGTACCCACCCTATGTAAAATTTCTACATTTATATCCGTTTTTTATACATATGGTGCACATAATAAAGAGGATATCTTTTATCTAAAACTGGTTTTCAGACTTTCGGGCTTGTAACTACCACTAACGACTGTCAAAGGTCTACGACTGAAGGCCGGGAGCAACGGCTTATCGTGCTTTCCGAAGCACAAATTGAAACATTGTCAAAAATAATAAATATAACAGAAATATAATAATATATAGTGTGTAACTGTTTATTTTCCTAAATAAATAAAATAAAATAGAAATATATTTTTCTTTTTCAGACAGGAGGACGCTACTGCTTCTGCTTCTGACATTGTCAGTCATCAGTTTCTTATCACACAAGTTCTCATACCGCTATCACTGAGATTATTATTGCATCGGGGCTTGATAAAGACTACTAAAACACTAGAACCCGACTACGACAAAAGACTCATAGTAAAGAAAATACTTCGGGCAGACATTTGTCATTTGTTTGTCGTCGAGATGAGACTGCAACTGGATTTTGAACGTTTTAAATTACGAGAATTATTGGCCTTCTGGTGTATTCTCTAATTAAAGCACAATCATATTCAAATACTTGTGTTCAATTGATATTATTTCCGCTTAAACGAATATCGACTCTATGCTAATTGTAAATTAAGTTGATAGCAGAATGACTAGTAGAAATATCAAGCTATACATATCCAGTTTTAGCTGACCTCGCACTGTATAGACTTATCGTACAATGAGAAGTCTGCTTATACTGGAAATATATAACGTGCCTTGATATGTCGTCGTGATAAACATGTTTGAAGTTGTAGCTCAAACTAAACTAGACAGTTAAAGTTGATTTTCCAATAAAAAATTTTATATATAAAAAAAACAACCGACTTCCAAAAAAACACTACAAAGTGAAAGATAATTTTAATTTTGGAAGTCGGTGTCGTTGGCTCCGCATTTTGGTTTTTTGACACCGACTTCCGAAATTAAAATTATCTTTCACTTTGTAGTGTTTTTTTGGAAGTCGGTTGTTTTTTTTATATATAAAATTTTTTATTTTTCACTTTTTAGTTATATCTACCCCAATCAAATTCATATAAACACTACTTGCTATGTAAATATCAGTGACAGGAAGCTGCATCTGCGTTTATAGGGTACAGACGTGATGTTATGTTGTGCGATTGCGTAATTATTATTATCATAAAAAAAAATTATAACCTTTGTAGTGAGTACAGGCGTGATATTTTGTTGTGTGAAGGTGTAAACAATGCTTAGATATGCTATAGCAACAATCGCGGTTAATCTGCTGTTATTTATTGAAGAGTTCCCCCGATTTCTAAAAGATCCCATCATCAGATATTGAAATGGTGACAATGGGACCACACGGGAAGCACCAGCTTTCAAATAAAAAAACAATCATGAAAATCGGTTCACCCAGTCGGTTATTATGAGGTAACAAATATAAAAAAAAAAAAAAAAAAAAAAAAAAAAAATACAGTCGAATTGATAACCTCCTCCTTTTTTTGAAGTCGGTTAAAAACACATATCTGTTTACATATTTGGAAACGCAATTGCAAACGCAGTATAGGTGTGTACATAACATTACTTGTCCTATTTCCTACGATTACCCATTATCAAACCTAATTGCAAGTCACTTGCAGCTAAGATTGCATGTCTTATACAAACTTACGCAAAATTCGTTACAAGTTGCTCAAGCCGTTTCCGAGAAATTGAGCAACAAACACACAGATAGTAAACATTGAGTAGGAAGGATTACGTGGCGAATCGCCATTGATTGTAAAGTAAAGAAACAATTCATTCACATTGTGTAATTGAGTATACATATATTTCCTTTGTTTAATTGAAAAAGGTTTTGTGTTGCAAGTTTATGTGAGCACCATGTATCTATCACATATCTGTTATGGCTTCATTTTTAATTATCTTACCTATTGTGCGAACTGGATCGTATTCATATATACAGTGTGCTAGGTTAAACGAGGGACATACTTTAAGGTAGTGTAGTACTCATGAAAATGAACTAACTTTTACTGTGAGACCGAAATCGAAATCGAGAAATAAAACCCCTGCTCCATACATTTTGTTTGCATAACACGACAAATGTAGGGAACGGCAGATTTTATTTTTTCATATTTCGGAGATGATCCCGTTGTATAAGTTGTATATTTTCATGAGTACTACACCTTAAAGTTAAGTTAAGCTATTGACTGCTGCGCTGCGTGTCGCGGGTTCGATTCCCGCACGGAACAAATATTTGTATGACCTGCAAGTAGTTGTTCGGGGCTAGATGTTTGTGTATGTGAGTTTAAATGTTTGTAAACGCACCCACAATACAGGAGAAATTCCTAGTGTGGGGTAATGTTTAAAAAATATAAAAAAATGTACCTAAAATAAAAGAGTAACGGTGGAGTTTCTTGCCCATTCTTCTCCATACGAAAACTACCATTTGGAAGGGGACACTAGAAACAATAATTCTATTTTATTGTAAATGTTGACGTTCAAGAGTGACTTTTATGTGCCTATTTTAAATAAATTCTATGACTTTAGTAGCATCGTTATCAGGGCCATACCATAGTCATTCTTGGGCATCATGCAGGGCAGGTCAGGGTCACAGTGAACAGGTGCACCGCACATGATACAACATCGTGCGACACTTCACTTGTCGTCTAATATTGACCTGATATAAGAGTGTACAAGGGAACAGCCCAGAACTCTAATTCCGTAACACAGTTTCAATCACAATTTGAATCATTTTGAAGGATATTGCTAATCCATTGCTTCTTATCTTCGAAAAAATTGTCAGCTCAACAACTTAAGTAAAGTAATGAATGTTGTTGAACAGTCAACATGAAAGCCGTTGCTAATGCTAGTCTGTTACGCAACTACCCCGCTGCTATAAGAGTGTAGGGGAACCCCCCTGGTCCACTTATCACTGCAAGTTGTTATTTCGGTCAGCCAATCAATCGGCTCTAATTCTATACCGTTCTTTTTTATCTTCGAAACAAGATAGCTAGGTACGATTTTAACCTCGTCAACAGATGTTACCCTAATTCAATAAGATTTCATATATCAACTCCTTTCTTTCATGCATTTGTAGATGACTCATTCAAAACGTTTTCCATTAGGAATTTCTCAATAGGGCAATATCACTACATAGTATAAAACAAAGTCGCTTCCCTGTCTGTCTGTCCCTATATATGCTTCGATCTTTAAAACTATGCAACGGATTTTGATGCGGTTTTTTTTAATAGATAGAGTGATTCAATAGAAAGGTTTATATGTATAATACATGCATAATATACTAGAGAACCACTGATAATTTTAGAGGTTTCTAATGTAATGTCGTAAATAAACACATTTTTCTGCGCTTACATTGTAAACGCTGGCTGAACCCGTCGAGATAGATCAAAATAATGTACTACAGTATTGTACACCTTAAAAAGGTCTACAAAAAATTCCGCGATTGTATATGTCTATCTCTTAGGGATAACCCACAATAACCATTTTTTATCCTATACTTTTTACGAGAAATAATGGCTCTAAAATTATCAGTGTTTCTCCATTGCACCCGTGCGAAGGCGGGGCGGGTCGCTAGTTATAGTATAAGTATAATCAATCAGCCTATAATGTTCTGCTGGGACACAGGCCTCCTCTCGGTGAGAGAGAGTGGGCCTTAATCCCTTAATCCTTCACGCGGGCCAGTGCAGATTGGTGGATGTCACATGTCTTCGAATATTTGGTTCTAGGACATGTCGGTTTCCTCACGATGTTTTCCTACACCGTTTTGAGAGCAGTGGTGACGAAAAAATTTAAAGTAAAGCGCCTGTCAGGGTTCGAACCTACGATCAATAACTCTTATGTAGCGGCCGTTACCACTGGGCGAACACTGATCTGAATAGGGCATTAGCCTCGCCCCCTATAACTTACCTTAACTTAAAACAACGACCATACAGCCCTTAAAATATATAACTGGCGAAAGGTGGATGTATTAACGTGACGTGGTGTTGCTATTACTCATTCCAAAACTCGAATCATCGAATTTTCACCATTGTTTATAATTTTTACATTACACAATAAAAATAGCAATAAATCTTAAATGAATCATTGCTGTCTGGACTTTGAAAAGTCTTTGTCCTCATAGCTAATGTGGGTGAAGTTCATTTTGTATGGCGACGTAGTTTAAAAGTAAAAATCGTTTATTTCAACATTCAAAATTCAAATTACAATATGGAAGTACATATCGTTGGTCTCAAACTAGGCACAGTCTGTATCAGTTTCATGTGTAAGAATTGGTTTGGGAAGTACAGACGCCAGCACATCAAGCTACTAAATTCTGTCAAATTCCTTTATTAGATTTTCAACTTTATCGCTAAAACATAAGGTCCAAAGTTGAGTTGGGAAAATTTGGATACGTCCTAGTGCTGACTTCTAAGTGCTGTTATTTTTTTTTTCTAGGACATGCCGGTTACCTCACTGTTTTTCTTCACCGTTTTGAGAGCAGTGGTGACGAAATTCTTTACACAGTAAAACGCCTCCCCGGCACGACCTAAAACTCGTAAGTCACCACTGAGCCACAAACGCAGGGAGTCTACCAAGAGACTACGCATCAGCGGAAGCAGAGACGTCACCGCCAATCTAATAATACATACATATATATTTTTCATGAATATTTAATTAAGTACTGTACAGACTTTGTTTCCTCGTATTGATTTCTGGCTAATGTTTGGTTAATTATTAATAATAGTTATTGATGTTATTGCTGCTTATATTTATTTTGATTAATGTTTAAATCATATCGATGTATCAAGTTATATTTTTTTCAAGTTAGCAACATTGATTGTACGCGCTTATAAAATACCTTGTAACCGCCATTTTGTTTCCGGTTCGCTTTGAAACGCCGATTAACTACCTACAAGTATTTTGACCCTCCCTGTTATTTCTACACTGCACGTACGCCCAGCCTCAGGAGATCCCACATAGAAGACACTACTGATACCTTCAAACATCCCCTTCGTTACACAGGCATTAAAGCAATTTATCCAAAAACTAATTTTTGTTTACATGTTTGGCAATTAAAATGTGAACGCAGTGCAGCTCATTTGGACTCATCATGCACTATCAATCAGCTGATTTATTTACTTCAACATCTAATATAAACACTGCTTTGTTCAATAATATGTGGAATGTTTCCTCATAACATAACACGGCGATCAAGGTCATCAAGTGACTGTGTTACTAATGTGGAACCTTGTATGAACGCAATCAAATCAAAAGTCCTTTATTCAAACTAGGCTGAGAATCAGCACTTTTCGATCGTCAAAATTACAAAACACAGTCCCCCAAAACGCCCGCCCTTCACCACTTCCTAGTGCTTTCGCTGGGGAGAAGAAGTGGCGCAACAAACTCCCCAGCAGCAATAAGGGCTATAATGCAGTGCTTCTAAGGAGTAGTAAGCAATAGGGTCGACTATGGCGCAACGCAATACGTGTGATAATTTAATTCACGTTGCAGTTCACAATGATTTTGTACGTAATATGTTTTAAGGCTTCGTGACTAAGTAAGGACAGCCGCAAGGGTCGATTGATAAGGTTAAGCTACTTTTGCCGTTGTTGTTCCGTGGATGGGTGACCATCTTTACTCTTCGTGCCTCCTAAAGCACGTTAACCCGTTGATACCGGCTGCGGCTGTGATTCGTAGATCTTTGACAGTCGTTATGGATCGACAGAAGCCCATCAGTCTGGCAACCAGTGTTACCAAGGGGTATCGTAGTTATATATTTTATATTATACCCAGATACTGGGTTGTGGAGGTCAAATAGGCAGTCGCTGCGTGTAAAATATTTGTATGCACCTGCATCCGGTTAGCCTGGAAGCCAACCTTGATATAGTCGGGAAAAGGCGGGCAGATGATGATAACTACTCCCATTGACGTCAAAAGAAATGTAATAGAAATGGTGCGACATTGTTACTGATAAAAATACCCCTAGATTAGATTTCCCGAGTATAAAGTGATAATTATAAATTGCAATTTGATAGCGTCAAATCCTCGATGATAAGATTAATCAATTGTTTAGATAGCAGGCTTTAATTATAAACGTTCAGACTGTGATGGCTCTGCAAGGTTAGTAGTTAATAGTTTCGGAAAGCACCGGTCTGTCTTGCTTATCAGACAGGTCAGAAATGTGGCTAGGCAAATAAATAACGGAAAAAAATATGCAAAAAACTCAAACAAACAAAACAACACAACACAAACAAACAAACACCCAAACAAAACACAAACACACAAACTCTTCTATATTTATGTCTAATCTATATGGTGTACATAATTAAGAGTATTCTATTCTATTCTATTCTCCTCTCTGAAATCTAAAGACTGGCGCGGTCTCAGGCTGGCAACAACGCATTGCAAAAATTATTCTATCTTACTTTCGTTAAATTTCTATGAACTAACGCACACTACAGACGGGCCGTACCGCACACTTTTTTAGATGAAAATGCGTCGGGCTCCGGCCTGTTGCGGCTGTAATATGCGCTTGGCTGTAAGGCCTACTAGGAGTTGCAGTTGATCAAATACCATCGGGATATATTATCTTTAGTACTTCTTCGCTATGAGGGGCAAGAAGTACTAAAGAAAACGCGTGTTGATCGTCAAAAATCGGGCAGATCTGTGTACGTAGGCACCTATAGACGCTGTTGGACCCATACGGTGCCCGTGCAGCGAAATACGACCACGACTTTGGTTTCATACGGAATATTGATAACGATAAAACCATTGACCTGGAGTTGCTAAGGTCAGATAGCAGTCGCTCCAAATAAATAATACCGACGACTATCGACCACAAAGAAGTTGCGATAAGCTAAAATGTTAGTTTCAAACACATCTGCCTAGTCTTTTCCCAACTATGTTGGGGTTGGCTTCCAGTCTAACCAGATGCAGCTGAATACCAGTATTTTTGTTTACCTACAGTAAAACAACACAATATAAGCTTAAAAACTAGGCTTGGGAAAAGGCTAGGCAGATGACGATGATATTGTAAGTAAACAACAAAACAAAAAAAAAACATTTTTGTTTTATATGGTTATGATTGTTGGTTTTGATGGAAAGAGGAACCATGGAGTTTCTTGTCTCCATAGAAAACTACAGTGTAGAAGTATAGAACAAACTGACACTATTTAAATCAATCAATCAATCAACTCAGCCTGTCACAGTCCACTGCTGGACATAGACTTCTCTCAGACTGCGCCACAGCACCCTGTCCTCCGCCTTCACATCCATTCTAAATTACTCTTACTATTAAATGACTATTTCAAAATAATAATGGCTTGAAATCAAATGTACCTCAAGTTTCAACCATTCAATGAACGAAATGTTACAGTGGAAAGACACAAATTGAAATAAGTGGTCGGACAAAATGCTTCATTAATTTATCTATTTCTTCATTTGACATTCAGGATTTCTGTCTGTTGTTGTGTGTTTTTTTCTGTTTCCACTTCAACATTTAGTTCATTGAACGTTTGAAACTTGAGGTACATGGTTATTGCAATGGACGTCTTTTCGCAGAAACTATGTTTGTAAACTCAGAAGCCTGAGCTATTAATCCTATTTACTCAAGAATTAGAAATTGAGACCAGGAGGCCTAGTTGTAATCTTGAATGCTTGATTTACATGGTGCAAGTATAAGTTGAAACAACAACGAAGACTGCACTTCTAAGCAGTGTTTGGGCAAGGTATTTTATGGTACACCACAGGAAAGACATTGTGTAAATGTTGCTTAAAACTATTACTAAACTACTTAAAATACTGACTACCACTCACCCTTTTAGCCGGTAGATTCTTTCTCTGCAGCTTCTTCCGGTCATCAATCAGGAGACCTGTCTTCACTCCATGAGGCTCAGCACAACCAAGGTCCATAGACTCACACATAGTCACATCCCTCACATTTGCACAATCCACCTCGTCCTCACTGCGTTCTACATATAAGCTATCATCTGCTAAGTTACAGACACTTTTAGACAGAGAAGCAGCTAAATTGAATGAAAAATTGCCACATCCCGAATCACTCATCTCCGAGTCACTATCGTAGTCCTCAGAATTGCTGGTTTCTCCAAATACGTCGTTTGATGTGTAGCAGCTGTCCGGTGAGTCTTCAAAGACGATGAATGAGTCTTCAGATTCACAGTCAGATGTTTTGCGATGTTTTGGACAGTCATTGAAGACAATTTGGAAGGAATCTTCGCTTTCAGTGACCGAACCGGGGAGGAAACGACCGGATACTTCATCAAAGTATTCCTTTTCAGGTTTAATTGCTGTAATTAATTTTTCTAAGCAACTCAAAGATGGAGAATTTTCCACACTGGATGCATCTTCAATAATGATCTCGTTAGCGAATTGTAAGTCATCTTGAATTGACTTCTTCATTTTTGACTTCATTCTTTTACCACATGTGCTGTTTGGGTTCTTAAATCTCTTGTCCTTTACTTTTGTTTTGGGTTTCGGTAATTCCCGTACAACAACAGGTTCAGGCTCCACAATTGGTTTAGATTTCTTTTTTCTATCTTGCAGTAGTGCCTTTAATTTATTAAGCTTATCTTCGCATGTAGCGACCACTTCTGGCTTTGTATCACATTCTAATTTATTTTCATTGGCGGTAACAATCTCAGGTACATTTTTAACAATTTCTGTTGTCTCACAGACTTGGGGAAGCTCTGGGATGTTTTGAGGGTTCATTGCAGTCTCAGTTTTAACTTTTGGCCCATCAATCTGATGGAAAACATGGTCATGGTAGCATACGGGACTGGAGAACTCAATAAAGGATTCATTAGTAATGCTTTCAAAGTCTTCAGGAGAAAAGGCATCTTCAAAACTGTCTTCTACAGAACTTGCCTCTACAAAAACCCTCTTTGGACGTCTCCGAGTCCTGAAGTTACATGGAACCGGCTTGCTAGCAGTCAGTAAAAGACGGACCTGCTCGATTTTATTTTGACAATGAGCTGCCGCCTTCTTACAGTCGGTCATTTCTGACGCCAAAAGCTCACTAGTCTTTTCATTTGAATGATTTTCATCCTGTAAAGTTTTATTTTCATCCAGAGATTTGGCGCCATGCCACATCGACTCAACCGCCACCTGGCCACCCGGCTCCGCAACATATTCACTCTGCTTCCGCTTACTAAACATTGCGCTGGTAATCACATTCATTACACCAGAAAAAAAACTTGTAATACCTGATAATGGGGAATAATCAGGTCCAATATGCATGTCTTCGTTTGTTTTCACATCAATATTATTATTTAATTTAGATTTAGGCGCCATTTTTTCCTCCGTAATGATCGTGTCCGCCAAATTTTTCATCAAAGGATCCGGGATTAAATGAAGGTTGTTAAGAAAAAGGTCGTCGCCAAACGTGGTTCTCATCTCTTTTTTGGTTTCTGTACTGTAGTTGGCGATGGAATAATGTGTAGGACTAAAGACAGGGCGCCTGTCGGGCCGATTCAAAGCAAAATTCATTTTTATTTATTTCTTTTTACACTATTTTCTATACACTTGTAAACTAGATCACAGTTAGGACATTTTCACTCACGCACACATTGTAGGGACTCGAAAATCTTTAACAATGTCTGGAGAAGGCCTAGGAACGAATCTGCAGCACTTTATAAAGTTCTGAAAAGACTGCAAAGGAAAATCTCTTGGGGAAATCCACACACGGTCACGGAATGAAATCGCGTCGGTTTTACACACTGATGAAGATTTATCTCCGCAAATCAACACGTCTGCGTTCGAAAAAGTAGTTGTGCACTTGTTTTTGTTGGAATAATCAACGTTTTTAAGCTCCATTATGACGAATATAACTTGTGATACACGTCTCTATAGTTCAGCCATTTTGTGAAAAATATGGGAGTGACAGATAAAAATACTATTTATGTTGTCTTTGCGCTTCTAGTGGTGTGCCAACGTGACCATTCTATCGTTTTTCTACGTATCGATTTAGGTTTGTTCAAGAAATAATAATCGAATCTTGTTTGCTTAAAGTTTCAAAATAGATTATACTATTTTATATGTATTACCAATTATTTTACTTACCGTTTTCTTTCATTGTGTACTAATTTTTTTCACAGCTCTCCCTTTCCTATTTTTGGTCTATTTTTAGCCATTGTAATATGAAGTTTCGAACTGTAAGAAGAAGGTATGCAAAAGTTACTATAATATCAGAAAGATTGATAATATTAATTATTCAATGTTTTTCAAATGACATCTTATCTTATACTCAATAACCAAAGCACACGATTTATTTAATAAAATTTGAAAAAAAAGTTTATTAATAATAATAATTTAAAAAGTTATAGCTATTAGTGTTGGACCCTGTTCCATAAGGAATAATCGAGTTATAATAAAATCGACATTGAATATAACTGAAACGGACATTATGGATGCCCTTGAGGATTTTCTGATGCAATAGTACGTTCTCTAGGACGCAGGTTCTGTCCTTACTAGTTCTATAAATAACTCTGATTGGCTATACAATTACGAAAACAAAAATTCTCATTGGACAAAAACTGTTGTGGCTTGTGATTGGTCACAAACCCATGCGTTTCTAAGTAGTGAGGGACAAAACAGAATGTTCTTCCCGTAGACAGAAACTCTGTCTACGGTTCTTCCACGAGAATCTCGAAGTTACCAGAAGAAAATTAAAGTACCAATAATAATATTTATTAATTCTATTATTTTGTGTCGGGAAAGTAGGTAGAGTCTGTCTCGCGAAAGAAGTCCCGCGGCAATAAGTGGAATAAATTATTATTATATCGTTAGCAACATTCCTACAACAACCCTCATAAGTCATACGCCGTTCTCTATTTAACATTGTGCATTTTATTAACTAGTGCCTGTAATATGATGTCGAGATAAATAAATAAATCATTATTTATGATTACATCGCACGACAGTGGCGCCGCGTCTACGAGATTTCTTTCGTCAAATGAATTATACTGTGCACACTGTAAAATATAACAGTTTATGAGCTTTAGGAGGAGTTTAAGATAGGGATTGTATTCAGTTTAATGAGATCATCATTCTGTTACAAGGAAAGGTCACATTTCGTCTCTTCGCATTAAAAGCCAACAATCTCAAAAAAAAAAAAAACGAAATTGAATTAAGTATACAGAAATGTTTAGCATCCCAAATATTTTCTCATAGTCGAAATGGAAGACCTTTTATAAAAGTGGCGCCAGCTGGTGGCGTGAATTTACGGTGAATTGACTTACGTAAAGTCTATTCAATCTTAGAACTTAGTTCGACAAATCCCCTTTAGATGGGGCATTAGTTAGTTTTAAATTGGTGGAAGTTTATTAATAATTGTGAAACCTTTAAAACGTCCTCCTGCAAAATTAGTAAATTCTGAGATCATACACTTTTAATGGGAGAAGATGGTTTGTCGCCGATTCGCGTTTTATCAAAATGAAAAAAGAAAACACATTTTATTCAAAATCACGTCAATAATATGTTTTTATTTCACATAAGTTCAATTCGCTTGCAAATCACAGTTATACGCACCCATAGACTTATATAGTAAATTAAAAATTAGGTAAACAATAATAAAACCCCTGTAAAGTATCTATTACAATAACTACGCTTTAATATTCTTTGCCTTTACACTTTCAGCAGGCGCTTAGTTAAGTCTGTTAAGATTGTATTTGCCCGGAATAATTAAAACAATATATTGGTAACTTAGGATACGGAAAATACAATTACATCGATACCTATTAAACAATTAGTCTTTGGAGATCAGAGGTATTCAAGGGAAGAAGAATTAACATCGGAGAATGGCGTGAACAATCTTTAGTGATTTTGCATATAGGAGCAAATAAGTGACTAAAATAATCTGTGTTCACGTTCCGTGTTCACTGTGTGATAAAAAAAACAAGCCCGCCTCTGCTTCGCACGGGTGCATTCGACAACGACATGTCAATACATTGGGATTTCTGTGTGTTGATTTGTGTGTTGTGTTCTTAATTTGTACATAACACACGCACACTTAGAATCTTTCGACTTCGCCATTGGCGCAGATTCCGTTGTTCACAAACTAAACTAAAAAGTTCAGTGCATCTTTTTCTTTCTATTTCATTAAGAAAAGGACAGAAGATAAATATTAGTTTAGTCCTGTCAAATTAGTCAGCGCCTGACGTAGGTTGACGTATTTTTAGTAGCCAATTTTTTAATTACGTCTAATCTTGTCTATGGAGTATCTTAATTTGACAGAACTAAACTAATATTTATCTTCTGTCCTTCTCTTAATGAAATAGACAGAAAAAGATGCACTGAACATAAATTTAGTTTATTTTGTGAACAAGACAAATAGGCACCATCGTCTCGGTCTCGGACGGTACCGAGAGCTCCTGCGCGTAACACACACTTTCACAGCGAGTCTGCATACATGGCAACCACAAACCAACCGCGCGTCGCTGCGTGAGACAAAAATACTATATTATATTTCTACCTAATAAATATATTTCTTACACACCTCACCTTATAGCTTGATTATTATCTTGTTGTGTACCTATCTAAATAACCTAAAGTTCGTTTTTTTAATCCCAGAGACTAATCTGACTGGTGTAACGTCAAACTTCTATACTAAAAAAACGCAAACACAAAAGACTTACGTCTCTGGGATTAAAAAACGAACTACTTATACCTATGTATTTTAAATACATGCATTCTTTAGTGAACCTAAAGTCTGCACTACCTACAGTACTCGAGAAGTTGATCGAAGAATAGGAGAGTGTAGAAGGGCACTTCGGTTCGCTTCGTGCAACCTCGGCTCGCCTTAAGCGACTTCTGATCGTTGTCGACTTTTGCGCCCGAGTCAAAGAGCTCAAAGCGTCCCGTAGTTCTTTGCATGAGTGTATAGTCACGTATGTACTTCGGACTTCAGTCAATTTCGACTAGTACTTCGTCGAAGCAACTTCGCGAGTAGTGTATGCAGATTCAAGATGTTTTTTATTGATGCGTAGAAACATTAATTAATAAGATGTCGTAGGTACAGACGCCAGCACATCAAGCTACCCGAAACTGTCAGATTTTCCCAATCAACTTTGAACCTTAAACTTTAGCGATAAAGTTGAAAATCTATTAAAGAAATCTGACAGATTGTAGTAGCTTGATGTGCTGGCGTCTGTACATATTAGCTTCCACGTGGCTGCTGCTTTGGTCTAGTGATCGTCAGATTTTTCTTTGATAACTTAACTCTTATCAAAAATATTCAAGACTAAACGACATTGCTCCTATAATATTGCGTAAAACAAATCTATCATAAGTTCTAAATATTGCGTAAAACAAACCAATCTTAAGTACTAAAGCTATATGTCTCCAACTTCCTCTGCCCTAGCTTGGTTGATGGGAGGTAGACTCTTCAGGGTGCTATCCAGGAGTTCCACCGATGATGTGAAGATGTGGGTGTTGCTGTACAGGGTCCAGAGCAGCAGGGCGAAGAATATCAGTTTGATTAAACGGTCAGCGAAGTAGCGGCTGGAAGGAATAAAAAATGGTTAAGTTTTTTTTTTACTTATCTACTCGTGGTCGCAAGCGCTACTGGTGCATGAGGTCCTGGGTTCGATTCCCAGATCGGCCAAAGTATTATTGGGTTTTCAGTAGCAGCCTGAAATCTGGGATTGTGCCCGGTCGATGGCAATACTCTCGTCCCTATTACATAGGAATTACAGATGACTGGCGAAATTTAGGTGTACTATAGGTACTCTGCCGACCCCATCGGGCTAATACAAGCGCTGGCGGACTAAGGGGGCGGCAGGGGCGGCCCGCACCGGGCCCCTGGTCCACTAGGGGCCCCAAATCTTTAGAAGCACTTTTTAGTCAGAAAATATGTTCAGTTCAGCAGTAGTTCGATTTGGAGGCCCCGTACGTACCATACGTATGCAAAACATAAATGTCGGGTGCTAAAAATTTTCGAGCTCGCTTTGGCCGCTCTCTTATTCCTAAGAATTTTTGCATAAATAAGTCGAAAAAGCAACTTCTATTTCCGTAAGAGTCGATTTTCGAGCTTTTGTCACTCGCTCTCGCACTCTTTCTTGCTTTTCTTGAAAAGTATAATGGGGAGATGAATATGAAAATATATATATATATCCTGCTGCTTGCGAGGTCCATGGTAGAGTATAATAATTATTACGCGCGTTATACTTTGGCATTATTAATTTTTTGCAAAATTCTATTAAAAATACAAATACCCACATAACCTGAAAATATGGGGCACGGTCATTGTGTCTTAGCGCCCGGGGCCCTCGACAGGCTTAGTCCGCCACTGAATACAAGCATGATGCTTATAAAATTAAATAATAACAAAAAGTTTGTTTCGGAACAATAACACAAGACTAAGTACAACAATTAAAACTAAAAACAAGCTGCAAAAGTATAAACTGTGCGGGGCTAGCAACGTCCTTCTCGGACATTTATGATTTGGGATGTATTTTGACGTTGAGTTAATGTGGTGAGTGTAGGGTGAATGTGTGTGTGGGTGAGTATTAATGAGATGTGCGAGGGGTGTTTGTGGCATGTGTGTTGTGTGTGGAATATATGTTGGGGTGTGTGAGGGAGTGTAGAGTATTCTACACTTCCACGAGTTTGTCTGATACATCATAATTTTGTGATTTTAGGGCGCATTAGGGCGCAGCTGATCTTATAGTGTACTTGCCCACATTTCACAAGTGACGTGTGTAATAAGAGGCGAGCCTGTTCCAAAAAATATCTTTAACTTACATCGTATGAAGTTTCCTGGCTCTCGGCAAGTTGGCAGGGTCCTCCTTACAGCAGAACTGCCGTGTTCCCAGCACATAGTTCTTCAGGTACTCCTCGGGGTCCAACAAGGACGGGTCCGTGTAGAACGTGTCGTTGTCTGCAGGAGTGACCCTGGTGCGGAGGCTCCTGTAGTTGTTGTTCCTGAAGTGCCACTCCTTCGTGGTGTAGTATTGGAGGACGTTGAGGCCGTGGCTTATGCGTTTTTGGAGGTTTATCATGCTGGAAAGGTAGATTATTAGGTATTAGTGGATTGAAAGAAATAAGCAATGCCTAACTAGCTTTGAACTCAAGTCATTGCCTGTATAAAAGCACAACCTGTTACCGCCATGGATTCTGTACACGATTCTGAAACCGTCTGTCTGAATTAAAATTTTACGTCGGTCATTAAAAAAAAAAAAAAACAAGTCAACACAAGTGATTTGGTTTTGAAGTGGTGAGATATAAAGTCTAAACCTTCTCAGTACAGATGAATGTGTTGCTAATTCCCTTTAGTGAGTAATAGCGTATCCTGATTTCCTCCCGAGGCCCCATTTTCCAGAAATCCCTAATCCTGATAAACCTTAGTGGGATAGTAGACCTATATTTTTAACTTACAAAGTCTTCTTCCCCAGTAGAAACAGCAGAGCATCTACCAAGTAAGCCGGCACAATATGGCTGACGAACATGTCGAGCTGATGAGTGATCTTGTAAGACTTGATGGAGCCGCCAGGGTACCAGAGCGCCACGGTGTAGGGGAACTCGTTTACAAACTTCTCTCCTGGAATATAAGGGAATGTTAAACATCACCCCACCACTTAGATGGACCGACGACCTTAAGAAGGTAGCTGGCACAGACTGGATGCTGAAGGCGGAGGACAGTGTGATCTGGTGACTGGTGACTGGTCGTCTTCCTGACCATGGTTTTATTATTGTTGTCATTAGTAATAACTTGTTTATTTAGTTTCCTTCGATGGTCCTAGTTTATCATTTGTGACTTCAAGCGACAGCTATGTAAACAGAACCCAGCATTGCATAAATATGTTAGCGGTCACGCCCTTTATACCTGGAGGCGTTTATTTAATTTTGATTTATTAATTTTTGCTTGACTACGTTTAGTTTTTTATTGTATTTCTTGGTATATTGGCGTCAGCTGACATATGCCAAATAACTTAATTTAGTGTTCTGTCTTGTAATGTTAATTACTTTGCATACATTGTATTGTATTCAGTCAAGTATTTTCTAACTGAACAGACAGCTGTGCTGCTGGGGAGTTTGTTGCGCCACTTCTTCTTCCCAGCGAAAGCACTAGGAAGTGGTGAAGGGCGGGCGTTTTGGGGGACTGTCTTTTGTAATTTTGACGTGCGAAAAGTGCTGATTCTCAGCCTAGTTTGAATAAATGACTTTTGATTTGATTTGATTAGATTTGGCGCCTGGAAGAGGCCTATATCCAGCAGTGGACTGCGATTGATGTAACTTTCGTGAAAATTCAGATACAAATTCTTGTTTGTGAATATATGAGTAACTAGTAGGAAGGCGGCAGGGCCTGGACATCGACGAGCAAACTGTAACCAAGAGTTTCAGCGCATGATTCTAGACTTAGAAATTCTTCAACAATTATAAATAAAAAAATCTGCTGTTTAAATATAGAAAAGTGCAACACATACGCTGTCAAAATGTATGGAACAGCAAATTTTTTTTTATAGCCGACATAAAAAAGCAATGCGATGGGGTTTAAAATCATGTCATCATCATCATCTGCCTAGCCTTTTCCCAACTATGTTGGGGTCGGCTTCCAGTCTAACCGGATGCAGCTGAATACCAGTATTTTACATGGAGCGACTGCCTATCTGACCTCCACAACCCAGTTACTGGGTCATACGATACCCCTTGGTAAGACTGGTTGTCAGACTCGGTCTTCTGACTACCCGTAACGACTGTCAAAGATCTACGAATGACAGCCGGGACCAACGGCTTAACGTGCTTTCCGAGGCACGGAGGATTCCCGGTATGTAAAGATGGTCACCCATCCACAGACCAACCGCGGCAAGCGTAGCTTAACCTGATCGATCGACCCGTGCGGCTGTTTAATCATGTACTGAACTGAATTTATGGTAACAGATTGCGCATCAATACTCCCTGCCACCTGCCATCCTGTATAGCTCATTATTTTGTTTAACTCACCTAATTGAATAATTTCAGCCCACGTCAAGTTTATAACACCGGACAATGTTAGGTTGTAAAGCTGCGTGTCTTTTGGCCTGCAAATGAAAATGATATGACTAACTAAATTTCATGAGTCGGGCATCGCTGACATAAGCGATGAACCTGCTGTCTAAAGCGGGACTGGGCAGCAAACACATCAAGACAGATGGGACAAGGATGTCCAACGGACATCCTATTTGATTGATTGACTGGAGACGGCAAGGATCTCCACTTTTATATCTATGCTTTTCCAGTTATCTTTATTTGAACTATATAGACATATTATATAAATGATAAAATGATAAATGATAAATGATTTATTTTCTGTAAGTAGGTTTGTACAAACACTTTTACATGTCAATCATATTTTTTATACAAGGTGCACCTTAAATATCGCACAACCTCTTAAGGGGTCATTGTACTCATCATTATGAACAACTTTTACTAAGGGACCAAAACAGAAATCGCGAAAAAACCAGCTGTTCCTTACATTTTGACGAGTTATGCGAACACAAATGTAGGGAGCAGCTGGTTTTTTTTTCGCGATTTTGGTTCTGGTCCCATAGTAAAAGTTGTTCATAATGATGAGTACAATGACTCCTTAAGAGGTTGTGCGTTATTTAAGTTACACTTTGTATATTCCGTCAGCCTTCAAAGCAAGAATGAATAGGTATCTTCTGGGCTTGCTCGTTCCTTAATAGACTTCATCCATCGCTTTATACTCGTACCAGGGAGATCGAGGTCAAGAGTATTCAAGAGCTGACCTATATTGCAATAAAAAAAAAGAAAATGTGTAGGGGGAGACCTTTGTCCAGCAGTGGGGCAGTAAAGAATGATAAAAAAACAAGTATTTCAACCCACTTGTCCTGAGCAGTGACATAAGCTATCAGGATGCAGGCATTGGCGACCACGTCGACGGAAATAGCGTCTGCTTTGTAAGAAGGCTCGCAGTGCATGGTGCGGATTACTCCTGGAAACATTATCATTGTTACTGGTTATACAACGTGTAACGTTAAATGCGCAAAACCTCGGACACCCCAACTGAATTTTAATTCAATTGACCTATTTCAGAGAGAAAATAAGTCATTAAAAAAATTGTGAAGGTTTTATGTGCTGTTTTAGTTTTACTGGCCATTCTGATCGTTTCTTGCTTCTGCGACGATGATTTACCGAGGAAGGAGTCGTCACCCCGCGCTGATATTGGCTTGCTTGACCTATTAATAAATAGACACGGCAACGTTTTTAATGAATCTTTTTTGAAAAATGTGACCTATATTAAAAAGTGGTTCAATTAATTCTGCTCGTTATTCTGATCAAACTATTTTCAGGTTTTGCGCATTTAACGTTACACGTTGTATAAGCATCATATCAGCCTAAAATATTCCCACTGCTGGGACACAGCAGGCCTCCTCTCTAGGAGAGGGACAGGGCTGTAATCCCAGTGCGGGTTGGTAGATGTCACGTCTTCGAATTTTTGGTTCTAGGTTATGCCCGGCTGCCCCATTTCAAAACCTAGTAAGGACTTAAAACGAAATTTTACAGGAGAGCGCAAAAACGTAAAATAGGTCTGCCTGTGAAAAGTATTTATGCCGTGCGATTCTGTAACCATCAGAAAGCTTGGGTGAAGTGAGCGTGGAGTGAGCTGGGGATTAACACTCTTAAGTGCTCACTTCACTTATGATTTCACGGTGAGATTTTTACAGAATCGACCGGCTGTTAGGTGAAAAAAATGCTATTGGTTGTAAAAAATACTAAATAATGAACGCATAGTACTGTCTACATTTTAATACATGTGTTTATTACATATTTTAAACCCCTTTAACTTTCATAATAATTGGTATTGGTCGTATTTGGTCCTGATTTAAAAAAACCTAGTAAGGTGCACCGACCATTTAAAAACCTAGTAAATCAAAATCAAAATCAAAAGTCATTTATTCAAACTAGGCTGAGAATCAGCACTTTTCGAACGTCAAAATTACAAAAGACAGTCCCCCAAAACGCCCGCCCTTCACCACTTCCTAGTGCTTTCGCTGGGAAGAAGAAGTGGCGCAACAAACTCCCCAGCAGCACAGCTGTCTGTTCAGTTAGAAAATACTTGACTGAATACAATACAAGGTATGCAAAGCAATTAACATTACAAGACACAGGACACTAAATTCAATTATCTGCCATATGTCAGCTAGCAACGCCAATATACCAAGAAATACAATAAAAAACTATACGTAGGTACTCAAGCAAAAATTAATAAATGAAAATTAAATAAAAGCCTCCAGGTATGAAGGGCGTGACCGCTAACATATTTATGCAATGCTGGGTTCTGTTTACATAGCTGTCGCTTGAAGTCACAAATGATAAACTAGGACCATCGAAGGAAACTAAATAAACAAGTTATTACTAATTATAACAATAATAAAACCATGGTCAGCAAGACGACCAGTCACCACAAGCAGCACCCGTTCACGAGCATAACGCAAAGATCAGCCATTACCCCCCCTCGCCATATTTGAGGGAAGGAGGCAACCCGACCCCCGACGCTACCGCAAGCAGTGACATCTGAGGGAGCATGACGAACTTGCTGCCGGTTGCTCAGGTAAGAATAATATGATCAATCGTCGAGGTCACTAGCTAACCACATATTGCAATCAACTCATTAGAAAACATTTAAATGGGTTGATTATGTCAATAATATAATAAAAATAAAACTAAACTGATTTGACTTATACAGCCCAATAAAAACAATTGTATAATGAGCTCATAGTATAATAACCTATCAGTAATCTAATTCTGGAGAAAGAACATAAACATTGTCTTGAGTTAATCCAGTGACTTACTAGGTTTTGAAGTGGTCACGGGGGAGTGAAAGGTGCACTTACTAGGTATCGATGCTTAACAATATCTGCTTTTGTGTGAGTTTAAAACGCTGGTGTTTTTGTATTTGGTAGGGACTTAATAGGTTAACAAGATTATGCAATAAAAAAAAAACAATTTTTGTAAAAAGTATCCTTTACTAGGTTTTGAAATGGGACAGCAGTGCCGGTTTCCTCACGATGTTTTCCTTCAGCGTTTTGAGAGCAGAGTGGTGATGAAATTAAAACATCGTCATTACGTGTTGGTACATAACCATAACGAACAAAAGTGACTCACCCTTTCCACTTCCGATAACCAAGCCCGTCGGTCCGTTCAGGTTGTCCACCCAACCAGGGATGGGTTCTTTCCATGCTGCAGTCACTGCAAATATAAAGTTATTAAGTAGGTGCAGCAGCGGACAGCTATCATCATCATCGCCAGCCTACTGCAGTCCACTACTGGACATAGTTCATCATCGATTCTCGTCTACTCTCATCCAACATCCTGCGATGATCGCCCACCTAGTCTTGCGGAGACTATTTTTATAAACTACGAATCGACAGACGAAAGTCTGGCGATTCGTAGTCACCGCAAACAAGAACATGGACGTGGGCATCGTTCCTTTGGCTAAAATAGCCGACCCATTGCCACTTCAGGTCGCTTATTCTGTGGACTACATCAACAACAAATTCTGTTACAACGTTATTTTTAGTATATTGCAAACCTGAATATAGGTAGTTTGTTCAGAATGTTCAGAATAAGTAACTGAATCGATTCCAATAATTTGTACACCATGTTATATTTTGTCCCAAAAATATTTAAAATGGTAACAAGTTGGACACCGAGCGACACTAAGTACATATCCGCAATCATATGCGCACAACACAGGTCACAGCCTGTCGGCCGGCGGCGCGTGTTAAGTGGTAACCAACTTTTTGTACGGACACTCAGGTAACATAACAAGCTTATAACTTCGTGATTTTCATGATACAGTTTTGAAATTTTGTACATAGATTCTTTACATAAAAATACTAGACATGTGTTTCGGGTTTGCCATATACTAAAAATAATGTTGTATATGTATTTTGGTTATTTGAAAATCGTATTTCTGAAGCCGTTGGCGTCAGTGGAATATATTCGTTTGACTCTATAGTCGTGTAAGGCAGCTTAGGGTCGTTTATAGTATAAATTACCTATAGAAGGCCTGGCGATGGCCACAGGAAACTTGCTGGCGTATTCCGCTACCAAGTCCTCAGTTATGGCCTTAGTGTACGAATAGGTGTTCGGCTCTGATGATATTATCCTGGAATTTCAAAGATAAAGTCTGAATGAAGTAGCACAATATAAAATCACGCTTGTAGGTATTCTACGAGGCGTTAGTTAGAGATCTAAGTAAATCCATATTTCATCAGTTAGTATGTTTTAGTCCCACGAAAGCCCACGTTCCCACGGGCGTAAATAATCTCTTTCACAATGAGCTCTAAGTATAATAGTTCTATACCGCGTTCGCAATTAAGTTTCCAAAAATGAAGACAAATATTTTTATTTAGAAAAAAAACTACATTAAGGTCTAAACCTTAATGTAGTTTTTTTTCTAAAACTTATAAATAAGTGTGACTTTTTCTACTCTACTAGTTATTCTAAAACCAAAAAATTTTGCACTTACATATAGTTTACTTTTTTTGAATAAACTTTACTTACTTAGGTTCCAAGTAAGCCAGGGTCTCATCGTCCATCCACTGGACGATGTCCATGATCTTCCTCGGCTTGTGCACCGCGGGGTACACCTTCTCATCCAGCACATCTAGGTCGCAGCGGCAGTACGCTGTTGATAGATGTACGAACACCTGGAATACAATAAACACAATAAAATGATTTTTTATTTTGTTTCACTTTAAATCTCCATGTTGTGTCAACAGGTCGCCACTCCACACACACACTCCACACCACACACTCACTAGTATATTGCACCCTGCCAAGCAAGGGCAGGACGCTAGTATTGGCGGGGTAATTGCGTAACACACTATCAGTGCAATGGGTTTAATTTTGACAGTTCAACAATATTCATTGCGTTATTTACGTTGTTGAGCACACATTTTTCGAAAATATGATGCAATGGATTAGAAATATCCTTTAAAATGATTCGGATTGGTGTTACGCAATTAGGCTGCAGCTTAAAGAGTTTATGAATCATCATCTTTCACCCAAAAGACGTCCTCTGCTAAACATCTTCAAAGTATCGCGACGGATCCTGTGCCTCCCGCACCCAGCGGGTTCCCGAGACGTTCACGTCGTCGGTCGTCCCACCTTGTGGGACATACCCCAAGATGGACATAGCGGATCTCCTAAGATTAGAGCCGATTCAGCCAATCAACCACTGGTCTACCTCGTGACTTGAACGGTGCTACTTTAGCATCGAGTGTGATCTTAGATATCTCGGTAATACGTTACCGTAACTTGGGGTGATTTTGCGCCTGCCAGGAATACTTTGCTCCAAATCCGAAAAACTATCAAAGCATAATAAAAAAATGCGTTTATGGTCTGAACGCAATCAAAAGAAGTAACTGGCCTGTCAAAAAAATTGACTGGCCGCCATTGCCAGTATCACAAGGGCACGTTTTTATAATGTAAAAGAGCTTAATGATATGCAGTGAAGGTTTGCGCCATAAACTATGTGGGGTATAATTGCCCCAGTATTAATTGTATAAGAGTTAAGGCTGATTTTATAAAGTGGCGCAAAATGTCCCCTCCAAAGGGAATACTTTGCGCCAAATTTCATAAAAAAAATTTTATGTACCTGAATATGTGCCACTGTTGATTAGTTAATAAAAGCAGTCTAAAATATCTAATCTTTCAATTAATAAGAGTCCTTTAATCTATATAGATGTACAAAACTTTTTATTTAACATTTACGAGTTACATGATTAAATTAGGTGCAAAGTCACCCCAACTTACGGTAGTCAATAATCGGGACGCCAGCGCCACCAAGCGGCGCTCGACAGAGTCTACAACATAACGTTCGACCAGAGTGAAGTGCAGTTTGTCCGTGGCGGTCAATTTCCGTATAGTCTAAAGTACTCTGTGGCGGTAAAGCGCGTGATTCGCTAGTGTGATTCATTTGTTCGTAAATTATAATTTGATTTGAACTGCGAACTGTTTTTTTTTTTATTGTGCAATAATCAACATTTCCCATAGTACGCCCCCACAGCCGGTCTATTCTGTAAAAATCTCACCGTGAAATCATAAGTGAAGTGAGCTTGAAGTGAGCAGTATCGATAGTGTTAATCCCTAATGACAGCACTGCCCGCTCACTTCAACTAAGTTCTCTAGGTGAGATTTTTACACAATAGCACTGCAGTAGTTAAAATATGGCTCATGATAACGAGAGACATGTACCTTCTCCGTCATACATAATATGTTGAAAATGAATGAGTTAATATTAGTATATTAATTAATTAATATTTTTATAATTTTTATTTTAATCTTATCTCCTACTATACTCGTAATCCTACTAACGTATTATAAATGTGAAAGTTTGTGAAGATGTTTGGGTGATTGTTACTCAATCACGTGTAAGCCGTTGAACTGATTTGTATGAAAATTGGCACTTAGACCATTTCCTGGATTAACACATAGGATACTTTTCATGCCGGTAATGTGTTCCCTCGGGATGATAGTTGAAAGTTACTTTTTACGCGGGCGAAGCCGCGGGTAGAAGCTAGTAATATTATAAGCGCGAAAGTTTGTGAGGATGGATGGATGGATGTATGGATGTTTGTTACTCTTTCACGCGACAACTACTAAACGGTTTTGGATGAAATTTGTCAGTTTATAACCTGGATTAACACATAGGATATTATTGATTCCGGTAGTACGTTCCCGTGGGTTAATTTCCGACTCCCACGTTGGCGAAGCCGCTGGCAACTAGTGAAAAAGCGGAAAAGTGGTGAAAAGTTTTTTTTTTTTTTAAACTTTGCCCCACACTAGGAATTTCTCCTGTATCGTGGGTGCGTTTACAAACATTTAAACTCACATACACAAACAGCCAGACCCGGAACAACTACTTGTAGGTCATACAAATATTTGTTCCGTGCGGGAATCGAACCCACGACACGCAACGCAGCAGTCAATCGCTTGACCACTGCGCCAACCGTGCCGTAGTGAATTAATATTTCCAAGAGCTGCTAACGACTGTCATTAGCTGTTATGTAACTGAGCTGTGGCTATCAGTAGCGGCCATTTTGTTTATCTTGAGAGGAGAATGTATATACAACATTATTTTTAGTATATGGAAAACCCGAAAGGAACTCGTGTCTAGTATTTTTATGTAAATAATCTATGTACAACATTTCAAAACTGTCTAATGAAAAATCACGAAGTTATAAGCTTGTTATGCTACTTGATTGTCCGTACAAAAAGTTGGTTACCACTTAACACGCGCCGACGGCTGTTGTGTTGTGCGCATATGATTGCGGAAATGTACTTAGTGTCGCTTGGTGTCCAACTTGTTAGCTTTTTTAAATATTTTTGGGACAAAATATGACATGGTTTAAAAATTATTGGAATCGATTCAGTTACTTATTCTGAACAAACTATATTCAGGTTTGCAATATATCTACTAAAAATAATGTTGTATAAACTATTATATTATGTATCTTTACAATTTTGAAAGGAATAGAGTACCTCTAAATTCTCCATAGTTTCGGCAAGACTCAGCATTCGCCACGTGCCCGCTGTATTCATGTTGACAGCATCCTTCAGTTTCTGGTCAAATCTGCGAACACAGCATGGTTAAGTCTGCACTATCATCTGTCTATTCCCAAAATTTTTGGCGTCGGCTTCCAGTCTAAACGGATGCAGCTGAATACCAGCATTTTCATGGAGCAAAACCCTATCTTACCTCCACAAACCAGTTACTGGGTAACACGATACCTCTTGATGACTGGTTGTCAGACTTTCGGCCTTCCGACTACTCGTGCCGACTGTTGATGATCTACGAATGACAACCTGGACCAACGGCTTAGTGGATGGCCACCAATCCACGGACCGACCTCGGCAAGTGTCTAGCTTTACCTTCAATCTACCCGTGCGGCTGTTAATGCTAATCCAACCACGAGCCCCTCTTATCTGTTTAGTAAATATCTTACCTAACACAAGCGGCACTATGAAAGATGATGTTACATTCCTTCTGCAGGAGCTTCTTGTCATCTTCTGAGATACCTAGCCCGTCTTCTATGATGTCTCCGTTGATTATATTTATCTTCTTGAAGCTGTCTGGGTTCTTCTCTCGTAGGAGATCGAATACCTGGGATTATAATACCTTGGAATTAGTATTTAAAGATATTTTCATCATCGAAGAGACGAGAACTGATTTCCCCGTTGGCTAAATCTGAGATGGCGATTTCAGTGTTTCTCATATACATTCGTCCTTATCAAAAGTAGATAAGATATCTTCGAAATCACTAATAAAATGTCATAATGTTAGTGAACTGATATTATGGGGAGACTAAAATTCTTACTGACGGATTAATCTATTAAAAACGGTATCCATACTAATATTATAAATTCGAAAGTAACTCTGCATGTATGTTACCTTTTCACGTCTAAACCATTGAACGGATTTCGATACAATTTGGCAAAAATATAGATGGCATCCTGGGGAAGGACATAGGCTTTTGTGGGACATAGGCTTTTCACACAGCTCAAACCGCGACCAGAAGCTAGTCAGCTATAAATCTTTTATTAGAGTATCAGAATAGGGGAAGACCAATATTAACGATGGATGGATTGTGTGAAAAATGTATATGTTGATATTTTTTGTTAGAAAGTAGGTGCCTCCAGGGGCGATCGTTGGAGGACGATGAAAAGCTAGAACTGCTAGAAAGTCGTTACAATATCACATAGAGTCTTGGAAAAGTCATTCGACACAAACCCACCTGCTTACTGCAAAGGTCTCTAAGTCTTTCTTCACAGTTCATTCCTCTCTTCTGTCTCATCAGAAGGTAGATAGCGCCTAGTTCTGGACAGCACCGCAGAAGCTTCTCGATGAGAGCCTGGAAATGGAAGAAGAGAAAAGGTCACTCAAAGATGAGGTGTAAGATATTTTAATTTTATTGTTCTATAATATATTTATTTTTATTCTATTTTTGTATAATGGCCAACCAACAATTATTGTTTATACGAAAAAGTGTTTGTAAAAAAATAAAATATAGTTTAAAAAACCAAAAAAAAACACGCTTTAATAGCAAATCGAGCTAAAAATCAGAAAATAACTTTTAATTTAAAATTCTTAAATAAAGATAAAGTTATGAAAAGAAAATTAATTTCATTGTAAAAAAGCGTGGGGTGCTCGATATTGATTGTTTTAAATATATGATTAGTAGTTATTTGTAAACGTAGAGTTAGTATAGAAATACCTACGATAAAAAGCACCCCACGTTTTTTTACAATGAAATTAATTTTCTTTTCATAACTTTATTTTTATTTTAAAATTTTAAATTAAAAGTTATTTTCTGATTTTTAGTTAGATTTGCTATTAAAGCGTGTTTTTTTAGTTTTTATAAACTATATTTTATTTTTGTTACAACATGTTTAGATATCGATACCAATCACGTGTGCGGAGTTTGGGTAACTTATTTAACTTGACCTTGTTTAAAGTTAGCCCCTCTGTAAAATACTTACTCTGTGGTCTCTAGATGCACATAGATTAAAGAATATGGCCACTCGAGCGAGACAAAACAATCAAACGAACGTACAGTAATTTTAACTGTTACCTACGTATTTGAGCTTTCTCCGTGACGTCATTAATTGGTCTAGTTGTTGACTAGCGAAATGAGTTAGTGCTAACATAACATAACATTACGCTTGAGTACTCCTCGAAGAGATAGGCAGAGGTATACAATACACCCACGTTTCTACAACTATGAAGTCCCATGTATTATAAATTATATGTAATGGGTGTTCAGGGTCCCATTGACAATGACATTAATTGAGCACACATCCATACTTCGGACTGCTACTGAGAAATCCATCTCTATACTAATACTAATAACAATGCTGAAAAGTTTGTTTGTTTTTAATATTGTTTGTTTGTCAAGTACGCCCTAATCTCTGAGATTATCAGTCGGATTTGAAGGCAAGTCGCAGTTGAGGTTGGCCAGGGCCAGCATGGCCAAAATACGGTCTGGAAAACTATAGGGTGGCTGGTAATTAGTGAATAGTGACCTATACACAAATGTTACAAACCAAACCTATACAAAAATGTTGGTCGACCTATTATTGGCGACTGTATAAGTCTGATGCTTTTGTTACTATTATTATTCTTATGTAAAGCTTTATACAGGAGCTGTTGGTTTGCCTTTAATAAATAAATAAATGATTTTTTTCATCATAACAAACAACTTTCCCAAAGATACGATTTTTTTTTTAAATTTACAAAGCGCATGAACCCAATGACTCCAAGTGAACCGCGCATGCGACGCGGTCCGTACGGTTGTTAAATTGATGATAAAGAATAATGCATGTATAATTTTTTTTTATAAAAAAAAAGCCGGCCTCCAAAAAAAACTACAAAGTGAAAATTAAAAATAATTTCGGATGTCGGTGTCTTTGGATCTGTATTTTAGTTTTTTGCCACCGACTTCCGATATTATTTTTCACTTTTTAGTGTTTTTTTGGAAGACGATTGTTTTTTTTTTTGTGACGAATGTTTTTTATTTTTCACTTTTTAGTGGGTCAGTAGCTGATTGAGAAGTCACCATCAGCTCCACTTCACCATACGCATTGTGACGAGCATAAATTGCTTCTCAACCACATTAAAGTACCTAATCGAATCGAAACCCGTGAAATACTTATTATTGAGTAGTTCCGATGGCCATCTGTGGTCTTCACCATCAGTTCCACTTCACCAACTGGTGCTTTCCAAGAGCAAATGCTCGAGTTACTATAAAAATACCTAAATCGCTATGGGTGTGCCTATAAAATTTGAGGGTTTCCCTCGATTTCTATGGGATTCCCTCATCAGATTCCGACAATGGGACCACCTCGAGAGTACCCTTTCAAACAGAAAAATATTTTTTAAAATATGTCCACAATTGAAGGAGAAATCGGTGAACATACATAAAAAAAAAACATAGATAAAGTCGAACATTCTCCTCCTTTTTGGAAGTCGATTAAAAATGGAATAGTTTTGTTTGTAAACAGTGAAATTACAGCTGATGGTGTATTATTCTTGTTACGTATCTATTGAATATTCAATTGGGGTGATAGCGGTCAATCACATGGTAAATTAAAAAAAATCGTTTTTTATTGCTGAATGGACCTGCTCTTGACCTCGATACGCATGTTGGAGAACGATGGATGAGGTCTATGATGAAACGAGCGTGCCCAGAAGGTGCCTGTTCACTCTTGTTTTGAAGACAGACTACGGGCTAAATGTGGAAGGGAACGCAGACGCTGGGAGAGAGTTTCACACTTTGGCTGTGCTGGAGGAGAAGCGAATCATCCCAAAGAATTTTCTTTGGGAAAGTTGTTTTTAATATGATGAGTACAATCATGTGTTATTTACTAGTCACCTTATAATTGCAGAAGTCCTCAGGCTGCGGTGACCACACACCACCAGGTGGACAGTCAGCTTGTTTGCCAGTCAATAACATAAACTTACCTTTCCAACGAAGCCAGTTCCTCCAGTGATGAAGATCGTCTTCCCTCGGTAGAACTCAGCAACTGTCGACACCATTTTGTATTTCTGGAACAGAGAGATAATGTAGCTTCATAAAAAAGAAGTATGGATAGCACACATGTGTATCCTGCCCGTCCTAACATATGGTGCTCAGACTTGGTCACTCACCGAGTCGCAAAAGTTCCGCCTTGAGGTTTGCCAAAGAGAAATGGAGCGCAGCATTTTAGGCGTTACACGAACTTACAGAATACGAAACACCACGCTGCGCTCCAAAACGGGGGTCATAGACGTAGGCAGAAATGCTGCCAAGCTGAAATGGTATTGGGCGGTTCGCGTCGGCCGCATTCACAGTGACCACTGGGCTTCCTGAGCCACCGAGGCCGGCCCAGGAAGAGGTGGCGAGACGACCTAGACGCGTAGGTACCGCAAGGGTTGGATCATGGTGGCTCTAGAAAAGGGTATCTGGAAGGATTTGGGGGAGGTCTTTGCTCAGCAACGGAACAGTAAAGCCTAAGTAAAAAAAAACGACGACAGAGGCAACTGCAGCCGTCGACAACATGGCACTCGTGTATTTATATATAAAAAAAAATATAAAAAAAAACCATTAAAAATAAAAGATAAAGGTAAAAAAGAACACTAAGTAATTGAAAACGAAGTAATAGCGAGCGCGGGCAGGCGATGCGATGGAAAAATAAATTTCACGTGCACGAAGTCGCGGAAAAAGCTAGTTACAGCCGTCTGGTTCTACAATAATAATTCCTTGATTGATACTAGTTTGGCCACTTTTCATCCATTACATATAATATCTGAAGTAGCAGCTATCATAACGTAATATGTGATACACGGTAACAGGTGTGTTATAAACGGTTTACTAATTAACGTTGAAATTCGGTAACAGTTAACCAATACTTAGCTATTTTATACACTGAACAAGAAGAGGGGCTCGTGGCTAAATAATAACAGCCGCACAGGTCGATCGATCAGGTTAGGCTACGCTTGCCGCGGTTGGTCCGTGAATGGGTGACCATCTTTACATACTGAGACCCCTTCGTGCCTCGGAAAGCACGTTAAGCCGTTGGTACCGGCTGTCATTCGTAGATCTTTGACAGTCGTTACGGGTAGTCAGAAGCCCGACAATCTGACAACCAGTCTTACCAAGGGGTATCGTATTACCCAGTAAGTGGGCTGTGGAGGTCAGATAGGCAGTCGCTCCATGTAAAATACTGGTATTCAGCTGCATCCGGTTAGACTGGAAGCCGACCCCGACATAGTTGGGAAAAGGCTCGGCAGATGATGATACACTGGACAACTGTGTTAACCAAGTAGTAGGTATCTTTGATAATATTTATTTATTTTGCATGATATTACAATACATAAGGCCGCCAGTAACAGCCACATAGGGGGTATTAGTTGATACTGTACTACACACGGGGTACTATTCCTCATTCCTGTGACCCGTAGAGTAACAATATACCTGTGTAACTTGTGTGTGTGTTAGTGGAACTTAAATAACGCACAACCTCATAAGGGGTCATGGTACTCATCATTATGAACAACTTTTACTCTAGGAACAAACCTGAAATCGCGAAAAAAAAACAGCTGTTATTACAAGAAACTCCACGGTTCAAATCGGAATTAATGTCCTCTCCACAAAAGCTACTCGTATTAGTGGGCCTCCACTACTCCCAACTCAGCTTACCTCCAGAACAACTAATAATTTCACTTATAATTTCAATTCTATTGAGTTGAAACTAGAATTGTGAGGTAATTAATGGTATATAATTATGTCAAATATGTCAAATAATGAGACGATTACGTCAAAGAAGTAAGTAAGGAAAATTAAAAGAAAATTAACATTTTAATTTGGGAGCGGTTAATAGACATTTAAGTAGTTATGCCGTTAATGAGTTGCCAGGGAAGCCACATGTGCAGAAGGAATTATTGCCAAACTACCTTGTGTTCAACGTAGTCCTTAATCTTATAGCCGCGTCACAACACGAACTTCAAGTCGTTCGTGGTGCGTGTTCCGACACACCATCTCGAGAAGTTCCTCAAGGAAGAGTTCTGGCCGAAGGGTGTTGTGTACCGCCGGTTTCGTGGCCGGCTACATGACACCAGTCAGCGAAACACGACGCCGACACGACGACGTGTGCAGTAGTTTTAGTTTGTTATGTTGTATTTATTTATAGTATTTTTAAGTTATATTTTTATGGTATTGTATTTGTGACACTTTTTTTATGTATTAGTTTATAAGTATTCTAATATTTGTAGTAGTATGTATTGTTATTTCTATGGGCCCTAGTTGCCTGAAATAAAGGAATAAATAAATAAAATAAATAAATAATATGCTTTTTTGATAAGGACACGTATGATGTGTGTTTTGAACTTCACAATGACCCACGGACAAAGTCGAGGGCAAAACATAGTCAAGGACAACACAGATCACGAAAAAAAAACTGAATATAATAATAATTAATAATAATTTCATTTATTTCAGGTCTGTGACTCATATAAAACGAAAAAAAGAGATAAAAATACAAAACACATAAATTATTGCTCGGCTAGCCAAATCCAAATGGTCAGAATTACATCATAAACATTATTTAATTAATTAAATTAAATTAAATTAAGTAGTCAAAAGTCAAATACACAATCGATAAGGAATACATTAATAGATATCAAATAAAAATTATCATCTTATTAAAAAATCCAATTACAAAATGAGCAATTACAAAATGATTATAATTATGTCAAATTAGGATAAATGTCAAAATAGGATAATAGCGATTAGACCTTAGCAACATGCTGGTTACAACAGTGCCTCATTATAGGGACAATCAAGTCTACCTGCACTCATTGCCAGATTATGAAATGAATTGTCACCTTCTAAAGTGAAATTGATTACAATTCGAGTTACGACTTTTTGACTGTTTACTTAAAACATTTGCAACTGTTAGCATTGCATGTAGGCATAGTTTTACAAAACAGTAGGTAGGTACAGACGCCAGCACATCAAGCTAACCGAAACTATCAACTTTTCCCAATCAATTTTAAACCTTATTTTTATTAATTCATTTATTTCAGACATCACTACATAGTATAAAACAAAGTCGCTTCCCTGTCTGTCTGTCCCTATATATGCTTAGATCTTTAACCCGTGAGAAGGCGCGCCTAATTTTCTTACACGAGTAGGCGCGTGCGAGCAAATTGCTCACACTATCATAAATGTTTATATTTTTAGTGTTTCTATATTTATTGGCTTATAATGTATTTAAATAAATAACACAAGGTTTAGTAAGTAAGAAAACAAGTATTTTAATCAAAACTATTAAACATAATAGCAACTTCTAACGCAAATAACAAAACAACCTAGTATTAATTAATTTTTTTGGCACGTTTCATAAAAATCACAATAAAAATGTTCCATAACAAAAACTAAAAAGTGTTATTCATCCATTAAATCTACACTAATGTGCCTCTCGAAACACACTGAACACATGTATTTTACATGTTCGGTGCAAAGTAATTGCTGGGCTCGTGATGAGCAAATTGCCGCACGTTGGTACACGGCCTCCACAAACGCCTTGCTGCGCGGTCACAACGCCACCAGTGTTGCCGCTTAGGAAAAATTAAAGTCACCAAACTTTTACTAAAATGTCACTAGATTGGGTCAAAAAATACATTCAAAAAGTCACTAAAAGTCACTAAATTATTTAACCAACAAAATTACTGATTATAGAGGTAATTAAAAACAAATGTGAAAAATCAATGAACAAAAAAAAAAATCTTTCAATTTGAATTAAACAAAAACTGTGCTTAAAAATTAATTAGTTGAATTAAATCCTCATCTACGAGTAATCATCAGCTTCGTTCGGCATGCTGAAAGTGGACGGTTGCTCTGTGGTTGCAGGGGAAGTCGAAGCTTGCGGTTGTTCTAAGGATGTAGATTAGATGGTGCAGTTTTCTTATTTATATTTTTAACGGTTTTCGTCATTTGGGACAAGACTTCACTTGTAAACCAAGTGAAGTCTAACCTAACCTAACTATAATAATACATCACTATACTTTAAACATTATAAGATAAGATAGCAATATATTTTTCTCATGACAGAGTGAGATGCATAATCATGCGTATAATATCGAGCGAAATGCTGCAACGTGGAGTGCTGCTTATAAGGAAATACCCGGTTAGTCTAATGAACATTTCGTGTTGCCAGTGCACGTTACTCAATAACTACACAACATTAAAATCTGGCTAGTTACAAATAGATAAATATTGCGTCAACAAGTTAAATAATATATATATTATAACTTCTGTGTTGATCATGAAAAAGTCGCTAAAAGTCACCAGAGATTTTTTTGTCACTAAATCATAAAAATACGTCACCATAAACAGCAAAAAATCACTAGATCTAGTGACAAAGTCACTAAAGCGGCAACACTGAACGCCACTGAGCGGATCGAGAATTGCGTCAGGGGAGAGGGGGTGAATATTTAGGAAGGTACTTAAGTGCTTGAATTGGTGTGGCATGGGAAAGACAAAAAATTTTTGAATTAGATTTTTTTTTTTTTTTTTTATTCTATTTTATTTATAGAGAGTTTAATCACAAATTGATTATGCCACCCTCATCGGTACAAACAGTTATTCCTTATGATCTAAATCCTATTTTTGCTAACTTATATAAGAGTCTTGCATCCTTTGACAATGGGGACGCAAGGATACTATTACACCTTCCAACATCCAGTGACTTGGATAACAATATGACTCTTTCGGCCTCGTTCCGGACACACTCCATCAGTATATGGTAAGTGTCTTCCACTATATTACACTCCGGACAATTTGGTGACGCAACTTTACCCATGAGAAATGCAAAACTGTTCATTGGAATGTGTCCCGATCGAAGACGAAGGGCCATTACAATTTCCGACCGACTCATGTTTGCCTGGTCGAACCATGAACAACGAGAAAGTGCTGGCTGGATCGTCCGATACCAGATTCCCTTGCTCAGTGACCTCTGATCGAAGTGTTCGTGCCACATTTTAGCGCTTTCTTCTTTAACTACACACAAAAAATCACTGTGCACGGGAAGCAGTGGATAAACCAACCCATCATCACAAGCATCTTTCGCCAATCGATCCACTACTTCATTACCTTCCAAGCCAACATGAGCCGGTATCCATTGCAGTATAATATTCTTGTTCTTAGAAATAAGTTTACAAATAGATTTGATCACGCTGTAGGCAATCGGAGTACCTCGAAAACTCGAGGTACACCGAGCCAAATGTTGAAGAGCGCTCCTCGAATCACTCAAAATAACATAATTGTCACTTTCAAGTGAGTCAATGTAAGATAATGCTTCATCTATTGCCACTAGTTCGGTACACATTATATTGCATTTTGGGTTTACCTTTAATTGCACTGCAATTTTGGTTTGTGGATCGAAAAATGCTGCTCCAGAACCTATTTTGTCTTTGGATCCATCCGTGTATATTTTGTAGTATCCCGAGTATGTGTTATTTAAAAATATGGTACATAACTCACTGAATTTAGCATTTTGATAGTACTTTTAGCCGCAACCAAACCTAATCTAGAAAATATGACCTGAGACAGATCAATCCTGTGAACCCAAGTATCCAATGAAAACATTTCAAGCTTTGGGCTCGTGTAGACAGGTAGCAAATCAAGAGACTCATGAATTCTGACTAACAAAGGTGTCTTTCTTTTCCAGTGTGGTTGTTGACAATGCGCTTGTAGTTCCTCTAACACAGCAATAATATTATTATCAGCGTATGATTTTATTTTGAGCCAAAATTTACCCGCTAGATAGTACCTGCGAAACTTCAACGGCTGTAGGTGTAGTTCATTTTCCATGACGTGAATCGACGTGGTTCTAATAAAGCCACCGATAACCCTCATGCAAACGTTTTGGACCCTGTCTAATTTACTTAGGTGAGTTTCACAGCTACTATCATAAAGGAAACAAGCATAATCGATTCTACTCCGAATTGTTGAGATGTATAACCGCCTCAGATGTTTGGGATGTACTCCCCATCCAGATCCAGAAAGAATTTTAAAAATGTTAACTAATTTTAACACCTTTTCTCGAGTCTCATTAATATGCTTAGCCCACCTAAGTGATCGATCAAGCCAAACCCCCAAATATTTTACATTGTGTACCACCGGCAGCGATACCTCATTAATTTGTATACTAACTGTCTCTCTTGCCACGCCGTTCTTAAAAATACAGACATTGCTTTTCAGAGGGGATATCTCAAGACCCAAATTCAAAAGGAGTTTAGTCATCTTATTTAAAGCGGGTTGTAAACGTTTTTGGGCCGATGAGACATCACTGCAAGTGGTATACAACACAAAATCGTCCGCATACTGCGACAGAAACACTTCCCCACTGCTATGACATACGTCCATGGTTGCTATATTAAAAAGTAAGGGTGACAATGGATCGCCTTGTGCCAATCCCCGACCGGACGTACGACTAATGACGTTATTACCTACTGTAATTTTAAGATTCCTCAGCTTGAGAAAGTTCCAGATGTAACTACAAATTCTGGATCCTACACCAATTCGATGCATGACTTTCAATAGACCTTGTACGTCTACGTAGTTATAAGCGTTGTTAATATCTATGAAAACAGCTACAGTAATAAGTTTTTTAGAAAAACCAATTTGAATGCGAGATACTAAAACGGATAAATTATCTATAGTTGATCGACATTTTCTAAAACCTGTAGTGTTATTTGATAAAAACATATGTTTTTCGATGAACCACTCTAATCTGTTCATTAAAATGTTATGAAAAACTTTACAAACGCATGAGATCATTGAAATAGGACGAAGAGATGATAAGCTTTGGGAGTCTCGTCCCGGTTTAGGAATGGGCACAATTACAATATCGCGCCATTGTTTAGGAACAAAACCCGAAATGAAAATCTTATTAAATAGTTGAATCAATATCTTTTTACCATTTTGTGGTAACCTCTTGATCATGGAGTAAGAAATATTGTCGCCTCCAGGTGCAGTATCTTTAGATCGGACACATTTATGAAATTCTGAGGGAGTAACAAGAACATCAAGCTCAGAGTTATTCATGTCGAAAGCCAGGTCGCACGGGGATACAAAGTCCGGTGTTAAACTAAGAAGCAGATCAGTAGCTTTGTGTTTGTCCACGTACTGTGTTGAATATTTGTGTCCCTTTAGCCACTTCATTTTCTGCCATACGGTAGCTTGAGATGTAGAATAATCTAACGAAGAGCAAAAGTTGCAAAACCCTTTACCTTTAGCAATGCGAATCATTTTCTGGGATACACAAATCTTATTTCGCAATGTTTCGTAATTTTGAGGGTTTGGATTACGTCTGAATTTAGATAACGCTAATCGACGCTCAGCCACACACTTAGACAAATTAGGCTCCCAATAAGGTTTAGGTAAAAATTTACTATCTGGATTTAGGCTTATCTTGACTGAAGGGATACAAACATCAGCAGCCAAGTTTAAAAAAATCAACGAATCTGTCATAATCGCCCTGCAAGTCTCCCGAGAATGTAAATTCTGAAAAAAGGGTGTCGAGTAGCTTACTGTATGAAGTCCAGTCAGCATTTTTGAAATTCTTACGGACTATTGGTGAAGTACTAGACTGAATATTTGAAATTATTTTAATAGCCCTGTGATCACTGCTTAATGTCTCGTTCATGACGGTCCAGTCGAACATCAAGGCTATATCGGATGAAATCAAAGAAATGTCGGGTGCGGTCTTTTGACATTCCAAGTTAACCATTTTTATTCGGGTTGGGCTACCATCATTTAGAGTAATAAAATGATTGTCCATTAATGCTTCAAATATTTGAACGCCCCTGGCATCAGTTTTATGTGACCAATTAGTATGGTGTCCATTAAAATCTCCGAGAATTATTGTATTTTTAGTAAAAATAGAAAGTAAAGCATCCCAATCGTTTGGAGAAGTTCTGATCGACGGGGGACAATAAACCGAAGTGATATTTTTAATGACGCCACAGTTGAATACTTTTACGCAAATTAATTCTATGCCTTGATTACTGATTTGGACTTCATACATTTGAGATTTTATTGATTTGTGGGTAAGAATTGCAACCCCTCCGTAACCATCAAACCTGTCTTTACGATAGATTGTGTAGTTGCTCAGCCTCATGTAACTTTCTGAATCCAGCCATGTCTCACTTATCGCTGCAATGTGTATATGTTCTTGATTCAGTAGTTGTTCCAATAAAATCATTTTAGGTTTTACGCTTTGAGCATTCCATTGTAGAATGTTTAGTTTGATACTAGTTTTTTTCTTATCCATTAAATAATTTAAACAATTTCTTCATCGTACGCCAATCCGACACGTTATCAACAACCACTAAAATCAACCATTCTACACAACATTGAACCGCCATTTTAATTCTTTCCGCTACAGTACGTCTCTTCAAAAATACGATCTCCTTTAGTCTAGCTAAAAGCTCCTCAAAATGCACCTCTCTCTTTTGAGACATCTCGGGGTCATCGCGATTGCTTGATTCCTTCAAATCCTCCATTTCCTCCTCCTTTGGTGACCAGTGGGTCCAATCATCTTCTTTAGCAACCCGTGTCTTTCCGTGTGTTTTTGCAGTTTTTTGCTCTTTTTTAGTGGGTGAACTATGAACAATCGCCTTAGTTTTGACGACCTCTGCAAATGTAGGTGAGCTTGATTTCTCTGTGGGCTCGATGTTATTATGCAGGGGCGGAAATAAATTAGTCATGTCTGTAACGCTAATAGGTTCCGTCTGATCTCTGTGTGGAGAAGGTACTACATATAGCGATAAGGCCCTCCTATAAGTACAATTAAACTCTGCCATGAGCTCTTTAAGTTTCTTTTCTTTTAAATATGCAGGGCAAGTTTTAGATAGCGCCATGTGTTGACCGCTACAGTTTAAGCATTTAAAACGTTGTGTGTCGCAGGTTGGGTGATTACTACCACATTTTGGGCAAAATATACTCTTGGATGGGCACACTCTTGCTGTATGTCCGAACTTCCAACAACGAGAGCATTGCGACACGGGGAATACAAACGGTTCCACTTTAATCCTTAACCCATCTGCGTAAATATATCCTGGTAACAAATTTCCTTTGAAACATAACCGAACTGCTTCACTCATAATCCATAAATCTTCTGGCGACTCATTCATATTCCGCCTTTTTAGTCGTTGTATTGAAACCAACTCAAAGTTCTCAGGGCAAGTTATACAACTCTTAAGGTCATCTTCAGCAAGGTCAAGATCCACATCTTTGATGACACCGTATGAATAGGTTTTGATATATGGTCTACTAAATCTCCAATCCATATCTATGAAATCTTTACATGTTTCTAGCTTAATTGCGCTCAACTCGTTTGTACAATCAATACGAACCTTGTAATTATTTATGTATTTTACCTTCGATATGTCTTTGATGCATTTTTCTTTAAATAATCTTGCAAGGGCAAATTGCCTTGGTAGCTTATCTTTGGAGGAAATGTAAACCTCAACAGCGCTTTCTTTGATCTTCTTCTCCTTATTTTGTACTAATGTCCATTCTGTATCGTTCTCCTCTCTAGTTCGGCGCTTTATCGGTCTCTTCGAATTTTCATTTGTTGCCACGTCCATATTATACGACTCCGCCACGTCTTCTTCCGCTACAGAACTGTTGCTGCTAATCAAAACACACCTTGAAACAACATTTTCGTTATACAGCTCACAATCACCCTCCATTGTAACTAATTATTCTAATAGACATATTAGATAACGATGCGCTAGTCCACTTCAAGTTCAACGACGACAACCGAGAACAACAAGCTCATTAACTAATGAGGTGCGTAATATCGTTTTCTGCACGCGTCCGTTCGAAACGAATGCCGCTGCGAAACTGAATTAGATTTTTGTGTGAGCAAATTGCTCATAGCGCGCCTTCTCACGGGTTAAAACTGCGCAACGGATTTTGATGCGGTTTTTTTAATAGATAGAGTGATTCAAGAGGAAGGTTTATATGTATAATACATGCATAATATAGTAGAGAAACACTGGTAATTTTAGAGGTTTCTAATGTAATGTCGTAAATAAACACATTTTTTTGCGCTTACATTGTAAACGCTGGCTGAACCCGTCGAGATAGATCAAAATAATGTACTACAGTATTGTACAAAATTTTGTAACAATTTTTATGATTTAAAAGAGTGTCCGTGGAGTTTCTTGCCCGTTCTTCTCCACAGGTACCTACGCTTTGGAATGGGCAACTAGCTTCATCTTTCTGACTGACCGACCCCTTGACAATTCAAAAGTGCCTGTAATTGGTTTACTTGAAATAAATGCTTTGAGTTTGAGTTTGAGTTTGAGTACACCTTAAAAAGGTCTACAAAAAAGTCCGCGATGGTATATGTCTATCTCTTAGGGATAACCCACAATAACCATTTTTTATCTTATACTTTGTACGAGAAATAATGGCTCTAAAATTATCAGTGTTTCTCCATTGCACCCGTGCGAAGCCGGGGCAGGTCGCTAGTAGTCCATAAATTATACAAAAGTTAAAATTAAAATCCAATAAAACGCATTACATTAACAAAACAACAAAAGCAAAATAACACAATCATCATGCTTTAGCGATGAAGTTGAATATAAAGTTGAATATCTATTAAAGAAATTTGACAGATTGTAGTAGCTTGATGTGCTGGCGTCTGTACATAGATGTTCTTGCACACTCATAGATTTACAGGTTTTGAGGTCAATTAGTAACTGATGGGTGTGTGGAGTGACGAAAATGGATAAAGTAAGAAATGAGTATACAGGGTCAAATTAAATTAGCTAGCTCTGCAGATGTGATGAGTATCGATATCTTATGAAGTATGAACCCGATAAAAAAAAAATAATGTGTTGTAAATTCGAGCACTTATCAGTTGAAAAAATGTGTTATATCCTTTTAAGATAACGATACCAATCACGTCTGTGAAGTTTACACAAAAAAAGAAGATTTTTTAAACTTATATTTCAGTTAAATACAAAAACAGCGGTCGATGACGACTCAAAACAAAAATCATCAAATTAAGTTCTTTTTGTTTTGTCAGGTTTAGATATTGAACACGTCTGCAGAGTTTCGCTAGCTAATTTGATTAAGCCCAGTATAAGGGGAAGTTTGAAAGTGGCACCAGCGGTACAAACGTTGAAAGGAAATCGTTTGTCAGCATGTGATGAGTTGGGAGGAAACGCATGTGACTAAACGAGTGTGTGTGTGTAATATCACGCCTATATTTCTCCTAATTCGCCAGTTAAGTCCAATGTAACAGGCAACCCTAATGCCATCAAATGGGCACACATCCAGACTCCGGGCTGCCACTGAGAAATTCCTGATGGAAAAACCCAATAACACTTAGCCCGACCCGGGAATCGAACCCAGGACTTCATGCTCACCAGTAGCGCTTGTGACCACTAGACCAACGCGGCAGTTAATATTAATGACATCGCAACTATGTATTTATGCATTTAAATTAAATTTCACGATTCATACATGTATGAAGTTTTTGCATGAATAACGCTATTTACATAAATAAATATTGAATTTTCGTGGAACAATGACTGGGTTCAATTACAGGTTACATTTTGCAGTCGAAGCTATTAAAATGATAGTCTATGTATGTATGGGTCGCGAGGGGAGAGTCAGTAACATTTAAAATAACTCAAAATGCCACTTATTTTTAGAACAATCAACAAAAACAGTGAATAAAAACATCATGAGGCAACCTGTCTAAAACCAATGTCCTAAAACCAAAAACTCAATTTCGTTTATTTACATATCACAGGCTTCTACGATGTGACAAAAGACTGGATTAGGTACTTATAACCTATAGAGCTGTAGTGCCGTGATAAACGCAAAAGCGGTATCTCAGGAAGAACTAGTTTTGAGAAAATTTAAGTTTTGCCCTTATTCTCTTAGTGCTTTGAGGTAAAACTGTGATAGGGGAAACTTTTTTAAGGGTTTTTTTTATATGTTTTAAATAAGATACCGCTATTTGGCTTAGCTTGTTGGATGCGTATTTCTTTAAGATATCCGATGCCATAAAAATCAAAGTCACGAATTTTTTTGAGATACCGCTTTTGAGCTTAGCACGGCAGTGTAGCACTTTTTATTTATTTATTTATTCAATCTTTTCGCACACAAAAAGGTACAAAGGCGGACTTAATGACTTTTCTCTCTTATCGGAGACTTATCTTAACGGAGACCAGTCTTCGGCGCGGGAGATATTGTAGTGCACACGTGTGTGCGCAGACACACGTGCAGTCTCTCTTCCCTCACTCTCATAGTCCGATGGGACGGCAATCCGACACAACTGGAGGGAGATCAGGAGCACTACCAAGTTCTAAACTCCAGGCTGTCACTACGAAATTCCTAATCGAAAAACCCAATAACACTTTGTCTGACCCGGGAATCGAACCCAGGACCTCACGCTCATTAGTCGCGCTTATGACCAGGAGACCAACGGGCAGTTCGCGGCGGGGCTCTCTCCGGTCATGTCGGATTGCCGTCCCATCGGGCTATGAGAGTGAGGGAATAGGGGGTGCACCTGCGTCTGCCCACACACTTGTGCTCTATAATATCTCCCGCGCCGAAGGCTGGCCTCCGTTTGGCTTGGCCGCCATGGTCGCAGTACCGTCTGGAGGACTATTAACAGCCAATTATTTTTAAAGAGTAACCGTGGAGTTTCTTGCCGGCTTTTCTCTATAGGAAACGGCCAGTTGGATCCGTGCACCTAGCTTCTGATGTTTTATAAGTGAAGTGTACATGTGGGTTTACATGAAATAAAACATTTCGATTATGAGGTCACGTCTTTATGGGACCAAAAATTATATGACACCAAAAATTTGAAGACATGTATTAGCCACCAACCCACACCCCCCACTGGGCCCGTGTGATGGCCTCTCGAAGAGAGAAGTGCTGCGTCCCATCAGTGGGAACATTATGCATAGCTTATGCTTTCTGCTGCCTTTTCGACAGCAGCACTAGTGTCAGTGGCATATCATGGCCGCCGATCGTAATTCCTAACCGTCTGTCGGTTGATTGATGAAATTCACAGGAAATTATAGCAATATTCGTCTAATTATTGATTGCAGCGGACGTTGAGAAAGTGTTTTTGTTAACGATTGAAAAGTAAATGATGTTAAATTATGTATGAACCTTTTTTGTATATGCTTTAAATTGTGGAGGAGTAAGGAAGTTCTGTGGCGGTTTGTCATGTCCTGCGGGGTTTGCATAACACAGAATCGGTAGCAATGGCTTTCATTTTGACAGTTCAGCAACATTAATTGTGTTATTTACATTGCTGAGCGGACACATTTTTTCGAACATACTCGTATAAAGCAATGGATTAGCAATATCCTTCAAAATGATTCAGCTTTTTATTGATAGTGTGTTACGGAATTAAGGTGCTGTTTAGAATTACTGTCTCGTGGGTCTAGTGGTCACACGCGCGGCTGCTAAACGTGCAGTCCTAGGTTCGATCCCCGGGTCAGGCAGTGTTTGAGTTTTTGCATTGGGGTTATGGATCAGATGAATAGTTATAGTCCGACCAAATTCCGATTTCAGTTTTTGTACTTTATTCCGACAATGTTAAAAAAGTGTTGTTAGGTTTTTCGGTCAGCGATTTCTAAGTAGCAACCCGGATGCGCGCCAGGTTGGTGGCACTAGACTCGCCCTCTAAAGATTTTTTTTTTTTTTTTTTTTTTTTTATCTTTATTTATTTACAGGGTTTTGTTCTACAGCGTGTAACGGAAGGGGGGTATCAACCCTGAAGGAGGTGAATGTGCTCATGAAACTCAACAACTTTCCCCAAAGAACATAGGTCGAAATATGAAAAAAAAAATTTGGCCCTCCCTTACAAAACTGACTACCAGCTGATTGATTTACTATGGGAGGGCCAAATTTTTTTTTCATATTTCGACCTATGTTCTTTGGGGAAAGTTGTTGAGTTTCATGAGCACATTCACCTCCTTCAGGGTTGATACCACCTTTCCGTTACACGTTGTATAAAGAATAAATGTCACCCCGATTATTGAATAGGTACAATAGATAAACTAACCTACCCGCAATCTTGTACCCATAAGAATAATATGATAAAGCGCTCTGGCCTCATTCGACAATGGTGAGGCCAGAATGCTATTATAGTAGCCTACATTAAAATTAACGTTAAAAGCTTGACGTCTTTGGACTCCAATACGACTACATTCCGACAAGATATGATGAACATCTTCTATGACTCCACAGACATCGCAATTGGGTGAGTCAACTTTACGCATCATAAAACCAAAACTATTGAGCGGAACATGGCCGGATCGAAGTCTCAAAGCTATCACAACTTCTGACCTATTCATTCTGCCCTCGCTGAACCAAAGCATACGTGGGAGTGATGGTTGTATGACGTTTCATCACGTCCTGTTTAGATTGACAGTCTCATTGGTCTAGTGACTGCTGAGCGTGCAGTCCTAGGTTCGATTCCCGAGTCAAGCAGTGTTCTTCGGTCAGCATTTTCTACTAGTAATTAGTACCAGCTTGATGGCAATAGATTCCCTGGTCTAGTGGGCGACAGCGCGACTGCTGAGCGTGAGATCTTGAGTTCGATTCCCAGGTCGTGTAGTGTTTTCGATTTTTCCGTCACTAATTTATCAGTAAGAGCTCGGAGTCATAATTTATTTCATTGATTTGTACTTGCCACTTGTATATGTACATAATAAAGATTATTTGAATTGAATTAAGTCAGGTTTCATGTCCGTTTGATGGCATAGGCTCGCCCCATATTACAAGGGACTTAAACATTATTAGCGAAATGTGGGTGAAATATAGGTGTGAGGAAGTGGTGGCCCAGTAGTAACAGCCGTGACTTACGAGTTGCAGGTCGTAGGTTCGAACCCAGGCAGACACTGTGTAGGTACATTATTTCATCACTACTGCTCTCAAAACGGTGAATGAAAACATCGTGAGGAAACCGGCATGTCCTAGATCCAAAAATTAGAGAACATTTGACATCTACCAGCCCGCACTGGGCTGGGGTGGTAGATTACGGCCCACTCCCTCTCACAGAGAGGAGGTCTGTGTCCTAGTAGTGGGAACATTATAGGCAAATTATGTGGGTGTACTAGTAAACCTCTGTTGACCCCTTTTGGGGAATTAAGGCATGATGTTATTTTATTCACTAGCAATGCAATCTTAATTGCTGATAAAAATGTATGTTGTGTTCGGTTTCCTATTCAACCAAATGCAACAGACTATAGGCAATATAAGTATTTATGTAAATATTATGATAATAATATTTATTTTGTTAATTAAATGAATAAAAACATCTTTTAAGTCAGTGAACGATAATATGATTAACCTGTGATTGACTCTGAAAGGGCACAGCCCTTTTCATATACAGGGTCAATTGAAGTTAGCTAGCGAAACTCCGCAGATGTGATAAGTATCGATATCTAAACAAGACCAAAAAAAAGATTGATGATGCTATTTTTTTTTGGGGTCAACGACCGTAATAAAATACCGTGGTTGGATATCGATACCCATCGCGTCTGAGAAGTTTACACAAAGAAAACTGTTTTTTATACTGATATTTCGAGTGACTACACTACCTAAAGTTGATAACCCCAAATAAAAACTCATCTAATTAATACATTTTTTTGTTTGATCATGTTTAGATATCGATACCCATGAAGTCTGTGGAGTTTCACTAGCTAAATTAATTTGACAATGTATACATAATACAGATACGTCAGCTCTGCCTACCCCTTCGTTAACGTTAACTACATGCTAGATGCACGTCTGTATAAAATGCAACTAATTTCTTTAAAAAAAAATCATCTTTTGAAAGTATAATCGGTGTCTAAAGAACTTTAATTAAGTAATACATTTGCTCGAACGAGTTTTTACCAAATCTCGACTATTTGCGGCAAACATGACGTAAATCTGTACAGCATACGATAAGATAAAACAATATAAGAAATAAAATAAATATACATACCTAGTTCTAAATGTTTAATATTTCTAAAAAAAAAAACTTAGAAAAAAAAAACAACCGACTTCCAAAAAAACAATAGAAAATGAAAAATAACTTTAATTTCGGAAGTCGGTGTCATTGGATCTGTATATTAGTTTTTTGCCTCCGACTTCTGAATTGAAAGTTATTTTTCACTTTGCAATGTTTTTTGGAAATCGGTTGTTTTTTTTTTTCGCATTTAAGTGGGTCAGCTTGTAATTTATCTAAATTACATTAGCTTAACGTCAACTGCTCATCACCTTTTACAAAATATTGCTTTTCCCGATGCAGGGACGTTAATTGTTGAGGAGTTCTCCTAGTAAGAACTAGGAGAACTGGAGCTGATTGAGAAGTCACCGTCAGCTCCACTTCACCATACGCATTGTGTACCTAAACTAAAGTACCTAATACTACATTAAAGTACCTAATCGAATCGCAACCCGTGAAATACTTATTATTGAGCAGTTCCGATGGCCATCTGTGGTCTTCATCATCAGTTCCACTTCACCAAATCGTGCTTTCCGGGAGCAAATCCACGAGTTACTATAAAAAATACTAAAATCATTATAGGTGTGCTTCTAAAATTTGAGGGTTTTCCTCGATTTCCATAGAATTCCCTTATCATATTCCGACTTGGTGACAATGGGACCACCTAATGAGCATTCACTTTCAAACTAAAAAAATCATTTTTAAAATAGAGACAATTGGTGAGAAATCGGTGAACATATAAACATACATAAAAAAAAGACATACATAAAGTCGAACATATAACCTTCTCCTTTTTGGAAGTCGGTTAAAAATGGTATAAATTCCGGGCAATGACTCACGCGCCGCCACCGGCCTGATTTTGTTTTCTTAGTATACACTGAAGCAGAAACAGTTTCCTCACTGGAAGCACTTCGCAGTCCTTAAAGCTCTTCTGTGGCGTATCTTTATAGAAGATTTAACAAAGAAAAACATAATTTATAGAAAAATTGCTAGTAGTCCAAGTAAACCCTTAACACCAAACAAGAATACCGAGAAGAATGGCCCAACTAAAAAGAAAAAGACCCAAACAAAACAAAATAATAGGATTTCCATTGAAAACAATAAAGAGAACGAAACCGAGAGTCAAAAAAGAACAACTTTACCACTAACTACAGAAGATGCTCCCCGCACCACGATTAATGATACCTCATTACAAGACTCACCATCGTCTCCGAAATACAAGCTGTGTCTCATCAGTAGTGAAATCACAAACAGGCTTTATACTTTAATGGAAAATACCGTTATAAATAATTATGAAATATGCCACTATCGTAAACCTAAGTGTGGCATAGAATGTATTCTTAACAATATTGAGGGCAAAGTCAATAATTTTAATAAGTCCGATTTCTGCATTATCTTTATTGGTGAGGAAGATTTCCGGAAAACGCATAACTATAGAGAACTGGTCGAGTTTATTAATAAAAAATTAACACCATTACATCACACTAATTTCGTAATCTGTCTACCAACATTCAAATATATGAATAATTCTAACGTGATGTTCAATAGCAGAGTAGAAGCTTTCAATAACTTACTTTATATGGACACTGAAATCTATAAATATGCGTTTACTTTGGACTCGAACCTTAACCTGCCATATACAAGTGATACCTACAATAAACGCTTCGGAATGCTAAATAACAAAGGTCAATTAATCGTTATTAACGACCTGCAGAACCTTATTCAAGATTTAAGCGTACTAAATACTGTCCACTTAGAGGTTGATAGTTTACGATTAAATAAAAAAGAAATTCTCACTGAAAATAATTCAAAATTAAACTCACAGTTTTTTCTGTAATTGGATTAATATTCTGCACCAAAACATAGCCGGACTTTTAAATAAACTAGATATGCTTGTAGTCAAATTAAGTGAACTGAATAAGAATGACAGAACTGTAGATGTTATATGCATAACGGAACATTTTATACAAATAGGATATGAAGATTTGCTGCAAGTTCCGAATTACTGTTTAGCTGCATGTTTTTCGAGGAATGTTAAAAGAGGGGGTGCTTGTATACTTGTGAGAGTGGGAGTCCAGTACAAAGAAATACCGGAGATAGCCAAACAATCAATTTCAAATGTTTTCGAATGCTGTGCAATAGAATTGATATCTTACAATGTTGTCATATTATGTGTGGATAGAATACCTAAAAGTAATTATCCAACATTCTACGAAAAGTTAGAGTGCAACTAAAACGACTTAGTTTACAATCAAATAAAAATATTGTTGTGTGCGGAGATTTCAATATAGACGTACTCAAAAGAAACAAAATAACATTGGAATTCGAATGTTTCCTCCAGCAATATAATTTAAGACTAGCCCTTTATGAGCCTACTAGATTTAGCAGCAGTACATGTATCGACAATTTTGCACACAACTATCGCGCGGCATGTAAAGCAGAAGTAATCGATCTAATTCTCTCAGATCATACCTCTCAGATACTCAAGGTACCTGTCAAAAAAACATGTAAACTGAAATTCTGGAAAACAATGCAGCAAGATATATGCGAAGAAAACTTAATTAAATTCAAATCCCATCTAAAAAGTCTATCTTTTATGAATGTTTATGATGCTAAGGATGCAAATGAATCGTTTCAGAGATTCATAAATGACTTTTTACTTTTATATAAATTATGCTTCCCAAATAAATACGTTACTGTAAAAACTAGCAAATCTACCAAGTGGATTTCCAATGGTATAAAAATATGCAGCAAAAAACAAAGACGATTACTTTGGGAATATAGAATGCAACGGAATCCAACAAATAAACTTGCTTTTAAAAAATACTCTGCAATATACCGGAAAATAATAAGATTAACTCAAAAAGCCCAAAATAATAATTTTATTAAATCCTCTAAAAACAAATCCAAAGCTGCTTGGAAAATAATCAACAAAACTAAATACAATTTTCCCCAAGACTCAGTATTATTATTAAAGACAGAAAACCGAACTATTACTCATCCGAATGAAATTGCAACGACATTTAAGAGGGTTTATCCCTTAGAGCCATGTTGGAGATTCAAAATTGATGATTTCCGACGGACAATAAAACCATAATGCGTTTAATTTATAGATGAGATATTGACGTCATATTAATGGGAATTTTATAATCTAGTGCATGGCTGAAAAACATTTTCAATTTTTTGTATAGTTTTCTCATCAGAACCGTTTTTATGCAAGCCTTTTTTTAAACTAGCGATCGACGGTCTAAGCAGATGCGAGATATTAGTAAAACCATATACGACAAACTTATAACAACATTACTTTATAAAAAATACTAACATTCATTAGTGCATGGCTGAAAAAAAAACACGATTACTGTAAGTTTTCATTCAAGAAAAGTATATTCAAAAGTGTCAATTGTAGCCACTTTTCGAGATATTAAACGTGTTAGTTTAGGATGAAATTTCAAATATTTATATTTTCTTTTAGACCTAGTAAATTAAGACATTTATGTTCTAAAACATGGTTTAAATATGTTTTTGATAACTCATATGTTTATTTTACTATGAATTATTTAGTATTGCTAGAGCGGCGCGCTGAGCAGTGGCGTGAATCCGCGCCGATTATATAGCAATACTAAATAATTCATAGTAAAATAAACATATAAGTTATTAAAAAAATATTGAACCATGTTTTAGAACATAAATGTCTTAATTTACTAGGTCTAAAAGAAAATATAAATATTTCAGATTTCATCATAAACTAACACGTTTAATATCTCGAAAAGTGGCTACAATTGACACTTTTGAATATACTTTTCTTGAATGAAAACTTACAGTAATCGTGTTTTTTTTTCAGCCATGCACTAATAAATGTTATTATTTTTTATAAAGTAATGTTGTTATAAGTTTGTTGTATACGGTTTTACTAATATCTCGCATCTGCTTAGACCGTCGATTGCTAGTTTGAAAAAAGGCTTGCATAAAAACGGTTCTGATGAGAAAACTATACTAAAAATTGAAAATGTTTTTCAGCCATGCACTAGATTATAAAATTCCCAATAATATGACGTCAATATCTCATCTATAAATTAAACACATTATGGTGTTATTGTCCGTCGGAAATCATCAATTTTGAATCTCCAACATGGCTCTAAGGGATGAACCCTCTTAATAATTATTTTATAGATTTAATTGAAGATGATAATATAAAAGACGACTATGACAATACAACTATTAACAATTTTAACAATTTGATATCTCAATCTTTATTCATGCTTCCAGTGACACCGTTAGACATAATTAAAATAATTAATGAATTAAAAAATACAAATACTGTTGGCTACGATGGCGTATCTACAAAAGTAATAAAATATGTTAAAGATTCAATATCACAGCCTCTAGCTCATATTATTAACAATTGCATAACCGATGGCATATTTCCTACACACCTCAAAAAGGTTATTATTAAGCCAATTTTCAAAAAAAATGATAAATCCGATATCAAAAACTACAGACCAGTCGCAAAAATTCCAGTATTCTCAAAAATCATAGAAAAAGTAATATATAATGCTCTTTACAACTACTTTGAAAAAAATAAACTATTATGCCACGAACAAAAAGGATTCCGGAAAAACTCTACAATAAATATGGCACTTTATGACCTATTATCAAACATAATGACATCTGTAGACAAAAAGAACCCAGTATGCGCCATATACACTGACATGTCGAAAGCATTTGATTATGTAGATCATAACCTACTACTAAAAAAACTATATGGCTATGGAGTAAGAGGCAACATCCTTAACCTTCTAGAATCTTACTTAAGTGATAGGTATCAATGTACTGAAATTTGTAGAATATCCCCTAAAACTAAATTAGAGACTTCCTATACATCCGCATTCAAAAATGTTAAATACGGCGTGCCGCAAGGCAGCGTACTGGGTCCGTTACTATTTTTAATATATATAAATGACCTTCCAAGAGCAGTAAAACAAAAAATGGTCCTCTTTGCTGATGATAGCACAGCAATTATTGAATGTACAGACCATAACGACTACGAAAATAATATCAACGTTACTCTAAGCGAGATCGTTAAATGGCTTGAAAACAATAACTTAAAAATAAATTTAAATAAGACTAACGTAATGCATTTTCACCAACGACGCGTAAATCCTACCATTTCTGTAGCCTACGACGATAAAATAATAGAAGAGGTTATGAATAGTAAGTTCTTGGGCATAATTATTGACAACAAGCTAACTTGGAAAGTTCATGTAGAATTGTTATGTAAGCGCATAAGTAAATCTGCCTATGCATTATTTCAGCTTTCAAAAAAAGTAAACATTGAAACACTAGTCACAGCATATCACGGAGTAGTTGGTTCAGTCCTTCGCTACGGGGTTATTTTCTGGGGTCAATCGACTAACAGTGAGATGGTATTTAGAATGCAAAAGCGTTGCATAAGGTCAATGTGCGGTCTTCAAGTAACAGATAGCTGTGTTCCTTATTTTAAATCCTTGAAAATATTAACACTACCGTCATTATATATTTTAGAAACTGCGTTGTTTGTAAAAATGAATCCGAATCTGTTCCCTAAATTTTCAGCAGTAAAGAAAAACCCAATACGATCTCAACATGCAAATCAATTATGTAATTTAAAATGTAAAACAGCTCTTATGTCTAAAAGTTTTTTCGGATTAGCTCCTAAAATCTATAATTAATTACCTGACGGCATTAAAGACATGCCAATGGTTAAATTCAAAACAGCTCTACAGAAATTTTTAACAGAAAAATGTTATTACAGATTAGACGAATTCTTAAACGAGAAATATTTATAAAACTAAAAACCCCTGTAATAGTTCCTAATTATATTTAAAATTTATTTTATTGTTATAGTTTAATATTTGTTATTACTATTTAAGCATGTGAATCTAGTTATTAATTCTAAATTCTCAACAAAAAACATTTGTATGCCAATGAAGCAAAACATAGAGCTACTATTATTTTTTTGTTTAATACCATCTATGTAAAACCTATGTTTACAAATGAATAAATGATTATGATTATGATTATGATTATTATCTGTAGGGCCTGCAGTATATTACTTTGAGAACCGCCTTTTGTGCTCTCTCTAATTTAAGGAAGCGTTAAGCCGTTGGTCCTGCGCCTGATCTGCCTCCGGTCGTGTCGGATTGCCGTGTCATTGGACTATGAGAGTGAGCGTGAGAAGAGCGAGTCCACCTGTGTCTGCGCACACACGTGTGCACTATAATATCTCCCGCGCCAAAGGCTGGTCTCCGCTGGGATTGGTCTCATAATCAGCCTATAATTTCCTACTGCCGGGACACAGACCTTCTCTCTTCGAGAGGGAGTGGGCTACAATCAACTACGCGGGCCCAGTGCGGGTTGGTAGATGTCACATGTCTTCGAATTTTTGGTTCTAGGATATGCCGGTTTCCTCACGATGCTTTCCTTTAACGTTTTGAGAGCAGTGGTGATGGAATTATTTAAACGAAGTAAAGCGTCTCAATGGATTCGAACCCACGACCTACAACTCGTAAGTCGGGGCTGTCACCACGGAGCCACCACTGCTAAGATTGGTCGCCATTGCCGAACTCTGTCTGGAGGACTCTATTATTTAAGGAGGTAGGTCTTACGGGCTCCAGCTCATGCTGGCAAGCAGTGTGCAAGAAGTGATTGACAGAGCGTCATGTAGACCAATCTGAGAGTGAAGCAGTAAAGGGTTGCAGTAAATAAGCAAAGACAACAGCTTACGGAAACGAAGAATTATAAGAAGAGCACAGAAAGAAAGCGATAGGCACAGTGAATAGTTCAGCACTACGTAGCACGTCTTTACGTACAAGTCTTCAAAGGCACACTAGATACCTATTGTCGAATGTCTATCAGATACGAGCGAGCGGCGTGTGCTTACGACCAGTCACGATTCTCGACTAATACTCGTACCTGCGAGCGCTGCGAGTTTGAAAGAAATACATAGATAGATAAGGCGCGGACGGCCGGTTCCGGTAACCGGTCCGCATTCCACATTACCACAAAATACTACAGATAAACGCGCATATAATGCGCGCTAAATACCTACCCTACCGGGCTCGGGTCGCTCGCGACCCATTTCTCAGTGGGTTGCCGACTGCCGCGAGGCGAGTACGGTGATATTTCGGTCGACCTGGCGTACAGACGCCAGCACATCAAGCTACTACAATGTGTCAGATTTCTTTAATAGATTTTCAACTTTAGCTCTAAAGCGTAAGGTTCAAAGTTGATTGGGAAAATCTGACAGTTTCGGGTAGCTTGATGTGCTGGCGTTTGTACATAGTTTCAAATTCTTATGATATGGCTGGTTCTGGCGTATTATGTGCAGTTGATGGATGTAGATCCAGCAAGAGAAGAGATAAAACTTATCTTTTTTCAGTTTACCTGCTGATACAGAGATGTTAGTATCTAATTTCTTTTACTAAAGTTTTTTAAATAGGTAAATTGCATGTTTCGTGTTTTCTACTTTATTGGTAGGTACGTAATTACTTTTACTATGAGTCTGAGATAAGAGTAGAGAGGTCAATGGCCTTCATGTGAAAACTGTCATTTGAAAATTACGTTTAGCAAAAATCTACTTTGTTCAAATTCATTTTCTATATTATTCATCATCGTGATTATCTTGTTAATGTTATTTTCATATGATTTTTGTTTATATAAAAGCGTGCAAGTATTAGAAAAGCGTGCATGACGTCACAATATGGCGCCAGCGCGGCGCAGGTTTTTTCATAGTGTGATTGCGTAAATGAACGAAAAAATCAAGTAATCGTGTTTTTAGTTTCCTCCATTTCGTATTTCATTTATTTAAACTTTCGCACAAAAGGTACAAAGACGGACTTAATGCCTTAGGCATTCTCTACCAGTCAACAAAGGGTGGTGAAGAGATTAGATGGCAGGTGCTTTGGTTGACACGACGACGATAATAAAAATAAAAAAAATAGACAAATACATAAATAGGTTATAAACACATACATACGATTTACTATAATATATATATAATATATATTTATAATATATAAATATTTATGTGTATTTGTTTGACATTTCATAAAGTGTACTACAAATACCTACTGACATCTTTATCGAAAGAGGCAGCCCTGGAAATTCACAATAACCACGCGGTGGCGCGCAGCTACAAAGCAAAACTCACTTTATACTTGTAATATTAGGTACATCTTCGTTCGCAGCGTCTAGCGACTCGAAGGTCGCTGTGGTGTGTAGGCTATTATAGCAGTAGGTATTGAACATTTTGTATGGAGTGATTTATCTGGTAATCTGTGGCGACGCGACGTTGCCAAATCGCTTGCCTACGCTCATGTATGTGCATCCCTTTCTTTAATGACATGCTCTTTTACTTAATTTATAACACGTTGAATAAAATATTTTAATTTGGTGCACCTTATCAATCTCATCCTGTATTTGGGGTACAGACGGATGGACGGACGGACGCTTAGTGATAGGGTCCCGTTGGTACCCTTTGGAATCCTAAAAAGGGGGGTTGTGTGTTTTATTCCTATACTTAATAAAAGTTATCTGGCGAAGGAAATATCAGCCCTTAAACTCATTAATTCATCACTCATTGGCAATTGTATGAATAACATTAGCTACGCCGACGATATGGCGCTGCTGAGTCCATCTGTTAAAGCCCTCAACATGCTCATAGGCATATGTGAGAGGTACGCAGTGTCACACGGCCTCAGGTACAACATCAAAAAAAGTAAACTACTTGTGTTTAAGGCGGGTAATAAAACTCCACGACCATTCCACCGGTTAGTCTTGGAAGAATTCCGGTAAGCAAAGTCACCAAATTCAAATACCTGGGGCATTGGGTCAGTGAGGACCACTCGGATGACTTGGATATTGAGAGGGAACGCAGGGCATTGGCAGTGAGATGTAATATGCTAACGCGCAGGTTTGCGAGGTGCACAAAAGATGTTAAAATCGTACTGCCAGACAATGTACCTGCAGCCTGTGAGTCCGCTATACGCAGAAGGCTTTCAAAGCCCTGCGGGTCCTCTACAATAATGGGTTTAGGATGCTGATGGGGTTACCGCGATACTGTAGTGCGTCGGGGATGTTTGCGGACGCCTGCACCGACTGCTTTAGGGCTATTGTGCGCAAGAGAGTGGCCTCCCTGATGTATCGTGTGCGGGGCAGCGCCAACGGCCTTCTAAACACCATAGCAGAAAGGGTGGAGTGTCCGATTGTGCGGCACTGGAATAAGGTGCATAGTGCTGGTGCTGTCCGATTCAATGTCAGATAAATTAATAAGTAGTTTTAAGGTACTAACATAGTTTTTAAGCCTTACTAATGATTTTATATGGAATTATGTTCTGAAATAAATTATTATTATTATTATTAATATTTATGTTTGAAAAAGTTATTAATCCTACTGATTAGACAGATATATTAAATTACCTATTTCTCGACATACAAAAAATTGAAGTTTCTGTTACTGTTTGTAATATTAAAATAACAGATTTTTACTAAATGCATATGAAAGTTATATACCGTTATTATAACAAAAAAAAAACATTTTTTTTTCTGTCTGTTGGTTCGGGCTTATCTCCGAAACCGCTGGACTGATTTTGACGGGACTTTCACTAGCGGATAGCTGAGGGGCAGTCCTAATAATTTTAAGAATGTTAACAGTTTAAAAGTTCTCAATTTTTGACAACTTTTCATCAAAGTGTCCTCCTTTTTCCTTTATTAGCTTCTCGTATATTCTAGGCATTCTATTAATTTATTTCTTAAAATAATCTTTATCCAATTTGTTCCATTCGCTCTCTATTAGCTTCCACAAATGTTCTGAGCTCGTAGGAGAACAATTGTTCACCCTTCTATCGAGTTCATCTCAAACAAGCTCAATGGGAGAAAGATCAGGTGATTGAGATGGCTATTGCATGATGTTTATGATTTTGTCATCTTTTTTCTTGTTCAAAAAGGTCTGGCACAGTTTAGAAGAATGCTTAGGATCATTATCCTGTTGCAAAATTAATCCAGGACCAATTATATTTAGTCCACTGGGTACGGCGGAATTTTGGAGAATTTTCAAGTAACCTTCCTTGTTTAGTTTTCCGGTTATCCTCACAAGATTTCCGGGTTTATTGTTGCCAAAACACCCCCAAACTATGACATTACCTCCACTATGTTTGATAGTAGGCACAGTCCATGCTTCTGAAGCCCTCTCTTCTTTTGACCAGCGTACAAAAACACGTCTATTGGATCCGAAAATCTGAAACTTTGATTCCTCACTCCAAAGGACATTTTCCCATTGCTCTGTTGTCCAGTTTTGGTGCGCTTTTGCCCATTCTATTCCATTTTTCTTATTTCGAATTGGTAGTTTTGGTTTTTTAGCTGCAACACATCCTCTTAGTCCCGCAGACAATAAACGTCTTTTAACAGTTGTTTTTGAAACGGGTGGCTCTCGCGTTTCATTCAGAGCTGCGGTGATTTGTGGTGCAGTTAAACGTCGATTCCATTTAGAGAGAACCCTGATGAAGTTATCTTCTTGCCTGTTGTGGATTTGGGCCTTTTTTTTTTTTTTTTTGGTATCGGGTTGGAAAATCCTCATGGAGTCCCTTCGCCCTTGGGGCGAAGGGGACTGTCAGACTCTTACTGACTAAAAACCAACCCGTGTTCCTCATGTACCCGTGTGTCAGGGGGCGGGTATCGCCGAAGCATTCGTCGCTACCCCCCGACGGGTATTGGCCCGCCAGAACGTCAGGCGGGCCCCGTCACCCACTGCGGCCGTCACCCCGGCCGCAGGACTCCACTATGAGGCGCGCGCGGAACACGACGCCGCCGCCTCGAGGCCTGCTGCTGGTCGGACGACAAGACGCCCCAAGTCTGCCGTCCGCAGGCCGCGCCCTACGGTAGCCGGAAGTCGGCCACCCTACGACGCCCAGTGCGTCTGCTGCGGGAGCGGAGAGAGGAGGCAGCCTCTCTCTCCCTTTCCGCCGCCTCCTTTGCGAGCATCACGGCCTCGCAAAAGGTGGCGACGGCACTCCACCCTGACTCGCTCCCGACCATGGTTGACACAACAGCCGGAAGCGAGAGGTTTCCCGCAGCACCTACGGCCGCGACCAAGTCACGGCGCTGCTCGGCCCAGGCTGGGCACTCCGCCAACGTATGCAGTGCCGTATCGTCGCGGCAATCACCACAGTGGTGGCACTGGGACATCGGCTCCCGGCCTATGCGACACAGGTACTTCCCGAAACACCCGTGTCCGGTATCCGTGTCCGAAGCACCTGCGTCAGCCGGAAGCTGAGGGCGCCGTGAAACCTGAGGGCTCCGTGAACCAGATCTCTTTTTATCTTTATTTGCTTGGGTTTTGCCATTTTCAGAAGAAAAAATAAGGTCAAAGGAGTCGTCGATATCTCTTTTGAATACGGACAATGTCAATATCACAACCTTCACGTGCCAATGCTACAGTTGCACTAACCAGGGTCTTGAAAGTTAAAACCACCAAATTTTATCAATAAAACCACACCATTGCACACAAGTACCCGACGGATTAAGTCATAAAACACGTGTTTAGTCCAAATTAAGGAGTTAGTTAAAACTTCATGAATGTGGAATAACAATCCTTTTGTTTTTGTGTAAACAATCGTAAAAGCTTCTAAAACGTTAGTTGATTGCTAATTTTTGCCGCCTATGGTATTCATTCGTTTTGTTTGAAGACAGGTGTACTTCAAAACTTTTGGACGGTAGTGTAGTTAAAGACTGAAATGGGTAGTCAGCTGCATCCGGTTACATTGGAAGCAGATACCGAAGTCGTTGGGAAAAGGCAGGCAGATGATGAGTGCACTGGGCTGATTATGCATACTCTGGGTAAGCTTTGTTCTTATCAGCCAATAATGTGCCCACTGCTATGACACAGGCCTCTTCTTGGTGAGAGGGCACTCCCTCTCACCAAGAAGAGGCCTGTGTCCCGGCCCACTGGCCGTAATCCACCACGCGGTCCCAGTGCGAGTTGATAGATGTCACATGTTTCGGTTTTAGGAAATGCTGGTTTTTTCGCAATGTTTTTCTTCACCGTTTTGAGAGCAGTTGTGATGAAATAATGAACACAAAGTAAAGCCAGCCCGCCACCCATCTCGAAGTCGGTGCCGTCACCTCTGAGCCATCAGTAATATTGTTATTTTATCTGACTTAACCATTATTAATAATCGTCATCATTATTATTCGATTGCCCTGTTGGTCTAGTGGCCGCAAGTGCAACGGCTAAGCGTGAGTTCCTGGGTTCGATACCCATTTCGAGCAAAGTGTTTTTGGTGGTTTTTGTGTGATATAAATGTGCAAGAATTCTAGCCTCCTAGCCAGAGGTAGTTACAAAATACCGCGTGGCTTAAGTCAGTAAGGCTCATCCTAAAGCAGACGGAGCAAAGTGTAGTTAGTAGTGTTTGAACTACTTACAGAAATTAAATCAATTAAGTTTCATTTGTTTTTTTGGACTTGCCTACATTTTGATGCATAGATGTTTGGTTAAACAGAAAGTAAAATAAAATAAATAAATAAACTTTCAGAGTGATTATTTCAAACATTTAAGCAACAAGATGTACGCAAGTCCAAAAAAAATAAATGAAAAATGATTTTATTTCTGTAAGTTAGGTACTGTTTTTACAAATATTTAACCCCTTGGGTACATTTGACGTCTGAGAGACGTCATTCACTTGTTTTCCCTCGGAGCGGATGACATCTCTAAAACGTTATTTGAGGTTAGCCATTTCACTGTAGCTTGTATCAGTCATTCATAATAAAAGAGGCAATTACAGTATTTCGGTGAACATTATTTGCGATACACTGCTCCATTATGTCAAAAACAAGGAATATATTTTATGATAGTGATAGCGAAAGTAATAAATCAGCACCCTAATTGCGTACGTAACACACTATTACTCTCAATTTGAATCATTTTGAAGCATATTGCTAATGCATTGCTCCATATGTTCGAAAAATGTGTCTGCTCAACAACGTAAATAACGCAATGAATGTTATTGAACTGTCAAAATGAAACCCATTGCTACTGATAGTGTGTTACGCGATTAGCCTGCCGTACCCAACAAGGGGTTAAGTTTGTGAAACGTAAAAATACTCATGGAATTCTCCTTAGTTTTAATTCGGTGAAAAATAGTCAGTGTTAGACACAAATCCAATGTTTTGAATTGAGTGATGTGATGAATGAAATGTTACTCTTCTTTTTGGTTCGCCACAGTCTGTTGTATTAAAAGAAATGGTTCCAATGTTCGACCTGTAATTCCGTCTGCCCTTTTCATCATGCTCTGCCTGCCTTTTCCCAACTACGTTAGGGCCGCCTACCATTCTAACCGGATGCAGCTGAATAACAGTCAAATCAAATCAAAATCAAATCATTTATTTGCAGCAGTAAAGTTTAATCTTACCAATATTTTAACTTTACGCTTCAAAAATGCTTCAAATATTTCGGAAAACCATAGAATTTCGAACTACTAATACTTTTTTTGTTTAATGATTTTTTGTCTTTTTATTAACAAAAAAAAAAAACATAATACCTATGTTATTTCAAATGAACCTACATGGGCACTTATGAAACATCAGAAGCTAGGTGCACGGTTCCAATTGACCGTTTCCTATGAAGAAGAGCCGGCCAGAAACTCCACGGTTACTCTTTTAACCCTACAGGGCACAGTGTCTCAAATATGGGACATACCGAAAAGCGTGTTATATTTTAAAAATGGATCCAAGTAGCGTGATCTAGTGTTGACGAGATCAACTATTATGTTTTTGAGTTTCGAATTTAGTATCAGATATTTTGGATAGATCTGAATAAACATTTCTTCAAATCGGTAGGTACTTTGAATACGATTAACGAGCGGCGTATAATAATCGCAAAAAAATGATAAAATTGAATTTTTCAGAGTCGAAATAATTAGTAGAGGTAAGTTCATGTTCATATTTGTCATTTTACGTGTAATCTTGTAATTTCATTTGTACTACGTAACTCAGATTCACATTATAATGCATGATGTGCCATACACAAAAACATACGTTTCTATTGAATTATGATTTTTCTAAATATTTTTTCGAGAAATGGCATCATATTTGCAGGCTAATGTATTTTTTTAAAGCCGATAGGAAAAATAATAATAATAATAATAAAGTTTTATTGACCATAAGTTTAGGTTACAGTACACCGGTAATACATATTTACATAGTACATAGTATAGGGCACACTCACTTACGTTCAACTACAGAAAGTTGGAACTTATCAAGTTAGCAAGGGGAGTAGAAAAACAGTTAAATTACAATAACGCTATCACAAGTAAAGCAATGGTTCACATACTTGACAAAATAATAAATGCCCAATGGCGGTATACAGAGAAAATTTCTTTACCTCCCGTGCTAGTCAAGGACTGTGTTACGGCAAGGTAAGATTCTGCTCTGTAGGGTTAAAAATAATTGCATTTTACAATGTTTTCAAATTTGTGTGTTAATAGATATGGGAGGGTAGCGTAGGCCACTCAACAAGTACCAGGTACTTAATAAGATAAAAAATGGTCGACAGATCTAAAGTATACAAGGCCAACAAAGTCCTTATATTTACAAAATATAAAAAGTCTATCAAAAGGAAAAAAAACAACCTATTAAAACCAAGTGATATGATTGCCATTCATCATCATCTGCCTAGTGTTTTCCCAGCTATGTTGGGGTCGGCTTCCAGTCTAACCGAATGCAGCTGAATACCAGTATTTTACATGGAGCGACCGCCTATCTGACCTCCACAACACAGTTACTGGGTAATACGATACCCCTTGGTAAGACTGGTTGTCAGACTTTCGGGCTGATGACGACCCGTAACGACTGTCAAAGATCCACAAATGACAGCCGGGATGATATGATATGATTGATGATTATATGATTAATTGACTATATTATTTATATGATTGCCATTACAACCACTAATAAAGAGTTGAAATTAGAAATATCTGTATATAGGGTGACTGGTAATTAGTGACCGATAGGTACTTAAACACATGACTCTACTCATGACAACAAACAAGTTTTATAATGGGACAAAAAGTGAAATGACGAAAAAAAAATCAGCTGTTCCCTACATTTTGACGACTCGTACGAACATAAATGTAGGGAACAGCTGATTTTTTTTTCGCGATTTCGGATTTGGTCCGATAGTAAAACTTGTTTGTTGTCATGAGTAGAATCATGTGTTTAAGTATCGGTCACTAATTACCAGTCACCCTATATAATGTCAAATAATAAAAAGATTATGTCAAAGAAGTACCTATGTAAAAAATAAACAATAAATAAATATTTATATTATAAGTACTTTTTATTTTATTTTATTTTGTTACCTATAGTACGAATCATTTGATCTGACTTGGTTTCCATACGTCCGTTTCGGGTAACCACTGAAACTCAGCGCTGTGCTGTGGGTACCCGTAGCACGGCATCATGCTGAGTGGAAGTCTTCTTGTCACAGTCATGACGTACAGCTGTTGACTATTTCTGTTTTGTGCCCGTCATTGAAAGATAATTAACTTAATTATCTTTTTGTATGCACGTGATTCTGTGATAAATAAACCTATTTTTCTTTTTTTCTAACCTGTAATTCTGCCTACCCGTTTCAAGTTAATAAAATGGTAAATACTCACCAATATAACACTGTCAATAAATTCGCCGCGACGAACACTACACCGACTGCGCGTGAGTCGTAATTCAAACTCGAGTCTCAAGCGTATTGTTGCACGGGCGCATGCTACGAGTATACGTAAGTGTGTTCGTCTGTCTGTATGTGCGTAAAGTTATATTACTGATTATAGGATATATAACTGATTGTATAAAAGAATTAAGGCTCGTGGATTAGGGGCCCGTGTCAAAATAATAACAGCCGCACAGGTCGATCGATCAGGTTAAGCTACGCTTGCCGCGGCTGGTCTGTGGATGGGTGACCATCTTTACATACTAAGACCCCTCCGTGCCTCGGAAAGCACGTTAAGCCGTTGGTCCCGGCTCGATCTTTGACAGTCGTTACGGGTAGTCAGAAGCCCGAAAGTCTGACAATCAGTCTTACCTAGGGGTATCGTATTACCCAGTAACTGGGTTGTGGAGGTCAGAGAGGCAGTCGCTTCATGTAAAGTACTGGTATTCAGCTGCATCCGGCTAGACAGGAAGCCGACCGCAACATAGTTGGGAAAAGGCAGGCAGATGGTGGTGTTTATCAGCCAACCGTAGACAACGTGGTAAGCCCAAATCGCACTTGCAATTTTTAACGCGATGTTTTTATTACGCACTGGATTTTCAACTCTCGTTGCTTAGCCGAGGGTCGAGAATACAACTAAGCGAATCCCAGAGCGTCAAAAAACACACTGTTGAATTTTCAACTCTCCTCGGCTAAACAGAATATAATGTTCCCAGTGCTGGGACACAAGCCTCCTCTATTTGAGAGGGAGTGGGCCATAATCCACCATGCGGGCCCAGTGCGGGTTGGCGGATGTCACATGTATCCGAATTTTTGTCAAAAAATTTACACAAATTACCTGCTTGGGCTCGAACCCACGACGAGTGCCGTTAGCACTCGGCCACCATTGCTCCAGCTCGCATATTTACACTGTGGCTAAAGCGTGCATTAAAAATCCAGTGTGCGATAGAGAAATCGCCCGGGCCACGAGTGCTAAAGGCAGATTGATTTGGTAAGACGTTAATGTTTGTTGCCAAGCTGTAGTAGGAAAAACGATAACAAAGGTGACTCCAACGATACTTTTGTGGAATTAGAATCTAATGCGTCACCTTGAAGCCTGCCATAAATAAGTCCGCTAGACAATTTAGATGACTACTGGACGTGAACAGAATAAAATAGGCATGGACGCATGTGACTCAAAGAGTGATGAATATAAATGTTCTTCTTGTCAGCTTATCGGTGGCAATCTAAATTGACTCGGCACAGAATTCGGCTACGTGTTAGCGTCACTAGCGTCCAACAGCTCCTGTAACGTGCAGCGTCCAGGGCACGTTGGACACGATATTAAGTGTCCCATCGTTTGTGGAACAGCAACACATTTACACTCCAAGGCGGAGTCGTCTATGAATCTTCACCTGAACAGGTTTTCCTTGCTTTGGCCAACTGGAGTCTAAGGTTACCCAAGGCAACTTATGCCCAGGATCTTCAGCGGGTGGAACGAATGGTTTGGGCAAGGAAGCACTGTCTCGACACAGCTTCAGTCTTTCTTTTGATCCTTCGCCAGTGAGTGGGACACACTTTAAAAAATGTTTCGGCTATTCAACCTTTGTGGCATAAGGATGTTGTTGTGCAAAGTGTGTCGTGTGTTGGAGACCAATAAATGTTGATGGATGGAGAGGGAGAGGAAGGCCAAAGGAAAGATGGAGGGATTTTGTGCGGGATGATATAAAAGGAAAGAGAAAGATAGCGTGACGATTGACAGGGGATAATGGAAGCAGAAAACGGTTTGCACCGACCTCAAGTAACATTAGACAAGGACAGGAAGATATTGATGACTCCTGTGACCAGTGTCAGGAATGATATGAATGAGGAGGGAGTGAATGAATGCGTGGTGGTTGACAGGGGAGAAAGGAAGAAGAAAACGTGTTGCGCCGACACCAAGTAGCATTAGACAAGGACAGGAAGATTATGATGATGGACCACAAGCATACCTACTATAGGTAATAGGTAACACGGGCTGGTGTCCGCAACTCCACGTCAATGCTCGTATTTTGCGTACTATAATAGATGTATCTAAACGAATATTGTAAAGAGATAAAAAAGTTTCTTTGTAAGTTTTTACGTAGGGGGTAATCTCCGAAACTACCAGTTCGACGTAAAAAAACATTTTGCATTTAATAGCCCCATGCTTGAAGGCACTGGCGGTGGTGGTGGTAGACGTGGTTTTATAATATCACACTAGGACCCTAAAGAGCTGCTCAAAAGAAAAAGGTCAGATATAACGATAAGCGAAAACGACGGACTGGCGAGGGCTGGCGTTGCGAAGTGACGGGGTTTGTCGGGGAACAGCAAACGCGCAGACGAAATTACGGACCGAAGCTAGTAGCAGACATGCTTGTTGTATTATGCAGTAACTGCACCGCCGGTAATATGGCGTATCGTTTAGAAGAAGAAAAACTGACCAAGCCTGTGTAGGACCACGCACAGCGAAAGGTTCTTAGTGGGGATGAATATTTAAGCATTCACCGTATCGATTTTATCGACTGTATAAATAGTTTTGTGTGCAGTCCCGGATCTAGGGGCTTCAGTGGTGGCAAACCGAAACTTGGCGATAAATGGGCACAGCACTTATTATCTTTCTCTTCGGGTGGTGCTCTGAGGAAATCACTACGTAGTGATTTCCTCAGTGCGCCCTGTCTAAGCTAATCACGTGATTAGCGTAGACATAAGTCGCAGATACATTCTTCCAGGAACTCTCCGTTTTTAAAGCACAAGGCTAGCTATATATCTCTTGCAACAGATCTATGCCGCTGCGAACCGGTGAATGAGCGCCTCTGTAGTCAAAATTTAAGAAAATAGTCCCTTATTTTAGAAATTGTTAGCTGCATCCCCCACCTATACCCCTCCGGCCAGCCCGGAGTATAACGTAATCGAGTCCATATATTAAGATGACGCGCAGTGTGAACGCGAGATCATTCCCCGAACCCGGCGGCGCCATTTGTTAACTTAATTAACTCAGTTTTGTATTGTAACTTAATTATTTTGATTAAAAATACTTCCTTTGTTAAACTTTTAACCTCTTGATTATTATTTCATTAAGTCATAAGTAATTTATTTCAATACAATATAGGTGTATTGTGTTAAAAAATTAAAAATAAGATTATATAATTGCAATAAACATAAAATTAAATTAAATTAATTTAATTCCCAAAAAAATATTAATTCGTGTAGCAGGGGCGCCGGAACTCCCGCCCCTTCCGCATACAAAGGCACGAATTCCGTTATTTTTTTGCCACAGCGCTGGCGCCTCTTTTGGATTGGAACATTCGATCGATACAATTTTACTAATTTATGTTGCTGATAAAATATTCGAACTCGCTTCGCTCGCTCTTGCATAGATCTTAAGGTAAGGTAGGTACTTAGGGTTTTAAGTCATAAAACATTTTTTTGTGTAAAGTGAAGCGGAGCCATCAGTTGAGCAATTTTTTTATAATTTCTTAAAATTACTTCGGCATGTACAGACGCCAGCACATCAAGCTACTACAAAATGTTAAATTTCTTCAATAGATTTTCAAATTTATCGCTGAAGCATAAGGTTCAAAGTTGATTGGCAAAATTTGTCAGTTTCGGTAGCTTGATGTGCTAACGTCTGTACATATGTGTGTGTGTGTGTATGGGTTCACGAGGGCAGTGGTGGCCTAGTGGTATCGGCCCCGACTTACCAGTTGTAGATCGAGGGTTTGAACCTAGGTAGGACCTTTACTTTGCGTAAATTATTTAATCACCACTGCTCCCAAAACGGTGAAGGAAAACATCGTGAGGAAACCGGCATGTCGTAGAATCAAAAATTCGAAGACGTTACATCTCCCAACCCGCACTGGGCCCGCGTGGTGGATTATGACACTCCCTCTCAGTGAGAGGCCTGTCCCAACAGTGGGCATTTTATAGGCTGATTATGTATTATATATTTACCTTTAAACTGATCTATAAATTCTGTGTGGTCTATAAGTTCATTAAGTGGCTCCATATCGCCCAATATGGTGTGATGGCTTTATCTCTAGTATGTCGGCACTGTTTGATGTTGTCAAGACTTCTTCATATTAATTAGTATTGACCCAACATTGCCCAGAGTTAAGCAATTTAAGTGGCCCAGTATTGAGCAATTTAAGTTACTCGTTGACGAATGATGCTAATCAAAAAATACAATCAGAGAAATAAAACTCGTTCTTCATCTTAATTTAATTTATTATTTATAATTCGAATTAACATTATTTATTACAATTATATGTGAGGTATACAATTAAAAATACTAAGGATATTTGTGTACAATCAACTATTTTGTTGTATAATAGTTGCGCCACTGTTGCTCTACAATTGAGCAACTTTTAGAGGTATGTAAATTTATGTCGATTAAATTAAATATTTGTTAGAAGAGGAAAATAAATTGAGCTTAGTTGGAATAAGTAAGAAAGAAAGAACAAATAGTAAAAATAGTTTTGATTTCAATAAAATTGCAGTACCAGAACTTAATTTACATGTTTAATAAATTTGTTAATCTAGTTTTCAGTGCCCAAACGTTAATATCATAATACATCGGGCTTTAGAAAGAGACTGCCGCACTGGTATGAGTGAGGCCTCGGTCTAGAAATCAGCGATTGTGGGGCGGGAGCGGCGGCGGCGGGGGGAGCGACGCGGCAACGCAGACCCGGTCTCGAAGCCAGCGGGCAGATCGCGCGGCGTAGTGTTGTGTTATGAGAAATGAGTGTCTTTGTTCGCGAACGAAATGTCTAAATAGCGATGACAGCATCTTTTTGACACAAATTTCTACGTAACGTTACATTTAAAGCAAAAAATAAAATGCACAACACTACGTCAATGCAGACGTGCGGGCACCGCTAAACTGGTGCGCATCGCTCGTACGCCGCTCCCCGCGCCGCTGCGTTCGACGCCAGTTCCATATAAATCTATGCACTGAAACGCGGCGCTCCCCGCGCTGCCACAGCCGCCGCCCCGCGCTCACTAACTTCGTGTCCGTAGCCTGACAAAGACAAACAAGACACTACAAATACGAACTTTTTCTAAAGCCCGATGTGCCATATTTACTTAGTACATTGTATAAAATACGATAATGTTAAGTATTAGGCAGGTTGCAAAGTCCGCTGCACATGCAGTGATGATCTCCTGTATTTGGTTCATGTGCAACTAAGGAATGAAAATATGAAGTACCTGAAAGTAAATTTTTACCTGCACCTGCCTTATTATTTTACACGCTTTTATTAACTTCCTTCATTCGTTTGAGTTTCTTGTTACAAATTAGTATACAGTAATCAATTTTTCATTCTGAAAAAGTACTGCCAGCATTTTGAATGACAGTTCAAAAAGGTCGGCTTTGTGGGAAAGGAATTTGTTTAAAACTTGCTTAACATGTTCGCTCCCTTACCGTGTGTTACTCAAATGTGTAAACAATTTATCAACTTTACAATAATATAAGGGCGCTCACACACTTAGACACACTTCTTACACAAATAGTTGACAAGTTGTTGTCTTAAATTGCTAGATACTTTAATTTATTCTTTAAAGGGATCATGACTTGAATTAGATTACAGTTTAATAGGCACTTTTTCGTAGCCTCGTTTTGAACATAACGACATTAATAATTGTTTTATCTAAATTACGAGCTTATTAGAGAGTATAGCATATTAAAATAGTAGTACGCGAAGTAAGTTATTAATAGGCCGACCATAATCAGTACTGCTTTGTCCAGGTAGTATAATCTGTGAACAATAGAAGAGAAATTAGTTATAACAATAGTGAAGCAGAATAAAACGTGCACTCACAAGGGCAACTTTTCACCAACTATTGCCGTCAGCAGTTGCCGGAGATAGTGGAGCGATCTAGATTATTAAGTTGCTCCATGTCGGTCAATATGGTGTGGCGATTTTTGTAGCTGCATGCACTGCATGTTGACCTCTCAGTGAATTGCTTCATGTCGTCGTGAAACGATATTTTATAATTGGCCAGAATTTAGCCATTTCAGTTGCACGTGTATTTCCTGACTCTGCAATCGACACTATGTGGTTGACGCATCACTTCTCTGTATTAGAAGAGGCTTCAGGCTTAGGGCCTTAGTGCAATATTAGTCTGAATTATCAGCTTCGTCATCATAATTTTTTTCATTTGTTCTTTGTCTGGGTGTAATTTATCTATAATATGTATGTATTTAGAAGTATATATGTATGTTTATCAGTTGTCTAGTACTCATAGCACAAGCTTTGATTAGTTTGGGACTAGATGGCGTTGTGTGAAAGTTGTGGAATATTATTATTATTAAAAAAAATCTTTGTGTATCGCGACATGTGCGGCTATAGACATATGGCTACTCTTTTGAAGAATATAGGTTTATAGAGGTTTACTCACTGTCTCTGTAACCTCCTGGCCGCAGGAAGGGTCGAGGGATCCTCCTTGCAGCAGTACTCCCGAGCTCCCTTGATGTAGTTCCTGATGTACATGCTCCAGTCCATGTCCTAGAAATAAAGGCGTATTTGATTACTATATACCTAAACGTTCAACAGTTTCAGTGTGATTTTAGAAGCAAGTGGAAATAAATCTTAGTACGGTTGTCGTCAATGGGAGTCACGCTTTAGTGTGCACGGGTCGTAGTGTGTCGGGCCAGCGTCGACGGGTGGAGTTGCCTCTGCCGATGCCGCGTGTCACTCATGTCACACCTCGGACTTCATAGAACGCTCGCAAAATAATTACCTATTACTACTACATAACCAAATGACGTTTGTACACGTGTGCGTGGACTCTAGCACTGTTGGATGTTGTGCGTAGCGTAAAAAATGTCGCGGAAAGTGCAACGATTTGCGTCGACAACGGCGCTGCCCGAACGTCGTCGCCATGTGTCGTATGTGCTATCGCGGGTAGAACGTGGATGAAGCTGGCACAGGAACGGGGGGATGGGATAAAAAAAGCCATGCTTAGTAGTGGGTGAAGTCAGCCTGTGGATGATGATGATAAAATAACTTATTACAAGATTATGTCTGGACTTTAAAAGAGACTGTGACCTCTGAGTTTGTTTCGGCCTTTCTTCTCAGAGTAGTCAGATAGGAAATGCCGACCTCATCTAGTTTAAAAAAATATGATTGACATGTAAAAGTGTTTGTACAAACCTACTTACAGAAAATAAATCATTTATCATTTATTTATCCATCTTTCTACCTTCATATCCGTATAGAACGTCTCGTTGTCACTCTTCGAGATCCTGTGCTGCAGCGCCACGAAGTTGTCATTGGTAAAGTGCCACTCCTTGGTCGTGTAGTACTGTAGGACTTCCAGGCCGTAGTTGATTCGCTTCTGGATTTTGATCATGCTGAAATAACAGACCTTTTAGTTAAAAACATTGAAATAAAGCTCAACAAACAATTTATTCAGTAATTATTGCCGGCAACAAGTAGACAGGTAGAGGAGCAACTAGTGAAGCAATCATTATTAAGTTTCATTTTATCTTATTTCATCAGGGACACTAAAAAGCCTACAATATAATGTATTAACAATTTTTGTGTGGCGATAATATCTCTACTAGAGATTCTCTAGCAACAATTATATAATCAAACAAGGACTCAACCATTACATAAAACTAGTTTAAACCAATCAGATGATTTTTTTTGAGTGAGGTTCTGTAAGACGGCCCTTAGTAGCCAAGTGAATGTCTTGGTGTTACGTGACGTCGCAGTAACGGTGAAAATTACTTCCACAAATTAGTTGCCTGTGTAAACGAACCTTAAAATAAAGCAACTTTTTGTCGCGGTAGAGTTGCGTTACTGAGTTAAATGAATAGATTGTTTGATCGAAAATCGGAAATCTGCTATATATTTAATATAGCAGACTTCCGTCCTTTTGCACCATATATTAGTTTTATTGTTATACATGCAGTTCTAGAAGCGTTCAAGAGAAACTTACAAAGTCTTCTTTCCCATGAGGAACATGAGCATATCCACAAAGTACGCAGGTAGCATATGAGTGAAGAACAGGGCAAACTGGTGCGCTATCCACGAACTCTTCGGGGAGCCTCCGGGGTACCACAAGCAGACGGTGAAAGGAAACTCCTGGACGTGGACCCGACCTGCCAGGAAATTTCGTTTTAGTAGATTAATTCGGCAGTCATCAACATTATTTCTGTAAGTTAAGAGACACGGGCAACTAAAGTTGTGGAATGCTTGGCAATTATCGTCAACTATGACATCTGGGCAACACTGAGCAATTTATTGTGATGTCAAGTTTATAGCAGTTGCTAAGATTTAAGCAATTATAGTTGACCCGTGTAAACAGACCTTAATATTTGATATAAATTATGACGATTTCATGTAAACATAACCAGACAACTGTTTTTTTTTATGATTTCATTAAAATTACTGTCGCACCTAACTAAATCTCATTTTGATTAACACACCTACTTAATGCAGTACAGAAAATGTGGAGGTATAAACGTATTGACTTACCCATATCCAAAGCTTGTCCCCACGTGATCGGATTGATTCCCGACTGAGTTATGTTGCAGATGTGTATCTGCTTGGGCCTGGAAATTCAATGAAAACGTATAGAAACATGATTTTTTATAGTTACTCCTAGCTAAAAGGGGTATATAAAACTTGACGGCCAATTTCTTCACCATATATTGCCTGGCATCTTTTTTTTTAGAAATAATATTGCTTACTGCTAATATTTCATATTCCACATATTATTCTGTATTGGTTAATTAATTTGTTAGTAATTAATGTGCCTACTTTATTAAGTTGGTATCACCGTTAATCGCCTGAATTTGCTATGAGGTACTAATTTGACAAAAAAATGTCAAGAACCGCGCAACATAAGTTGCCCGTGTAAGCACGCCTCTATGTTATCATATCTATTAAACATTAAACGAGTGTCCGTGGAGTTTCTTGCCCGTTCTTTCCCATATGTACCTACTACGCTTTGGAATAGGTAACTAGCTTCATTTGCCTGACTGACCAACCCCTTGATAATTCAAAAGTGCCCGTCGTTGTTTTATTTAAAAATAAATGCTTTGAGTTTGAGTTTGATTGGTAATGTTAGTCAACTTACTGCTCTACACCAGTAAGGTACCCCAGAATGATGCAAGCGTTCACTGTCACGTCGACCGGCACCACGTCTGCTGCATAGCTGTCGTTGCAGTGCATCGTACGAATCACACCTGGAAACATGACACAACATCACGCCTGTCCTCCTCAAAGAGGTAGGGAGAGGCGTACGGGACACCCATATTTTGCCGGTCATTGTAATAGGGGTACAGAGATATGACGAACAAGGGGTAGACTACACTCATCTCCCATAGAAAAGGGACGATCCTTCGACCAGACGGGTGTTTTGTCTAGTGGACTACTACACAGGGGTTAACCCTGTAGCTGCCAGCCGGTTATTTGGAATTTCCAGGCTGCTACTAAGAAATTCCAGATGGAAAAACTCAATAATACTGCCTGGAACTGGGAATCGAACCTGGGACTTCATGCTCAGTAGTCGTTCCTGTGATCACTAGACCAACGAGGCATTCATTATTATGCCGACTCATTTATTTAAAAAGCATCGATTTATGAATCAAATTAAATATGCTTCATTAATTAGTTATTATTCTTTTGTTTTAAAACTTGAACTCCAACCTAACCAAAGAAAAAAAAAATGTTTATGATAATAAAGACCACTATAATTTGACCTACTTTTGATTTTATGGCTAACAAGGATATGACTACTGAGATGATGACTAATAGAGAAGTGTGGAAGAAAAAGACATGTTGCGACAACCTCAAATAAATTGGGATAAGGGATAGTGATGATGACTTCGACATACCTTTGCCAGCCCCTACTAACAGTCCAGTAGGTCCATTCAGATTGTCCACCCATCCTGGCATAGGCTCCTTATAGGCTGCTGCCACTGTAAAATAAAACAGAAAAATATAAGTCAGAATTCAAATAGTAAAGCTATGTTTACATGGCCTAATCATTTCCGTCATCATTTTTCGGAGCCACCTAGTGGAGCAATCCAGTTAGTTGAGTTGCTCCATATCTCTTAAAATTGTGCAGCTATCGCCTACATACGGGAAACTTTAGCTGCTTAATTCTGAGCAATTTTGGAATTGGGCAGTTGCCCGTGTGTGTGTTAGAAGTGGATTTGTTTTCAGAGCTGTCAAAGTAAATTGAACTATTTAAACTTTCCATACAAGTTTAGACGAAACTTTAGAAGTTGTAAAATCAAAGGTTATAGTCGCTTTTTATCTCTTTCTATCTCCATTGTTAGAAGAACACAACACTTTGGTTTTTGGCGCGCAAACCAACCAGCCACCATGTTTGTTCGCAAACGAGTCTTAGTACCGCTACTCACCGATAGATGGCCGCGCGATCACAATGGGGAACTTCCCCTCGTACTGTGACACCAGATCTTCTGTGAGGGACTTTGTGTAGGCGTATGTGTTTGGCTGAGGCTCAATTATCCTAGAAAATAAATAATGTTGATGTTGAAATGGATAATTACTTCATTAATTGCGAATAGATTTCGGTCACGGTGGTCAATCTCAACAGAGACTAGTAATCAGCGTAGGAAATATTTTAGCGCAGATGTGTCTTCAAATGCTGAGATGTCCCCTTTGAGAGACGGTCAGTAAAATCAAGATGTTGCTGGCCTTCCTTGAGGAGCTGAGGATAATAGATTTTCCTACACGTACACAAAATACGCGCATTGACGTGAAGTTGCGGACACCACCCGTATTAGGCCTTTGAGATATCAAGCGACACCTCATCATCTAATACACATCATCATCTAACTACGGCGAAGCCGTTGCTGGGCTTCGCCGTAGTTAGATGAAGATAAAGTAAGTAATCATCATCGTCCCGCCCCTATCCTAATACTTACCTATACATTATGTTATCTCTCCTGCACCCTTGGCTAACTAGTAGATAATGTCTAAGGCATTAAGTCCGCCTTTGTACCTTTTACGGCAAATTTTTCAATAGTCGACTAACTTTTATCTGAGGAATAAATATTGCGATTTGATAGTTTTTGTATAGAAAATATGTCAATCTGTCATAATTATCCTTCAGATAGAAGTTATATGACTATTGAAAAATCAGCCCTAAGAGCACAAAGTGTAATGACTCTTTCATTACACTTTGCAGTCGGCGCAGCATGTCTTGTCATTCTCTTTTAACTTTTTTTTTTTGTGAATCCGTGGACAATGTTGTGGGTTACATGTATAATAATACAAAATATATGGTATAGACTGTGTATAAATGTATTTCTAAGATTTGTGCTATTTTAAGAATCTCTAGTTAAGCTTGGCATGTAACTGTTTTTTGTCCCTAACAAATAAAATAAAAATAAAAATATCTTGTTCACACATATCTAATAATTCATCCGTTCATCTTAGAGTCTTACTTCGGCTGCATATGCGTTAGCAGCTCGTCGTCCATCCAGCCGACGCAGTGAATCACGTGATCAGGCCGGTGCTTGGACGGGTACAGCTTCTCTTCGAACAACTCCAGCTCGCAGCGGCAGTATGAGGTCGATACGTGGATGAAAGACTGGAAACGAAAAATTGAAAGTGTTAAATCTATATACTAATCATAAAGCTGAAGAGTTTGTTTGTTTGAACGCGCTTATCTCTGGAAGTACCGATCGGATTTGAAAAAATATTTTTGAATTTGATAGCATAATTTTTGAGGAAGGCCGTAAGCTATTTAATTTTAACATCACGCTAAAACCCTTAAGAGCCGAGCAAAAAGAAAAAAAGCCGGAAAGAACGCTAAGGGAAAACGAAGCAATAGCGCGGGCAGGCGAATCGTTCCGATGCGACGCGCACGCTGACGAAGTCCCGGGCAGAAGCTAGTATTAAATAATATAATTTATTCGTCCAAAACATGAGTCTACACGCACACGGCATGCAAGATGTTACATTTAATGATTTTCTTTTCTGTTAGTAGGTTTGTACAGACGAGACGCCAGCACATCAAGCTACTACAATCTGTCAGATTTCTTTAATAGATTTTCAACTTTATCGCTACAGCATAAGGTTCAAAGTTGATTGGGAAAATCTGACAGTTTCGGGTAGCTTGATGTGCTGGCGTCTCTACAAACACTTTTATACGTCAATAATATTCGAAAACTCGGTCAATAAGGTCGGTGTCTCTTATCCGACTACTCCGAGAAGGAACACAGAAACAGTTTATTTTAAAGCCCATAGCTTGTGATAACTTTCAGAATACATGGTAGATGGATTGTTTGTTTGAGAGGGTACCTAATTAATGAAAAAGGTAGTGCCTATATCATTATGAAGACCAAACATGGGACAAGGAGGAAGAAGTGCTTTTTGACTTTCCGGAGGCTATAATATCATACTCGTTTAGCAGATCAATATGAAACAAAAACTATAGTGTCACACGATGTTGTATCAACTGTCAACTGAAACCACGACGAGCCCAGCACGTCACCTGCGCAAGACTGATTGTGGAAGGGCTTCAGCACTTTAATCTACGAGCTAGCATTAAAAAATTTTTTTTTTACAATTCATTAGATATCAATAAAAACACAAAATGAGGACGTACCTACGTATTTTGTGTGTGTTATTTTTTCTTTAAAATAATGAATAATGGCCAGAAATATCTTACCTCTAGGTTTTTAACTCCATCAGCTAACTCCAAGACTTTCTTCGTCCCAACTGTGTTCATTTTGACAGCATCGCGGAGGAACATATCGAATCTGAAAATTACAAAATTTTCATGAACTAATGGATGGACTATGGATTTAATTTAGACTGGTTATAGTTTAGGATTGCTTCGTTGGTCTCGTGGTCGCAAGCGCTACTGCTGAGTCAGCTAGTGTGTAATAAATCTATACTGATAATGAAGAGTTTATTTGTTTGAAACCGATAATCTCTGGAACTACCAGTTGGATTTCAAAAGATCTTGATATCCTAATGATTAAGGAGGATTATAGGCTATTTAATATCACGCTAAGACCCTTAGGAGACGAGCTGAAATGAAAAAACGAAGTAATAGCGCGAGCAAGCGATGCGATGCAACGGGGGAACAAGAAATTTTACGCAGATGAACTCGCAGACAGAACCTAGTTCTTGTATAAATATCTTCTACCCCTTCTAACCAACCTGACGCAAGCGGCACAGTGGAAGATGATCTGTGCCTCATTCTGGATGAGCGCTCGGTCCTCGTCAGATAGCCCCAGGTCTTCGGACAGAATGTCTCCGGCGACCACCTGCAGCTTGTCGAAGATTTTGGGGGACTCGGCTTTTAGACGATCGAACACCTGGAATATTAAAGTTAAAGTTGGTGAAACAAAGTAAAAGGAGTACAATGTTGTATACATTGTTATTTTAAATTGGGTAGCTATGTAGATAAACCCAGCAGACGCAATGGGTAACCCTCTATAAATCTTTATTTGTTTTACATCTGTGTTGGTTGTTTATTTTTTATTTTTTGTATGTTGGCACCTCGTTACTATAATTATATTCATGTAATTTGTTAACATTTAATTGCGCTTTTGTGTGTTCTGCTGTCTTTTGTGTGCACTAAATAAATGGTTTATCTACACATCTACCTACATATTCTGCATAACTCCATGAGAAAAAGGTGCGGCTTATTGTGTACCTATCTTTCTATCTAGGTAGTAAATATCTTTGGGTGAATTAGAAATCGTTTTTTTTTTTGCTTTCATGATGGTTATGCATGATGATGACTAAAAAAACAATTTTCTTTTTTAAATAAAAATGCGCATAACTCATCAATCAATATTAAAAACATAATGTATTTAATAAAACTTGAATGAATACAAATCGCAACTACATACATTTGGTACGAACTTAGTTTTACTACTCCATACTAGATGGCGCTACTCACCCGAAAACTCAACAAGTCATCCAACCGTTCCTTACTGCTGTGTCCTTTCTTGGGTCTCATGAGTAAGTACATCTTCTTGACATCGGGACAGCATCTTAGGAGCTTCTCCACCATGACTTTACCCATGAAACCAGTCGCTCCGGTGATGAACAACGTTTTACCCGCATAGTACTCTGCTATGTTCACAGAGGGCGCCATTTTCTGTGGACAAGGAATATACACTGATTACTAACACTCTTTAGGAGATAGTTCTACAAGGATCTTTTGGAGCCTGAATGGCATTGACAGGGGAGTTGTTGGTAAACAGAGACAGAAATATTGTATTGACAAAACAAGATGGCGTCGTTAGTTCCGATTTTGGCCACGCGCGAGAAACACCTTGTATCGTTGTATACTCAACGTCAAAGGTGCATTCCCAGAAGGGGTGGGCAGAGTTGTATTGTTTACAAGTTATGTTTAAGTCATCAACCGGGCACACCCAGACTCGAAGCTGCTAGTGAGCAATTTTTAAGGAAAAACCCAATAAAACTATCCGACCTGGGAATCGTACTTAGGAACCCATGTTTAACAATCGTACTTGCGACAACTAGACCAACGAGGCAGATTACTAGTCATCAAACCCCACCTTAATTAAAAAAATATAATCCAATAATAACCAAGGGATAACCTAGTTCACCAAGACACTATATTATCACTAAGTTAGAAAGTTGGTAACGTCACAAAAATTATTAAAAATTACTAAGTTTCAATCATTTCGCTGTTTGATTAATTGGTAAAAATATATTTAAAAAAAAAATGTCGCGTTTGTGCAATAAAATTATGAATTGCACCAAATATTACCGTAGGTAACATTGAATATTTAGTTTTACGATACCTATACACACAAACACACGCAAGTGTCGCGACGATCAAAATGTTACACTTTTTTCGGTCTAACTCTCATTCACCAAATGCGCTGGGTACCTATAACTTGCGATAAATAACTTCGTTTCAATACAATTTTCTTTATATACAGGGTTTTCACTGCACGGCGACAATTTGGAAGCTCCTTTTGACGAGAAATATTTTTAAAATATCTGAGATGTTCATACATTCACTGTCTACTAGGTACTAACCAAGTGATTCTTCCCAAACCATTGGTCTGTAGGGCAATATTTAGCTAACGCAAATACTTGCAGAATTTTAACTAGGTACGATTACTGATTTTATCCCAAAAACTGGTTCTAATTACTTATTATATTAATTCGTCAATAATGAATGAGTATTAGTATAGGTACTTATTATACTTAGGTACAATGTTACCGCAAAATGGATTGTAATTTGTAAGTTATACGCTCAGCCTTTTCACAGCTATGTTGGGGTCGGCTTCCAGTCTGACCGCATGCAGCTGAATACCACTATTTTACATAGAGCAACTGCCTCGACTCGATCTGACCTCTACATCCAACAACTAAACAACAATTGGGTAATACGATACCCCTAGGTAAGACTGGTTGTCAGACTTTCGGGCTTCTGACTACCCGTGACGACTGTTAAAGATCCACGAATGTCAGCGGGGTTGGTCCCCGCTGACATTCGTGGCTTAACATGATTTCCGAGATACGGAGGGGTCTTGGTATGTAAAGCGAAACCACTAGGAAGTGGTGAAGGGCGGGCGTTTTGTGGGACTGTCTTTTGAAATTTTGACGTTCGAAAAGTGCTGATTCTCAGCCTAGTTTGAATAAATGACTTTTGATTTTGATTTTGATTTTGAAAGATGGTCAACCATCCATGGACCACACAGAACACGAGTTACGAGAACAGGACTTCTTCTTCTTCCTTTCTACTTTCGTGAAACCCTCCTCAACAAATTGACTGGCTCTTGGCAAAGAGCTACGGACCGCAGTCAGGGCAGGTTGAGCACCCTTCATCAGTTTTCCCCTTTTCTGGCTTTCGCTTAGGCTGCGACGCATCTGATTGTCCGCTGGTGACAATAGCAGCGTAGGCACGTTTAGGGGTCGACGTACCTACGCGAGACGTTTCCGCAGCCGGTGTTGTGTTGCGGGCGACGGCGGCGGCGCGCGGCGCTCGCTCAGCGTTATCGGCAGCTGGTGACGCACTTGCGTTCGCCGACTCAAAACTGCCGACGGATGCATTTTGCGCCCCTCATCGCGTGTTCTCCTTTGAGGCCTCAGGTGACCCAATTACCGAACCAATACTGCGCAATGGTGCTTTTCTGCACGTAGTTCAGCATTGGGTTTTTCTGATACCTCCATTCTGGACTACATCTTGGTCATCTCACCTTTAACAGTCGCGTAACGTCGACGTGATCGAACGTGACGGAGTGGAGTTTACTTAGCTCCTTCGCCACGAAATCTGGCACGTCTTCCGGGTCAGCCTTCGTCAACATATCGATGATATCTTGAATACCCTTCGAATTTTTTGTTCTAGGACATGCTGGTTTCCTCACGATGTTTTCCTTCACCGTTTTGAGAGCAGTGGGGATGAAATAAATTACACGCAGTAAAGCGCCTGTCTGGGTTCGAACCCACGACCTACAACTCGAAAGCCGTGGCCGTTACCACTGGGCCACCACTGCTCTATCTAAGGATATATTGCAATTAGTCAGCTGTTTGACAATAATGAAACGATTAATATTCGATAAGTTATATCGAACATGCGTTACACTGAAGGTTATGTTTGTAACTCTTACATAAGTTTCGCAAGCGAGCCATTGATGTACTTAATTACAGGTAATTAATCCAAACCGCCTTAGGGTATGGATATGGTGGACTGTGTTGCATCAGAAATTAGATGATAAGAATCAGGAATCAGAAATTGATGAATGGCGTCGGTCCACAGCGGCCCGTAGCCAAGCTACGCTCGTGTGCTAGGGCACGAAATAATCTACTCTCTAAGTCCCTCAACGAAGATAAGGGCCCGTCAGAAAGAAGTTTGATACTTAGGAGTGAACCCTTTTTTATTTTTTTCGCTGAGAAATGACATTACGCATCTCCGCTCGTCGGGGGACGGAACGGAGTATGTGGGACTCCCTGCCACTCTGGGCAGTATACCCACTAAAACTCAGCGGTGTTCCCTCATCGCCTTGATGGAGGGGTCATGGGAATCCGGCTCAGCCTTTGCGTCCACAATCTCCCCGGCTCGGAGTGAACCCTACTCCAGGTTAATTAACTTTTCACACGGGCGAAAGCACATCGGGCGGAAGGACAACCTTTTTTTTTGTAAATAATAATAATAGTTTTTTTTTTATTGTCTTAAAAATAGTGTTCCAGATTATTTTTGACCAGTTACTTATTGATAAGTAAAAACTATGCAATACAATACAGTACTTAAGATCACCTGTATCCTGTACAAGTTAATAAATAAAAAAAAATGTATCACAGTAGACAGGACCTTCCGTTTAAAATGAGTCAACAACTGTCAATTCGTGTTGTCATTATTTCTTAGTTCGGGCTCCAAAGTAATCTTATGTCCGTAGGTGATACGCCCGTAAGCAGGAGTAAAAAACGCCTGTAACTTCGGTCAAACTACAGATTTCGTGCATAGGAAGTAGACCTGTGCCGGCGATGAGAATTGAGTAGAGCTAGAAGACAAAACGAGTTGGCGAGCAACGAGCAGCGGGTCACGACGACAACGAGCGATTACTTGCAGCAGTGCAATTCTGTAAAAATCTCACGGTGAGAACTTAGCTGAAGTGAGCAGGAAGTGAGCTGTCATTAGGCATTAAGGCTATTGACACTGCTCACTTCAAGCTTCACTTATGATTTCACGGTGTGATTTTTACAGAATCGACCGGCAGGTATGCGTATGAACCACGCGGGAGTCTCTCAGCGAGAGTTCTCCCTCCCAAGCGAGCATCGCTGAGTGAATACTCTCCTTGAGTAACACGATACCTTGGTAAGACTGGTTATCGACTGCTAAATAAAGATCTACGAAAATCGCCCTTATTGCTACGTAATAAAGCCATTGTCTAAGAGAACTTGATTGTCGCTTTCTTTGATTGAACTATTTCATTGCACAAAGACGTTCGACCTACTAATTAATATGTATACTAACAATTTCTCAGACAATTAATAATCGAGATACAGTTAATGAATGTTATTGATTAAGTACATAAAAACCGTAGATTTATAACAGTAACTAGTAAGTACGTAGGTAGCACGCTATGCAATTCTATTGTTTATAGTTTGCAGGTACGGACACCAGCACATCAAGCTACTTGTCTGTCCTTTCTTTAATAGATTTTCAAATTTATCGCTAAATCATTAGGTTCAAAGTTGATTGGGAAAATCTGACAGTTTCGTGTAGCTTGATGTGCTGGCGTCTGTAGGTACATACACACTACAGATGCAGCAGCAGGATAATCGTGTAACACACTGTCAGTAGCAATGGGTTTCATTTTGATAGTTCAACAACATTTATTGCGTTATTTATGTTGTTGAGCAGACAAATTTTTCGAACATATGAAGCAATGTATTAAATATCCTTCAAAATTATTCAGATTGTGATTGATACTATGTTACGCAATTATTGTGCGGTTAGACTGGAAACCCGTGCTGGAAACAAATCCCAAAATAGTTGGGAAAAGGCAGGCAGATGGCGGACCGTTTTGCACAGCTGTTATAATTACCCATTAGCCCCTCAGAAACGCCTAGGACATGACATAATCCATATATCGACATTTATAGCTATGATAACACGATTACATACTATTTGTATGTTTGCCACGTGTTCACCTTGGCAACACAACAGACTACGACAAACACTGAATACTAACTCTTTGAAGTCGGGAAGTTTATTGTTTGGATTTAATACGGAACTAAATTAGGCTTCGAAAATGTCAGTGCGTATGACCAGAGAGGCAGCTCTTGTTGTTTTAAGAACGTTCACAGTCTCAGCTTAGTCTCCATCTGGCAAAAATACCTTGGTCCGAGGCGCGTTTGAACAAACAGTCAGACATTATTTCTAGCGCTGTTTGCTAAGTGTTTTGTAAATAGGGAAAATGTACAGACGCCAGTACATCAAGCTACTACAATCTGTCAGATTTCTTTAATAAATTTTCAACTTTATCGCTAAAGGATAAGGTTCAGAGTAGATTGGGAAAATCTGACATTTTCGGGTAGCTTGATGTGCTGGCGTCTGTACAAACGGTAAGTATTTATTTTAAATATTATAATGAGATTGAGCCAACATATACAACGTAAATACAATATAATAAATAAATACAACATATAGAAATAAATTTATGTAAAGAATCTATGCACAAAATTTCAAAACTGTATCATGAAAAATCACAAAGTTATAAGCTTGTAATGTTACCTGGATGTCCGTACAAAACGTTGGTTACCACTTAACACGCGCCGCCGGCCGACCGGCTGTGACCTGCTTGTCGATTCTATGAAAATCTCACCGTGAAAACTTGCATGGAGTAAGCTGTCAGTGTCATTCAACTGATGCTAGGGATTGACCAATCAAACATTTACAATCATAATCGAGACTTTAGTAATAATTGTTATGCTAATTCTATTGATCATTTTATATGATTTCAAAGCTAGTATTTTAGTTTTCAAAATATAAGTATTTTGTGGGGTTTTAAAATAAAATAGCAAAACAGAAACTTAGCCTAAAGCGCGAGCACGTCACGCACGAAAAATAAAATAAAACATTCACGTTTAAGACAGCTACCTGACTGATGACAATACGCATCAACATTGTTTGTTATTATGAGCGATTGTAGATCGAGTCTAGTAAAGACTGCAACGATGTTCAGCGTTGTTATTAACCCAAATCTATTCAATTAGACGAGATAAGAGAGTGTGTCAAGTAATCGAGCGCTAACGGTGTGCCCGGCTGACGGAACATAGAATTTCATCCCACGTAGTTTGTGTGGCGTGATCACTTCACCCGATTCACGAAATTTCCTGAATCGGATAAAGTGGTAAGACCACGCCGCGCTTGCGCGTTTGGCACTTTCATTATCATATTGGAGATTTGTTTCATGTAACGCGTCACGTATAAGAACATTAGAAAAATGCAATACCAACGTCCAATAAGTGCAAATATATTATTGTAGATAGGTACCTACCTACCTACTTACATAACTCGTCGATGGCAATAATAAAAGAATAATCATCAAAAACTATTACTCGTACATTACTGAACAGTTCATCTGACACTCGCTCATCGCGCCCGTGTTCACCTCGCAGAAGTGATGTTGCCATGGGTTACGAGATTTCCGTGGAGTGATGTTGGGTACATTCCGAAAACCCCACAAAATAGTAATGTTTTGACAATTAAAATACTAGCTTTGAAATTATATAAAATGATCAGTAGAATTAGCATCAAAAATATTATTAAAATCCCGATTATGATTGTAAATGTATGTTTGGTCAATCCCTAGTATCAGGTGGATTGACACTGACAGCTCACTCCGCGCTCACTTCGCCTAAGTTTTCACGGTGAGATGGTTATAGAATCGCACTACAGTGTTGTATGTATGTACTTAGTATCGCTCGGTGTCCAACTTGCTACCTTTTTTAAATAAATTTGGGACTAAATATAACATGCTGTAAAAACTATTGGAATCGATTCAGTTACTAATTCTGATAAAACTATATTCATTTTCGCAATATACTAAAAATAATGTTGTAGATCACTAGCTTCTGTCCGCAGCTTCTGTCCGCAACTTCTGTCCGCAACTTCTGTCCGCAACTTCTGTCCGCAACTTCTGTCCGCAACTTCGTACCTATTCATCACTTCGTTTCCGCTTAGCGTTCCTTCCGGCTTATTTTTCTTTTTGTTCGGCTCCTTAGGGTCTTAGCGCGATGTTATACAACGTGTAACGTTAAACGCGCAAAACCTCAGACACCCCAACTGATTTTTAATTCAATTGACCTATTTCACAGAGAAAATAAGTCATTAAAAAATTGTAAAGGTTTTATTTGCTGTTTTAGTTTTATTGGCGATTCTGATCGTTTCTTGCGTCTACAATGACGCTTTACCGAGGGAGGAGTCGTCACCGCCGGGCCGCTGCGCCGCGCTGACATTGGCTTGCTTGACCTATTAATAAATAGACACGGCAACGTTTTCAATGAAGATTTTTTGAAAAATGTGACCTATATTAAAAAGTGGTTCAATTAATTCTGCTCGTTATTCTGATCAAACTATTTTCAGGTTTTGCGCATTTAACGTTACACGTTGTATAGCCCATCCCCAAGAATTGGGCAAATTTTTCAAATTACAAACAAACAAAAATTACCTCTTTATAATATTAGTGTAGATAGTGTAGAAAACGGTTACAATTTTGAAACAGGAATCAATATTTACTAACATCAACTTTTTTATAAGGATTTTTCATTTTACACGAAACCTTATAAGGCGCATTTTCCCCCGCAGGGCATAACGATTTTTCCAAAGTTTAAAGTCTAATGGTTTTTTGTGTTGTCAAAATGAAAACGATTGTCAATAGAATATGTCTATGGCTTGCATGTTAATTGCTCAAAACACCCCTTTTTAGCAATTAGGGCGCAAATCATACTCAACTTCTGTAAATAGTATAAAACGTTGTCGCTTTTCCTGTCTGTCTGTATATCTGAACTCCTTATTTAGAGCATTTTTTCCGGAAGGTTTATGTGTATGTTACATTAATATTTAACTTAGACATCTATCTATTTCTATCTGTCTGTCCGTCTGTGTGTCTGTCTGTCTGTGTGTTTCTGTCTGTGTTGTGTATTTGTGTCTGTTTATCTATTTCTATCTTTTATGTATTTTGGTTTTTGTCAGTGTGAACCGTTTTGCTGTCTGTAAAGTAAATAAATAAATTATTATTATTTATAATAGCTCAGAAATATCGAAGTTTTCAAACATCGGCAAGCGTTTAGTTTTATTCTAAAGGAATATTTTCTCACAACAATCATTACTAGATTTTACACTCATCGTATGGAAAATAACTCGTCTTTTTATTAACTCACATTTTCCCCATGACTAACCATCAGGCAAGCAGATCGCTAGCTATTCAATTAGATGACAAGTCATTTAATGCAATTATCGGTTATTAAGTCATTCACGGTCCTTTATGTGTAGGTGGCAATGATGATACGACAATAAGATGCGTTCTGATATTGAAAACAAGTTACAAGATTCAAGCTTGAAGCAAACAACTGCGCGGCAGGCCCAGAAAGAGATGAAGGGATGACAGGGACTCCTTGAAGGATTGCTCCACAATCACATTAGACCGGGCAAAGTGGAATAAGGGAAGGGATGCCTTTGCCCAGAAGTTGGACTGGACAACACGGCTATACAGGGTTATTTGTAAAACACCAACAACCTCTTAAGAGGTCATTGTACTCATCATTATGAACAACTTTTACTAGGGACCAAACCTGAAATCGCAAAAAAAAACAGCTGTTTTTTTTAGGGAACAGCTGATTTTTTTGTCGTGACCTCTTAAGAGGTTGTTGCTGTTTTACAAATAACCCTGTATAATAATTAATAATAATAAGCTTACAGCAAGAGAGTAGTGGTGGCCCTCTAGTAACGACCGCGACTTACGAGTTATTGGTCGCAGGTTCGACCCCCTGACAAGTGTTTTTATCATTTCAACTGAAATACGTCCACTGCTGTACCCTAATTGTGTAACATGCTATCAAAATCTATCCGAATCATTTTGAACATCCCAGCTAACCCATTGCTTTATACGAGTATGTTCGAAAAATGCGTCCGGTCAACAGCGTAAATGACGCAATGAATGTTGTTGAACTGTCAAATGAAACCCATTACTACTGATAGTGTGTTACGCAATCACCCGTTGGATATACGCCTCCCCCGAGCACCACCGACCGGCTCTGTGCTTCCCGCATCCAGCAGATGCTTTCCTTTGTGTAAATTATTTCATCACCACTGCCCTCACAACGGTGAAGGAAAACATCGTGAGGAAACCGGTATGTCCTAGAACCAAAAAAAAATCGAAATCATGTGACTTCCACCAACCCGCACTGGGCCCGCGTGATGGATGACGTCACGGCCCATTCCCTTTCTAAGAGAGGAGGCCTGTGTCCCAACAGTGGGAAGATTATACAACATGTAACGTTAAATGCGCAAAACCTGAAAATAGTTTGATCAGAATAATGAGCAGAATTAATTGAACCACTTTTTAATATAGGTCACATTTTTCAAAAAATCTTCATTAAAAACGTTGCCGTGTCTATTTAGTAATAGGTCAAGCAAGCCAATGTCAACGCGGCGCAGCGGCCCGTTGACGACTCCTCCCTCGGTAAAGCGTCGTCGCAGACGCAAGAAACGATCAGAATGGCCATTAAAAATAAAACAGCACATAAAACCTTTACAATTTTTTTAATGACTTATTTTCTCTCTGAAATAGGTCAATTCAATTAAAAATCAGTTGGGGTGTCTGAGGTTTTGCGCATTTAACGTTACACGTTGTATAATAGTGTTTGGTCCAACCTATGTTCCGCCGACACCACGCTTGAGGCTTGAGGTATACCTTTATACCCCTTAAAAAGAATAAAATATAGATTTTTCGAAAGCGATCCACGATTGCCGGAGATATTGCGTAACATGTTCCCAAAAAAAAAGTACAGTCGAATTAAAAACCTTTTCGAAGTCGATTAATAAGACAATGAATTTTGTTGAATAGTCAAAATGAAAGGGATTGTCATTACGAGTGCGTGACGCAATTAGGGTGTTCATCATACATGCGCGTTCTTGTGAGTAACGAAGCTGATCTTTTGGAAGGAAATCAGCAGTAAGGTCAGTGTTTCTACATGAATTGTTCTCTGAATACTTTTTCACCTAGGTAACTTAACAGTTATTTACACAATAGGTTTAAACTTTTTTTGTATTTGTGCCACCAAGGGGAAAAACACGATTGTATTTTTTGTCCAAATCGCGTAAATGCTTTTGCAGTTTTTAACGATCAATTATATAATTATTTATCATCAGCAACAATACCAGTGTAACTTCATGTGTCCTTTGGAAGGCGGGCGTGCCGGGGGACTGTCTTATGTAATGTTGACGTTTAAAAAGTGCTGATTGGAAACTTTTTGAAGTAAAACTTCTTTACGCAAGCTTGACTTGGGGAGTAAGCTGGCGAACGCGTTACGACAGCGTTACGAAAAGTGTGATCGGGCGAGGCGAACGGGAGTAGAGTGGGGGATATAAGCAAGAGAGAGCAGTGCGCGCGCTCATTTTCTTTCTCTCTACCTAATAATGTATATGTATATACATGTATACAACGTGTAACGTTAAATGCGCAAAACCTCAGACACCCCAACTGATTTTTAATTCAATTGACCTATTTCAGGGAAAAAATAAGTCATTAAAAATTTTGTAAAGGTTTTATGTGCTGTTTTAGTTTTACTGGCCATTCTGATCGTTTCTTGCGTCTGCGACGACGCTTTATCGAGGGAGGAGTCGTCACCGGGCCGCTGCGCCGCGCTGACATTGGCTTGCTTGACCTATTAATAAATAGACACAGCAACGTTTTTAATGAAGATTTTTTGAAAAATGTGGCCTATATTAAAAAGTTGTTTAATTAATTCTGCTCGTTATTCTGATCAAACTATTTTCAGGTTTTGCGCATTTAACGTTACACGTTGTATATTATACATATATGCAGACGCGGACAAAGTCGCTGGCAGAAGCTCCACTCTTTTTAAAACTAATATTTGTTTTACCTAGTAACTGAATAAACTGAAATTGTTTCAGTGCCATTATGTAGGAATACCCTGGGTGGACTGTGTGAAAGATAATTTATATGGATAGAAAATGACTACCGAGATGACGACTAGGTACTAGAAAAGTATGAAAGAAAAGACGTGTTGCACCGACACCAAATAAATTGGAGGAATGATGAAGTAGAAACCCTTTAGACAATTTACTCGTATTAAATGCTCTCTAAAGTAAAAACCCGAATATTACTAAACTAGCTTTTGGCCGCGACTTGATTCGCGTGTAATGTCTTGCTCCCCCGACCCATCCAGCGGGGTAATTGCGTAACACACTATCAGTAGCAATGGGTTTCATTTTGACAGTTCAACAACATTCATTGCGTTATTTACGTTGTTGAGCAGACACATTTTTCGAACATATGGAGCAGTGGATTAGCTATATGCTTCAACATGATTAAAATTAAGATTAATAGTGTGTTACGCAATTAGGGTCCCGTTCCGTCGCCTGCCTTTTCTTTATGATCGCCTCTTCAGGGTTCTAGCTTAATGTTAAACAACCTTCCTTTATTACTCAAGAATTGTGCTACCAAATGGAAAAAAAAACAAACTTGACTGGTAGTTCCAGAGATTAGCGTGCTTAAACAAGCAGATATACAAAATCTTCAGCCTCATTATTAGTTTAGATTAAATGACTAACTATCCTCCTGAGTCCGCCATATTTATACCTCGAGATGTCGGAGAGGCCGGTTGTCCTTAATAACGAACAAAATGGGAGATGGCCCTAAGTCCTGAGATTATACAACATTTGAATTCTCATTGGTTGACTAAATCAGGTGTAGCAGCGCCGATTTTTAAACGAAAAACTAATGTGTGTGTTAGGAAGTACGTTCGGTTATTACAAATGTATATCAGGACTTATACAACGTGTAACGTTAAATGCGCAAAACCTGAAAATAGTTTGATCAGAATAACGAGCAGAATTTATTGAACCACTTGTTAAAAAAAGGTCACATTTTTCCAAAAATCTTTATTAAAAACGTTGCCGTGTCTATTTATTAATAGGTCAAGCAACCCAATGTCAACGCGGCGTTGCGGCCCGGTGACTACTCCTCCCTCGACAAAGCGTCGTCGCAGACGCAAGAAACGATCAGAATGGCCAGTAAAACTAAAACAGCACATAAAACCTTTACAATTTTTTTAATGACTTATTTTCTCTCTGAAATAGGTCAATTGAATTAAAAATCAGTTGGGATGTCTGAGGTTTTGCGCATTTAACGTTACATGTTGTATATATCAGGACTTTATGGCATACGATTTGTCCGTTATAATGACCTCAGGGACTGAGGATTCAACGTGGCAATGGATGCAGACTATTCCTACAAATTGACTTAATATCCGTATTTTCCCACTTTGAAAATTAGCTAAACTTTAATTGGTTTTAATAGTTTAAAAGCACACAAAGTGGGAAAAACACGAATTATTTTTTTATTTTCTAAATATTTAGGATATTCAACCAATTTATATAACGATTAGTGGTCACGGTATTAATTCGCGTTGCTAGATTTTGGGCAAAACCATTTTTAAAAATTGCATTTTTTTGATGAAGAAGTGGCAATTTATTTACTTAATAATCCGTGACGTTTATTTATTTATTTAAATGCCTTAAAACTATAATCACAGGTCTAAACCTAATGCGATAGTCAAGTCACGCACACATAATTAAAAATAAAGATCATTGTTTATAACATACTAGCGGCCCGCCCCGGCTTCGCACGGGTGCAATGCTGATCACTACATAGTGTAAAACACAGTCGCTTTCCGCTGTCTGTCTGTCCCTATGTATGCTTAGATCTTTAAAACTGCTCAACGGATTTTGATGCGGTTTTTTTTAAATAGATAGAGTTATTCAAGAGGAAGGTTTATATTTATAATACATGCATAATACAGTAGATAAACACATAATTTTAGAGCCATTATTTCTCGTAAAAAGTTAAGGTTAAAAAATGTTTATTGTGGGTTATTCCTAAGAGATAGACATATACCATTGCGGACTTTTTTGTAGATCTTTTTAAGGTGTACAATACTGTAGTACATTATTTAGATCTATCTCGAAGGGTTCAGCCAGCGTTTACAATGTAAGCGCAAAAAAATGTGTTTATTTACGACATCACATTAGAAACCTCTAAAATTATCAGTGTTTCTCTACTATATTATGCATGTTTTATACAAATAAACCTTCCTCTTGAATCAATCCATCTATTAAAACAAACCGCATCAAAATCCGTTGCGCAGTTTTAAAGATCTAAGCATATACAGCGTGTAACGGAAGGGGGGGTATCAACCCTGAAGGAGGTGAATGTGCTCATGAAACTCAACAACTTTCCCCAAAGAACATAGGTCGAAATATGAAAAAAAAATTTGGCCCTCCCATAGTAAATCAATCAGCTGGTAGTCAGTTTTGTAAGGGAGGGCCAAATTTTTTTTTCATATTTCGACCTATGTTCTTTGGGGAAAGTTGTTGAGTTTCATGAGCACATTCACCTCCTTCAGGGTTGATACCCCCCTTCCGTTACACGCTGTATAGGGACAGACAGACAGGGAAGTGACTTTGTTTTATACTATGTAGTGATTGTGAAGAATAGTAGTTTTGCGAATTCACCTCAGTGTTGTTGTTATCACTGTTACTGACTGCGTTATTGGTCTAGCGATCGCATGGCAAGCACAACTGCTAAGCATGAGTTCTATTCCCAGGTCGGGCAAAGTGTTATTGGGCTTTTTCCATCAGGAATTTCTCAGTAGCAACTCTGAGTGCTGGATTTGTGCCCGGTTGGTGGTAGGCTCGCCCCCTATTACATTTGGGACTTCTAAACATAACTTCGGGGATTTCAGGCGTGATATTACGTGGAATTGTTAATATCTACCTAGTCTTAGCTACTACTAGGTATTGAATTTTGATATTATATGGCAGCATTCGTAGTAGCTCCACTATCAATAACACTAGTTTACAAAATTTAACTTTTTGTCAACTATTTAAATGAGACACAATTACTTTTTCTATTGTTACCGAATCTTTAGGAGATTTCGCGACATCGGAGCGGATATGAATGTATTATACACATAAATCTTCAAAAGTAAAAACTCCGGAATAAATATTCTAAATGATGGTGAAAACCGCATCAAAATCCGTTACGTAGTTTAGAATAACAACGCGGACACACAGACAGAGACAGAAAAAGTAAACTGTTATGTGAAAATATTTTTTTTTGTTTTTTTTTTTTGGTCAGTGTCGTTGTATGTTGATCTAAATATGATTCGCAACCGTTTTTACATAGTATATATTTTTATTGAAAATATAACAGCCGTGCGATTCTGTAACCATCTCACCGTGAAAGCTTGGGTGAAGTGAGCGTGGAGTAAGCTGTCATTCTAGGGATTAACACTATTCACTTATGATTTCACGGTGAGATTTTTACAGAATCGACTAGCTGTACCGAATTTCCAACTAGGTATGACAAATTCTTAACATTTTAAAACCTACAAAGTACTGAATTTTGTTAACATATTTTTAATGTGAATGTAGAAAGAATGTGGGTATCTCGATTTCGGCAAAATTCGTAAGAGTTACAAAACTTAACGCGAATCCGAAGGCCGTCTTCCTAAATTCTTTTAAATACCGTTGCATGGACGCAGTTTTGCAATAAAATGTATACGTTCAATATTAAAATGACACCTCCGATGTTGTGCGGTGGTTACATAAAGGTCTTTATTGATTATAACTGATGATTTATTGATTAACGACATTACGTCTGCATTCCCCGAAAAGGCTGTCAGAGGTGTGTTGTACACCACGTTTCACCATTTGTGTCTGTGTACAGCTACAGATCGGGGTGCTACTTAGAAATTCGGAATTCCTAATGGATAAACCGTGAAAGACGCGCTAGCGGTCACTAAGCTAACATCATCATCTTCATCTGCCTGTACTGCCGCAGTAAGCGAAAAAGACGCATATCGGCCAAAAATGTAAAGAAAAATAAACCTTACTAAACAAAGAAGGCGCATCCATTAAGGCTCATTTTTCTCCATCCCCTTTCGGCAGATGCGCCCATTTTACTTAGGGCGGCAGTGTATTTTCTCAACTACGTTGGGTTACGGCTTCCAATGTCACTGGATGCAGCTAAATACCAGTATTTTACATGGAGCAACTGCCTATCTGACCTCCACAACCAGTCACTGGGAGAAACTGACACGACACCTCTTGGTAAGACTGGTTGTTAGACTTTCGGGCTTCTGAATATCCGTAACAACTGCCAAAGATCTATAAATGACTCTCAGAGTGAAAAGCGTAGTGTTTTGTTCTCGTTTTTTGTTAAACCTTAAGCAGGATTAGCGCTTATCACGATATGGTCTTGTATGTACCGCACGTTGGTGGACCTTGAGAGCATACGGCCTAGCGTAGTACGGTGTTTCAATAGAATATGAGGGCAGCTTGTACAGCATAGTATATCAGAAAGATGTGGTCAAATTCAAGGGTGTGGTACAGACCATCAAACTGAATAACTTTTTCCAACATCGTAATCGCGAAAAAAATATCAACTGTCCCATACAAAACTTCAATAGCTACTCGCTACAAAAATGTATTGCGGCTAATTATTTTGTCTCTGGTCCCACGGAGAAAGTTGTTCAGTTTGATGGTCTGTACTGTAAGACTTCCTGAATAATTTGACCACACTTTTCCGATGCATGCTGAATGCTGTATACTGCGGGTTAATTGACGCCACTGTTGGTGCAATGGTTAAGCGATTGACTGCTGCGCTTCGTGTCGCGGGTTCGATTCCCGCACGGAACAAATATTTGTATGACCTACAAGTAGTTGTTCCGGGTCTGGCTGTTTGTGTATGTACTTTAAATGTTTGTAAACGCACCCACAATACAGGAGAAATTCCTAGTGTGGGGCAACGTATTTTTACAAAAAAAAAAAAAATGCGTAGCGCATAAAATGAAAGATGAACGCGTTTTCTTTCATTTTGACAGTTCAGACACGTTCATTGCGTTATTTACGTTGCTGACCAGACACGTATTTCAAACATATGAGGCAATGGATTAGCAATATCTTTCAAAATCATTTAGATAGTGATTGATCGTGTGTTACGCAATTAAGGTGCAGGTATGTAAACTGTAAGGTAATATACTACTACAATAACAAAGATGGCCTAGAGGGACAATCTGTAAAGATCTAGGTTAAAACGATCCGCGTTTAAACACGTTAGGGCCCTTTCCCACGGCAAGATCCCGTTTTTGCAGGTACGGTTTTCTGCAGGATCCCGTTTAGTAGTGTACGTGTTTAAATATACATATTCACACGAGTATCCTATTTGCCGGATACTGCAAGCAGGATGCATGTGTGAATATGTATATTTAAAGCAAACTCGTGGCTGCGGAAAGGTTGAGGGTGGACGAGACCAATCTCCCGGCCCGCAGCAGGCGCACCGGGCGTCGGCGGAGGGCGGATAATGCCCTCTTCCAGCCCCCCTAAATGGGTCCAGGGGCGACGGACTTGGGGACGTCCGTCGCCCCCCACACATCAGTACCCGAGGCGGCGGCGCGTAGTGTTCCACGCACACCCACCCCTCTTAGACGTCGCGGGGGGAGTTTAACACCTCACTGCCCCCCCGACCCGAGGAGGCCTGCAGAGGCGGGCCAGCACCAGCCGGGGGTTGCGGAAGTATCGTTCGTTCCCGCGACCCCCGGCGTAGGTGAGAGAGGGAACACCGGGGTGGTTTTTTGTCAGTAAGAGTCTGACAGACCCCGCCGCCCGCCCCAGGGCGGCGGACATCATCAAAAACTCAAATAAAACTTTTAGATCGCAAAATTGTATATTCGTGTCAGCAGTACAGCGCTGCGGTTCTTACGATTACGAGCGCCCTCGCTGAAGAGTCAGGGCCTCGATGTGTGAAGTGAGGTACGGTATCTGATATGAGCGCGGGGAAGGGAGTCTCCTTTCTATACGTAGTACTATTATGTATCCTGTGCACACGGGTTATTGTCACCGTGTGCGTAAATTAATGTGTTGGTCGAACGGGTACGAATAGCAAACGCTAAGCTGTTTGTGTGCGTAGGACATACCCACATATACCAATAACTAATATACCAATGTATAGTAATCATAACTGAATGAGTTCCATGATGTTGTTTTTATTTTTGTCTTATAAGACAAAGTCAAAGTCAAAGTCAAAGATTTATTTGCAATAAAATATGGTTACAAAAGTTCTTAAAATGGTAGGTAATACAAAAATAAAAACAATTATTAATTTATTTCTCGTTCGTTTTATTTAACGTTTGAGTGCGTAACTATTCATAACGACACAGCTATCCGTGTATGTGTAATGTAAACCGAATAGGTTTGCTTTGTGTACACACAAAAAATCTATACTTACTAATATTATAAATGTGAAAGTTTGTCTGTTACTCATACGTAAAAACGGCTGAACGAATTTGGATGAAATTTGGCACATGGGTAGACCATCACCTGGATTAGGAAATAGGATACTTACTTATCCCGATATTCCCACTGGATCGAGACTTATACCGGTGAAACCGCGGGGCGCAGCTAGTTAAATAATAATAAAACGATAGTATACTGGTAGTATGGGGGGTTCGGAACCTTTAATGCGCGAGAGCCACTCGCACTTGGCCCATTTTAAAATAAAATTTCCCTCTTACAATTTCTCCTGTACTATGTGCGATACATTTCTAACGTGCAATGACTCCCTCACTACATCTGCAGCGTATTAGCGTTACTCACTTGGAATGACAATTGCATTCATTCTAGCAGATAAAAAAAAAAACATTTAAAAATATTTAATATTTTATTGGAACAAAAAACAGCCGTGCGATTCTGTAACCATCTCACCGTGAAAGCTTGGGTGAAGTGAGCGTGGAGTGAGCTGTCATTCGCTAGGGATTAACACTATTAAGTGCTCACTTCACTTATGATTTCACGGTGAGATTGTTACAGAATCGACCGGCAGGTTCACAAATTTTGCAGAGTTTGTTAACTGCTGCATCAGTTTAAAATATTATGCATTAGTTTATAATATTACTTTAATATATTATCAGTGCGGGTTGGTGGATGTCACATGACTTCGAATTTTTTGTTCTAGGACCTGCTGGTTTCCTCACTACGTCTTCCTTTATCGTTTTGAGAGCAATCGTGACGGAATAAACTACACAAAGTAAAGTGCCCGTCTGAGTTCAAACCGACAACCATTCGGAAGAGTTACCACTGGGCCGATGGTACTGCAAGTATCACGATTAGGTACTTATGTAGATATTTTATGCGTGGTCATGTGGTGTGGTGAAACGCCCATTAAATGGTGGGAATTACAAAATGTATGTAATACAGACAGGCCTCACTTGACTCGCCTTTCAAGCTTCATGCGAATTTAGTGGTTCGTGCACGCATTTAGTATAGAACTCGTGCCGATCTGAGCGACACGTTTTCTATATTAATGCTTGCATAAATTATTACATTCCACAATTTAAACTTAGGTAACTTATTACCAGTGATCGGATAATCGGATGCTTATATACCAAAAAATGAACGAAGACGGCGCATTACTTTCTGCCTACTAAAAGTTGCCTCTGGGAGAATAATAATTTTATAATAAAATTTTACTTTTTTTTTTTTTTTTTTTTTTCATTCTACTGTTTTGATGCAATAAAATAATAATCATGGACCGTACAAAAATCTCTAAAAATGACACGACTCAGTCGACCCCCACCCGTAATGTGAATATTAACAGAGGCAATAAAAGGTCCGCCAGTACATCACCATCTGCGTCATCACCTGTTTCATTACACATCACATCAGATAAAGAAGAACTGCGGACTATCATCCAGGAGATAATTAAAGCAGAGTTTAGCGAGATGTTGACCCAATTTAACAAAAAGATGGTTAGCACAATGAATAACGAACTGGAAACAGTCAAAGCAGAAATTAAGGAGATTATCGAATCAATGAAGTTCATTAACAAGCAGTTTGAGGATTTTGAGAGTAGCCAGAAGGCTTCTAACGAAATTATACGGAAACTGGAATTAGAAAATGTGGAACTGAAGGCATCAATGGGCAATCTTCAAGTACGCATCAATAACTTGGAGCAACAGTCTCGATCGAATAATTTGGAGGTACAATGTATGCCAGAAACCAAGAACGAGAATGTGTACTCAATTATCACTCAACTCGGCCAGGTGGTTAACTGTGATATTCAGGAGAAAGACATATTGCACTGTACACGAATTGCAAAATCCAACCCATCCAGTACCCGCCCCAGGTCTTTGGTCGTTCAATTGGCATCCCCAAGGTTGCGTGATCAGCTTCTAGCATCCACTTTGAAGTTCAACCAAAACAACCCTAACGGAAAACTAAACTGTGGCCACTTGGGTATCACCGGCAACAAGTCACCGGTCTATGTTGTTGAACACTTGTCTCCTACGAACAAAGCACTTCACGCAGCGACCAGAGTTAAGGCCAAGGAAGGGAACTACAAGTACGTGTGGGTCAGAAACGGCAAAATATTTGTGAGGAAAGAAGATGGCGCGGGATACATATTAATTAAGAACATGAGTAGCCTAAGTAAAATTATATAATTTATTGTTAATATTACTATTAGAAGCATGAGATATAACCTATTTATTGTAAAATTCAACAATTTAAGGATCTATTACCAAAACTGTAGAGGTTTAAGAACGAAAACAAACACTTTTTGCTATAACCTCGGCTGTGAAGATTATGATGTTCTAATATTGACCGAAACTTGGCTAAATAGTGGTATAGTCAGCAGTGAGCTCTTTGATAATAGATACGTTGTTTATAGAAGAGATAGGGAAACAACTGGCTTTCACCCCAATAAAGACGGAGGGGGAGTTTTGATAGCCGTTTCAACAAAAATCAACTCGAAACGTATTGACAGGTGGCAAAGTTTATGTGAAGATCTCTGGGTTACTATCGATATTTCAACTACGCGACAACTAGCTCTCTGTGCAGTCTACCTTCCTCCACCAGTATGTTTATCAACAATTGAACATTTCATCGATCACTGTAATAATGTGTTCGAAACAACTGACATCCCAATCTGTATAGCAGGGGACTTTAACTTGGGCACAATAAACTGGACCCCGAGGGCAATTAACAGTTCGCTTCCCATCACATCCTTAAGACTGTTAGAGTTTTTGGAGGTTAGCAAGCTAACACAGCACAATCTTATTAGGAACAGTTCTGCGCGCGTTTTGGACCTAGTCTTATCTACAGTGCCTTCTTGCACAGTGAGTGAAGCCACTGTCTCTTTGAGTACAGTTGACAAACTCCATCCACCACTTGATCTTACTCTTTCGTTGCTTAAGGAAAATGGTCTGCCATACAATCAACATAACTCGAGGAAAAACTTTCACAAAGCTGATTATGGAAAGATTAAATCCTATTTAAACGAACAAGACTGGGATCAACTATTTGCAAGCCAAAATGATGTGGATGGCAAGGTAAGTGTGTTCTATGATATCTTAAACACGGCCATAAATAAATTTGTTCCAAACTGTAAGCCACTACCCAGTCGCTACCCCCCATGGTTTGATAAAACCATAATAAAAACTCTCAAAGAAAAAAATAAGCTAAGACTGCGGTTCAAGATTTACAAGAATCCGCGAGATGAAATAGAACTCAAATTAATTGCAAAACGTTGTCAAAATTTATCTAAAAATTTATACAGCTTTTATATGAACAACCTAGAATCAGGAATCAAAGATAATCCCAAACTATTCTGGACACACGTTAAGGCTAAGCGCGGAGGATCTAGTGTCTATCCACTGACAATGACTAACGGACAGACTACAACGTCTAATGGCTCAACTGTTTGTGACCTTTTTGGTAATTATTTCTCATCGGTTTACTCCCCTAAAAATAACACAGAACCTAAGAATAACTCAAGCTATCTTAATTCGCTGGAAACTAATAGCCAGTGCCTTACAACTCCAGACTTGGACATGGATACTTTACTCAGAAAACTGCAATCTTTGAACATCGGAAAAGGAGCTGGACCTGACGGAATCCCACCGTTGTTTATTTCTACCTGTGCGCAGGTACTGGTCTCCCCGCTACTAAATATATATAAAATGTCACTAGCCACCGGATCTTTTCCATCCGAGTGGAAAAAAGCCAAAATCGTTCCGGTACACAAGTCGGACAAAAAAGAGACCATCTGCAACTATCGGCCCATTGCCATTCTTTCCACTTTCGCCAAGGTATTCGAGTCAATGATCTGTCCCCATATCCAACACCATTTCAGGCTTTATCTTAGCAATCACCAGCATGGTTTTGTAGCGTCAAGGTCTACTGCCACAAACTTAATGTCTTTTACAGAGTCCTTGATAGAAACTATTGACTCAAATAAGCAGTTTGATGTGATATACACCGATTTCAGTAAGGCGTTTGATAAACTGTCCCATTCCATATTGATAAAAAAACTGGCTACATATGGTATCACGGGACCCTTACTGAAATGGTTGGAATCATACCTCGCTAACCGTGAATTTTATGTAGTGGTAAATGGTTTTCGCTCTACCAACAACTATCCCATGACTTCCGGTGCCCCACAGGGTTCCCACTTGGCTCCCATTTTATTTATCATTTTTATAAATGATCTTCCTAACTGCCTTCAATTTTCAGAGTGTTTTTTGTACGCGGATGATTTAAAGATTGCAAGGAAAATCGAATCATCAAATGACGTTGAGCTTTTGCAGGATGATTTGAACAGAGTAAATGAATGGTGCAAGAATAACCAAATGGAATTGAACTTCAATAAATGCAGCCACCTGTCATTTTCTAGAAAGGTTCACCCCACCCATTCGAGCTACTTTATAGACAATCATAAAATTCATGAAGTAGAGACTATAAGGGATCTAGGAGTCTTATTTGATAAAAAAGTTACTTTTATCCCCCACATCGAAAACACTATTAAAAAAGCCTCCAAAATGTTAGGATTTGTGCTACGCAATACCAAGGGTTTCAAACAGGTCAGCACTAAAAAATTGCTATATAATAGCCTTGTACAGAGCATACTAGAGTACTGTAGCGTTGTATGGAGACCTCATTACGCCACTCATAAGCTTCTCCTAGAAAGGGTCCAGAAACGATTTCTATGGCACCTTGCTTTTTCCAAAGGGAAAAGCAAGCAGCTGCCCTCCTATGTGTCCCGTCTGCAAACTTTCAAGATGCTCTCGCTATCGACCCGAAGAGAAGTTATGGATGCAATGTTTCTGTACAAACTCCTCAGAAAGCAAATAGACTGTCCACAGTTACTAAGCCTCATCAAGTTTCGTGCCCCAACCCGCTATCCCCGACAACCCATCACTCCGTTCCACCCGCCCCTGCGTAGAACTGTCCTAGGTGCTAACTCACCGATACCGAGAATGTGCAAAATCCTTAACAGCTGTAGTGACCTGATTGACGTACACCACGATAGCAAAGGGAAATTTTGCAAATTAATTATTAAATACTATTCGCACAGCTAAGGTATAATCTGTATTGCAAATTTGTTTGTTAATTTATATAGTTTTTAACATTATTTAATTTTTAATTGATAATTTATTTAATTTATTAACTCTAAATTATTATCAACTGTAAACCAAATATTTAATCTTAGTTTAATTTAATTTATTTGTCATTCAATTCCCAATCAATGTAATATTCTTTATTTTTTAATTAATTTAATTCTAGTCTTTGTGTATTTTAAATTGCTAGATGCATGCTTAGTAAAACGTATACTCTAAATATATAGTGCATGTGGTGTTAGCCTGTAAGTGATTGTTGCACTTACAAATGTATATCGCGTAATTTTAAGAAATGAAATGTGCAAACAATTGTAGGCTGACCTATTAAATAAATAAATAAATAAATAAAAACTTCTTTCCACGAAAGAATAATATGGACATTCCTTTCTGAATAAATAAGTAATCCCAGGTGCCCGGGATTGAAAATTTTTGAAAAAACAACTATAACAAACTTAATGAAATTATCTTTATTTTGATCAAAACAAATGGAATATCAATAAAAAATTATAATGTGCACAATGTGGTCAAGTAGTGGAAATTGATTTATCTATCTAACAGATTAGTGATCGAATCGGCTCCACCGTACTCTTTAACCCGGTCGTACGAAATTTCACAGTTTGAATAGCGTATAATTGTTGTTATGTAAAACACTATCACAAAAACCCAAACCCAGCAAACGCATCGTTTTTGAGAAATACTATCATGAAGTTATAGAAAATTCAACATATTTACACTACAAAGCTGACATTTTAGCACAGATAATGTTGTACATACATTATCAGTCGTACTCCTAGGTCGTTCCGTTTTACGTTCAGACAAAGTGAGAGCGGATTTTGTTCATTTATTCATCTGGTTTTACTCTAAATACCGTAATATCCAGGTAACATTTTTAACAATCTCAGGAATTTCAAACGATTCCGGGATCCGGGACTCTGAAAGGCATGTTCGTATTATTACTTCGTGGGAATAAAAGTGAAGTTTAGGTATATTAGCGTCCGATTATCCGATCACTGCTTATTACTATCTGTTGCCTGCGACCAAGAAATGACGTCATCTGCGTGTATGGTGTATTTATTTTATTATACAGGATGAAACTGAAATCTTGCGACAATTCGAAATAGGAGGTGTAGTAACTGTTACGTAATCATGATAAATTGTCATTCCCCAAATCTAAATTCTAGAAAAAAACCGTGTCATGATCGTCTTAGATAGTGCAAACTAAGTTATTGCCTTCAAGTGGATACGAATTATTGCCGTTCGAGTTTTTTTTTTTCAAATTAATTTATACGAATGAGAAAATTAAAGTATCAATTTCAGCGCGCGCCCGATAAGCAATCCATTCACAGCCGTCGCTCGCCTACGAGCACGTTGTGTAACGAGTAACATGCTCCTTTTACTTGATAAAACGTTGAATTTGATATTTTAATTTGTCGCATCTATTCGATTTCATCCTATTGTACACACAGCAAAATACATGGAGAAAAGATAAAAAACCGGTCAATTGCGTGTCGGGCCACGCACAATGAAGGGTTCCGTAGTTGGAATTAATTTATCCCAAGAACAAAATTAATGTAAGTTGGTCGACTATTCCTCTTGAACTTGTAAAGCCTACTTAGCTGTGATAGTCTTCCTTTTAATTTCGTTATATATATATACTACTGCCGTGAAATCTTGCACTTATCCAAAAACAACCATTTAGCTGGCTTTGGGACGACATGACTCTTACAAAAATCAGCACTTTAAAACTTAAAATCACTAGATCGAAAAATTGTTTTCACAAACCCGCCATATTTTTGAAAGACCTATCCATCGATACCCCACACCATGGGGTAGACGAGTAAAAAAAACATCTCCATTTCACGTGTAGAGGAGGCACCCTAAAAATCACCACCACTATGTCGGCGCGATTAATATGTAAATCCATGCCAAATTATAGCTTTCTAGTACTAAGAGTCTGAGCTAAGCTGCGTACGGACCCAGAACCTCGAACGGACGGGAATCGAACCCAGGACCTCGTGCTCAACAGTAGCACCCCTTTTTTTTTTGGGTGGGAAATTATCAAATAGCTTCTCCCGCTCTGGGCGGAGCGGGAGGGCGTGTCAGACTTTTACTGACTAAAAGCCACCCGTGTTCCTTCAGTTGCCTGTGCCAAGGGCCACGGTAACTCTTTCGAACAATCCGCGACCCTGGCAGACAGTACCACCCCTTAGAAACGATTTTACACTTGAACAGATTTTTCTCCCACCTACTTCTCATTGTATGTCATACAAAGTTTCTCGTAAAACTAATTAATTAATTAATTACAGTCATACGTAACCTATGATATAATAATCGCAAGAAATCATCAGTGAGCGTGAACGAGGTGGTTTTCTTGTAAGCTTGTTCTTATTCACATGGCATATGAATCAGGTCGTGCGACGTTGAGTTTCCTATCACGCCTAAAAACCCGAAATTCAAAAATCCCCTTAAAGGTGACAATATTATTTGACAGTTGAGGTTAAGTCTAAAACCTAAATTTTCGTCGATGATTTTTCTATTATAATGTACTCGTAAAAATGTAATTCGAAAAAGAATTGTTGGAAAAAATTATGAGACATACTTTTGATACGCTCTAAATATAGATGAATGTGGTACCTATTTATTGAGTATAGTGAATGATTGCGTAAGAATTTAACCTGAATAGAGTTTGTGTACACTTTCTCCAGATAGTTTTGGAACAGACTATAAGGGCTGTAATAGGGATGGAAAACATGACAGCAAAATCTCTGTTGATCAATGCGTGTGTGTCGTCAGCATTGTCTATCTTTTCCCAACTATGATGGTGCCGGCTTCCAGTCTAACCGGATGCAGCTGAAAACCAGTATGTCACATGGAGCGGCAATCCTGTTACTGGGTGACACGATACCCCTTGGTAAGACTGGCTGCTGTATTTCCTTCTGATGACGTCTTTGCTCTCAGAGCGGCAGACAAGGGCTGATATTATTATGGATTACTATTTCTAATGGGAATACGGATATGACATAATCTTGATACGCGTTATTATACGGCATTTTAATTAGTATATTCATTAATACTATATTAGTTATGTAAGTACTTGTGACGCAAATATAACGCTAGGATGTTTCCAATACAAATTGGTATCAACTTTTTACTATGATGTCTCGCAACATGTTTCTTTTGCTTAAACCACGTTCATACAATCGGTACCCTAATTGGGAAAAGCACTTAGAATGACAATAATAAATAGAAAAAAAAAATACCTTTCCTTTTGAAAATGAAAGGGATTTGAGAATCTTAAACAATCTCCATTGCGTTACTATTGCTATCAAGCTAAAGTATGTTTCAACTTTATACAGTAGGTAATGGATGAAAATTAAAAGCATTGTCATTCCAAGTGAGTAACGCAAGCAGGCTGCACATCATACACGCGCGCCGTTACACACCGGAGTTTTTATATGCCATAAAACGCATAATTATTGTAATATTGTGTGCGACACGCTGTTGTACTCACTACCTATGTAAAATAAGGTTGAGCACCACGATGACTGATTGGACATCAACTCGTGTATACAGCACAGCGTTTATTCTAACCAACATTTTTAGAAAAAAAAAAGCGTTTATTTGCGGCAAAGACAAAACACAGACACAAAAAAGAACAAGTTGGGTAAGAAATATGCGTCACATCCACGCAAAACGGCCAGCTTTCAGCATAATGCTGCAACCCTATGCAAGACTGAGCCTTGCGAGCGGTTTTTATGCTATTGAATGGAAAAATGTCGACAGCCCAACTGATGGTAAGTGGTCACCGCCGCCTATGCACATCTGCAACACCAGAGGCATCGCAGATGTATTGCCACCCCAGAGACGAAGCTGAAGCGTGCCATGTGTCTATACACCGGCACACATACCCTTCAAAACGGAACACAGCAACGCTTGTTCCGGTTGGAAGCGCTTGGCGGCAGACATGTGGTAGTACTTCCCTGGACGAGCTCCTTCACAAAGAACTCTACAACTCAATCAATCTGCTTAGCCTTTACAAAAATTTGTTGGGGCTGGTTTCTAGTCTAACCGGATGCAGCTAAATGCCAGTATTTTACATAGAGCGACTGCCTATGTAGGCAATCCAGTTACTGGATAACTTTATATCCCTTGGTAAGACTGGTTATTTATCAGACTTTCGGGCTTCTGACGACCAGTAACGATCATCAAAGATCTACGAATGACAGCCAGCACCAACGTAAGCCGTTGGTCCTGGCTTCCTGAGACACGGAGGGGTCTCAGTATGTAAAGATGATCAGTGATCCACGAACCGACCGCGGTAAGCGTAGATCTTCGATCGACCCGTGCGGCGTTATTACTTAGCCACGAGCCCCACAAAGAGTTCTATTACTATTAAACCACACATAAAAATCTCTGCCACTAGTGAGTCTTGTAACAATCTCATCAGAACTCGTTTATCAGTTTCCACACAAATTGTGATAAAAAGGAGGCCAATGTCTTTGGATCTGCGTTTGTATTCGTTAAATCAATGTTGTGTAACTTATAGTAGTTGGGTGTGAACCGCGCCTAATTCTGTGGACTGTACAGTCGATAACGTAATCAATGTCCTTTTTTGAGGTTCTAAGGTAAGAAAATATTTGTGCCCGTTTTTAGGTGACACGTAAATGAAACGTCCTGTTGGGTTTTCGAAGCTCGGTTTAACGACATAAAGGTGATGCCAACGTCAAAAGGACCTCTTTAATGGGCAGGATATGTCGCAAGAGTGGACGAGATCAGAACATCCAAACGTTTACTTGATAGCTAATCGGATGGCTGGATAAGTGGAAGGCGGCCCGAGCTTAGATGGTTGAATGGCGTAGACCAAGATATAAGAACTTTCGCAGGTCTGCTGGAAGAAATTTCTTAAGAAATAAGCAGTACCTTTGTACTCAAATTATTACTATGTCATATCCATATGTTTTTTACTGTGTGTACATAAATAATAAAATAAAAAAAATAAATAAATAAACTTTTGGAGTGAGAAATTGGAGAGAGAAAGCCGGAAATAGGTCACGTTGGAGAAATATACTCGACCAGGCTAAGGCCCGCACGCGGCTGTACAGCCTTAGGTGATGATGAAAGTCAAATGATTATCTACCGCTGATATGCGGTTGACTGTACAATTAAATAGTGTACAGTACAAGTTTCCTCTCAGGAATACTCAGAGCAGCTAAACGTTCAAACTGCTATAACAGATGAAATCATTCACAAAAAAACCGGTATAGTCATTCTTTCTCAAATTATACCGAGATCTAATTTGAGAAAAAAATGACTATCCCGGTAATTATACAGTTTTGAATGCCAGAATATCAATTTAGAATAATAAACGTTTTTTTTTTCTATTACTAACCACAATAATTAAGGCATTTACTGAACTGTAATAAATTCAATGTTGTGGTAAGTTTTTTTACTATATTTTCAAATCTCCCAGCAAAAGTATACGCTCCAGCAATTATTGTCTTCAAATAACGTTAAAGGACGAAACACGAAGATTACTGAAGCGCAAAACTTTACTGGTTTAACTGTACTACTACATCTCTTTTTGGACGATGTTTCACTCCAGCAATCACCGAAAAGGCAGAGTGTATATAATAGCAAACCCCCATTTCACCTGTTAAGTCCCGCATGCTATAGGAGTTGAGCCTTTAACCAGGCACAAATCCAGACTTCCGGCTATCCTGAGATAATCGTGGTCGAGTCTTATACTTAAACTGGGCTGAGAATCACATGAGACAGTTCCCTAAAACGCCCCCCTTTCGCCATTTCCTAGTGCTTTATCTGGGAAGCAGTGGCGCAACAAACTCCCTAGTAGGAAATACACGATAACGCTTTGCTTGACTGGAAATCCTACCCAGGGCAGTAGTCAAGCTGGCGAATACTAGACTAAGTTTTCGTCAGATTGAATATAACTAAACATTCGAAGCTATGTGACATCTACCGACCCGCATTGGGCCCGCGTGGTGGATTACAGTCCACTTTCTCTTAATGAGAGGAGTCCCATCTTCCAGAAGATTCTAGGCTGATTATGCTATGCTCACCGTGAAAACTTAAGTGAGCTGTCATTCCATCTTATTGACAGCTCACTTCACCAAAGTTTTCACGGTATGATTTTTACAGAATAGACCGGTTGGTAATGCTACGTGTCCAGGAAGACTGTGGGCTTGTTTGCCAAGCAATAACCAAAAATAGTCTTTCGAACTTCAGACCCCCTTATAATCTACCAACGTAAAATAACTAATTCACCTTCTAAGTTCGCTAACACCGCTAGGATTTTGTTCAGTCAAAGCTTACTAAGGTGACTAACCAAATTAACTTTAATTCGTCTGTCAAAGTTAAAAGTTAAGTCGTGAACTTATATGAGTCAGAGTGAATTAGTAAACATTGAAAAATACCTAAGAATTGATTGCCAAGTCATCATGAAAGCGAAAACGAAGTCATCATCTGCCTGCCTTTTCCCAACTATGTTGGCGTCGGCTTCCAGTCTAACCGGATGCAGCTGAATACCAGAATTTTACATGGAGCGACTGCCTATCTGACCTTCACAACCCAGTTACTGGGTAATACGATACCCCTAGGTAAGACTGGTTGTCAGGCTTCTGACTATCGTGACGACTGTCAAAGATCCACGAATGACAGCCGGGACCAACGGCTTAACGTGCTTTCCGAGGCACGGAGGGGTCTCGATATGTAAAGATGGTCGCCCATCCACAGACCAACCGCGGCAAGCATGGCTTAACCTGATCAATCGACCTGTGCGGCTGTTATTACTTAGCCACGGGCCCCTCGAAAGCGAAAAAGAAGTACGGACGAAAAAATCTTACGGAAGCAGAGTATAGCATAATCAGCCTATTATATATTCCCACTGCTGGGACACAGGCCCCCTCTCGGTGAGAGAGTGGGCTGCAATCTACCATGCGGGCCCAGTGCGGGTTGGTAGATGTCACATGTCATCGCATATTATGCACAATACGTTTACATTGACAGAACGAAATCATGATACCTTCCGAAGTAGTCATAATATGTTAGGAAACGCAGTTGACCATCAAAATCAATTTCATCATAGTCATCATAATTTGCATAATAAATTAATTCGTTGAAGAGCTCTTTGAGTGAGGTGTTTTGTTGACACGCAAAAGGACGACAGCTTGGGGCTTATTTCCTCGTCATAATTTTATCTGAGAGAGCTCGACTGCTGGACATAGGTTTGGGGGAGCCCAAGCATCGCCACTTCAACAAGTTCTGTGCTTCTCGCATCCAGCGAATTCCTGCGGCCTGCACAAGGTCACCGGTGCACCTTGTGGGACAACTTCCAACGCCTCGTATTCTGGTATGTGGTCGCCACTCCAGAACCTTTCAGCCCCATGGCTCATCCATTTGACTGCCACTTAAGTTTGGCAATTCTTCGGACTATGTCGGTTGCCTTGGTTCTCTTGCAGATCTTTTCAAGTCAAAGAAACTATTAAACTAAAGGAGTTTTAAATAATGTCTTAGCTGAACAACTCGAGGATAAATAAGTATTTAAGTACTAAAAAATTATAGGTACAGTCTATTACTTCAAATGGAGAGGGACTAGTGGCTAAATAATGACAGTAGCATGGGTCTATCGAAGGTTAAATTACATTTACTGCGGTCACTTCGTGGATGGGTGACCATACATTACATATCAAGCCCTTTCCCCCTCCGAAAGGACGCTAAGCTGTTGGTCCCGGCTGTCATCCGTAGATCTTTAACAGTCATTATGGATGGTCAGAAGCCCAAAAGTATGACAACCAGTCTTCCTAAGGGGTCATGTTACGTAGTAACTGGGTTGGGGAATGTATGGGTATGGTTTATCATTTTAAATGTGTGGGAGGGAATTCGCGTATTCTGGTACAAAGTGCATGAGAATTGTACGTACCTACATACATTGTGATATTACCACAAAACAGAACGTTTCGGAACTTTTAACATTTTTAATTGTGTTTTCTTGATGTTAACAAAAGATTTTAAAAGCTGATTAACATCTTTTTAAGTAACTGGATCGCAAACTATTACATTATCGTTACATAATGGACAAATCGGTGAAGGAAAACATCGTGAGGAAACCGGCATGTCCTAGAATCAAAAATTCGAAGACATGTGACATTCACCAACCCGCAATGTGCCCGCGTGGTACGTAGATTATGGCCCACTCCCTCTCACAGAAAGGAGCCCTGTGTGGGAACATTAACGGCTGATCATGCTACATACAGACGAACATAGAACCTCCTCCTTTTTTGAAGTCTGTTAAAATTGATTAACTTCTTTTAAGTAACTGGACGATAATCTCCACAAATCGTTTCATAATTGACGAATTATTGTAGGCTGGTAATGTGTAACATTATAAAATGTAATTTGGCAACGATTGCACATTTTCAAGTTTTGCGAGATATCGACAAACGAGTTTGGTGATTAGTTAATTTGTCAAGTCAGTATCACTAATTAGGAAGTCCCTATTGAGTCACCTTAATGTCGTTAGTTTATTTGACGATTGTGAAAATTATCTGTAGCTCATTATCGCCTGCCTTTTCCCAATTATGTCGTCGTCGGCTTCCAATCTAACCGGATGCAGTTGAATAGCAGTATTTTACCTGAAGCGACTGCCTATCTGACCTCCACTGGGTAACACCACTTGGTAAGACTGGTTTTCAGACTTTCGGGCTTCTGACGTCCAGTAACGAATGTCAAAGTTCCACTAATGACTGCAGGGACAAACTGCTTAACTTGTTTTCCTAGGAACCCCTTCAAGCCTCTTGGTATGTACAGATAGTCACCCACCCACGGACGGACCGCGGCAAGCGTAGCTTAAGCGGTCAGCTTAAGCTACGCTTGCCGCGGTCCGTTCGCCCCGTGCTACTGTACTTTTCATCTCGTGTGTATTGAGTGTATCTTGTCATTCGTAGATCTTTGACAGGAATTGTTACGGGCAATCAGAAGCCCAAAAGTTTGAGAACCAGTCTTACCCAGGGGTAACATGATCGCGTTACTCACCCATCCCCAACTGGGTTGAGAAGGTCAGATAGGCAGTCATTCAGCTGCATGCGCTTAGACTGTCAGCCGACCCCATTAAACAATATGTCCCAGAATTAGCGCACAACCTCTTCAGGGGTCATTGTACTCATCATTATGAACAACTTTTACTATGAGACCAAAACAGAAATCGCGAAAAAATAATCAGCTGTTCCCTACATTTATGTTCGCATTACTCGTCAAAATGTAGGGAACAGCTGATTTGTTTTTGCGATTTCTGTTTTGGTCTCATAGTAAAAGTTGTTCATAATGATGAGTACAATGACCCCTTATGACGTTGTGCGTTATTTAAGTTACATCTTGTAGTTGTTAGAAGGCTAGGCAGATTGATTGCCGGCTTCCGCTGAAAACCAGCGCCGTGGCTCTGTCTCGTATAGGGTCTTAGCATTATGCTGAGCGATAGCCGTTTTGCGTGGATGTGACGCATATTTTCCCCCAACTTGTTATTTTTTTTATGCGTTATGTTTACTTACCGCAAATAAATGTATTTTCTTTCTTTGTTTGTCTATTGTATTCTGAGTGTATCTAGAATATTACTGACACCGGTGAAGGAAAAACATCGTGAGGAAACCAGAATTTATGGTTACTTTATATACTAAGTCCGAAACCGGCCACCTGTCTTGAGCAAGCGTGGTGATCTATGCTCGTGCCATCTCTGTATGAGAAGAGATCTGACTTAAAATACGTGACGTCATTAAAAAGGACTTTTTTAAACGCCACCACTGTCCAGCAACCTAATTTATTTCGTTACTCACTATCCCTTTTGATTGTCATTCCGGGTGAGTTACGGAATTAGAATGCAGCCGGTCGATTCTGTAAAAATCTCACCGTGAAATCATAAGTGAAGTGAGCACTTAATAGTGTTAATCCCTAGCGAATGACAGCTCATTCCACGCTCACTTCACCCAAGCTTTCACGGTGAGATTGTTACAGAATGGCACTGCTGTTCCTATGAAGGACAGAATTGTTAATTTTTATTTTCATTGAGCAAACAAAATCATGACATTTGTTTATGCTTTTGAAAGATACCTACTTTAATTTTATTTCTCAGCAGTTTTTGAACAAACAGGTACTGTTTCCCACGAAAACGTATTACTCTGACTCACGCCTTTTTCCATGGGGGTAGGCTGAAAAGTTAGAACGCCAGCTGGTACGATCCTTATGCTACGGGCATGAACTCAGCGGGCGCGGGGCGGCGGCGCGGCAACGCAGACCAGCAGTGCTATTCTGTAAAAATCTCACCGTGATAACTTAGGTTAAGTGAGCGGGAAGTGAGCTCTGTCATTCCGTAATGGTAGGGATTGGCACTGTTTTAGTGCTCACTTCACTTATGATTTCACGGTGAGATTTTTACAGAATCGACCGGCCGGTCTCAAAGACAGCGGGCAGATCGCGCGGCGCTAGAGCGGCGTAGTGTTGTGTTTTGAAGAAATTAGTCTTTGTTCGCGAACGAAATGTCTAAATAGCGACGGTAACATCTTTTTGATACAACATTTTGAAACGTCGGTCGTTAAAAAGCAAAAAATAAAATGCACAACACTACGTCAATACAGACGTGCGGGCACCGCTAGACTGCAGGTGCGCATCGCTTGTACGCCGCTGCCTTCGAGGCCAGCCGGTCGATTCTGTAAAAATCTCACCGTGAAAACTTGCGTGGAGTGAGCTGTCAGTGTCATTCAACTGATGCTAGGGATTCACCAAGCAAATATTTACAATCATAATCGAGATTTTAATAATATTTTTCATGCTAATTCTATTGATCATTTTATATAATTTTAAAGCTAGTATTTTAATTGTCAAAACATTACTATTCTGTGGAGTTTTAATCCAGAATAAAAGAAAAAACAACAAAATTGATATTCGGACTAAGTTTCTGATTTGCTATTTTATTTTATTTTATAACCCCACAAAATAGTAATGTTTTAAAAATTACATAAAATGATCAATAGAATTAGCATAAAAAATATTATTAAAATCTCGATTGTGATGTAGTGTAATGTTTCCTTGGTCAATCCCTAGCATCAGTGACATGACACTGACAGCTCACTCCATGCAAGTTTTCACGGTGAGGTTTTTACAGAATCGACCTGCAGCACCCTAATTGCGTAACACATTATAAATCTCAATCTGAATCATTTTGAAAGATATTGCTAATCCATTGCTTCATTATGCTCGAAAAATTTGTCTACTCAACAACGTCAATAGCACAATGAATGTTGTTGAACTATCAAAATTAAACCTATTGCTATTATTATTATACAACGTGTAACGTTAAATGCGCAAAACCTGAAAATAGTTTGATCAGAATAACGAGTAGAATTAATTGAACCACTTTTTAATATAGGCCACATTTAAAGAATAAATCTTCATTAAAAACGTTGCCGTGTCTATTTATTAATAGGTCAAGCAAGCCAATGTCAGCGCGGCGCAGCGGCCCGGTGACGACTCCTCCCTCGATAAACCGTCGTCGCAGACGCAAGAAACGATCAGAACGGCCAGTAAAACTAAAACAGCACATAAAACCTTTACAGTTTTTTTAATGACTTAATTTCCCTCTGAAATAGGTCAATTGAATTAAAAATCAGTTGGGGTGTCTGAGGTTTTGCGCATAACGTTACACGTTGTATATTGTTAGTGTGTTACGCAATTATCCCGCGGGCGTGTGAACGTAAACGAAGTTAAAATATATACATACTTAATTTATAGCTTCTGTCCGCGGATTTATGCACGTGCAATTTCTTATCCGACCCACGTCGCGTCGCATCGCATCGCCTGCCCGCGCTATTAGTTACTCCGTTTTCGCTTCGCGTTATTTCTGACTTTTTTTGTTTTTGCTCGGCTTGACCATGGCGCAGAATCCCTTGTTCACAAACTAAACAAAATTTAAGTTCAGTGCATATTTTTCATTCATTGCATTAAGAAAAAGACAGAAGATAAATATTAATTTAGTCCTGTCAAATTAAGATACTCCATTGACCAGTTTAGAAGTCCGTTTCACGAAAAAAGTCCCGCGGCAATAAGTGGAACTAATTATCATTATCTAGTTAGCAACATTCCTACAACCACCCTCCTACCTCGGGTCTCCCTTGTTTTACCGAAAAGAAATTGCCAAATTATTACTTCCCAAACAAATTTTCGCATAATTTCATTTGCCAAATTATTACTTACCAAAAAATCTTTTTACAAATAATTGTTACGAAAACCTATGTTTGGCAAGTGAACGTTTGAACAATAACTTGTTCACCAACTAGTACTTTTACCATTTTTTATCTAGTCAAATATTTCAGTTGGTATAACATATTTTACGCAAAATTAAATAAGCCAAATATTTGGTGTCGTCAATTTTACAAACAGACAAACAAATTCTAAACAGGTAATAATAATGTTATTATAATTATATTATTTCTCTCGATAGCCTCCTAAAAATAATCTCTTTTTTCCATATTTTTTTCTATATAATCTAGTCGTTTCTGGCACTCGCCGGCCGCTGCCGCGGCACCGCTCGCTTCGCTCGCTCGGCTCGTGCGTAGGTGGTCACAGTTTTAACCTAACCTAACCTAACCATTTTTTTTTAATTAATAACCTACTGTAACTAGTCCCATAAATAACCTAATGTCTAGTAACTATAAATTTGACTTGTTTCAGACAAATTCAAGCACATAAGCTTACAAAGAAATACGCAAATGACATCAAATTTAACAAACAAGTAAAATGTTTATTGGCTTTAAGTTATTTGCCAGAAAATGAAATCATTCTATATTTTAACAAGCTAATAGAAGGTATAGAAGATTCTGATTGGAAGCAAATCGCGAATTGGTTTGAAGAAAATTATGTTAGCGGATCATGGAACACGCAACCGAAGTATCCACCAAGCTTTTGGAGTTGCCATGTTGTAAACGAAAGACAAACTCAGCTGAGGCGTGGCATCGTAGAATAAACATTCTCATTGATAAACACCACCCTGGAGTGTATCGCTTAATTAAAGAATTAATAAATGAAGTTTCTTCAAATTTAGCTGACATTGAGATTATACTATCAGGTGAACCGCCACAAAAAATAAAAAAAAATATATGGATAAAGACGACATAATTAATCGAGTTCTGCAACACAAGTCTGAATACTCCGAAATAAATCTGCTAATGTCCATTGCAAAAAATTTAAAATTGTAAGTTACAAATATTTTTTACTAGCTTTTGCTATTTTGCACTCGCGTTAATAAATGATTACCTATATTAAAATAAAATTGCATTTTTAATTATACAATTCCCAAAAAAATCTTATTTTTGCCTTTATATTTTTTGTCATAACAAATCATTTGACTAAACGTTTATTGTCTTAATTTTGTTTGCTGTAATAAATCATTTGATTAAAGACCAAAAGGCCTAATGACATTATCCTTGGTAATAATCTGCCAAGTAAACATTTGACCAAATGAAAATGTGCGTACTAATATTATTCCAAATATTACATTGGTATAAAAAAAGGTTGCTAAAATTTGTTTGGGTAATGAAAATTTGGCAAAATCTTTTCGGCAAAACGGCAGGATCCCTCCTACCTCATACACCTTTCTTTATTTAAGATTGTGCATTTTAATAACCAGTGCCTGTAATACGATGTCGAGATAAATAAATAAATCAATATTTATGATTCGGTCACGCGACAGTGGCGCCGCGTCTGTGAGACTTCTTTCGTGAGACAGACTCTTAGACGTGATTAAAAAATTGACAATTTACGTCAGGCGCTGACTAAATTGATTTGGATCCTGGTAGAGAATGCCTAAGGCATTAAGTCCGCCTTTGTACCTTTTGTGCGAAAAGTTTAAATAAATAAATTAATTAAATTTAGTTTAGTTTGTGAGCAAGGGACTCGGCGCCACTATATATTTTATGTCACTATTAGTATAGAATAGATTATTTTTGAAATGCAGATACCTAACCTACTTCAACACGATTTCTTAACAAAATACTGAATTAACATTTTATAGTGTTATGATAATTTGAATTAAAAAGTGTAAGGCCATTGCACGCCATCCGACTGATCTCGCAATCTATGCGATCAAAACTTTTGAGGGTCATTACAACTTATACGAATTAAATAATGAATGCGACCTGTCATTGGTACGATGAGCTGCATGTCTATGGTAACAGTTTGACAGCGTTTTATCTCGTAGCCAAGTCTACAGTAAAATTTATTTGCAGTAGGTAGTAAGTTTGTAGTGTTTGTTAGCATTTAGGGCGGTTTTACGTACAGACGCCAGCACATCAAGCTACTACAATCTGTCAGATTTCTTTAATAGATTTTCAACTTTATCGCTAAAGTATAAGGTGTAAAGTTGATTGGGAAAATCTGACAGTTTCGGGTAGCTTGATGTGCTGGCTTCTGTACATAAAGTCGTACATAAGTACTCGCATTTGTATTAATTAGCAATTATGTGACACAATGCCTAACATAAAGGCTGGCAGGGCGAAGGACACGCAAACTGTACCCATGAATCCAGCACAAATGATTCTAAACCCCCTAAAGTAGAAATTTCTCGTCGGTTATGAAATAAAATTGAAATCGGCCACTGTGTAATCGTCCTAAGGAATCTGCTGTTTCACTGAAAAATGTTCACCTACGCGGTCAGATTATATGGAATACCAATTTTTTTTTTTTTTAATACCTGACGAAAATGTTCAACGCAGGTGTATTAAGAATCCATGTCGGTGTCGCTGTATACTTACCTAATTAGGTAACAATTAGAAGAATTCACCGAATAGACTGTTAGGTTACATTATCATTTGCAAATGAAAATGCCACAAAAGAAGTGTACAGTTTACTAAAAAAAAAAGAAAAATCAACGTTTGTCAACAATAACAAACAATAATCCAATTTCATTTTATTTCCAACGAGTACTTCGACGCTTAAATCCTTTTGTTTTTGTATTTATTTATATAGTTAGTTAGTTTTTTTTTTAATTTAGTACCTAGTTTAAATTGTCTGTAATTTATATGGTTTACATAATAATAACTCCAGGGAGGGGCCCGTGGCTAATTAATTATAGCCGCACAGGTCGATCGATCAGGTTAAGCTACGCTTGCCGCGGTTGGTCTGTGGATGGGTGACCATCTTTACATACCGAGACCCCTCCGTGCCTCGGAAAGCACGTTAAGCCGTTGGTCCCGGCTGTCATTCGTAGATCTTTGACAGTCGTTACGGGTAGTCAGAAGCCCGAAAGTCTTACAACCAGTCTTCCCTAGGGGTATCGTATTACCCAGTAACTGAGTTGTGGAGGTCAGATAAGCAGTCGCTCCATGTAAAATACTGGTATTCAGCTGCATCCGGTTAGACTGGAAGCCGACCCCAACATAGTTGGGAAAAGGCTAGGCAGATGATGACATAATAATAACTTCAGATCATAATCCAATTTAATTTAATTTTACGAATAGAATATTCTTTTAATTATTTAACAAAACTCAGCTGAGTAGAACATGGACTTAGTAACAATAGTTCAATCTTGTGCTGGCACCTACAGTTATTTTGCGTGTCATTTTACTGCAGTACAAGATTGCATTAAATGATAAAATTAGAATATTAAAAAAAATAGGGCAACGATTGTTACAATTTCATTTAAAAAGTTTCAAATTAATTATTGAGGATTATTTACCTAACCTGTCGAGTCAAAATCGTTTGCTAATTAATATTCATTAACAATCTGCTTAAGAAATATTTTACAAATACCCTCTTTTACAGCTTCATTTGCAAAATAATTATTAAAAACATTCATGATCACTATAATCAGACATCAACTAAATGAAAACAAAGCCTTTAAAAAAAATAAAAAACTCACCGCAAAAAAATTAAGCTCCAATAATTAATACAAAAAAAAAAAACAATATCACACACCAGTTACTATCACTTCAAAATCCACATTCAAAATATCGAACGATATCGAAATTAAAAAAAAAATGTTTCGATTTTTTTTTCGTAATGACTTTCCGTCCGTGCTTCGCGCTCGCAACGTATAGAATGGCGGTCGCCGCTACGATAATGGTATGTATTGTACATCAAAAGTGCCTATTATGCTAGGGCCAACCCCTCGGTTACTTTTTGCTTCTAGCAACCGAAGAGAACCCGTTTTTAAAAATATTCAAAATTTGGTAAACTATGGCTGGTTTCGACTGGGAGATAGTTTCGTATCAAGGTTTTTTAAAATGTCGTAATGTTTTTGTATTCGGATATTAAAGAAAATGTGACAAGCTTTTGAATTTAAAAACCATAAATTATAGTTAGGCAATATTTTTGGTTTTTAAATTCAAATCAAATTCTAACACACGTATATTCCTTGAAGTGATTTTTGAAAAGTTTTTGACATTGATTGTCTCGGAGACGAGTTTGCGACTAGATTTTGAACGTTTTTAATAAAAATATAAAAATTGCCCTTCAGAAGTTGCGCTTATAAAACCACACAAAATAATATAAAGAAAGTAAAAAAATAAATAATAATAATAAATTTATTTCAGACCATAAGTCCATAAACAACACACATTACAATTTTATACACAAAACATAAAGAGCCCTCATGAATAAACTCTGAGTAAAAATATGTTAGTGACTTTTATAGTTTTGTAGGTACGGAACCATAAGTTTGCGAGTTCGACTCGCACTTATCCAGTTTTAAAACACACAATATTCACAAATAGTGCACTATTTTGGTCAACTAAAAAGGGATAGGCAGAGTACAACCGTCTTCACATCTATGTCAAGGCCACAAATTCGATTCTCCGGTCAGGTCGTGACAAATATTTGCATTGTTCACGATATAGATGTGCCTTATGGGGAAGTGTATTATTAGAAGGTACAGTCAGGCGCAAGTCTGGCAACCAGCCGATCTGTTCTCGGAGACCCGCGGCACAGGTTTTACTTAGTATGGGCTCCTGTCTTCCATTTTCAATCTTTTATGAAATATAAACTGTGTACATTTTGAAACCTGTGGGAGAAAATAACAAAATATAGTTAAAAAAAAAAAAAAACTAAAAATCTCATCATGAATTCTTAGGCGAACTGTCATTCCACCGGATGGTTTAACACTACTGACAGCTCACTTCTAAGTTTTCACGGAAAGATTTTTACATAATTATATCGTCTGGCTTATCAAGGGGCATCGTATTAAAGTCAAAAATAAAGACGTAGATTTCTAGACCATAAGAAGGCACTTTTGAACGTTATAAATTACAAGAAAAGATTCTAGTTGTCACTTCCGAAGCTTGAATTTTAACAAAACAAAATAAAACTGACACTGACACCACAGATTCTGTTACGAAAATCAACATAGAAATAATTATAAGTCAACAAATTGTCAAACGCATGTCAACTGCTAAACGATAACAGCCGCACATGTCGATCGGAGGATAAGCTACGCTTGTCGTGGTCGGTTTGTGGATGGGTGACCATCCATTATACGTCGAGGCTGCTGGTCCTGGCTGTCATTCGTAGGTATTTGACAATGACGCTGGCAGAATGGTCGACAGCGACCAGTTCAATTGCCAATAAAAAAAGATCTTTGACAGTCGTTACGGGATGCGCAAAAGTTTGACAAACAGTCTTAAGGGTTGCGTCACATCAATATACAATGTGGAAACCACAACACGACTCTAAATGAAATGAAAAGAACAGCAATACTAATGCATAAGATAAATGGAACTATCAAATAAATCCTAACACAGAAATTAAAAAAAGTGTTTTTTATCAGATGATTGAAAAATCAGCTCTTAATCCGTTAGTGGGTTATTTTGGCTATGGCATTAAGTCCGCATCTGTACATTTATGTGTTGTATTGAATAAATAAATAAAAAATAAATAAATATAGGCTAATTATTTTCCAGGCGACTAACAACTTAAAGGGCGACTGACTATTTGCTACTAATAACAATGACATGGCGACTAATATTAACATTGGTATAACAAACATTGTATTATAGGCAACTATGGGCGTCTCTGAAGACTCACTCCCAGAAACACACAAGATTCAACTTGAGAACTTAGGGTGCAAGAGCGAGCGAAGCGAGCTCGTGACTTGGAGCACTCCGACTCGGACAGGTTAGGTTCGAAGAGGATGACGGGGGCTCAAGTGAGTGAGCAAAGCGAGCGATCGAGCCCCCGCCATCTCCTTCATGTTAGGTTCCTTCAAACCCTGTTGGCAGAAATTGGGGGCCCGCAAATGGGGCTCCGTCGAGTACCTACGTCTTATTATTATTAAAGAAAGTTAGTTTATTTTATATACAACCTCATTGTATAATTTAAGAATGCCCATTTTCTACTTTTTATCCGCCGTCAAGTGTTCGCTGAACAATAAATTCAGTTACCAAAACAAAAACTCGATGACAGTTTACATTCAAACGAAGCTAACAAATGATGACTAAGCTGCTACTTCCTACTTACAATTATCCTTCCGTAGCTGCCGATCTACTATTTTTGCTACTGGCTTTAATTATTTTCTAATCCGAAATTCAGATTAATTTGTAGCCGCGTTAAATACATGCCATGTATATACAAGATATAACGCACAACGTCATAAGGGGTCATTGTACTCATCATTATGAACAACTTTTACTATGGGACCAAAACAGAAATAACGAAAAAAAAAAACAGCTGTTCCCTACATTTTGACGAGTTAAGCGAACATAAATGTCAGTTGATTATTTCTCGCGATTTCAAGTTTGGTCCAATAGTAAAAGGTGTTCATAATAATTAGTACAATGACCCCTTAAGCGGTTGTGCGTTATTTAAGTTACACGTTGTATACATATGTCCGTAGGTGTGTCCTTGGCATTACAGCAAGCCCTTTCAGAATATGCTGCGGTAACTATATAAGTGTTAAATATAGCAGCATTATACTGAGATCAAAAGGCCAATTCTCGTAGCTAAAAAACGTTGAAATTCAAGTCGCGATCTCATCTCAGCAACAATCAATGTCAAAAACTTCTCAGATAGGCGCCTGTACTCACAGGTTTTTTACTGCTTGTATTTCCTGTCATCATCATCAGCATCATCCACCGCGCGACTTCACCCACTACTGACACAGGCCTCTCTTTTCTTATGCCAATCCCCACGCTCCTGTGCCAGCCTCATCCAGGTTCCCCCGAAGGCAACAATATCGTCCACACATCTCGCCGCCATGTATTTCCTGTGCGTATACTAATGGTACATTTATTTCAATATTACACGCCGTTCATTGATATACACTATCGTATACTATTTTATAGCTCGTGTGATCTAAACCCGCACTTAACCCGGAAGTTACTGAAACTTTGTTCAAGGAAAGCCAAGAAAAGGAGGTCTTGTAAAAGGCCCGTCGTAATATGGGGTTCGTATGCTTGTCGTGCGTATGCGTTTTTGGGTCTTCTATAAAGCCCGTCGCAGTATCTGGGTTAAGTTAAGCTTTTCTAAGTCACAGAAAAGCGTGACTTAATTAGTGCGGGCTTAGGTCACACAGGGCTATATGTATTTTTTCTTCCTTCCATATTCATCTTGTATGATAGGTGAGAAGTTGAGAACCAAACTCACATGTCTGTATACGCAGCAGCATCCTAATTGCATAACACACTATTACTCTCAATTTGAATCATTTTGAAGCATATTGCTAATCTATTGCTCCATATGTTCGAAAAATGTGTCTGCTCAACAACATAAATAACGCAATGAATGTTGCTGAACTGTCAAAATGAAACACATTGCTACTAATAGTGTGTTACGCAATGACCCTGCAGGACCCCACGTTTAATCCGATTGAAAGCTAAAGTTTAACGTGCGTAGTATTTAGTACCTTCCGAATCGTATAAGTAAAAATATAGTATTTTAATTGCTGCAGCGAAATCTTAACTGATTTTCCAGCAGGACTCTCCGCGCTGTTTGAAGGTCTTTAGACCAATCTTATATGGTCCCGTTTAGCGGTGTATTAGTACCTTAAAATACATTAGTTTTATTTTAAAATAATTATTATTTTATGAGGAATGCTCCTGCAAAACTTTTATGATGCCAACGGGACCCTATTTTGTTTTGACGATTTCAGCCCAGACAGTCAAATTTCCTAAAAGCATTTTATTAGTACGTACCTACTTTTCAAATAACCTTACGTTTAATTCAAATAGTTTGTATTTTATTCCATTCTATTGCAATGGGAGCCCACTGCTCTGTTTACGCAAGTATCATTTGCACTTGACTAGTTTGAATAATAACACTTTATTCTTTTTGAACACGTGTTCTGTCCACACAACATACAACAAAACATTTAACACGCACATAGGTAACATTGCGCGGGACCTTGACCATTTCTTCTCGATTTTAATTATTACTCACTTACAACCAACCTACATGTAATATGAAGCATGACCAAGTTTTACTATAGAGGTGGGTAGGTATTTTTTAACCGACTGCGCGACAAAAATAATTACACCCTAATTGCGTAACAGAATAATTATCACTCACAATCTGAAGCATTTTGAAGCATATTGCCAATCCATGACTTCATATGTTCCGAAAATTTGACTGCTCAACAACGTAAATTACGCAATGAATGTTATTGAACTGTCAAAATGACAGCGATTTCTAATGATAGTGTGTTACGTATCTAGTAAGTAGAAGCATCCTAGCGGCTGAGTTGAGTTTATTTAGTCCATGTATGAGGTGTCTATTGACTTGTCTAAGTTGGCTAGGTTTTGCTTTTTATAGAAGCACATGACATGCGGATTTCGGACGTCAGTCAGTCTTGAAAAAAAAAAAAAAATTGTATGTACAGACGCCAGCAAATCAAGATACTACAATCAATCTAATTTCTTTAATAGATTTTCGACTTTATCGCTAAAACATAAGATTCAAAGTTGATTGGGAAAATTTGACAGTTTCGGGTAGCTTGGTGTGCTGGCGTCTGTACGTTGACCAGGTGGAGTATCAAAATAAAGGGCTTCCATCCATTCCATTGGAGACTATTCCAAAAATATAACACATTAAAAGGATGACATTAAAGATTAAAAAAAATTGAAAAGTTAAAATTATTCCGATTGGAATAAAATAACCGCCACCAAGTGAACTGGTTTTGAACTTTTTAGTTGCAGCCGGAAAAGACGGAAATTGTGACTTCCGGCCGTCCGGTCAAGATCTTGATTATAACTCTATAAGCAAGACACAGCTTACAGAGTCAGCAAGATAGTGTCAGAGGGCCGGCCATGCTCGTAGAAGGACCGAAAGCCAATGGAGCAGACGAGTCCTAGGAGACCGCGCATCAGCAAGCGTAGTGTGGGGTGGGACGCCCCCAGCTAGACGAACCAACGACCGTAAAAAGGTATTTGGGACAGACTGGACCCAGAAGGTGGAGGACAGGGTGTTGTGGCGCAGCCTGGGAGAGGCCTATGTCCGGCAGCGGACTGCGAAGGGCTGAGTTGATTATGACCTGGTGGCAGGTGTTTTTAAGGTGATACAAAGCACGTTAAACCCAGCGGCTTAACGTGCTTTGCAGTCGCTCCATGCAAAATACTGGTAGCATCCGGTTAGACTGGAAGACGACCCCAATATAGTTAGGGAGAGGCTAGCCAGATGAAGAACTAAAGGAATGTGGCCGTTTCATTCAAAACACTGACATATATGTGGGTTCATAGTCATACATCGATTCGCTTTGAAATTTAAAATGCCAAAATCATAAATAATTTTGTAATTCTTTCATGTAAGTAGGTACCGTGTGTTGACAATATCTAATAAATATTAAGAATGTCAAATGGATACTTTCACTTCGAGCCATTAGCCATTAGCTATTAACCATCCTAACTTACTATACAGCGTGTAACGGAAGGGGGGTATCAACCCTGAAGGAGGTGAATGTGCTCATGAAACTCAACAACTTTCCCCAAAGAATATAGGTCGAAATATGAAAACAAAATTTGGCCCTCCCTTACAAAACTGACTACCAGCTGATTGATTTACTATGGGAGGGCCAAATTTTTTTTTCATATTTTACCTATGTTCTTTGGGGAAAGTTGTTGAGTTTCATGAGCACATTCACCTCATTCAGGGTTGATATCCCCTTTCCGTTACACGCTGTATATTGTTTTAAATTGACTTTTTGACGGTTGCGACCTCTGGACTAACAAGACAGTCGGCTGTGTTATAGTGGGTTATTCTGAGAAGAATAATTTAATGCCTTTTACGAAGTCTCTACATAATGTATATCTGTATGCCCCGAAGTGTCGGGCAGCTGTACCCACGGCACACCCACATTTCGCCAGTTGAAGTCGCATGTAATAGTTGGCGAGCCTAGTGTCATCAACCGGATTCAAGTCCAGACTCCAGCGGGGTGGTTGCGTAACACACTACAGTAGCAATGGCTTTCATTTTGACAGTTTGTCATGATTTCACTGTGACAACTTTGTCAAAGTACAAATTGTAACAAACCTTTAAAATGTTTTTTCACTATGGCAACTAAATGAATTATTCTACTTTGGCAACACTCAAATAACGGTTATGATATTATTCTCATTTCTGGGTGGGGAAAATGTCGTGTTAAATGGTAAAATAGTGCAAAGTTAGTAGTGTTTGTTGGATTGTGAAAGAGCTCAGTTGTGCTATTACTCGTAAAAAGTATTAGCAAAAAAAGAGTGTTTTCTTTATGTTGTTGAGCAGACATATTTTTCGTACATATGAGTAATGGATCAGCAACACCTTTCAGCATGGTTCAGATTCCCATTGATAGTGTGTTACGAAATTAGGGTACAGGCCATTATCCCTTTATTACTTACTCGACAGAACACTGTACACGGACTTAATAACGAACCTATCATTATTTAGACAACCTACCTCAAATTAATTACATAAAAGATAATAAATAAGATAATAATAAGCACCTAATGAGTAAGTAAGTAATGGTGGCCCACAGTTTTAACATTTACGTCATGTTGTAGACAACAAAATAACTAGACCAATATTAGCTACTTGCTTTTCCCGCAACTTCGGCCTGACTGGAAGCCAGAAATTTTTGCATAGGAACGTACTACCGGGATTAAAAGAACCCCATCCATGTCCTGACCCAGCGGAGTAAGGGCTCTTTCCCACGACAAGATCCCGGTTTTGGCAGGTACGATTTTTTGCAGGATCCCATTTAGTAGTGTACGTGTTTAAATATACATATTACAGGTATCCTGTTTTCCGGATACTGCAAACAGGATGGTTGTGTGAATATATACAACGTGTAACGTTAAATGCGCAAAACCTCGGATACCCCAACTGAATTTTAATTCAATTGACCTATTTCAGAGAGAGAAATAAGTCATTAAAAAAATTGTAAAGGTTTTATGTGCTGTTTTAGTTTTACTGGTCATTCTGATCGTTTCTTGCGTCTGCGACGACGCTTTATCGAGGGAGTGGTGGTCACCGCGCCGCTGCGCCGCGCTGACATTGGCTTGCTTGAATAGACACGGCATCGTTTTTAATGAAGATTTTTTGAAAAATGCGACCTATTTTAAAAAGTGGTTCAATTAATTCTGCTCGTTATGCTGATCAAACTATTTTCAGGTTTTGCGCATTTAACGTTACACGTTGTATATATTTAAACACGTACCCCACTAAACGGGATCCTGTTCCTCCTGCTCTTCTTAAGAATTCACGATACCGATGGATAGATTTACCCATTTCCCGGCAAAGAAGTCACAGAGCATTGAGCAAGTGCAAGAGCGAGTAACATAGTGAGGGCCCGAACGAGGGGCGAGTGAGCTCGCCCTGACCTAGCCTGAGTTGTTGTTTGGGGACAGGCAGGATAACAAGCCTTACCAACGGCGCCACCAGTTCCAGGTGATCGGACTCACCCCGCATAATACGGCAAGCGGTGATAAGCAGGAAGTACTTACGCCTTACTTCGAGAGAATTCAAATTAAGTACACCGAGCTAAAATTTTGTAGGATAAAGGAAGGGGTAGTATCCGAAGAGTTTTTTATATAGAAATCTAGGCAAGGCCTTCTGAACTTTTTCAAGAAGTAAAGCGTAAGCGAATCCATACGGGTCCCAAATCACTGCAGCTGATTCTAGGCTAGAATCAGCTGCAGTGATTTGGGACCCGCTGGCCATTAAACTAAGCTAGAATTTCTAGCTTAGTTTAATGGCCAGCGGATTGTTAAACTCATGCATATTTCGAATAACAAATCCTAATCTACGTTATGACTCAGCAGCGAGCGTCCTCGTGTGATCATGAAAAGTTAGTCTTGATGAGCTATGGATGGTTTTGAATGTACTGCTGTCCGTGTACCTAGTAATACATCTAAAAAATAAATAAGAAACCTCTATCATTATTTAGAAATCTAACTGCTACCTGAATTGAATTTCATAAAAGATAATAAATAAGCTTATAATGAGTAAGTTCGATAAAATTATTGTTTGTTTTATCATTCGCGTCATTTTGTCAACAACAAAATCAACCACTTTAGTATTACTTGTCGTGTTGCCACCATTTTCTTAAATGTGTTTGGTAGACATTTTCTATCGCTTTAATTACCTAAGTTGTAAACTTTCAGTTAACCAATTATAGTTATTAATTACATGATAAAAGATAATAGATTAAGATAATATCTATAGAAGTGTTAATTTTGTTGCGTAATAGGTTTATTTTTTTTACTGTGAATCGCACGTATGTGGTAACTAAGGTAGCGCGAAATTCAATTTTAATTACGTTTCTTGTTTTGCGGGTCAGTGTAAGGTATGTTGATTAAAATACGATTCGCGACCGTAATTGAAATATTACCAAAATCGCCCATCTGCAATATAATATTATGTTACCATAATATTTCCTATTATCCGTTACTAATGCTGATGTATGGAATTCCCAAATTGAATAGTATCTACGGTCATACGCACGCCTGTGCCTGTGATGTTATTTTAACCTTTATCTTGTAGCTGTAAGGACGGTTTTCATGCTTCAAATGTAACATCTGACTTACAGTTGACTGTAATAGAAAATTGTAGATATGTCAAACACATTTCTTCATGCTCTAGGTCATTTTAATTAGGATTAGAATGGTGCGTTTAGCGTTTATGAGTAAGTGGGTGTAATATTTGTTGTTATTTGGGCTATGACCGCTAATGTGGCCGTAATGTCCAAATACAGAGCGATCTTTGACCTCTTAATAATAACAGCCGCATGGGTCGGTCGATCTAGTTATGCTACGCCTGCCGCGGTTGGTCTGTGGATGGGTGACCATCTTTACATATCAAGACCCCTCCGTGCCTCGGAAATCACATTAAGCCGTTGGTCCCGGCTGTTATTCGGTGGATTTTTGACAGTCGTTACAGGCCGTCAGAAGCCCGAAAGTGTGACAACCAGTCTTACCAAGGGGTTTCTTATTACCCAGTAACTCTAGTAACAGGGTTGTGGAGGTCAGATATGCAATATGGTTAAAATTAAAGATGACGTTATGACGTCCCTTATAAATATGACGGAAACGCTCTTCAAGGAAACCGTAGCATTAAGCTGACGGTGTCCTAATAACTACCGCGTCCTGCAGAAGGACAGCTAACACCTGGCTCTCAGCCTTATTGCCCATCGCCCACTTTGAGAGTAGGTATTAAGGGAGCTGGTTCCTAGTTGTCTCAAGTACTAGTTGTCACAAGTTCAATATTTAATAAACTATAAGGATTTATGGAACGCGAATATTGAAGAATCGGAACACACCCCAGGGCTACCAACATTACAAAGTGTCATGGCCGCTAGTCTCCTGCGACGACGTGTGTTGTGGAATATACAAAAATACGTTTGGTGAGTAAATTTTACTCCATACTTTGAACTTAGTTATTGAATATGTTTAGTTGTGAATGTTGTTGTTTATCATATATTTTGATTAAGAACATAGTCAATTTAAATGTAACTACGAAAACTGTTTTCATTTGTAAACATTTAGAGGTTATTATTGTGTTTATGTTTTTTTTTATCCGTGGTACATGTTGTCTCAATATTTTTGGGGCTAGTTTTCACTGTGACAACAAACCCCAGTATACATTTAAATATTCTAGCAGTTATTATATTTTTTGTTTCTTGTAGCAAACATGCCTCGAAATCGAAAAAGACTGACTGATAGAGGCCAGACGAGTGCAGAAGTCATGATGCAAGCAGTAAGTGCTGTGGGCCCTAGCAATTCTATAAGAAGTGTTGCCAAAGACTTTAATATCAACTATAGGACACTCGCAAGATATTATAAAAAATATAAAGACAATGAGAATTCTCTTCCGTTATCTGTAGGGTATGTAAAAGTAAGACAAGTTTTCAAAGATGATGAAGAAGAAAACTCGTCAAAATATTTACAAAGAGCCGCAGATATATATTTTGGACTGACTCCGATTGAAGTTCGTAAATTAGTCTACCAATATGCTGTCGCTTTAGACCGTAAATTTCCTGAAACTTGGGTAAATAATGCCATGGCTGGCGAAAAATGGTTGAAATGCTTCATGCGGCGACATCAAGAACGAAGCGTTCGAAAACCTGAGGCAACTAGCCTTGCCCGAGCAACTAGCTTTAACTCTCATAACGTGAATTTGTTTTTCGACAACCTAGGAAAGGTTTTAGAGAAGTACAAGTTTGAAGGGCAAGACATATGGAATGTGGATGAGACAGGGATTACTACCTACTGTCCAAAAGCCCCAAAAAATTGTTGCTCGAAGAGGCATGAAACAGATTGGCGCCCTGACTTCTGCAGAGCGAGGTACTTTAGTAACATTAGCTGTTGCAGTGTCAGCTGCAGGGAATAGCATACCGCCCTTTTTCGTGTTTCCTCGAAAACATTTCAAAGAGCATTTTGTCCACGGTGGACCATCAGGATCGACTGGTAGCGCCAATCGGATGGATTGGCGCTACCACCGCTGGATGAACGAAGACTGTTTTTACATATTTATTCAACAATTTGTGCGATACACTCGCTGCAGTTCGGAACGCCCACTGCTATTATTGTTGGATAACCACGATTCTCATTTATCTATTAAAACATTGGGTTATTGCAAGGGACACGGAGTTGTGGTGTTGTCATTCCCGCCTCATTGTTCACATAAACTGCAACCGTTAGATCGTAGTGTTTATGGCCCTTTGAAGAGGTACGTCAATGTTGCTTGTGCTGACTGGATAAAGAATCATCCTGACAAAACTATGACGATTTATGATATTCCTGCTATCGTCAAAATTAGTTTGCCACCAGCCATAACTCCCCAGAACATAATGTCTGGCTTTTCAGTGAGTGGCAGATGGCCCTATAATCGTAATATTTTCACTGACATAGACTTTGCACCATCTTATGTAACTGACAGACCTGAAGTTGACCAGGAAATCGATCAGGGTATACAAAGTGAAGACTTAGTTGCTCCAAACGTAGAACATACCGCAGATACTCCTCCGTCATTACATATACCTACACCTGAAACTTTAAGACCATTTCCGAAAGCTCCAGCTAAGAAAACGACTTCCAGTCGAAGAAAAAGGACTACCGCAATTTTGACTGAAACCCCGGTTAAGAATGCGTTAGCAGAGCAAAAAAAAAAATACGAAAAACTAAGGCACCTACGAAGAAGAAAAATAAGAAAAAAAAGCAAGCGAGTAGCGAAGAAGATGAAGATTTAGATGATACGTTATGTTTGATATGTTTGGAAAAATGGTCAAGCAGCAAGCCAAATGTGGGTGCATGAAAAATGCGGTGGGAACAAAGATTTATTCTATTGTTGCCCAAATTGTGCCTCCGACGACGATAGTGTTCTCAATAGTGATCTGTGACAACGAGGACCTTTACCTGAGACAACCTACCCCATGTCGGGGGTAATTTGTCACGCTCAACTTAATTTTTTTATTCTCAAATTATTCGTACAAATTAGTTATTTTTAGTAGATTTAAGAGCAATTAATGAAGGCTGAAATACCAAATATACGATTAATAAAGAAAAATTGATAGTTTTATTTCAGTTCTCTCAATTAAAAATGTTTATTTAAATTTTGAGACAACTAGTAACCAGCTCCTATATTTTCTAGAGCCGCCCATTTTGATTTTTTGTATATACCTACTTACTTAGGCATTTAGTAAAAACCTGTTATTTCAACATTACAAACAGACACTTCAATTTTATTAATTTGAATGTTTATATTATGTATGTATGTCATAGTGACACGTGATTTTTATACGTATATATTAAAAGAAAATAAAATATTTTGATATCCTAACCTTTAAAGATAAAAACCTGCATGGTTGAAACGTACGCAACGCTTCTGCTTAGCCTACGGCGCACTCAAAACGAGGACAATGTCTTTCGAAAAGGTCTAACAAGGCTTTTGATTTATTAGTAAGACCTTCGGAAAAGATGTTGTCCTTCTCTATAATACCGGGTGGACGTATTGCAGCAATATTTCGGGTTGGGTCCTGAGTTCGAGTTCCCGCTGACTCATTAGTTTTGAGCAACGTTGTATCAGCTGAAGATTTAAGCTAAATACAGTGTGAATCAATCAGCTTTATAAAAATCAGTATAAACAAAGTAACAACAATATAATATGTAAGTGCAAATAGGACTTTCGCGCAAAACATTTAGATAATAATAGCACAATGTAATAGCCTCCTGTCATAGATACACATGATTGTACCAGAAAGTTGTGTTCAAATGTAAGGGTGTAGCACAGAACATCTTATAGAAGCTTTTATTAAGGTATATTTACGGATAAAAATAAAAGGCATTTTACATAATATAAGCTAACAGACTTAAAATAATTATAATGTACATGTATATAAAAAATAGGGAGAAAGAATAATAGGGCATCAAAAAATTAGTCCGCATCGCTGTCAACAGGAAAAATGCCCAAATGGCTGGCAGCATTGCCACGTTGTATGGTGGTGCTGATGTTTTGGCCAAAAAATAGGCCAGCCCTCTGGTCACGTGAAGAGTCGGCCAATCGCTTGACGGTACATATAACTCGCAATACGCTGGAATGTTACCTATTTCAATTATATCTTGATCGATCATTTTAGTGGCGCGAAACCGTCAGTGGGCAATTCCGACTCACACTTGATTTTTAATTACATAAATCGGCGGCATATGCAAAGTAAATAAAATATCAATAACCTGTTCGATGCAATTTGCACAATCTGTGCGAATCTCAATGTCGCCCAGTGATTCATTTAATTCATCTTTACTATCTAATATCACGTGTTAGGCTTCATTATTGATCCGTGTTTAAGAGTCGTTCGGTCATCGAGCGAGGCCTTCGATTGATCGCAGTTTACAATCCGACCTTTGAACTGTGTCATTATGGCCTATGGATTGTAGTTCAGTGAGGGGGCTCGTATGCTAACAGTCACAGGGGCGGTCAAAGGTTAAGGCTACAGCTGCCGCGGTCAGTTTGTGGATGGCTGACCATCCATTATGTATCGAGAACCCGTGCCTCGGAAAGCACGCTAAGCCGTTGGTCCCGGAGAGTCGTTGCGAGTAGTCAGAAGCCCGAAAGCCTAACAAGCAGTCTTACCGAGAGGTCTCGTAGGTATTACCCAGTAACTGGGTTGTGGAGGTGAAATAGGCAGTCGCTACATGTAAAATATTGGTATTCAGCTGCATCTGGTTAGACAGGAAGCCGACCCCGACATAGTTGGGAAAAGGCAGGCAGGTGATGACTATCTAATATCACGCACTTAAGCTTCATGAGCTTCCTGAACAGTGGCGGTGGAATGGTCAGTATCATTGGGCCTCGACCCTGGACTTACGAGTGGTAGTAGCCAGTAGGGTACTGAGTGCGAACCCAGGCGGGCGCTTACTTTGTGTAAATTATTTATTTCATCACCACTGCTCTCAGAATGGTGAAAGAAAACACCGTGAGGAAACCCGCATGTAATAGAACCAAAAATTCGAAGAATTGTGACATCTTCCAGCCCGCACTGTGCCCGCATGGTGAATTACGGCCCACTCCTTATCCCGAGGAGCCCTGTGGCCCAGCAGTACGAACATTATAGGCTAATTGTGCTAGGCTTCCTTCTGTCCTCGAGCTAGGCCTTTGATCGTCCGTAGTTTACATTTCGACCTTTGAACTATGTTGGCAGTACAGCTGGGCATTTTTCTATGTTATTCTGTGGCAAACTAGCTGACAGTCCACAACAAGTGGTCACGGTCGCCTATGGACTTCTGCAATACCAGAGGCGTCGCAGATGTATTGCCATCACAGACACCCATACTCTTCAAACTGGAACACAGCAACGTTGCTTGGCGGCAGAAAAATCCACAGTAGGTACCTACTGATTCTTGTGATCTTCCAAATGGCAGTCATCTGTTACTGTTACTGCCTGCACCATCCCACTGCTGGGCTTTCGTCCAGCGAAAGATCCATTTCGGTTATCTGACTATATATTAATAATACTGCTAAAAGATTTGCTTGTTTGAATGCATTAATCTCTGCAAATTCCAGTCTGATTTGAAATAGTAGATTGTTTTAAAAGGGGCTACAATTACCAAAATCAAAATCAAATCAAGATCAAAAGTCATTTATTCAAACTAGGCTGAGAATCAGCACTTTTCGAACGACAAAATTACAAAAGACAGTCCCCCAAAACGCCCGCCCTTCACCACTTCCTAGCCTATTTGAAAGGAGGTACTTTTACTTACGAGCTTTAGCGAGGAAGTAAATAGAAACCGAGTTATAATGGGTTTTTAGTGTCGTGTGTTACACTCTACGCTTTACTACGATTGCGAGAAAATAAAATAATTCAATACAATACGAGTATTATATACCCAGTTTATTTTATTAAAAATTGAATGTACAATTTGTGCAATTCTGGATATTTAACGAGATGTTTTTCCCCGGCAACTTAATTTGAGTCCTCGGTGACGATAAATGTTGAGTTGTCTGTGGGTTAAACATCGGAGATACACGTAGTTCCAGGTTTGAGGATCCCTCATTCGAATGTTCTGAATAGAGAATCAGCTCAGTTGACTCGTCGATGGTCGTGGGCTAGTTGGGAGAATATTGATGCGTTCTGTGATACGCTGGATGATATCAAATTTGTTTTGAATGGAGTTCTCGATATAAACTTCCGCTACTAGATCGGATCTCCATCCACCGTGGAGTTTTAGTGTTGCTATATTTGCACCAGAATCCTCCAAGAAAGTGGCGGATGTTCTTCGGAAACAATGGCCAGTATAGTGGTCCAGAGTAGGCAAATTTAGATAGGTGGCGAACTGTTTCGGCATGTTGCTTAATTTATTTTTGCCCATAACTTGCCTTGTGCATTTCCCGTTGTGATAGTTTAGAAAAAAATTCGGCGCGCCCACTCCATGGCCATAAATCTTGGTAGACTTTGACAATTTTTAGAAATTCTCCACTTCTAACGAACTTCCTCTCCTTATTTGTCTTTTTATTGGGCAGATTTATGGCCTGAAGATGGCTATCAGTTTCTACATCTTCTATTGTTATGTTAGCCAGTTCTATTCCTCTGCAGGCACTGCTGGTCCCAAAAATTAAAGCAACCTGTAAAACAAACAATAAGTGTGTTAAAAAAAAATTTATTAAAAAAATTTAATTAAATTAATTAATTAATTTTATTATTTAAAACTGTATTCTGGTTGGTACAGACGACAGCACGTCAAGCTACCCGAAACTGTCAGATTTTTTCAATCAATTTTGAACCTTATGCTTTAGCGATACCTAAAGTTGAAAATCTATTAAAGAAATCTGACAGATTGTAGTAGCTTGATGTGCTGGCGTCTGTACCTCTACCTACCAATTTAGTTTGCTGAAAATAATAAAAAAACGTTTACAAGTGTAAACGTTTTTCTAACCTTTGTTGCCAAGTATTTTTCATTTGGTGCCTTATTTACGAAATTCTCGATATCTTTCCTCGTGAAAACTTTGGATTTCTTGGCCTTGTAGCCGGTGGATAATTTCTTGAGAAAAGACGTCAATATATTTCTATATATTGACATTTTGTCTTATCTGTATAGTTGTTCGTAAAGTTGAATATGTGCTCCAAAGGGTTGAACTTTGGTATTTTTTGGAAAGTTCATCAAAATACGTAAGAAAAACTGCTTCCGTAAGCGAATCCTCTCATTTTTCTATCCTCCACTTCTTAAACTTTTCGTAAGTATTTAAATAAATGCTTTGTGACCTTGACGGCAGCAAATTTAAAATGATTTCTTTTCCTTTCTCTTCCATTTGCAAATTAGGATCTCCATTCTCACTAGATATGACATTTTCACTGTTGTAAAAGTACATTATGATATAAGTGCGGTAAGTTGAAAATTACAGCTGAGGCGATATTGCTAGCCCGAGCCGTAGGTGAGGGCTATAAGAAAGCAGAGGCTGTAATTATCAAACCGCACGTATGTCATACGACGTTTTATAACACATTTGTGAGGAAATAAATAAATCTCGGAATCAATACAGTGAAAAGAAAAAGCGCGCGTAATAATTTTTACTTTTTCACAAATTAGCGATGCGCGCGCATCAGCGTCTTTTGTTTATGGTAAAGGCACAAAAAACAGCCAGTATTACTAATAAAGTAAATTAATACTTTTGTGTTTTTGTTACAGATAAATGGTTGTAATTAATTGTCAAAATTAATGAAATTAAAGAATTAAATGTTTATTTATTATATTTTATCTCCCAAAGTTAATTTTATTCATAAAATGTTGACCACTTTTCTGACATAAAAACTCTTTGCCAAGATTTAAAAAAGTACCGTTCGTTTTAGACGGAGCATCTTGATAAACCGTGCGCTTTACATTACAATTACGCACAAGTACGTAATGAGATACATTACGATATTGAAATTGGTGCAGTAAGAGACCTTTTACGAGCAAATGTGTTATAAAATAAATTACGGTCACCAATTCAATTTGAAATAAGAGAAAAATTCTAAAGATTTCGCGCCAATGTCTTCCGTAGCCGCAATGCAATGCACGCATCTAGTTCCATTTTCAAAAATAAAATTTATTCTTTTTTTATGAGTCGAGTCTTTATTCATGATTATTCTACTTATGAATAAAGACTTTTCGTTTCTGAAGGCAGAATTTAAAAAAAAACTTTTCCCCTAGAGATATGCTACTTTTTCCTCGCTCTGGCTCACAATTACGGTCTTATTGAGCAAGAGGGGTGAACAAAATATTTTTGCTACAACTCTAAGGGCGCTTGTACACGGTAAGAAAATACGCCGGGCCTACGCAAGAATTCGTGTCGTAACTAGAAAATAACTGTGTACACTGCTCGCATCGGTGCACGAAAAAAATCTTGTCTGCCCAAGACACGACGGCGAACGTTGTTGCGGAGAACGTTGTTTCGTGTGTAGAACAGACAAAATACTTGTCGTGTACACGAAGAGTTTGTCTTGTCTGCCGCAGACACGGTACATTTTCTTACCGTATACAAGCGCCGTTAGGAGCCGAGCAAACACAAGCCACAAAAGAAGTAATAGCGCAGGCAGCCGATATGATGCGACGACGGGGTACTGGATCGAAGGAACTTCACGCGGACGAAGTCACGGGCTAGGATACTCACCTCTTTTTCTGTGAAGGTGTGCAGAAACAATAGAACACCGCTTGCTACACACCTTTGACATTTGCTTCGTCTACGTTCTGAATACATCTACCTACTAAACTCTCACACTAAATATAAATAATTAACGTTCCAAATATGCGCATACACGCTGTCAATAATTCAAATATTTCGTAAGGCTTCTGCTAGTGACGATAGATTGAAAGGAACATGTTTTAAGAATGATATTGCTTTTACACAAACATTATAATGCGACCTTCGCTGAGATAAATTCATGTCCAACCATGCGTTGTATTGGACTCTCTGACGTAACAAAGCGTCATAAATGTCTTACGCAAAATAACAGAACAACAGTGTCGCAATAATTATTAATCACGTTGCAGAATTCACTTCTTATGCAATTTTACTGACGATGCTTTTAGCGTCATCAAGCGGTGAATAGATAAAACTATGACACTAATGGTTAGTTGTGTCGATAATAGATGGCGATAAATAGAAGCCATTTATAAAGCAAATACTGAACACGCTTTTAACGCCATCTAGTGGCGAGTGGATGAAGGTAATGGTTTGTTGTTTCAATAATAATAAACAGTAGTACTCAGTAGAAAAGTAGAGCTTACCCTTCTCGTTGAGTATCTCATAAATGCAATATCTCAAGTGCTTCTGCAAACTGCCACTGGATGGCAGTGTCATTAATAATAGTCACAAATTAAAAAATCCATAGAAGCTGCACACACTACATGACTACACAAAAATAAAATGGGTACCTACAGTGTCAGTTTGCAAAAGATCCAAAGTCTTTCTGGCAATACGCACAATCAATGAAAAGCGCAGTAAGCAGGCGAAATATTATACAGGATTATTAACATTTATCGGACGACGAGTGTAAACAATTCGTGAGTTTTTTCGAATCGGTATACAGGGAGCCGCCACCGCTGCGACTGTGATCCACAAGCGACGGCGGCGGCGGGAGCGGCGAGCACGTGTTGGTACAACTTGACTCGCTGAGGAACTTTTCTCAGGAACGCGTGGAGTTATCAAGCTGCAATTTATTAGGTCATCCCACTTCCAGTGTCATATTTTTTTATTATTATTATTTTACAAAATCTGACTACTATACTATATAACCTTGTGACACTAATCAATAATCTCCACCACTATTAATCACTCGCTCCCAGACTGCTGGCAAATCTTGAACACCATTTAAAGTACCACTTTCATTTAATTCATCAATAATGCTCTTTAGTTTAATATCTAACTCCTTTTTGCTATTGTATTGAGTACCCGACAATTTCCTCTTCACATGGCCAAAACAATTGAAATCACAAGGATTCATATCCGGGGAATATGGCGGCTGAATAATTTCAATCCATCCTTTATCTTCAATTAAATTCAGAACTATTTTTGATTTGTGCGGTCTGGCGTTATCATGTAAAATTATAGGACTCGTTATATGATGTTCGTCTGCCCAAATAGGAATATTTTCTTCTAAAAATGACTTATATCGCTCTCCAGTCATAGTTGTATTTTCATCATAAGTTCTCCAAAAAGCAATGCCTCTGACATCCATAGCTACTATTAGTAGTATTTTTCGTTCATGTAGCTCTGCACGTAGTAAATGTTCAGCTGAAGTGCCCGGTTCCACCCAACATCGTGACTGATGTCTTTGACGAGGAGTATAAAATTCGACCCAAGTTTCATCAAGGCATATGAATCTATTAAGTATATTTTTCTTACGGCGATACCACGATAAATGGCTACGTGCAGTTTCATAACGAAACTCCTTCTGATCCATGTTCAGAGTTTGGGGCACCCACACTGCACTTTTATTGACCAGACATAAATCCTCCGTGAGTACTCTATGTATAGTGGAATGAGGAATGTTAAGTTGAGTGGAGAGATCACTGACACTGACCCTACGTGACTGACGAAGTGCTTCCTTGATTTTGTCCCTTGCTTCTAATCTAGTCGATGATAATGATCGAGGTGCTCGCGGCTCATCTTCAGCTGTGGTTCTTCCTTATTTGTACATTTCAAGCCATCGCTGTACGGTTCTTTTATTTAAGGCGTTACGACCTACAGGGTACTTCCCGTGAACTCAGAATCTTGAAATTTGGTACGAAGCAACGTCTTATAGCACAGATAAAGGAAACATTGCGAAAACCGTAAATTTTTAGTTACATCATATGATAAAAATATTTTTAATAATTTTAAACTTAATACCCCTTTCCTCATGAACGCGTAGAGGTATTCAATTGAAATTCATATCAAATACTCAAGTCTATAATACCTTTAAGCTGTAACAAAATCAATCTTCTATGTCAACGCAACCAAAAGAAACAGCAATTGAAGCAGCATATTTTCAAACTCGCAACTACTCGCAAGTGAGTCAAAACATAAAGGGTATTTACTTCCAGTCGACCTAGAATATTGTACGAGTACTAGTAATGTTATGGATTTCATTTTGCAATAAAAATACCATAACTATGACTCGATTGTCGTGATGGGTGATCTTTTACTTATACCACCTACAGGTTTGTACGGAACCCTCGGTGCGCGAGTCCGACTCGCACTTGGCCGGTTTTTTTTTTTTAAATATAGTTTGAGCCCAGTTGGCCACGTTAATTGAGGAATGAGTGGCTATTTTTTTGTGCACGTGAACTGGCACTAGAACACGATACTCCTTGGTAAGACTTGTTTTCAAACTTTCGGGCCACAGGTCAAAATAGGGCTCCCTATTATCTTTTAGTTATTAAGGTAAATGCAATGCCTTCTACCTAATTTCACCACAGTGCAGTTTCCCAATAGAAATAGAGCGCGTAGAAAAAATCGTGTAATGTATTACGAGGCGATGGCACGAGTGACGTAACGTTGTCTACATGCGCGATTATACCGCGGACCGGTTTGGGTGTAGTGAGGGGCATTGCTCTTGTAGCTATCGATATCGATAAAAAAATGAATGGGGAAGAATTATGTTGTTGGATTGTGTCGCATTAGAGTAGTTTATAGAAAAATCTCGAAAGTCTAGATATTCCCGAGAATTAGGAGACGTACTAAGTATCAAGGTCGCTCGGCGAACTATGGAATGGGCTATGCTTGGAGTCTTTCTGAAGGATTATATTCGCATCGAAGAGATCCAGCAAAGAAACAAAGTTGTCGACTTAACTCACAGAATAAGCAAGTTGAAGTGACCGGCCATATTAGCCGCAGAACCGATGACCATTGAGGTAAACGTGTTCTTGAATGAAGATTGCGAATCAGCAGGACGCCCTCAGGCTAAGTGGAGCGACGATCTTCGCAGGGTGGCTGGTAGCAGCTGGATGAGAGTTGCCGAAAATCGAGTTAAATAGCGAGCAATAGGAGAGGCCTATGTCCAGCAGTATGCTGTAGGCTGATGATGATGAGTAAGTATCAGTATTCTGGTGCCAAGATTCGACATTATACGAGGTCATACATAGAATAGAAGCAAAATAAGATTGAGTGTTCTGACTAGGGCAGTAAGAACACACAATCACAAAGAATTGAAGCCACAAAGTGTTGGCACCTGCCAACACTTTGTGGCTTCAATTCTTTGTGAATTCTTTGTGTAAGTTGGAATCTTATAATAGTGAGATCAACGTGAACCCTGTAGCAAAATAGTAAAATACATGGTAAGAGACAGAAATCTTTCTATTTTTATTTCAGACCGGTGGATTTATGGATGCTGTTCATGCAATATTAACAAATATTGAAAAGGTCACATTCGTTCAGGCTAGGTCATTGTATTTACTAAATTTACTTTATACATGCAACAACAATAGTTCAATAAAATAAGTTCAATTACAATAAAATACCTATAGGTTAGCAAAATCTAGTTTTATTGTTTTAGTTATGCTAATAATATGATAGAATTGGAAATAGAATAACTTTCTGGACTACATATATTAGATGAAGCGTGTAAACATAACATCTTACGGTTTTTAAAGTTATCAATAGGAGTTTTAATAACAGTCAACACAGTTAATAGAAGACAGAGGAAATTATTATAGCTTGTAACGGCTCCACGTTGCACACTATCTGCATCAATATAATTACAAGGAAACGCTTGGTACCATGAAATCAAATCTGTTATTGATGAACAGCAGAAGAAGGAGTTAATTCTAGTAGAGGTCTTCTTCTTTTAGTGTCAATGGTACTCTTTCTCGCTGTTTTTTTTTTTATATAATTTGAGCCCAGTAGGTGGCGACGTTGATTGTGAAGTCAGTGGCATTTTTTAGTTCATCCTAGGTGCAGGTGAACGGGCACTTAGGACACTAGCAAGTGGGGCATAGGCTGGTCATAAGTTCCGTGCTCGCACTGGTTGTTGGATGGGTCTGTAATATCCCACTTATTGAGGTGACAATAAGGGCGGGCTTGGAAAGCTGGTAGTAGGTATCCTTGGAGCGGTCGTTATTGTTATTTAGCAATTTATTTATTTATTTGGTTCACCGACAATTGTATACACTATCATAAGCTATTTAAACAAAATCAACAAATCGGAGTAAAGTGTAACAATCACTTATAGGTAAACTCTGCATGTTACACAAATCGTTGTCGTAACTACAAAAAATAGAAATAAAAGACTATGTGAATGTGTATGTGTATGCAATGACAAATAACAATAATGACCTCTCCAAGGGCAATAAGGGTGGGCTTGAAAAGCTGGTGGTAGGTGCCCTTGGAGCGGTTATTATTGTCATCATGGACGTACGGTTGACTATACTATGAACACGGCTTTATAAACTGTACAATGAAAGGACTTATGTTTACACAGATGAATTTAATTTTTGTTATTTATTCAAAATGATTTCAAAAAGTTTGTTATATGGGCAAGTCACGTTATTTGGGTTCAAAGATTAAAAACAGCAGTAATGTAAGTAAAACGACCTGGAATATTATTAATAGTAAAACGGGAAGGTCTAGTAACCGAAATACTGACTACAGCCTGTATCAATTAATGACAACATAATAAAATCAGACTCACAAGTCGCCGAGGCATTTGAAAATTTATTTTCAGATATTCCCGTTTCAACTACTAAATCCTTAAACTCATCACCTCCTGTTGCTGAGTCTTCGCTTAAGGACAATGTTAATGGTTGCGATTCGGAATTTCATTTTGATCATATTACCTGTAGAGATATAATTAAAACCTTTTACACTATAGATATAAAAAAGACTGCAGATCTGTGAGATAATTCTCTAGAAGTTACTAAGTCCATTATTGACCTTTTAGCACCTAGTCTAGCTCTTATCTTTAATAGTTGTATTGACTATGAGGAGTTGACCCCACTAATTATAGACCTATTTCTCTACTACCTACCTTTAGTAAAATTTTTGAGAAATTAATTTTAGACCAAATGCAAAGATTTTTTAATAAACATAAATTATTACCTAGCAAACAGTTCGGTTTTACAAGGGGTCGTTCAACTACTGATTGAACTTTGAACTTTTAGGACATACTATTTATAATGCATGGGAAGATAAATGAGGGGCCCGTGGCTAAATAATAACAGCCGCACAGGTCGATCGATCAGGTTAAGCTACGCCTGCCGCGGTTGGTCTGTGGATGGGTGACCATCTTTACATACCGAGACCCCTCCCTGCCCTGAAAAGCACGTTAAGCCGTTGGTCCCGGCTGTCATTCGTAGATCTTCGACAGTCGTTACGGGTAGTCAGAAGCCCGAAGGTCTGACAACCAGTCTTACCTAGGAGTATCGTATTACCCAGTAACTGGATGTGGAGGTCAGATAGGCAGTCGCTCTATGTAAAATACTGGTATTCAGCTGCATCCGGTTAGACTGGAAGCCGACCCCAACATAGTTGGGAAAAGGCTAGGCAGATGATGATGGGAAGATAAATGTGATGCCTTGGGCATCTTTTGTGATTTGTCCAAGGCATTTGATGGAGTTCTTCACAAAAAGTTAATCAGCAAACTCCGCCACTACACAATCCGGAACACTGCTTTGGATGTTCTTACTGCATACTTGAGAAAAAGGATTCAGAGCGTTGACTTTGATGGAAAAAGATCACCCGGATCTATAGTAACAATGGGAGTCCCGCAGGGCTTAATTCTTGGTCCTTTCTCATTTCTTATTTATATTAATGACTTGCCGTACCTCATAAAAAATAATCATGACATAGTGTTGTTTGCTGATGGCACTTCGCTTTTGTTTAAACTTAAACGTTAGCAGCAGCTTGCTGACGATGTAAATAGCGTGATTTCGAAAGTAGTCCACTGGTTCAATGTTAATAATTTACTTCTAAACGAGAAAAAATCCGAAAACGTTTAATTTACGCTTCCTCACGTTAGGCGGGTGAAAACAAATGGTTTGATAAAGGGCGAAGAATTAAACCCTGAAGACAGCACAGTATTGGGCATAACTTTGAATGCTAAGCTTCAGTGGGGTTCACATATAGATAAATTGTCAAAAAAGCTAAGATCCGCAGCATGCCCTGTTAGGAAAATTCGCCATAGCAGAGACAGTCCGTTTAGTGTACTTCAGCTATTTTCATCGTGTAATGTCGTATCTACGGTATTCTACTATGGAGACATGCCGCCGATCTTCAGACTATCTTTGTTTTGCAGAAGCGAGCTGTTCGATCAATTCATAGATTAAGTCCGAGACACTCTCACAGACAAAATCAAAGAGATTAATGTAGTGACTGTGCCTTCTCATTACATTTATGAAAATCTGTGATATGCCTATAAAAATATAAAAATGATTAAAACATACAGTGTTTTTGCTTACATTATTTAAACATTTATGAAAACATTTTTTTTAAACTTACTGCTCTAAGTGTATCTTAGATAATTGTAGTTAAAATACGAACAAAATGATAGACAACATCACTTATTAAATAGTTTATCATTTAATATAGTACCCAGTGTAAATAGTTAGCTGTGTAATAACTTACTAACCATAAGATTGAGATCTCAAAACTGAATTGTACTTATAAACTCACGACGCCATCGCGGCAGGCCGAGACAAGCTTGACTCCTACCGAAAGAACTAGCCAGTACTCGCGAAAGACAGAATTGTGTGGGAAAGGTATTGCCCTGCAGTGGGACAATACAGGCTAGTTAATTACTTATAAAAACAACAAAAAACTATCAACCTCAATAACACAAAACTATCGACACTTTCATGCCGAGAAACAATCGATATCAACAACTGTGTCCCCGCACTGCAGCGCGTAATGAAGCGAGTCTACTTTCACCGCCCTGCGCAAGTTCGTACATAATGTTATTACCTACATTATACATATTGTACCGAGCAATATTGCCTATTGGGCAAGTTTAGCGGCCTGACACTAATAATCTAGGATAGGCAGTGTCAGAACCCAACGACCTGGCACGCGACGACGGGAAGAGCCAGACGGAGTTACCATAATGCCCTGGAAGTTAGTCAGGTCTCTGGTGTGGGATGCATGTGTCGATACACTTGCGCCACTCCATCTTCCTAGCACAGTGGGCTGTGCCAGAGCGGCTGCTGCAGGTGCAGGAAACCTCAAACGGGGAAAATATTCCAACCTGATTGAGAGTAATATGTTCGACCCGTTTGGGGTTGGACCACTAGGACCATGGGGCCCGAGTGCCCACTTGGTTTTTCGAGATATCGTGATGCGGTTGGTCGACTCTTCACGTGACCAGAGGGCTCGGCTCGCCTGTTTTTTGGCCAATGAATCAGCATCGCCATACAACGTGGAAATGCTGCCAGCTTTTTGGGCACTGTTCCTGTTGACAGCGACGCGGACGAATTTCTTGATGTCCTATGATTCTTTTACTGCTTTTTTCATATACATGTACATATTATTACATATTTTAAGCCTGTTACCTTATATTATGGATATGCAGTTCTATATTCTAGTACTGTATGTACTCGCAAACGGTATGTATGATGAATTCTCGTAATTTTTAGAACGTTCACAGTCTGGACCCTAGTTCACTATGACCACTCAATGATTCCTTACTTCGAAAGCACGTCAATTCCTTAGCTCAGTGGTTCCCAAAGTTTTCTGGGCTACGACCCATCTTATACAAGTTATCAAACTTGGGACCCAACTCTTGGAAATTAAACCGCGCTTGCGATACGTCCGGCGTCAGTCACCCGCCGCCGTTGGCTGGTTCGGCCGGTGTATAGTTCTACAGGCAGGGCCCACTCAATATTCTCTCGCGACCCACCAGTGGGTCGCGATCCATACTTTGGGAAGCCCTGCCTTAGCTATTCACGCCAAATCTCCCGTTCATTTCGCGCGGTTTCGTTCATTGTGTCCTAGAGAACACGGCCCCCTGATATCAGTTTCAATTTGTCGATAAATACCTCTAATTTGCCTACATTTTGGACAAGTTTTTGACATTGATTGTTACAGAGATGAGACGGCGATTAGATTTTGAACGTTTTTAATTACGGTAATTGCCCGTCAGATGTACTCGTATGACCGTAAACGAAGCAAAAGCAGTATGTAAGGATCGTAGCAGCTAGCGGTCTGTAGTTTTCGCTTACTCCCATGGGAAGAAAAGGCTTGAGGTTATGTATGTATGTAAGAAGTTCTATGTAGTTTCTTGCCCATTCTTCTTCAGACGAAACTACCTTTTGGAAGGGGCGACTAGAATCAATTGTATTTCTTATTTAAAATTGCCGTGTGCGTTACTCCAGCGGAATGTTGTCGCTTTTCAGGATTTCGGCTTGACAGAAAATTAGTACCCCATCTCGTGTAATTGTGCCCGAAATTAATAATTTGTGCGTCCAGCCGATCCAAAGATATTCACGAAAAACAGATTTCGCTGGAGTAACGTTACTGCAGCGACATGTTTTTTTACCCGTGGTCGTAGCTGAATACAAACTAGCTACTTAGATAGATATAATTTGTGCCTAATTGTGCCCAAAAAATATAATTTGTGCGTCTTGAGGTTTCGGAGTTATTCAAGATTCCGCTTGGGTAACGTTTAGCAAATTGCTGTATCTCTTAAACGGCATGACATACAACTACGATTTTTTTTACCACGGTGGGTCTTAATTTGTGCTTAATTTGTGCTTAATTTGTGCAATTTTATTTTTTCTATAATTGACACCTTTGGATAATTAATTTTTTTTTTTCAAAAACCCTAAAATCGATCCTCGCGCTTCAATGAGAAACCCTAGAAACTTACCAATTATGGTGATTTGTACCTTTCATGAACTCAAAGCATCATGTGAAATTCGATGTTTATATTCCAACTCCTTAGAGAGTTATTCCATTTTAGTTAAAATCTGGCCACGATATAATGTAACGCTCCAATACATGAGTTATTATTAAGTGACTGATATTATGATTATACTAATAATTAGTACCCTTATTAAATTGTTTATCCTTAAAGTTTCAGCTGAAAAAACCTTCTAACTACTTAGATATAAGAAAAAAACGATAGGAAAAGAAATCACACGATTAACCGAACAAATTCGAATTACTACATCAAAGCGGGCTTACAGTACATTGTGCCAACCTTCTTAAATATGTAGTACAACATTTCGTTTTTTGAAACAGTCTCTCACAAAAGTGTTACTTATAATAAAATTTATTGTTTTGTAAAACACGTAGGTATTACGTACACACAGTGTGTAAGCCATAAATTATATTAAGGATTTGCAAACCTTTTAACTCTCAGTCAAATGTTAGTAAGTACAGCAATCTAATAAAGACCAAAGGTTTATTTGACGAGAAAGTGTATTTTTATTGCCAAAAAAATAAAAGAAATAATACGTTTATAGATTTAGTTTTTAATTGAAATAAAATAGCATGATTGATACATCTGTAAAATTTTGTTTTATTATTTAGGTACCTACTTAATAGAAATATTCACAAATTGATCAAATTGAGGAAAGTGGATGTCTATATTGTCTATCTCAGCCAATTCTAAAATACATCTACCCTATGCTATGCCGTTAGAACGACCGGGATAGTAAAATATTACTTGGCAGGAATCCCCAGAGTTTGTCGTTGCTTCATTCGAAGTTGCCGTATGGAATGGTTTTTTGTAAACATTCTTCAATGAAAAACAACGGTACCAACATTCGTAAAACGCACTTTTAGCTCGGTTCGGTGTTAATTTTGTTTGACACGAGTAATTGGCCGCCAATTTCGTGTGTGGAGAGCGTGTGCGCATTATCTTTTTCCCAGTAATTCAAGGAATTTTGTGTATAATTACAACGCGTGTAATTTCGGCTGGACAATACGCATTGGTTTTGTGGTACATTGTGCTTATGGTCACGTAATGGCGACTGTTCGGCACACTATGATGTAAATGTGTGCGTGAGGCGAGTTTGTACAGACCCCAGCATATCAAGCTACCCGAAACTGTCAGATTTTCCCAACCAACTTTTAACCTTATGCTTTAGCGATAAAGTTGAAAATCGATTAAAGAAATCTGACAGATTGTAGTAGCTAGATGTACTGGCGTCTGTACAAATGGTCCAGCATACTTACTGTGCTTCACTTTCGATATGCGTGGCGCGGAGTCCTCCTTTTTTTATAAGTCTATGGTGGTAGAAGTGCATATTCGTACAGACGCCAGCACATCAAGCTACCCGAAACTGTCAGATTTTCCCAATCAACTTTGAACCTTATGCTTTAGCGCTAAAGTTGAAAATCTATTAAAGAAATCTGACAGATTGTAGTAGCTTGATGTGCTGGCGTCTGTACATAATAATTTAAGGCAAGTGACGTCATCAGGCCATACGAACCAATATCGGTATGGAGTTATTAATAATTTTTAAATCTACAAAGTATCAAACTTTCGAAACATTATGTCTGTAATAAACTCGACAATAAGCGGGCGAGCGCGCACTGCGGTGCGTTTACGTTAGTTCTGCCGCACTGGGCGGGGCCTACAGTAACAAAACGCATGACCGCAGTGCGCGCACTTCAAAGACATTCCATACTTCACAGATTATGCGTTAGAAAAACGCACTGCAGTGCGCGCTCGCCCTTAGGTCACTTCTACTCTCTGATAACTCTCTATGTCACATGTTTATGTAAAAGTAAATAAATAGTTACCTAATTAAACGTTTTGTACGCACCTGTACCCATAAAAATTCAATTATAATACTACCAATTTAAGAAGGTGGGCATAATGTACTGTAAGCCCGCTTTGATGTTGTAATTCCAATTTGTTCGGTTAATCGTGTGATTTCTTTTCCTATCGCTTTTTTCTTATATCTAAGTAGTTAGAAGGTTTTTTCAGCTGAAACTTTAAGGATAAACAATTTAATAAGGGTACTAATTATTAGTATAATCATAATATCAGTCACTTAATAATAACTCATGTATTGGAGCGTTACATTATATCGTGGCCAGATTTTAATTAAAATGGAATAACTCTCTAAGGAGTTGGAATATAAACATCGAATTTCACATGATGCTTTGAGTTCATGAAAGGTACAAATCACCATAATTGGTAAGTTTCTAGGGTTTCTTATTGAAGCGCGAGGATCGATTTTAGGGTTTTTGAAAAAAAAAAACTAATTATCCAAAGGTGTCAATTATAGAAAAAATAAAATTGCACAAATTAAGCACAAATTAAGCACAAATTAAGCACAAATTAAGACCCACCGTGGTAAAAAAAATCGTAGTTGTATGTCATGCCGTTTAAGAGATACAGCAATTTGCTAAACGTTACCCCAGCGGAATCTTGAATAACTCCGAAACCTCAAGGCGCACAAATTATATTTTTTGGGCACAATTAGGCACAAATTATATCTATCTAAGTAGCTAGTTTGTATTCAGCTACGACCACGGGTAAAAAAACATGTCGCTGCAGTAACGTTACTCCAGCGAAATCTGTTTTTCGTGAATATCTTTGGATAGGCTGGACGCACAAATTATTAATTTCGGGCACAATTACACGAATTTTCTGTCAAGCCGAAATCCTGAAAAGCGACAACATTCCGCTGGAGTAACGCACACAAAATTGCCAATTAATGTACTTTTTTGAATAAGGTAGTTATAGCTTTGTGGGCAGATGGCCATACGCTAAGGTAGCCTGAAAATATATTTTTTTGTTTTTTTTTGGTCAGTGTCGTTGTATGTTGATCTAAATATGATTCGCAACCGTTTTTATATAATATACATTTTTATTGAAAATATAACAGCCGTGCGATTCTGTAACCATCTCACCGTGAAAGCTTGGGTGAAGTGAGCGTGGAGTGAGCTGTCATTCGCTAGGGATTAACACTATTAAGTGCTCACTTCACTTATGATTTTTCTCGGTGAGATTTTTACAGAATCGACCGGCTGTACTTAAATATTAATTTTATTGCGTCACAAAAAAAATATTTCGAATTTGAATTAAAAAACACTTTGCCGCTTGATGAGTCGCTGAAATCGAACTCTCGAACTCCCACCTCTTGCTAAACCGCTCTGCAACCGCTGCGCTATCACCGCTTTTATTTATATATTTTTAACTGACACATATTTTCAGGGTAAGAAATGACTATGTATCATAATGATCATTATTATGTGGTTCTTACTTAATCCATAATTCTAGTGTCCACAGGTGTGACGGCTCAGTGGTTGCAAGCGCTACTACTGCATGAGGTCCTGGGTTCGATTCCCGGATCGAGCTAAATAATGGGTTTTTTCCAACAGGAATTTCTTAATAGCAGCTTGGAGTCTAAATTAGTGCCCTGTTAAGGGCAATAGGCTCGTCGTTAGTACATGGGACTTCAACATGACTGACGAGATGTGAGTGTACGAGTACCGCTTATAGGAACACCGTACCTCTGTCTAACACGTTTTGGCAGAAATTGTAATCTTATGCAACTAGTTAAGGTATCAAACACGTCAGAAAGCACCTGTCTAATAAACCTAAGGCTAGTTTTCTCTTTATAAATTATACAGTTAAGTCGGAGCTAAGAAACTGGTACTAAGGCCCCCGCAGATAGGCGCAACGTGACTTTGGTGGAACCATTTCTATGAAAACTTCTCGGAAATTATTCTACCGGAGTCGGATCGCGCCTATCTGCGGGAGCCTTTACATGTTAGGCTGTTTGCCCGGTCCTTCATAAGGAAATGTAAACACAGATATCACACTTCGTATCCCCGAAGGTTCAGCAAAGGTGTACCCATAGTACACCCACATTTAGCTAGTTACACTACTCAACAAAGTCTAGGAACAAGCTCACTATGTCAACTTATTTAAGAAAACTCTTTAGAAGAAGTGCTGGCCACAAAATAATGTAAATGTTGTTTGAACCTGCATTAAATAATTGTTCGAAATTAAAAAAAAAAATCTTTAAAACAAAAGCATTTTGGAATAAGAAGGGAAAACCTCACAAGACTTGGTCGCAGCCAGGAGCCAGGGCACGGCGTTTTGAAACGTTTACTATCCATAATCGATTTTTTTTTTTGGGAAAAATAATGTTCACTGCTTTCTTGTAACTTTTGTGACTCTGGAGCGTTATGTCATGTCGTCATTTAATGCGGGAAGAGATGCTGAAGACACATTGCTTCTAGCATACCCACAGCCGGCTGTGGGTATTCTAGAAGCAAGGCGCCGTCAACGTGAAACTGCGGACGCTGTCCACAGGCAGCCAAGCATAATTGCCGATTATGGGCGTGTTACAGGGTTATGAGAGGGAGATGATGCTGATCGTCACCGAGGAAGATACAATAATCATGGTCACTACTAAGAGACAAGACGGCTTTCTGCAAAATGCTGCGAGATGGCAGCCTCAAATTACGGCTCGCCAGCTGGTAGGAAGACGCCAGTCTCAGCACCAAGTGGCCATCAGTGACCAATCCGCCAAGTTAATCTTCATGCTCGCAGGCTGCTTAGAGCTCCAGCTCTTCGACTCGGAAATCGAGGACGTCGATTATTGTGGGCTAACACACGTTTGCACTGGACTGATACTTAATGGGCTCGTGATATTTTCTGATGAGTCGCGCTTTGAATTTTATCCCGATTCAAAAAGAGTGCGTGTTTGGTGAATTTCTGGTTGCCAGAGTCGAGTCGAGAATCCTCAGGTACCAGGACAGAACGATTATGGTGTGGGCTAGAATTCGCTTGGGTGGAAGAACGAACCTCGTTTTGATAAGAGGCAATTTAAATGCGAAAAAATACTATGTATTTATTTTATTTATTCTTTTATTTCAGGCAAATAGGGCCCATAGAAAAAACAATACATACTACTACAAGCATAACAATACTCATAAACTAATCCAAAGAGACTAAGAGAATAATATAAGACATTGTGCAACCTAAGGTCATCCCTCACCGACAGCAGTATGGCCAAGATCTCATGTTTATGTAAGATAAGATGCGAGTACACACGGCCAGGCAGGTGATGAATGTGCTCTGCGAGAACAATGTCACGCTATAGAGTGGCCCGCTCAGTCCGCTGGTCTCAATACCATAGACATGCGTGGGATTTGCTTAAAAGAAGAGCGTCCAGTGACCTTCCCTAAAATTTGAAGACGAAAGAAGAGATTTTTGCACGTCTTTCCAGAGTATGGAGCAATACGCTACAATTTAAAGTTACGAAACAAGCTTTTTATTGAACCCTGGAAAGTCTACGAAGCAGTCATTTGTTTATGGTTCAAAATCTTTTGTGTCCAAGCCGTGTAGTAGGTAGGCGCCCCGTCGCGCGCTGACAAAAAATGTTTTGGAATTTTCGGGGACATTCCTGATGAATACCCTTGACTATGTCGAGTAGTGTATGTTTAAGTCCCATGTAACAGAGGGTGAGGCTGTTGGCATCAGCCGGGCACTAATCCAGACTCCGGGTAGCTACTGACCCGTTGGACATATTTTCTGCTAAATATTGAAAAGTGTGCAGAGTTTACCGTGCAATAGGAACAATGTAGTTCCAAATCCCACTAAAACTTATTAGCCCAAGTACGGCCACTAGACCAGCGAGGCAGTCAGCTGATTATAATATACTAGCGACCCGCCCCGGCTTCGCACGGGTGCAATGGAGAAACACTGATAATTTTAGAGCCATTATTTCTCGTAAAAAGTATAGGATAAAAATGGTTATTGTGGGTTATCCATAAGAGATAGACATATACCATTGAGAACTTTTTTGTACACCTTTTTAAGGTGTACAATACTATGGTACATTATTTTGATCTATCTCGACGGGTTCAGCCAGCGTTTACAATGTAAGCGCAAAAAAATGTGTTTATTTACGACATCACATTAGAAACCTCTAAAATTATTAGTGTTGCTCTACTATATTATGCATGTATTATACATATAAACCTTCCTCTTGAATCACTCTATCTATTAAAAAAAACCTCATTAAAATCCGTTGCGTAGTTTTAAAGATCTAAGCATATACAGGGTGTGGCGTAAATAATGGATAACCCTGAAACTGTCGATTGGCCAGATTATCATCTAGCATTTACCCCACTTATATCGCCATATGCCCATGGATGACAAAATTATTGATATTTTTAATATTTGAAATAAAAATCGTACTTACTCTTACAAAATCAGTTGCCATTTCTACAATTGGTGATTTTTTTTCGTTTTGTTTTTTTTATGTCACTTCTAAATATTTGTATTATCAGATCAGTATCAAGATTTTTTATTACATTCTAAGATAACATTGCAAAAAATACTTATTCTTAAATTTTAACATTTTTTCTACGGAATTACGCAATTTTGGGCCCCTGTATCGAAAAAAAAATGTACTACACTGCGGTGGCCCATTATTTGAAATAATTGCCTATTTAATGCAGATTCTAAAATGGTATAATAATAACCAGTATCTTGATAAAATACAAAGTTATTGCTGTTCGAATCTTAAAGGAGAATTTTCATACAAATTTGATTTTAAAATTAAATTACTTTAACACTGCTGTAACTAATTTTAGACTCAAAGAGAATGAGAATTTCCTTAAAATTTGATCACTATGGGTTTGTTGACACAATAAAAGACATTAGTAATTACACAAATTTATTGAAAAAAAAAAAAAATTAGAAATTGTTCGAAGTGGGCTCCTTCAGCTACTATGCACGCTCTACAGCTACACCTTCTTATGAAGGACCGTTTCAATTGGCGCGCAAATCCTGCCGACGATATTTCGTCAGCAGCCGAACGTATTCGTTGTCGCAGCTGTTCAACTGAAGTGATTTCTTCTTTATAAACCATCTCCTTTAAGCAGCCCCAGTACAAAAAAGTCCAATGGGTTTAAATCTGACGAGCGAGGTGACCACAGTATTGGCCCTAGACGTCCTATCCACCTGTCTGGATAGGTTTCGTTAAGATGTTGTCGTACTCTTACCGCATAATGTGCGGGGCAACCGTCGTTTTGAAGCCACATGGTTTCACGCATTTGGGGGGGTATGTCCTCCAACAACACAGGCAAAACATTTTCTAAAAAATTCAAATACGTTTCTCTAGTCAGAGTCGGTGGTAGTTAAAATGCTCCAACAATTTGACCCAGACCCATATCAATTCGAACAACAATAACTTTGTACTTTTTCAAGATACTGGTTATTATTATACCATTTTAGAATTTGCATTAAATAGGTAATTATCTAAAATAATGGGCAACCGCAGTGTAGTACATTTTATTTTCGATACAGGGGCCCAAAATTGCGTAATTCCGTAGAAAAAATGTTAAAATTTAAGAATAAGTATTTTTTGCAATGTTATCTTAGAATCTAATAAAAAATCTTGATACTAATCTGATAATACAAATATTCAGGAGTGACATAAAAAAAACAAAACGAAAAAAATCACCAATTGTAGAAATGGCAGCTGATTTTGTAAGAGTAAGTACGATTTTTATTTAAAATATTAAAAATATCAATAATTTTGTCATCCATGGGCATATGGCGATATAAGTGGGGTAAATGATAAATGATAATCTGGCCAATCGACAGTTTCAGGGTTATCCATTATTTACGCCACATTCTGTATAGGGACAGACAGACAGGGAAGCGACTTTGTTTTATACTATGTAGTGAAGAAAAATTCCTATTATGAAATAGTTATAAAAATTCTCGCAAAGGCAACTGTGGCATCTTTACTTTCCATGAGCAATATTACCCATGAATACTGTATGTACCTATTTAAATATCTCTCGTTTAAATCGATTATAAAAATTATTTATAGAACAGACACCAGCACATCAAGCTACTACAATCTGTCAAATTTCTTTAATAGATTTTCAACTTTATATCCTAAACACTAGGTTCAAAGTTGATTAGGAAAATTTGACAGTTTCGGGTAGCTTGATGTGCTGGCGTCTGTACTATTGTTTCGCTTTGATATTATATGGCGGCAACAGATTTTTAGTAATCGAGAGATACACATAAGTACAGTACTCATGGGTAAATTTGCTCAAGGAAAGTAAAGATGCCACAGTTTACCGTGCTATAAACATAGGGTGTACACACGGGCCACTTAAGTTGCTCAATAGTGGGCAATATTAGTCAAATCCGACGTTACAAAAACACTAATGCTAACATGTGCCGACTGCCATCTCCTCTTCCGAGCTAACGAACTAGGGTTACGAGTACGGTCGTGGGTTTGAACTAGACAAGCGCTTTACTATGTGTAAGTTGTTTCATCACCACTCTCAATACGGTGAAGGCAACCATATCGTGAGGAAACCGGCATGAAGATATGTGACATTTACCAACTCGCACTAGGCCCGCGTGGTGGATTACGGCCCACTCCCTCTCACGGAGAGGAGGCCTGTGTCCCAGTAGTGGGAACATTATATTATTATGCTGATTATGTTGATGCTTATATTTCAATTAGATGTTCAAAAAGTGATGATTCTCAGTCCGATTTGAATAAATGTCTATTGATTATGTTGAGGAACACAATATTACGGAGCAGTTAAATGTTATTATTGCCAAAACATATTCTATAATTTTTTATCAAGATTCTCCAGCAACTGTTTAGCCGAATGCAGCTGACTACCCGTATTTTACATGGAGCGACCGCCTAAGTATCTGACCTCCACAACCCGATTACTGGGTAACGCGATACCCCTTGGTCACTGTTGCCGCCAACTAAATCGCTGAACAAGTTGCCCGTATGCTTGTACTTTAAGAATGAACAGTTTGCAGTTATGCAATCAAAACACGCGCTCGTGCTGACCGACTGATTCAGTTTGCAACAAGATAAGTTAGTGCGCTGTTACCGGTGTTAAAAAGCAGGTTTCACATAAGTTCGATGCCCGGGCTCTGAAGTTTTCTAGGGCTTACGAGTACAATTGATACAATACACTCTTATACGGGGTGTCCGGAAAGTCATGGATTACCTTTTACCTGCTGATGGGCCACATTGGGATCTACCAATAAAATAAAAAATACCATGGTAAAAGTCTTATGGTTTCCGAGTTTTTTGATGTTTAATGAAATTTTGGAAAATCTCTACCTTTGATCAGTTTTTTCCATGACATTTTTATTTTCATCTTGAATCATCCTACTATCGATTGAATACAAGAAAGTTACAGATACATATCATCTTTTAAAATACATACTTAAAATTTAGGTTCAAACTTAAAATTTTCACCAAAAACATGTTTACCTTATTTTTGATCGGCCCTGGTGAAAAAAAAAAATTATTGGTAGGTCATTTTTTTTTTATTGGTAGATCTCAATGTTGCCCATCAGCAGGTAAAAGGTAATCCATGACTTTCCGGACACCCCGTATAGCAGTAGTGCTATTCTTTAAAAATCTCACCGTGAAAACAAAGGTGAAGTGAGTGTGGAGTGAGCTGACACAGCGTCAATCCCCAGCATCAGGTGACAACTCACATCACCTCTGGTTTCACGGTGATATTTTCCTGAATATATCGGCTGATTTGGAGCCACGAAGTCCGTTTTTAACTACACATAAAAAAATTCACGCCTTTTTCCATGGGGGTAGGCAGAAACTACAGAGCGCCAACTGGTACGATCCTTAAATCCTCTTTTTGCTTCGCTTACGTGTATACAGTCATACACGAACGCCGGTTTACTTCGAGTAAGCACCTGCGTTTTCAAATCATGAAATAAATATGATTATGTAGACTTTACGAGGGCAATGGTGGCCAAGTATTTCGGTCCCGACTTACGTGTTGTATGGTCGTTGACTCAAACTCCGGCAGGCGCTTAACTTTGTGTAAATAATTTCATCACTACGGATCGTAAAACGGTGAAGGAAAAGATCGCGAGGAAACCGGCATGTCCTAGAACCAAAAAATTCGAAGACATGACATCTACCAACCCGCACTGGGCCCGCGTGGTAGATTACAGCCCACTCCCACTCACAGAGGGAGGCTTGTGTCCCAGCAGTGGGAACATTGTAGGCTGAATACGCGAAACTCAGCAATAGCCCGTCCTTCATCCGTCTTCTCCAATCGGGGATATTCAAAATTTCCTAAGGCTTTATCGTGAAAAGAAAGGAGGTAAAACCACCCAAAAGGGCAACACTTGCTTGCAACACTGTTCCGTGAAACATAATCTACACAAATGTGTCGCAAGCTTAAATGGCATGATTACTTAAATGGCACACGAGCTCACTTTCAAAGCGAGGGTCGCATGTTTTTACCTGAGTCATGTATCCCCTGTGTCTCCAATGATGGCAGGACTTGAGAGTGGCGCTAGCAGCTACTAGATGACTTGACAAAGAGGAAATTAAATGAAATTGTTTATTCTGTAAATAGGATATCGGAATCACTTTTACACGTCATAATAAAAAAAAAACATTTCCTATCTGACTACTCTGAGAAAATATGGCGAAACAAACTCAGGAGTCTCTCTTAAAGCTCAGACGTAATCTTGGTCAGGTCATGTGAAGACATGTAGATTGGTGAAGTATCAAAATCTATATCTATACCACACTATCTGCGCCTCGCGGTTTCACCCGCATAAATCTCGATCCCATAGGAATCATCATCTGCCTAGCCTTTTCCCAACTATGTTGGGGTCGGCTTCCAGTCTAACCGGATGCAGCTGAATACCAGTATTTTACATGGAGCGACTGCCTATCTGACCTCCACAACCCAGTTACTGGGTAATACGATACCTCTTGGTAAGACTGGTTGTCAGATTTTCGGGCTTCTGACTACCCGTAACGACTGTCAAAGATCTACGAATGACAGCCGGGACCAACGGCTTAACGTGCTTTCCGAGGCACGGAGGGGTCTCGGTATGTAAAGATGGTCACCCATCCACAGACCAACCGCGGCAAGCGTAGCTTAACCTGATCGATCGACCTGTGCGGCTGTTATTATTTCCCCCGATCCCATAGGAATATCGGGATAAAAATATTCTATGTGTTTTATGCGTTGTTGTGTTCCTGTGTTGGTCCAAATTTCATCAAAATTGAGAGCGTGAAGAAGTAACAAACACACACACTCACAAACTCTCGCTTTTATAATATTATTGTGACTACTAATAATATAGCTGAAGACTGTTTGTATTTTGAACGCGCTGATCTCTGGAACTGCAAGTTGGTTTTGAAAGTTATTTTTTCATTTGTAAACCAAATTCTTGAGCAAGGCTACAGATTGCTTGACGACCCTTGGAAGCCGAGCGAAAATAAAAAAAAATCAGAAAGATCGATAAACGAAAAGGAAGTGAAAGCGCGGGCGATGCGATGCGACGCGGTGGGTGGTGTTGAACAATAAATTTCCACGGACAAAGTCGCGGCAGAAGCTAGTATACTAATGATAAAGCCAAAGAGTTTGTTTGAACGCGCTAATCAAATACATAAACAAAAACGTTAGTCCCGGCTGTCATTCCTAGATCTTTGACAGTTGTACACGAACACACGAGTTGTCCGTGTTGTGTTGTTGAACACTAAGAGTCTGGCAAACGAGAGAATTTGAACGAGGTTAAATACTGGTATTCCGCTGCATCCGGTTAGACTGGAAGCCGGCATAACTATGGGAAAAGGATAGGCAGATGATGATTCATTTTCCATCTCCACGAGAACGAAGCCGCGCAAAAACAAAAAGATATTTAGGCGTCAAAGTACTCGCCCGCATCGCTGTCATCCGGAAAAGTGCCCAGAAGACTGGCAGCATTGCCACGTTGAATGGCAATGCTAATTCTTTGGCCAAAGGCCGACCCTTCCCTCTGGTCACGAAGTGTCGATCAGCGTAAGATAGGATATAAATGTTTCTCTGGGACTTCTATTGCCCCCTGAAACTCTCGACGCGTATAAGGGGGCGTAATCGCCCACGTTGAGAATCTATGTTCTAAATGATAGTGAAACTGAAAACCGCATAAAAATCCGTTGCGTAGCTTAGAAGAACAACGCGGTTACACAGACAGACACGAAAAGCGAGTCTATTTTATAATAACAACCCGGAGCTATCTAAAAAACTGCCTATAAGACCAGTTAGCAGATTACATAAGCAACTTTTTCGGGGTCAGTGGCACAGATGGGTGTGCAGTCGCAAATCGCACAAAGCACTTTGGACTTGAGTTCCCTTTTGATGTGATGTTGGCACATAGGTTGACGACTTGGTGATGGAAACTGGTTTCCGCCTTTAGAGACCTGCCTGTTTATTCTGTAAAAATATAATTGTGAAAACTTAGAACTTTTGGAAAGGGTGACTAGAATCAAATCAATTTTATTGTAAACTATCTAATGCGTTGCAATGCTTTTTTCTGTTAGGATCCTTCTCCGGCTCGCACAGTACAACTTACCAAAGTTTCATCATCAGCAATCGGTCAAGCCATTTTCGAGTTTTTGCCAGACTAACGAACGGCAATTGAATTTTAATTATATTATATAATAAGAAAGAAGATATTGACGTTCAAAAGTGCTTTTAAAAGAGCCTCTTTGAAATAAATGATTTGACTTTGACTTAGGTGAAGTGAGCTAGAAGTGAGCTGTCACTCCACCGGATGCTAGGGATTGACACGAATGACAGCCCACTTCACTTAAGTTTTCCAATGAGATTTTCAGTGAGGGTTCAGTACCTAAAGGGGGCTCATCAATATCATCACTCAGCCCAGAACCACCCACTGCTGGCTATAGGCCTCCCCTTTATTTATTTATTTAATCTTTTCGCACACAAAAAGGTACAAAGGCGGTCTTAATGCCTTAGGCATTCTCTACCAGTCAACCAAGGGTGGTGAAGAGATCCTTTCGTCGGCCATACTTCCCGATTCCGTGCGTCTCTCATCCAGGTATTTCCCGCGAGTTTGACGATGTCGTCAACGGTTTCGGAAGGTGAATGGGACCTAAAAAAGGGGGCAAATGGAGTCAAAGGGGGCTAATGGGACCTTATTAATACGCCTATGCCGTGTGTCTGTCGAAGGAGTGTAGCTTTGTAACCGTAAGTAGCATAATCGGCCTATAACGGCCAAACCGCTGGGACACAGGCCTCCGGTCTGTGAGAGGGGGTGGGCTATAATCCACCATGCGTGCCTAGTGCGGGTTGGTAGTTGTCACATCATCTGTTCGAATTTTTGGTTCCAAGACTAAGACTCAAGAAGTTTTCCTTCACCGTTTTGAGAGCGGTGAGGTGATGATTTTTTTTTTTGTATTTGTATTTGAAATTAAATACACAAAGTATGGCGCCTGTCGGGATTCGAACTCACGATCTACAACTCGTAAGTCGCGGCCGTTACCACGGGGCCACTAATGCTCTGGACTGCTCGGACCGTAGGTATTTCTAGTTATTTATTGAATTAAGTTTACATGTTTAAATTTTTATTTTTATCAATCATCAAGTTTCGCCCTGCGGTTTCACCCGCATAAGTTTCGATGCCGTAAGAATATCGGGATAAAAATCATCCTATGTCCTAATCCAGGTCACGGTCTACTTGCGAAATTTCATACATTTGCTTTTAGCCTTTTTAGCTTGAAAGCTTAACAAACAAATATCCAAAAATATTTTTTTTTTTAATATATCAACTAGATATAATAATAGATTTTTAGCGGTCATCAGATTTATGAGTAACAAAAAGACCAAAAAGAAAGTACACGGAGAGAAAATTCTTAGAAAAATTACTGTGCTCGTCACTGTAAAGTGAGTGCAAGTGACATCTACAGAAATTTTTCTGAGTGAGATTGGGAAAAATTCACTATTTGTCCAATAAATTTTACTTGTACAGCATAAGAATTTTACTGTGCTTTACATGGTAATTTTTCCATTACCACTCAAATGCACTTTCTAAGATTTTTCTCTCCGTGTAACTAATTTCTTTTTGGTCTACGACAATGGTTTTAGTGGTACAGAGTCCGTATCGCACTATTTAAACCGTCCTTTCTTCTCTGTTTTCCTTTTCTTCGTATTCTTTCTTTCTTTCTTTCAACACTGCGCTTGCTGAATGCATTGCTGACATTTTCACAAAGTTGTTTTTATTACTCCCTGAGGTCTTTGCCCTCTGCAGTGACGAATTCCAAGCTGATTATGTATTCATTATTATTTTATCGACTGACTACCTCAATGGTCGCAATCGCGACTTCTGGACATTAAGTCCAGCGGGGTGATGGCGTAACACACTAACATTAGGAATGGTTTCCAATTTGACAATTCTACAATGTTCATTGCGTTATTTACGTTGTTGAGTAGACAAATATTCGAACATATGAATCAATGGATTAGCAATATCCTTCAAAATGATTCAAATTGTGATTGATAGTGTGTTACGCAACTAGGGTGCTGGGTTCGATTTCCAGGTTTTATTCGGATTTTTCAATGAAGAATTTCTCGTTCAAATTTCTCGAAGAATCCTGGAGTCTGGATTTGTGCCCGGTTGATAGCAATGGCCGTCCCCCTAATACTTAAATATAAACATCCAAATATTTTGGGGCAACATACACTTCTGCCTACACCTTCGAGGAATACATGCGCGATATTGAGTAATTTCGGTCAGTATGTTAGTATGTACAGATTGCATTACCGTAAGTACATAAAGTACGCCAGTTCACGCTCGAATTCCCATATTTTTCAATAAAACGGGTTTTCTATTACATTTAGTTAATAGAACGGATCCATTTCGTGCCAACCAGTATAATCTGTAAAACTGTCACCGTACAAACTTAGCTGAAGTGAGCTGTCATTCCACCCGATGACAGTATTGATAGGTCACTCCACCTAAGTTATCTTATCACGGTGCGATTTTTAACCGACTTCAAAAAGGAGGAGGTTATCAATTCGGATGTTTGTATTTTTTTTTTTGTAAATGTATGTTCGGGCATAACTCCGTCATATAGTTATGAAAGAAAGAAAGAAGATGCGTTTATTGGCATTACATCAAAATAAATACACATTATGGACGGATTTGTAACATTCTTTTTTTTTGTTCGATAGAGGTTTATCCCGAAATGGTCCTATTTAAATTTCGTAAAGATCTGGTGATGAGTTTCGGAGACACACAACGGAACTCTTCAATAAATACCAGTAAAACAACCGCGATTGCTGCTATCGCATATGTATGCATTGTTTACGCAATCGCACAACATAACATCATGTCTGTACCCTGTAAACGCAGATTCAGTACGCAGATGTGTTCAGTATACCACCGTACACCATCATTTCTGTCAAAGTTGTTATTGGGATACCTCTAATTTTGCAAGTAAGTTCTGGCATAACTTAGGTATAACTAAAAAGTGAAAAGTAAAACTTTTTTATAAAAAAGAACAACCTACTTCCAAAAAAAACACTACAAAGTGAAAAATAACTAATTTCGGAAGTCGGTGGCAAAAAACGAAAATCCGGAACCATCGACACCGACTTCCAAAATTAAAGTTACTTTTCACTTTGTAGTGATTTTTTGGAAGTCGGTTGTTTTTTTTTTATAAAAAAGTTTTTTTACAGAATAGACTGCGGCAAATGTTTTATTATTGTTGTGTTACTTATATGATTAGTCAAAGCTTAAAAGTACCGTCCAAGTGCGAGTCGCACACACACGAAGGCCCGCAGGGTCCCGTATCATAAGACAAAAAACGCCGATAAAAACATGTTTTTATCGGCGTTTTTTGAAAATTTGCTAATCCATTGCTTCATATGTTCGAAAAATGTGTCTGCTCAGCCACGTAAATAACGCAATGAATGTTGTTGAACTGTCAAAATTAAACCCATTGCTACTGATAGTGTGTTACGCAATTACCTTGCTATTCACGGTCTACTCATGAGCCAAATTTTATCCAAATCCGTTCAGCTGTTTTAGCGTGAAAGCGTAACAAACAAACATACAAGAAATCAAATATTTTCTCTTTATAATATGATTAGTTTAGATATAACAATAGATTTTAGATTTCATTCAACTACAAATTAACAGGCAAAAGCGAAATAGCGACTGGCTCGCTGCCGGTGGTCCAGTGGCGGCAAGCGCGAAAGAAAAACGGGTCGTTCTGGGTTTGATTCCGAGATCGGAAAGTGTGGTTCGGTTTCTCGATCAGGAATTTCTCAGGAACAGCACCTTAATTGCGTAACACACAATCAATTTCAATCTTCAAATCAAATTGACGGCACGGTTGGCGCAGTGGTCAAGCGATTGACTGCTGCGGTCACGGGTTCGATTCCCGCACGGAAAAAATATTTGTATGATCTACACGTAGTTGTTCCGGGTCTGGCTGTTTGTGTATGTGAGTTTAAATGTTTGCAAATGCACCCACGATACAGGAGAAATTCCTAGTGTGGGGCAAAATTTAACAAAAAAAAAAAAAAAACCATTGCTTCATATGTTCGGAAAATTTGTCTACTCAACAGCGTAAATAATGCAATAAAAGCTGCCACGCTAAAATGAAATTGGGCTGGATACATCTGCCTCATTTCTCACGACCAATGTGCCAAACTTATACCCCTCAAATTGGCAAGTGACATCGCGGCAGGCCCAGACGGAGATGGCGGGATGAGCTGGACTCCTTCAACAAGACCTGGTCCTTAGCAGCTTTGATCAGAGAGAAGTGGAGAGAGAGTAGGGAGGCCTTTGGCCTACAGTGGGACGTCACAGGCTTTTAATAATATTTATCATATTGGTTAAGGTTATCGAATGTGTCATTTTCAATACGATGATTTGCCTTGCACCCGACGGCAAACAGCTGTCGGAAGAATAGCGGACTCCTACCATAACATTCATTTATGTTCGGTACGGAATGGTTGTGAATGAGGGGTCGGTGGCTCAATAATAACAGCCGCACAGGTCGATCGATCAGGTTAAGCTACGCTTGCCGCGATTGGTCTGTGGATGGGTGACCATCTTTACATACCGAGACCCCTCCGTGCCTCGGAAAGTACGTTAAGCCGTTGGTCCCGGCTGTCATTCTTAGATCTTTGACAGTCGTTACGGGTAGTCGGAACCCCGAAAGTCTGACAACCAGTCTTACCTAGGGGTATCGTATTAGCCAGTAACTGGGTTGTGGAGGTCAGATAGGCAGCCGCTCCATGTAAAATACTGGTATTCAGCTGCATCCGGCTAGACTAGAAGCCGACCTCAACATAGTTGAGAAAAGGCAGGCAGATGATGATGACGGAATGGTTGTGAATAGGTAGCTATGCTGTCACAACACTTCTGGCTAACACTCCAGGGAATAGAGGCGTTGAGTATCGTATAGTTGAACTACAAAATAACTACAGTAAACCGGAAGTGCTTGGAAAATAACAAGATATTTTATAACAACGATTGTACAGAAATCAAGCTACCCGAAACTGTCAAATTTTCCCAATCAATTTTGAACCTTATGCCTTAGCATTAAAGTTGAAAATCTATTGAAGAAATTTGACAGATTGTAGTAGCTTGTTGTAGCGTCTGTGCAGACGCTAGCACATCAAGCTACTAAAATCTGTCAAATTTCTTTAATCGATTTTCAACGTTATCGCTACAGTATAAGGTTCAAAGTTGATTGGAAAATTTTGACAGTTTCGGGTAGCTTGATGTGCTGGTGTCTGTACAATAGGTATGCCTCTGCCTAGCTTTTCGAGACATACAGGCGGGACGTTACCTAAGTATGTATGTCCAGCACTGGGCTACTTGATGCCCACAAACCGGACACCATCAGTGACGTAAGATGATGTTAAAATTGGATAAGCCCTACGCATTGGCAAATAACTTATGAATGGTTCTGAACGTAAGCTACGCGTAATTTGTGAACACACGGGCGTGTGTTGCGTGCGCACGCGCTTACGACGTTTTGCCTTGTATTGAGTGGACTGTAAAAACATAAAATATGGTTTATAACATAATTGTTCCATAATAATTACTCTCCCTGTTCCCAAACTACCGTTTTTTCTACTCCAAAGCAGTAGGTAGGTTGTTGTTCAGGCGACAAAGCAAGCAAAATTTCAGTTTTTACACTTTGTGTTAATCGGTTCCGTGTGCACAAATAACGTTCTTATTTCTATTATGTAGGTACGTTAAAAATACTTCTTGATGTTAAATCAACAGCTGATGAATTAAATTTCAAGATATTGCTTGCAACTTTAAAAAAAGCGTTGCCAACTGAAGCGTGTCAAATGTCATTATTCATTTAGACGCAATGGTTACTTTGATATTGTAAAAAAATCTGTGTCCAGGGTTCTTTTTGTCCAAATTGTGTGTTTTCAAATTGTATCAATAAACGTGGCTAAATAATAACAGCCGCACAGGTCGATCGATCAGGTTAAGCTACGCTTTCCGCAGTTGGTCTGTGGATGGGTGACCATCTTTACATACCGAGACCCCTCCGTGCCTCGGAAAGCACGTTAAGTCGTTGGCCCGGCTGTCATTCGTAGATCTTTGACCGTTGTTACGGGTAGTCAGAAGCCCGAAAATCTGACAACCAGTCTTACCTAGAGGTATCGTATTACCCAGCACCTGGGTTGTGGAGGTCAGATAGGCAGTCGCTCCATGTAAAATACTGGTATTCAGCTGCATCCGGTTAGACTGGAAGCCGACCCCAACATAGTTGGGAAAAGGCTAGGCAGACGATGATGAAACAGGAAAATTACAAATTAAAGACCGTAACACTAACAATCACAATCTGAATTATTTTGAAGGATATTACTAATACATTGCTTCATAATGTTCGAAAAGTTTGTCTGCTCAACAACGTAAATATCGCACTCAATGTTGTTTAACTGTCAAAATGAAAGCCACCATTGCTACTGCTAGTGTGTTACACAATTACCCCGCGGTTTAGAACAGATAAGAGTAAAAATTCTTATCCTACATGTACCCCTACATCGAAGTACTCAACAAAAACGCCAATAGCTGCTTGGCCGTTCACAATACCTCCCCGTCTGTATCCGCACCGTTACAGCAGGTATTACGTGAGTGCCTCGCCAGTGAAAGCCGAGCCGCGACGCGAGGCAGTTGCGGTGCGTTCAACAAAAAAAAAAAAAAAAATGATATAGTTTCATAAAAATAATAATTTTAACTCCCCATCCCCGAACGTCGCGGTGCTTCGATTTATTTGGGTACGTATGTGTTCATTATTTTTTTCAGGTTTTTTTTTTTTGTTTTCGTGAGTTTTTTTGCGTAATATTACAGTTGTTCAGATGTTTTTTTTTGTTTATAATAATTGATTTGTTTGTTTTTATCAGTTGGCAATGTTTTTTTTTTTTTTTCAAAACTTAATTTCTAAGTAAACATTTCATAATTAAGTAGTGTTATGTGTAATATAAAAACAGTAAAATACGAGTGTAAAAGACAGGTAGAATAATAGTTATTTCTCTAATTTTTCACCAGCTCACTGCTGTGACTGTTATTTTTTGTTTGCTTGTGTTGAAATGATAAAGTGAATTAATTTAAGATTCATAAAAAAAAAAACTTTGTTTAATTTTTAGAAAATAATAACTACGTGAATGACTCTGTGGGTTCGATTCCCGGGTGGGTCAAAGTGCCACTGGATTTTTTTATCTGGAATTTCTCAGTAGCAGCATGGAGTCTGGATTTGTGCCCATTTGATGGTAATAGACTCACCCCCTATTACATGGGACTTGAATATAATTGGTGAAATGTGCGTGTCCTGACCCTACTGCTTATACAGGCGTTATGTTATGTGACTCTAACAGTCGCAGGACCCGACAAATGCTACCAAAACAATTTGTCTCTTTTTATCGTGTTTACCGTGCAAAAAACTGTGTGAATAACTTTCTCGTACATACCATTAACAAGTTATAAATAGAAGTAGGTAAAGTGATATAATAATATTCTCTGCACCAACGTGGTCCGCGCCCAGCAGGAAGTTGTACACCCAAGACAGCATCAGCAAACTTTCTTTCTTTCTTTCTTTCTTTCAAACGTTTTAACGTTCCCACTGCGAGGACACAGGCCTCCTCTCTGTGAGGGGGACTCGGCTATAAACCACCATGCGTGCCTAGTGCGGGTTGGTGGTTGTCACATCATGTCTTCGAATTTTTAGTTCTTGGAGATGCCTGTTTCCTTCACCGTTTTGAGAGCAGTGGTGATGAAATAATTTACACAAAGTAAAGGGCACCAGTCTAGGTTCGAACCCACGACCTACAACTCTTAAGTCACATGTCACTGGACCACCACTGCTCTTTACTGCTTACTGCCCAACCACAGTACGCACCCGTAAATATGGCACATCGATCGATCAGAAAAAGTTCTTCATTGTCTCACCTCGTCCATGTCCCTCATACCTGTGTGACAGTCTTTTTATAAAGCCAATTCAAATCAACTTCTCTCAGTCCACTGTTGGACATATGCCTCTCCAAGGCTGCGCTACAACACTCTGTTCTTCGCCTTCCGCATCCAGTCTGTCCCAGCCACCTTCTTATATAAAAGGTCGTCCGTCCATCTAGCTGGGGGCATCCCACACTACGCTTGCCGAGGGCTCCATTCGAGCACGTCTATTCTGTAAAATTCTCACCGTGAAAACTTAGGAGAAATGAGCTGTCAGTGCATCTGATGCTAGGGATTGACACTATTGACAGCTCAATTCTCTTAAGGTAGGTTTTTGCTCGGCTCCTATTAGTCCTAGCGTGCTGTATTTTTTTTTTTAAATTCGACCGGTAGTTCCAGAGATTAGTGCGTTCAAACCAACAAACAAACTCTTCAGCTTTATTATTAGGATATAGATGAACACCTGGATACTTACGGATATTGTTAGATGCAATAGTTCCTAACGCAAGTCTGCTTGCGCAACTTGTCATCTGTAATCGACTTGAGCCATCAAAACGTTTACCGCAAGTCACTTTGCTGCAATCCATTAATCTGTTTGCCTTTTCCCAACTATGTTGGGGCCGGCTTCCAGTCGACTGCCTATCTGACCTCCACAAATCCGGCAAATTGACGAATTCGGCAAATTTGCGAAGTGTGTCAATTTTATTAACAATGAATTTCCCTGACAATACAAGATGTGCCATTTACTGCCAGTTACCGTCCTTCAATGTTTACCCGACTGTCCAAAAAAGTCTGTGTTTACGTTTCTTTAAAGAATAGATCGACTGTAACGGTACACAAATACACTGCAATACGTTTAACAGTCTTATATAAAATCATTTTATAATACATTGCTTCATTCATATTCAAAATGAGGTTTTTGGAACTTATTAACATACTATTTCACATGGTGTGAGTCGCTTGTTGTCAGATTTCACGACCATACAACCTTAGGAATCTTATCTAAGATCTTACAACAATAAAGGGTTAAATTAAATTACCTAGCGAAACTCCAAAGACGAGGGGGATTATGATAAAAATATTAAATAATGCAACCGGTTACCGACCTCGGCTAGTTTGTTTCGGTGTTTCTTCTTAGAGTAGTCTGATAGGAGACACCGACCTCATCAAGCTTATAAAAATATTTTTGACTAGCTTCTGCCCGCGACTTCATGCGCATAAACTGTTGGCTCCCGACCGATCGCTTCACTTCCCAGCGCTCGCCCGTGCTACTACTTCGTTCTTTCTGACTTTTATCGTTTTACTCAGCTCCAAAGAGCGTGATTTAATAGCTTATTTTTTATAATCTTCTGAAAGAGCTGGACTATCAAATGCAAAAAGAAGTTTTCCAATCCAACTGCTAGTTCCCTAGATAAAAACTTACAAACAAAAAAAAAAACCTTTTTATAATATTATAAGTAAGAAAGAAAGAAAAAACGCTTATTCTGCACAAACAAAACGCACGCTACAAATAAAAAACAAAATAATAATAAAAAATAAAAAAGACATAAAATATACAATGTAGCCAAAAGCCTCGTACTCAAGCGCTTGATGCTGCTTGATGTGTAAAAGTTTAAAGAAAATATCGTTTATTATTTAACGCTAAGGTTTGTAACATTTTCATTGTTGGGCTGATTATACCTGTTTCGAATCGCCTTCATCAATCTTTAATGGGTCTGAACTTCTAAAGTAATAGCTTAAGCGGCCATAGTCCAAAGGCTAAGGGGTGGACAGGTGAGCTAGAGGTCGTGAGTTCGAGCTCCAACCGTTGCACTATTACCAGATAGTTTGTTAGGAGAATAAGTACGGAATATCTTAGGGTAAGACTGTATACCAACACGCACTGGGCCCGCGTGGTGGATTACGGCCCACTCCCTCTCACAGAGAGGAGGCCTGTGTCCCAGCTTTAGGAACGGTTAAGGCTGATTATGCTAAGCCAACCCAGCAGTGGTCTGCAATAAATCCTACAACTTATTGATGAGAAGGAATCATCTGCGGAGCCATTTCTAAGTAATGTCGGGGTCGGCTTGCAGTAGAACCGGATGCAGCTGAATACCAGGAATTTACATGGAGTGACTGCCTATCTGACATCCACAACCCAGTAACTGGGTAACACGATACCACGTGGTAATACTGGTTGTCAGAATCTAAAACTACCCGTAACGACTGTCAGAGATTTATACGCATTACAGCTGGAATCAACGGCTTCATAAGCTTTCCGATTCCGAGGCACGGTGGGGTTTAAGTTTAAGTATGTAATGGATGGTCACCCATCCTCGGACCGACCGCAGCAACATTGAACGACCCTTGCGGCTGTTACTTATAAGCCACGAGCCCCTCAACATGTGATTGATACCTACGTAAAATGATTTCAATAATTATTGTGTCTATTGTTACAGACATAATATTTTGGAAGCGACTTCGGTTCAAAATGGACGCGAAATTTATTTTAACAAAAATGGACGACTATCAGTAAGTTTAATGTTTTGACGCCTGTAAGGCAAAATTTATTAGGTGACATAGGGCAGTTTAAAGTTTACATTTCAGAAATTTTTTTTTTTTGTAAAATCTGATTCAGATGATAATAAGATTTCCATAACAGTAAGAATCTCGCCTGCAGGATGATTACAAGAATTCCGAAAAGATAAATTTTAAACTGTTCTCCTGTAAAAATATCCCTATGTCAGTTAGTCCGTTTTGGCCTTCAAGCGTCAATTTATTTATATTACGACTAAAGTTAGTGTTGATGATTAACATAGGACTAGCTGCTATACTTAAGGCAACATTCACAAACTGCACTTTGGTTTTACTTTGCTAAGCGCCGCATATGAATATAAACTCTATTTGTATAACATTAATGTTCAAATTTTGATGAAGCGATTCAAAAGTATACGATGCTCTGTACATAAGGATAAGGTTTGCTGTACTTAATAAAGTAAAAATGTGGTCTGGGAATCTTGCCCTTAGGAATAATAGTTGAGGAGTTGAGTTCAAGCTAACTACAAGATTTGAGAACTTTGCATTAATATAATCATCATAGTTTTATTCAAAAACACACCTACAGGAATAAAAAATAACCAAACTCTAACCATGAATTCAGTATATACTTTGTTTGTTTCAGTATGTCTAGACCACCCAGCGTAGAAATATTTCGTCGTTTATAAAAAAAAAAAAATGTGTACATACATTTTAACCGCGTAGGTACTGCACTTTTTTATGAAACAGCAGATTTTTTTTTTATAACCGACGAAAAATTAGTATTATAATATTTTTCCTGTATACTTTACATATCTACAAAACCCTCCCTTAATTCTAGGAAACACATAGAAATGCTGAACGGAAATGACCTTAACACCCTCAACATGAACTATGAAAGCATCCACGTCAACCTGGAACAGCCTGATAAGTCCTCAGAAGCCATCGCTGACTTCTACGAGGACTCCGTGGTCATGGTCACCGGAGGAACAGGGTTCGTTGGCAAGGCTCTGCTGGAGAAATTGTTGAGGAGCTGTCCTGGGATTAAGACAATTTATGTCCTGATGAGGCCGAAGAGAGGTCTAACTGTAGACCAAAGGTATAAGGAACTGCTCAAGAATCAGGTTGGTGCCATAATTTTAGTTTTTTTTAAAGGTACGTATGCTCATTTTTTTCTTTTATTGAAAAAAATCTGAATGGGCCTGGTCTTGACCTCGATCACGCCTGATGAAAAGCGCTGGATGAGGTATATGATTGAACAAGTGTGCCCAGACGATGCCTGTTTACTCTTGCTTTGAAGGCAGACCGGTTAAATGTGGAAGGGCACACAGACGCTGGCAGATAGCTCCAAACTTTGGTTGTGCGCATAATAAACGTGGAGGAGAAGTGCTGAGTACGGCTGGTAGGAATATCAACCAAGAGCGGATGGTACTCTACAGTACGTCTGGTAATCCGGTACTAAAAGGGCAATGACGGAATCAGGTCGTGGAGCTCCTGCGCACACTCTTCCGAAGTACTGTCTAAATGATTTACCTACTTTAAGTTAGGTTTACATTACATATAATTTGCGAATATAAGCGAGCGGGGGGTGGGAAAAACTATAAACAAAACTAAAATATGGCGTCGTCTAAGCGATGGCGAAGTAGATCGCTTAAGCACAGAATTAACACTGGATGGATGAAATGGCGGCAGGTCATGGGAACAATCTGCGACTCCCGCATTCTCCTTGAACTTATGGCTTAGATATATAAAACCATGGTTAGACTGGCTGTCTTGTATGAATCAGAATGTTGGGCCACAAAAGGGATGAATGAAAGGCAATTGCAGGCAGCTAAGATAAGAATGCTAACAGGGATGTGTGCTGTTCCACGAATGGGTAGAATAAGAAATGAGTTCATAAGTGGAAGTGAAAGTGACACCGGTAACTGAAAAGTTGTGTGGAAATCGGCTGTCGTGGTATGGACATGTGTTACGGAGGAATGAGGAAAATGTCGCGAGGAAAGTTTTGAGTATAAATGTCGATGGCTGTAAGAGTGGGGGAAGACCAAAGAAACGATGGATGGACTCAAACCAGCGCCTTATACCGCGGCCACGCTACCACATACGATAGATGGACTGTGTGAATGGTGATGTGGTTAGAAAGGGCGTGACTGTCGAGATGGCGGCTAATAGAGAAGTGTGGAAGAAAAAAACTTGTTGCGCCGACTACAAATAAATTGGGATATGGGCAGGAGAATGAAAATCGCTGTCGGTTGGTCATGTGCCCAAGAGACTGGTGGCATGTGGCATTGCCACGTTGTATGGCAATACTTATCCTCTGGCAAAGGTAAAAGCCAACCCTTGGGTCACGGGAAGTGTCAACCAGCCGTTTGGAGATTTCATTGAACAAGCCATGATCACTCTGACCACATGGTCCGAGGGTTTCAACCCCAAACGGCTCGAAAATATAATTACAGTTATTAAAAAAGCATCCAAAATTAAATACAAAAGGTTAACAATCTGATATAATAAAAACCAACAGTTGCAGAGTTCAGGTTGTTACCTGACCCGAACTCTGCAACTGTTGGTAAAATATAAAATGTAATGGGAATACCAGAAAACAGTCTGTAGAGAGCATCAGTAGTCGAGTGGGGATGGTAAAATCTTTGTAAAGCTGCTTTACGATCTAGCGAATCGATTACAGTCGGTTTTTGGGCTTGTTACCACAAAATTGCACAGGTTTTAAAATAATACTTTCTAAAATGTATTGACTACGTTTACCGGATGGAAAAGAAAAGTTATGTTTAAAAAAAGAAAGACGAACATCTGGTCACAGTCTTCCCCCAAGCACCGCCACTTCGACCAGTTCTGTTCTTCCCGCATCCAGCGGATTCCTGTGGCCTTCATCAGGTCAGTCGTCCTCCTTGTGGGAGGCCTGCTAACGCTATATGTCTTCCGGTACGCGGACACCACTCCAGAACTTGTCGGCTCTATCGGCCATCTGTTCTGCGTGTAATGCGCATAGATTGGGACAAGAATGCGGGCTGTAGATGCTACGGAGATATTCTTAATTGAATAACTCACTAACACTTAATCCTAACAACGAGGCTCCCAGTAAAACTACTCCATTAACAAAAATCTTAGAGACCCTCTCCTCCCCAGGTCTTCGATCGCATCAGAGCGCGTTGGCCCGAACGTCTCGGCAAGCTGTACCCTATCACCGGTGACGTCTCCGCCCCCAATCTCGGAGTCAGCCCTGAACAGCGAGAGCTGCTGAGGAAGGTGACCACGCTGTTCCACTCGGCTGCTACTGTGAAGTTCACGGAGCCGCTCCATGTAGCCACCACGCTCAATGTGCAGGGAACTGCCTCGCTGCTGAAGCTGGCTGAGGATATGCATAAGTTGAAGGTAGGTGCTGATATTGTGTGCGTACATTTTTTTGTTTTAATTTTGTAAAAATTCTTTTATCTTAACTAGCTTCTGTCACCACCAGCCCCCAGACACCGTGGCGCTGCGCATTACTTAATTCTCGCTTAGCGTTCTTTCTGATTTTGTTTTCTTTTTGCCCGCCTCCTAAGGGTCTTAGTGATGTTAACGTTAAGCCTTCCTCAGCATTGGGCTGTCAAATGCAAAAAGATTCTTTAACCCGTGAGAAGGCGCGCTATGAGCAATTTGCTCACACAAAAATCTAATTCAAAAATTTTTTGTCTTTCCCGTGCTACACCAATTCAAGCACTTAAGTACCTTCCTAAATATTCACCCCCTCTCCCTTGACGCAATTCTCGATCCACTCAGTGGCGTTGCGACCGCGCAGCAAGGCGTTTGTGGAGGCCGTGTACCAACGTGCGGCAATTTGCTCATCACGCGCCCAGCAATTACTTTGCACCGCACATGTAAAATACATGTGTTCAGTGTGTTTCGAGAGGCACATTAGTGTAGATTTAATGGATGAATAACACTTTTAAGTTTTTGTTATGGAACAGTTTTTATTGTGATTTTTATGAAACGTGCCAAAAAATTAATTAATACTAGGTTGTTTTGTTATTTGCGTTAGAAGTTGCTATTATGTTTAATAGTTTTGATTAAAATACTTGTTTTCTTACTTACTAAACCTTGTATTATTTATTTAAATACATTATAAGCCAATAAATATAGAAACACTAAAAATATAAACATTTATGATAGTGTGAGCAATTTGCTCGCACGCGCCTACTCGTGTAAGAAAATTAGGCGCGCCTTCTCACGGGTTAAGTTCTGACAGGTAGTTCCAGTGATTAGCGAGTTAAGTTTTATAATGTGTAATGAGAGATGTGTTACTGGGGAGCTTGTGCCATTTCTTATTCACAACGCGTAACACACTAACAGTAACAATGGGTTTCATTTTGACAGTTGAACAACATTCATTGCGTTATTTACGTTTAGTGGTTGAACAGACAAATTCTTCGAACATAACTATGAAGTAATGGATTAGCAATATCCTTCAAAATTATTCAGATTTTTATTCGGGTATAATTTAGACGGCCACCAAAAATATTTTTAAGACTCTAAGCCTACGCACCAAAATGGATTAACGGTCACCAAAATGGATCAACGGTCACCAAATTCTATCCAACTCAAAGATTAATATTAATAAAAATTTTTTGGGCACCCCGACACGGACAGGTTAGGTTCGAAGGGGATGACGGGGGCTCAAGTGAGCGAGCGGAGCGAGCGAACGAGCCCCCGTCATCCACTTCGTGTTAGGTTCCTTTAAACCCTGCAGACAGAAATAGGAGCCCCGCGAAGCGGGGCTCCGTCGACATAAGTAGCACAATATATAATATTTAGTCTAAAGTGTATTTTTAAGGCGTCCATATATTTTTATGACAGACAATAATAGGAAAAAATGGATTTATTTCATAAATGTTATTTGGTGACCATTAATCCATTTTGGTAACCGTTTAGAATTTTTTTGGTTGCGAAATAGTACTTTTTTGGGTGGTGTTTAAACATAAGCCTTTTTATTCTAACATTGACAGTGTGTTACGCAATAAGGACACTATAGTCGAAAAACTGAAAGGTGACTCAGGACCAGCACTCGTGAGTCACTTAGATTTTCCGTCTATCGTATTTATATACAGATACCTACCCATCATGTCTGTGGAGTTTCGCGTCTCTATCACGAATGCCTATATGTGACCCACCAGGCGCTAGTACACGTCTCAACAGCCTACAGCAACGCGCCGCGCTCCCTCATCGAGGAGCGAGTGTACCCGCCGCCCTACGACCCCGACAGCATCGTCCGCTGCACCAAGATGCTGCCGGCAGAGACTGTGGAGGTTATGTCGGAGACACTACAGGTTGGTACAAACGAGCATGATTTCTGAAATCCTGTTTTATATAATCATTTACGCCTACTTGCGCGATCATGCCTGGCATGTGCTTAAGCTCGGGGTTAACTCAGTATTAATTACATAATTAATCTTGCGTCACAATGAATTAGAGGTAAACCTAGAGTTAAACATTTAAATATTAAACCCACCGATGTGGTAGAGTTAAGTCGCTAAACTCTGGGTTAGTGCTAGTAACGTCAAATAAAATTGACGCTATGAGGTACCGCTGATAACTTATTTTGTATTTTATATATATTGTTCGACGTTGTAGTAAGTGAAGATTTGGTACTATATCAGCAGGCAAAATATTCAGGAACTCATATACAACGTGTAACGTTAAATGCGCAAAACCTCTTAAGGGGTCATTGTACTCATCATTATGAACAACTTTTACTATGGGACCAAACCTGAAATCGCGAAAAAAAAATCAGCTGTTCCCTACATTTATGTTCGCATAACTCGTCAAAATGTAGGGAACAGCTGATTTTTTTTTCGCGATTTCCGGTTTGGTCCCATAGTAAAAGTTGTTCATAATGATGAGTACAATGACCCCTTAAGAGGTTTTGCGCATTTAACGTTACACATTGTATAAATACAAATTATAAAAACTAAAATAGTACATTACGCTACGTGTGACTTAATTAGTTTATTCCGCAGCGATGGAGCTACACGCCGTGCATTCATACAACATAAGTCACACGTATCGTATATATTTTATTTATAGCACGTGTGACCTAAACGCGCTTTTAAGTCACGCTTTTCTGTCTAAAAAAGCGTGACTGAAGTGCTGGTTCAGGCCACACAGTGCTATAAACATATTTTTCCTTCTCTTGTCATCATCATCATCATCTGCCTGCCTTTTCCCAACTATGTTGGAGTCGGCTTCCAGTCTAACCGGATGCAGCTGAATACTAGTATTTTACATGAAGCGACTGCCTATCTGACCTCCACAATCTAGTTACTGGGTAATACGAAACCCCTAGGTAAGACTGGTTGTCAGATTTTCGGGCTTCTGACTACCCGTAACGAATATCAAAGATCCACGAATGACAGCCGGGACCAACGGCTTAACGTGCTTTCCGAGGCACGGTCTTGGTATGTAAAGGTGGTCACCCATTTTCCTGATCTTATATTTTTCCTAATGATATACTTAAGTCCGAGTTTACAAACTCTACAAAACGTACAAGTGGGTCTAAATGATTTTAGAATTAATTAGTGTATAAAGCCGTTGGTCACGTGACATTGAACGCGAATCAAAGCGCGATACGTCACATTTTCCAGATATCAATTTCAAATTGTAGATAGAAACAAATATACGTCAGACATAATGTTTCTTTTATAATACCAATAGACGTTATGCAAAAAAAAAAACTTTATGAAGTAGGTATACAGAGCCAAATTAAATTAGCTAGCAAAACTCTGAAGCTGTGATGGTTATCGATATCTAACCGTGACAAAACAAACATCTCATCCATATGTAGGATAAATAACTTGGTAATATGAAAAATGCAGTAGAGTCAAAAAGAAATGATGATTTTTGTGGGGTCATTAACCGCAGTTAGTATAGTTACTTAACATATGATTTTAAAACAGTTTTTTTTTGTATGTAAACTTCACAGACGTGGTGTGTATCTTAATACGATAGAATAAAATAAAACAGATTTTCTCAACTCATACTTCTAGTATCTTACTAAACTAACAGCGGTCTTTGACCCCTAACAAACATCAAATATTTTATTTTTATTTATTTAATCGTGTTTAGATATAGATACCTGATCGCGTCTGCAGAGTTTCGCTAGCTAATTTAATTTAACTCGACAAAATGTCCCGATTTGAAACCTCCCATTACAACTATCATTACAGGTATCGAATGTGAAATTATTTATTCTGTAATTAAGATATCGGAATCAATTTCGTATCATCATATTATCATAAATAAATAAGCTACATGAGGTCGGCGTTTCCAATCTGATTACTCTGAGAAGAAAGGCCAAAACAAACTCAGAGAAACCCGAACCCTATGTTTCATCCTGTAATATTATATCCTTCTCTTACAGGGCGAGCACCCGAACCCCTACACCCTGACGAAGGCGTTGGCAGAGTCTATAGTGTACAGTCACACCAACTTACCTGTGTGCATCGTCAGACCTTCCATTGGTAAGTCATAATAATAATAGCCTTCCGTCCGATTTCGGTCACGGCGGCCAATCTCAACGGAGATTAACCAAGTACGCAGGAGATATTATAGTGCACAAGTGTGTGCGTAAACACAGGCGCAATCCCTGTTCCTTTACTCTCATAGTCCGATGGAACGGCAATCCGACACGACCGGAGAGAGATCAGGCGCAGGACCAACGACATCACGTGCGCACCGAGACGCGGGGGTATTAAACCGCCAACTTCCTAACTCCGGACTGTTACTAAGAAACTCCTAATGGAAAACTCAATAACACTTGGTTCGACCTCTGAATCGAACCCAGGACCCCACGCTCAGCAGTCGCGCTTGCAACCACAAGACCAACGAGGCAGGACACGAGGAAGTCATAGTAATATACCAAAGGAATAAATCAGCGAATAAGCTTTAATACTGTAGTATTATTTGGTATTTTGATACAAAGTTTTGATGGTAATTCATTTCAAGGTCAATTATGTGTGCCTTCGGTCAAAATAGCAAGAGCTTAACATATAATTTTTCATTTTATCAGTCAGGAAAACAGATTGAGTACTTAGCAAGATAACTGCACACTTAAATTGATCAAAATTCAAATCACTAAGTCAGTCGAGACGTATGAAATAGCCAATGAAGTAATACGTAGTGTATCTCTTTGCTAAAGAAAGAAAATCCGTTTACGAGTATTGGCGGCAAACATGACGCAGAGAAAAAACACAATAAAGAACAAGTTGTGAGAAAATATGCGTCACATTCACGCACAACGTCTATCGCTCAGCATTACCGCATACGACGCGGCCCTATGCGAGACGAAGCCAATAAACAGTTCTTTTCTCTGACTGTACATTCTAAGTATACCTACTGTATTTTTATGCTCTGTAACAGCCTACCAGAAATGAACCTAGTTATTTTACCAAACGGCATGATGTTGTTGCCTTCGAAGGTGGGTAGGCCTCTGGTGTAGGACGCAACCTGTGTCGATACCCTTGCGCCTGCGGCTGCTGAGACCCTCAAGCGGCGCAAATACTGTAACCTTATGGGTAACTACAGCTTCGAGCCGTTTGGGGCCGAGTGCGCATCTCCTTTGTAAGGAAATTTGCTCGCCAGCTGATCCACACTTCACGTGACCAGAGGGCTAGGTCGTTCTTTGACCAAAGAATTAGCATTACCATTCAACGTGGCAATGCTGCCAGTCTTCTGGACACGTTTCCGGATGACAGCGACGCGGACGAGTACTTCGACGCCTAAATATCTTTTTGTTTTTGTATTTATTTATATAGTTAATTAGTTATTTTATTACTAAAACGAACACAGACTTACAAAAAAAAAATCAAGCCCAGTTTCACTTATTTGGGCGTTGAGACCGATTTATTTTATTTAGAGGCATTCAATAGAATATTTTAGTGACCGTTTAGATTGTGTCCTTTAAAAAAAAATATAACGCTATGAATAAAAAGTCGTCAAAAGTAGGGAGTGACGCACTACAGCATAGTTATTCATAAACACTTGATACGCTTTGGTACCGTATCGTACCCACACCAATCAATGTTGTCGTAGGAGTCCCCTAATGAAGACAAGTACAAAACCCGAAAATTGTGCCAGTTTAAATCAAATAGACGATCGCTATTCTTCCGACAGCTGTTTGCTGTCGAGGAAAGGCAAATCAGGTTACCGAAATGTGTCATTTTCGATACGATGACCTGTCGGATGGTTGTGAACACCTATGATGAAGCCCTTAAAAAATACGCTTAAATAAAAACATACCCGATCAAAAGCTTAGAGGGACGCCCCATTCCCCCCACTATCTGAGAACTCGGGCAGGTCACACAGGCCCTGTTAGTTATTATCAATGTGTATAATTTCCCACAAGGCGCCTGTCTCAGCCTACTTCTCATGACATTCATCAAATAATCATAAGCGATCGATTCGACCTATGATTAGCTCGCAGGCAACCACTATTAGGACTTCGAGTATCTATTCATACATCATCATCTGCCTGCCTTTTCCCAACTATGTTGGGGTCGGCTTCCAGTCTAACCGGATGCAGCTGAATACCAGTATTTTACATGGAGCGACTGCCTATCTGACCTCCACAACCCAGTTACTGGGTAATACGATACCCCTAGGTAAGACTGGTTGTCAGACTTTCGGGCTTCTGACTACCCGTAACGACTGTCAAAGATCTACGAATGACAGCCGGGACCAACGGCTTAACGTGCTTTTCCGAGGCACGGAGGGGTCTCGGTATGTAAAGATGGTCACCCATCCACAGACCAACCGCGTCAAGCGTAGCTTAACCTGATCGATCGACCTGTGCGGCTGTTATTATTTAGCCACGGGCCCCTCCCTAGTATCTATTCATACACAGATGAAAAAAATCAACCATCCCCTACATTTTGACGAGTTATGCGAACCTAAATGTAGAGAACAGCTGATTTTTTTTGCGATTTCAGGTTTTGTCCTACAGTAAAAGTTGTTCGTAATGATGAGTACAATGACCCCTTCAGATATTTCGTGTATGAATAGATAGACCTTGTATATCAAACAATATTTTTTTATTTGTTGGCCAGTCTATTTTTTTATTATTTGCAAACAGACACTTGCAAATAGTAGAAGGGCTCGTGGCTAAATAATAACAGCCGCACGAGTCGATCGAAGGATAAGCCACGCTTGCCGCGGTTGGTTTGTAGATGGGTGACCATTCATTTCATATTAAGAGGGTTTATCCCTTAGAGCCATGTTGGAGACTCAAAATTGATGATTTCCGACGGACAATAAAACCATAATGCGTTTTTTTTATAGATGAGATATTGACGTCATATTATTGGGAATTTTATAATCTAGTGCATGGCTGAAAAACATTTTCAATTTTTTGTATAGTGTTCTCATCAGAACCGTTTTTATGCAAGCCTTTTTTTAAACTAGCGATCGACGGTCTAAGCAGATGCGAGATATTAGTAAAACCATATACGACAAACTTATAACAACATTACTTTATAAAAAATAATAACATTCATTAGTGCATGGCTGAAAAAAAAACACGATTACTGTAAGTTTTCATTCAAGAAAAGTATATTCAAAAGTGTCAATTGTAGCCACTTTTCGAGATATTAAACGTGTTAGTTTAGGATGAAATCTCAAATATTTATATTTTCTTTTAGACCTAGTAAATTAAGACATTTATGTTCTAAAACATGGGTTAAATATTTTTTTGATAACTTATATGTTTATTTTACTATGAATTATTTAGTATTGCTAGAGCGGCGCGCTGAGCGCGCTGAGCGGTGGCGTGAATCCGCGCCGATTATATAGCAATACTAAATAATTCATAGTAAAATAAACATATAAGTTATTAAAAAAATATTTGAACCATGTTTTAGAACATAAATGTCTTAATTTACTAGGTCTAAAAGAAAATATAAATATTTCAGATTTCATCATAAACTAACACGTTTAATATCTCGAAAAGTGGCTACAATTGACACTTTTGAATATACTTTTCTTGAATGAAAACTTACAGTAATCGTGTTTTTTTTTCAGCCATGCACTAATAAATGTTATTACTTTTTATAAAATAATATCGTTATAAGTTTGTCGTATACGGTTTTACTAATATCTCGCATCTGCTTAGACCGTCGATCGTTAGTTTGAAAAAAGGCTTGCATAAAAACGGTTCTGATGAGAAAACTATACAAAAAATTGAAAATGTTTTTAGCCATGCACTAGATTATAAAATTCCCAATAATATGACGTCAATATCTCATCTATAAATTAAACACATTATGGTTTTATTGTCCGTCGGAAATCATCAATTTTGAATCTCCAACATGGCTCTAAGGGATGAACCCTCTTAATACCCGGCCGTGCCTTCCTCCGTGCCTTGGGAAGCACGTTTAGTCTTTGGTCCCTGCTGTCATTCGTAGATCTTTGACAGTCGTTACGGGTAATCAGAAGCCCTGAAGTCTGGCAACCAGTCTTAACAAGGGGTATCGAATACCCCAGTAACTGAGTTGTGAAGGTTACATAGGTAGTCGCTCCGTGTAAAATACTGGTATTCAGCTGCATCCGGTTAGACTGGATGCCGACCCCAACATAGTTGGGAAAAGGCAGGCAGATGATTTTATTTAACTGATCACTTAAACACCAACGCTATCAAAATCAGTCCAGCAGTTTAGCGACGTAAGATATCCGTACTTACAATTTTAATTCATGATCCATCATTGTTCTAGCCTTATAGAGACACTACTTAGTACGCAAGATGGCCGAAAAACTTGTAATGAGTACAATGACATTTGGTTCAGTGGTTAGAGGGAGTCATGCTGTCAAATGAGAGGTCCTAGGTCCGATCGACCTTCTACGCTTTCGAATGGGCAACTAGCTTCATCTTTCTGACTGACCGACTCCACGCTAGTTGAAAAGTGCCTGAAATTGATTTGAGTTTCAATTTTGTTTGGCCAAAACGTTATAAAGAATTTCCGTCAGGAATTTGTCAGTAGCAGCTCGGAGTCTCGATTTGTGCCCGGCTAATGGCAATAGAGTCGCCTCCTATTAGATACATGGTGTTTCCTAGAAGAGCGTCACCGCACACAACGGTCAAAGTGACGGCTGTCATGAAAATTATGACAGCGGGGCTTAACTTTCATCATCATCTGCCTCACCTTTTCCCAACTACGTTGGGGTCAGCTTCCAGTCTAACCGGATGCAGCTGAATACCAGTATTTTACATGGAGCGACTGCCTATCTGACCTCCACAACACAGTTACTGGGTAATACGGCGGGGTTTAAGTTTATGGTGTCAAAAAACGCTGCCTAGGAAAGCACACCAACTTACTTTCATTAATAAAGATTAAGTGACGTCTTTCACCGGTAAATTGTGGAGGTTATGTGGTGGCCACGGCTCTTCTAGAAAACTGTAGGTACCTTTATACATAACTGGTGAAATATCGCACACCCAATGAACTTCGTACAAATTAACTATGTTTCTTTTAATTATTTGCGAATTATTCCATAGGACTCATAGTTATTAAAAGTCTAAAATGGGCAAGCCGTCCTTAGCGAGCACGGTGATCAATGCTCGTGCCTTTTTTGCGGGATCCGTGCGTAACACACCATCAGTAGCAATGCATTTCAATTTGACAGTTCAACAACATTCATTGCGTTATTTACGTTGTTGAGCAAAGACATTTTTCGAACATATGAAGCAATATATTAGCAATATCTTTCAAAATGATTCAGATTTAAATTGATAGTGCGTTATTTACTTCAAGCACATACATTTACAGAGGCGGACTTAATGCCATAGGCATTTTCTACCACTCAACCTTTGGGTGATGCAGAGACAAACAGTAGTAGGTGCAATCATGAAAATAGGACTGTATGACAAGAGGCCTTTACCCTGCAATGGCAAAGTTACAGGGTGGTACTTTTATTATTAATTTAAGATTCTTTAAATAATTTGCGAGCAGCACAACGCACTTGACCTGTCCCAAGGACAATACTAATTCGGCAAGTCCTTTTGGAGGGACAAACGATTTAGAGTTGTACTATGCATACAATAAATTTTATTTAAATTCGATTAGCATGTTGTGCGGATTTATGTTATGTTTAGGCGTAATAGTTTGATAGATGACTATCTATCATGGTTGTTTATGTATGTACGTGTCTATAGCCAGCTTGTGGGCTCCTCATAGACAATAGTGCTACGTTGGTATAGTCGTCCAAAATGCGACTGCGGGGAGTAGTGACCTGGGTTCGATTTTAGGGTTGGGCAGTCTATAAGTTTTATTATTAGATACTTAGGTCATGACTCGGGTATGCTCGGAGTTTTTTTAGAGGATAAAATCAGGAATTGTGCGGAAGAGAACTGGAGTTACCGACATAGCTTGCAGAGTAAGCAAAACGAAGTGGCAGTGGGCTGGCCAAGTGGCCATGTTTGTCGAAGAACCGATTGTCGGTGGAGCAGATGAGTCTTGGAGCGGAGACCGCGTATCGGAAAGCGTAGTGTCGGACGCCCCTCAGCTAGATGGACTGATGACCTAAAGTGACTGGAACAGACTGAATGCGGAAGGCGGAGGACAGGGTGTTGTGGGGCAGTCTGGGAGAGGCCTATGTCCAGCAGTGGACTGCGATAGGCTGAAATTATATTGAGTTGACTTAGGTCAGTCGTAGCCTACAGTAGATACATAAAGCCTGTGAATACAGAGCTTAAAAATTCTCCAAAGGGTATTCGCATCACCCCAATGTACGAGCGAGTTCAGCGGTTAGGTACCTACACAAGGGGTGACTTGGAGCTGTGGTTGGAAGCAATAGTTGAAAAAATTACATTTGGGAAATGTTACCTGAATTCAGTTTTTAAATGTTTCTCTATCCCTCTCATATTATAAAAATCTTTTATAGTGCACTATACAGGTGGCACGGATTTCAACGTGACTCCCGCGTAAAAGGAATTAAAAATTGATTTCCCATACATTTTACCGCGTAGGTTTTTACTTTTCTATGAAACAGCAGATTTATTTTTTGATAGCCGACGAAAAATTTCGACTTATGGGGGTTCAGAACCCTGTACTGAATCCATGGTAACGGGTTGCATTGGTCTAACTTCAATGGCTATGCGTGGTTAGTTCTGTGCGCCAGACAAATATTAGAAAAGTAAAGAAGTTTCATAGTTGAATTCAAAACAATGCTCATCATAAATTCACATTGACGCACAGCCAGCATATCGACCGACACACGGGAGGGGAGGCATGGTTTTCCAATAATTTTAATTAAAAATGTATGTGCCTCAGCTGCTTTTACTAAGAAACGTGAAAATATTGATTTGCGATGGATATTGACGTGAAAGTAGCCCGGCTTATATGAAAATGATCATAACTTAACGCTTCGTTTTCCTCTAAGGTTTGGCAGAGCTATCGGACACAGATCTATACTCCGGACTGCTACTGCATAAGCTGCCTATAATTCCCACTACAAGCTGCTCTTAGCTCCTCTGTCCTCTGTGATAGGTAGTGGGCCGTAATCAACCATGAGGGCCAATTGCGGGTTTTTAGATGTCACATGCCTTGTCTCAAATGTTTGGTTCTAGAACATGCCGGTTCCCTCACGATATTTTCCTTTACCGTTTTGAGACCAGTGGTGATGAAATAATTTGCACAAAGTAAAGCGCCTGTTTGGGTTCGAAGTTTCGAACCTACGACCTACAAGTCGTAAGGCGTACCCATTTTTACTGCTCCACTAAGCCACCACTGCTCCTACCGAGAAATGACTAAATAATGGACAAACCAAGTAACACGTTGCCTGATTTTGGAATCAAGCGCTCTCGTGCTCTGCAGGAGCGCTTGCTCCCCTAGACCAACGAGACAGTCGTCTTTTTAATCAATGTATCGCCCGATGGACTTTTGTATGTAAAAAAATAATGTTTATATGTCATCATCATCATATGCCTGCCTTTTCCCTACTATGCTGGGGTCGGCTTCCAATGTAACCGAATACACCTCAATGTAAAACACCAGTATTTTACACGGAGCGACTGCCTATCTGACCTTCACATCCCAGTTACTGGGTCACACGATGCCACGTGGTAAGACTGGTAGTCAGACTTTTGGGCTTCTGACTACTTACCCGTAACGACTGTCAAAGATCTACGAAGCCGGGAGCACGTGCTTAACGTGCTTTCCGAGGCACACAGGGTCTCGATAAGTAATAGATGGTCATTCATCCACGGGCCAACCCATCGCAGTCCGCTGCTGGACATAGGCATCTCCCGGGCAGCCCCACAACACTCTGCCCTCCGCCTCCCGCGACCAGTCTGCCCCAGCCACCTTTTTAAGATCGTCGGTCCATCTAGCTGGGTGTCGTCCCACACTACCAATCCATGTAGGTCCGACTACCTACATAATTAGAAACTTGAGGTTAGGCAGGTTACATATCTTGTGCATTTCTCAATAGCCCTAGTAAGCTTAGGTAATACTATGAAACAGGTTGGGGAGTGAGTTGAGAGAGCCCTAGTAAGCTTAGGTAATACTATGAAACAGGTGATAACTTAATATCTGAACCTAAGCAAATAGCTAATATCTTCAATGACTTCTTTGCTTCTATTGGGGAAAAGTCCTCACCAGCAAAAGGAGCCCCTGTGATGTACCCCACAGAAAATACGATATATCTCAGCCCTGTCGACCCCTATGAAGTAAATAAAATAATAAAAAATTTAAAAAATAAAAAGAGCCATGGACTAGATGAACTTCCCCCATATCTACTTAAGCAATGCGCAGACGAACTAACTCTACCATTCTACAAGCTAATTAACCAGTCGCTTGAAGAAGGAACTTTTCCTAATCAACTTAAACGTGCATTGATAAAACCCATTCATAAGAAAAATTCTAAAACCGACCCCAATAACTATCGCCCTATCGCGCTGTTACCCACTGCATCTAAAATATTTGAAAAGGCCATGTGTGACCGCGTATACTCATTTTGTGAAAAGAATAAAATATTTGACGATTGCCAAAACGGTTTTCGCAAAAACAGGTCCACAACATTAGCAGTCTATAAATACGTACAAGAGGCTCTAAATATTATAAATAATAAAAACTATGCCGTAGGTATGCTACTCGACATGACCAAAGCCTATGATAAGGTACAATTTAAAATTTTACTAGACAAGTTGTATGGCATAGGAATACGAGGAAAAGCTCATGATTGGTTTGCATCATACCTAAAAGATAGGGTACAACTAGTAGAAATTGAACATTTCGATAAGAACACACACAAAATTATTAAAACGAGATCGGACAGTAAAGCAGTGAACGCTTCAATTCCCCAAGGGAGTATAATAGGCTGCTTGCTGTTCCTTATCTACATAAATGACCTGCCTAAAGTTATAAATGGACCATGTGTTCTGTTTGCGGACGACATCTCTCTACTGACCTCATGCCAAAACGAAAACAATATAAACGCCGAATTAAACGCCCTTCTCTCTACAGCTGCAAACTGGATGGATAACCATAACCTAGAAATAAACTATACCAAAACAAAATTAATTACCTTTCATCCTCACCAAAAATCCCCTTTAAACCTAAATTTTACCTTCAATAATACAAAACTCGAACAAGTAAATGAATTCACTCTCCTCGGTCTATCTATAGATACCCACATAAATTGGAAATCCCATATTCAGAAAATAAGGGCAAAATTATCTAAATTCTCGTATGCTTTACGCGAGATTAAAAAAACAACCAACTTGAAAACTGCACTTGTTACATACTACGCATATGCCCAGGCATGGCTCAGCTATGGGGTCATGCTGTGGGGTAACAGTACAGACTCTCAAACAATATTTTTTTTGCAAAAGAAATTAATTCGAATAATAACCAACATAGAACAAACAGATAGTTGCAAACCACACTTCCAAAAACACAAAATACTCACACTTCCATGTTTATATATTTTGGAATTATGTAAATTTGTCAGAACACACCCACACTTTTACACAACCTGTGAAGAAACACAGACAAGATACACTTTTCGACACAACAAAAACAAAATAAATAAACCTCAATCCCGTCTCAAAATGCACTCAACTAGCCCTTTAATCATGTCAATAAAACTATACAATAAACTGCCTCATGAGATTAGAGAAGTAAGCAAAACAAATATATTTATTAATAAACTGAAACAATTTTTGGAAAAAAAGTCATACTACTCAGTAAAGGAGTTTTTAGATGACAAATCGATCGCAAATTAGATGATCCTCCCTTTGGTCCACCAAATGTAACAAAATATAATACATATATAATATAATATGCAATAAAAATAATCAAATATAAATAACAATACCCTTAACATGATATATAAATATAATTCATAATTATTAATAATATAATGAACATAATAATAATAAAAAATAAATAATCAGAATTACCAACATAGATCTAATGTAATATACAAAACTAAAGTAACTAATATCTTACGCCCATACCTAGACATAGACCGAAAAATATAATATACACACATAATTATACCATTCAACTGAACACGTACAAATAATTTAGTCTAATTCCTTGAATTGTTGCGTAGCCCTCTTCCTCTCTCCTAATCTTGCTGTGCCCGACAGGGTGCATATTGATACTATTACCTTGTATGTCACCTTTGTAATACATATGGAATGCAATAAAATATTGAGTATTGAGTCGAGAAAGCGGACATTATCTTCCATGACTACATTCTGCGAGTACGCAAAAATCTAAGCACCGAGATGTCAAAATGTTAGACACCGTTAGGTAGTTTCATGTTTACTTACTCGTATTGTTCACAATTTTTCTAAGTTTTTCCATCATTTTAAAAGAAAATGACAGTTCGAATAGGTGACATTTGCCCGGTATACAGGTTACCAAAGTAACCCCCGATACCCATCGCGTCCACAAAAACTATTTTTGTGTTGTCGATATCTAAAATGAGACGATAAAACATAGGAAAACACTTGTCCTTAACTCAATTCAAGTAACAACTGTAAAAACGGTCGTTGGAAAAAAAAAAAAGTAAGAAACTAACTCTTAATATAGCGATATTTGGTTGTCTCGGCTCTCATACTCATCGATTGTCATCGGTATTTTACCGAACTTTGTCACAAACTTTACGATTTTCTTAATGTTTATGAATGTACAGACGCCAGCACATCAAGCTACCCGAAACTGTCAGATTTTCCCAATCAACTTTGAACCTTATACTTTAGTGATAAAGTTGAAAATCTATTAAAGAAATTTGACAGATTGTAGTAGCTTGATGTGCTGGCGTCTGTACGTTGCTTATTAGGTAGAATGTCCATGTGTTCCTCCCAACTCTAACAACAGCTTTCAGTATGTACATTCTTTTTAATGAAATATTACACATATCTATTCCATTAGAAATCTATATCCTATTTTATTCTATTAGAAAATACTTAAATACAACTTAACCGCAAATCCTGTTTTCAACTTTATAGATTCACACATTCTTATAGTCTAGAACACGAGGAATGTCGCATACCTACCTATCGAGGAGTCTTTATCAAATGAAAATTTAAGCTTTCACTATTCACTTAGTTCAAATTGTTTTTTCGTCTTCTTCTTCTACGTCGTTCCCTCACTACAGGAGATTGAGATCACAAATGACGCATCTCCAACCTACGTGGCCTTCCAAAGTGTGGACCGCTTGCCTTATGCTGCCTCCGTGAGGATATAATAGAATACTCTTTATTATGTACACCATATAAATTACAGACATAAATATAGAAATTTTACAATGGGCGGTTTTATCGCTAAGAGCGATCTTTTAAAGACAACCTTGGATTGAAAAGGGCTTGCTATGGCTATAAGACGGCAAATCCCACGAAAGTGAAAATACCTTGGGCTTTTTCATATCTGTACCTTTACAGAATAACAGGAGACGTATTTACCGAGCTCCTCAGTGAACTTTACAGAATGACAGGAGACGTATAAATACGCTTATCGCTAGCCTACCGACATCGTAAGTCAAGTTATTTTACAATTTTGCTCGGTATCTCGGATGTAGAGACTTGCGTTTGTCGTGAGCATCGTTACGGCAAGCGACTATTTTCGGTATTATTTAGCGAGCGGTAGTTTGCGACAGCGTCGCTATCTATGTCGAGACTGCAGGTATCAGGATATAAGCATACAACCTGATACTTGATCGACAGATCATCATAAATCGCGCCGCTGAAGGTATATGTAGAATTATCATAAAAATCATCAATACAACTCCCTAACTATTCGCTATTGAATGACTATTCAATTCTCTTTCTAGTTTATTGAATTCTGATTCTGAGAGAGTTAAGTAGAGATTGCGTAAAACTCTCATATCAGTAGGAATGGTTTTCATTTTGACAGTTCAACCACATTCATTGCGTTATTTACGTTGTCGAGCAGACATTTTTTTCGAAAACATGAAGCAATGGATTAGCAATATCTAACCTCAAAATGATTCATATTTGGATTGCTAGCGTGTTTCGCAATCAGGGCGCTGTTTCGTCCGCGCTCATTTTATTCTTTCCTCTAAACTTATTTGTATTAATAATTTTCTGTTATTTTCAGTGACCGCCGCTCTGCAGGAGCCCTACCCAGGATGGATCGATAATGTCTACGGAGTCACCGGTGAGTCGTAACAGCTTCCAAATAAAATATGGCCCTTATTGGGAGTTCAGAATATACACATTTTGCCCTCATCTTTATAAATCTATTTATACTAATAATAACGCTGAAAAGTTTGTTTGAAAGCGCTAATCTCTGGAAGTACCGGTTGGATTAAAATAAAAATTGCCTTTGATAGCCCATTTTATTCATGTTAACATCACGCTAAGACCCTTCGGAGCCGGGCACGGACCGATTCGACGGGGTGTGTCAGGGGACAACAGTAAACACATCTTCCAATATCTAAATATAAAAGAATAATAAACGTATTATTGAAATCCTTCGAACGGCCTTTCCTTTGGTGTTCTTCCTTTAACCCTAATGAAGTCGCGGGCACAGCTAGTCTATAAATTATACTTAGTCACATTCACATATTTATTTGCGTTCAGGGATGTTTCAATATTTTATCTTTCTTCTCTTTTCTTTTTAATATAGGTATAATCATAAATTTTGATAGCTGAAGAATTTTAGTCGTATCTTCTCCATCTTCTAGGTCTCATAATGGAGATATCCCGCGGCACTTACCGCTCCGGGTACTGTCACGAGCGGTGCGTGGTGGACTTGGTGCCCGTCGACATGGTGGTCAACTCTTGCATCCTGGCTGCCTGGAGACAGGGGGTCAAGCAGTGAGTGTCTCGTTGATCTAGTGGACGTAGTATCTAGTGAATCTGGGTGGAGTGGACGTTGTGGACCTGGCGCCTGTTGACATTGTGGTACCTAGCACATCTCTTGTGGAAAGTCAGCTTTATGGTCCCAAGCGTGGTTAATGTCAGGAATTTCTAAGCAGGCGCACGAAGCCGCAATGTTTGCTTAGATGATGTCAAAAACCTCGGCCTTCAACATTACCTGTGAAATGTGGGTTTACTTAAACCACTAATGGAGTGAACCCTTTTTGAGAATACAGACTTGCTTATGTATATTATGCGCTATAATTATAACAGCTCAAAATCTGGAGTGCCAGCTTGACATGGCCACCATAACTTCGGCATTCTTCCAATTCCTTCCTAACTTATTCCAGGCCTGGTCGTTGCCCAGTCTACAATGTAACATCAGGATCTATCAACCCACTGCAGTGGGGCCAATTCATCAAATTCTGCCTCAAATGGGCTCTGGAGAATCCCACCAAGTAAGTTTTCAGTTTACTTTAACTTACCAGCTTATGAGGTATATACCTCCTTGTGGCTAAGCAATAACAGCTGCACGGGTCGATCTTCAACGTTAAGCAATACTTGCTGATGTCGGTCCGTGGATAAATGATATACCAAGACCCCTCCGTGACTCGGAAAGCCGTTGGCTCCGGCTGACATTCATTGATCTTTGACAGTCGTGACGGGTAATCAGAAGCCCACAAATCTGACAACCAGTCTTACCAAGTGGTATCGTGTTACCCAGTCATTGGGTTGAGAACGTCAGATTAGAAGTCGCTTCATATAAAATAACGGTATTCATCTACTGCCCCGTTGACCGCGTGGTCGTAAGCTCGGCTGCTAGGCGTGGGGTCCTGGGTTCGATTCCCAGGTCAGTGTATTGGGTTTTCCATTAGGAATTTCTCAGTAGTAGTCCGGAGTTTGGAAGTTGGTGGTGTGATACCTCCGCGCCTCGGAAAGCAAGTAAAGCCGTCGGTTCTGCGTCTGATCTCTTCCCGGTCCCATCGGACTATGAGAGTAAAGGAACAGAGAGTCCATCTGTATTTGCGCACACACTTGTGTGGTCGGGAGGATTGTTCTTATTATTTTTATTATACGTATGCATCTGGTTAAATTGAAAGCCAACCCTAAGGCCGTGTTCAAACCAAACTGACTGTCAGCCGCCGAAAGTGAGCGAACGTTCCGCAGTTTATTGTATTTCCATGCATATTCACTTTTTCGTTCACATCTAACCGACTATAAGTTATTACGCTATGTGTAGACGCTGACATTCGGCGGCCGATTAAGAAAGGCTATGCAGATGACGATGATGTACGTAGACGTTTGACTGGTATGTTTAGTTTTATACGTTGAGAGTAAATAATTAATTTTCTCTCCTACTATAGATACGTGATGTGGTATCCCAACTTCTCGTTCACGGAGTCCCGCTTCATAAACAACTTCTGGGAGATCACGTGCCACTTTCTGCCAGCCTTCATGTATGACCTGCTGCTGAGAGCACAGGGGAGGAAGGCCATGTGAGTATATAATTCAAGGATCCATATATAATGAGGATTAAAATGAGATTTGCAAAAGAATCACCAAGTTTTAGTTGTAAAAGTATAGTTCTTAGTGACAGCGCTCGTCCGGTGAAGTGTTACCACCATAACTACTTCTGGAGCCAGGCAATGCTGTGTGTGTGTGTTTGGATTTGAAGGGTATGTGTGCCTGTTTAATCACATTACAGGCACATGACACATTTTAGCATTGTCTCATCAGGTAGGCTGTTGTCTTTTTATTGACATCCAAAAAGTATCCGATGTAGCCAGAAGGGTTGCCGATCTTAAATGGCAGTAAGCTGATACATTGCTCGCAAAATGGCCATAAGGGTCGAAATGATACGTACTGCAAATGAGCTGTATTACCATAGAAACATATTATTTATAGAATAAATAATTTATTTTATCTGAATGCCATCTTTCACAAACTTACTTTACATAAAAAACTCTTTCACTTCCGCAGTATGATGAAGCTCGCCCGCCGCTTCAAAATGGCTGCAGCCACAGGCGAGTACTTCGCCAACCGCGAGTGGCAGTTCGGCGTCGCCGAGCTGACGGCGCTCCACGATGACGTCACTGTCACCAGGGACTCCGGCGCCTTCCCCCATTGGCCCGCAGACTTCGATTGGGACTCGTACATCGGAGCTTATATGTTCGGCATCAGGCGGTATATCTTGAAGGATACTGCTGAGTCGTTGCCTGTGGCGCGGACTAAGTTAAGAAGGTGGGTCTCATTCAACCAACCAATGATTCGAAGACTTGTTATGTCCACCAACCCACACTATGCTCACGTGGTGTATTACGGCCCACTCCCTCTCACAGAGAGATGGCCTGTGTCCCAGCTCTGGGAACATTATTTTTAATAATGTGAAACAAATTGTATATAAAACACAAACCACAATAGATTTGTGATAACGGATTTTGTCGCAAGGCAACGCATTGCAAAAATCTTCCTTTATCACTTTTGTACATTTTCTAAGAACAAACGCGTACTAAAAGTGGGCCACAACGCACTTTTATAAATGAAAATGCGTTGAGCAGTGCGCTGCGCACATTACAGCCACGATGAGCGTAAATGCAGCATTCGATTTATTTGAATTGTTGAAGTGAAAATTACTGTCAATCAATAAAAGAGGTTGTCATCCTCAGTGTATTACGAAATATAGTGCTTGTATTATAATTCCCATGTTTTTCCTGTTTCAGATTATACTGGGTGCACAAACTGTTCCAAGCGGCTACAGGATATTATTTGTTCAGGTTCCTTGCGGGTCGCTTACGGTAAAATTATAACTTAATTTTGTAAACAATTGGTCAATTTATGTAATTAATTAAGAAAAGCATAATTTGCAGTACAGCACAGGGGATTATGAACTGCAAATTCTCATTTTGAGAGCTGGCTTAAAAAACGGTCATCAGTATTTAATATTACATTAATAAATATAATTATAGTGTTTAATTAACTTGATTAAAACCGTTAAGTGAGCTCTCAAATGACAAAGAACCATTTATTACTTACGGGACTTAAAAATAGGATAAATGTAACTAGTGCAGGTTCTTATTTCCTATTTAGTATTTTTATCTCACGAAGCAACGCGCGGTTTACTTGTGGTTCCCAAGTGTACAAACACGCTGTGAATTCGTGTGTGTGAGCGCAGGAGCTCTTGGTACCGTCCGAGGCAATGGTGAACTCGGAAGTGTCTGTGTGTGTGTTATGTGCTGACGCTACTCGTGTTCACGCACGCATTCACAGGGTGTTTGTATGCTTCGTTACCATAAGTAAAGCGTGTGAGATGAAAATAATATACATACTTATCACTGCAATGTAAAAAGGATCGCAAAGAAACATATGATTCAAACAAAAAACCACCCTGTATGGAACCTCATTTTATAGATTTAAGAAATATTGATGTACCTGTAATATAATAAAATATAATTCTGTTATTTTAATTCTTTCAGAATATTTTTACCAAATATTGTAATTTGTAAATCATATTTTGTTTTTGTATTGTATTTTATTAACATATTTTTTGTATCACATTTTTGAAAAAAAAACATGTCGATCTTCAGAAATTATGTTTAAAAAATCAGAAAACATTTTTTAAGTTATTATTTTTTTACTTACATTATTATTGAATAATTAAATGTAAGATAAAATATAGATAATTTCACTGCGTAGAAACATTTTATTTAAGTATAGAACCTTCGTTGACTGTCACTAGATATAATACTTGTCTATATCTCTTATTTTTAATATGTGCAAGTTTCTTAAGTAATTGGCAACACAAAAATAAAATTAATCAAAATTTTTATTTTTTTGTCTGTCTGTATGTTCGGGACTATCTTGTAAATTACTAGATACAAATTGATTGAATTTTCATCACAAGAAAGTATTAAGAAATTGTTTAAGGTTGCACCACTATTGTCTCTTGATTCCGAGTCGTAGTTCTAAAAGATTGTATAGGCTAAGAAATGTCTTCTAACAGTTCTGTAAAAATAAAACAATGATACAATGATAGTATGATTTTTTTTCTGACATTTTATCAGCGGGATGATTGCGTAACACTATCAGTAGTCATCATCTGCCTAGCCTTTTCCCAACTATGTTGGGGTCAGCTTCCAGTCTAACCGGATGCAGGTGAATACCAGTATTTTACATAGAGCGACTGCCTATCTGACCTCCACAACCCAGTTACTGGGTAATACGATACCTTTAGGTAAGACTGGTTGTCAGACTTTCGGGCTACTGACGACCCGTAACGACTGTCAAAGATACACGAATGACAGCTGGGACCAACGGATTAACGTGCTTTCCGAGGCACGGAGGGGTCTTGGTATGTGAAGATTATCACCCATCCACGGACCAACCGCGGCAAGCGTAGTTTAACCTGATCGATCGACCCGTGCGGCTGTTATTACTTAGCTACAAGCCCCTCACACAATATCAGTAATTAAAGTAAAGTAATTAAATTAAAGTAAAGTAATGGCTTTTATTTTGACAGTTCAACAAAATTCATTGCGTTATTTATTTACGTTGTTGAGCAGACAAAGGGTTTAGCCGTCCTTCCATAGGCAAACTGCCCCCGATAGGAAACTATATCGTAACCTATGCTATATTGTAGAGGGTACTAATAGTAGTTCATCGAGCAGATATTAGCTCTATATCTTAGTTAATTGAGGAGCTATTTGAAAAAAAGTGTCCGGAGACGACTTTTTTTCAAAGTGATATATCTCTGTTAATTTTAAAGCTAGAAAAATAAAACCAATTTCAGTGTTTATGGTATACTCTACAGTTTATTTTATATAAATTTCCATGAGCCAAGCCTAAATAAAAACATTAAAAAAATGCAAATAAATTATTTTTTTATTGATTTCTATCAGATCGAATTGAATTACCACTTTGAAAAAAATATATAATAATTGTCTATACCTTGCCTAACAGCATGCCAAGTTTCATTAAAATCCATAAGGTGCAACATGTTGAAAAAATATAATGAAAGTAAGTGGACCACCTTATGACCACTTTGATGACGCTTTTAACTTTCAATTTTTCAACAATATAGTACTTAATCAAATTGTATTACATATTTGATTTTTCAATATTGGGCATGAAAGGTTCAAAAGAAAATGGAATGATCTTTTCTCACTAATAGTTGAATCCATATTAATAAAAAATAGCTTTTATTAGTCATCGTCACTATTTTCATTAATTACAACGTGATCTATAAATAATTATAGAAAAAACACTGGATAGTATTTCTGCTGGGCGAACGATATGAGATTTATATCTTGCATTTGATAAATAATATACAACGTGTAACGTTAAATGCGCAAAACCTGAAAATAGTTTGATCAGAATAACGAGCAGAATTAATTGAACCACTTTTTAGTGTAGGTCACATTTTTCAAAAAATCTTCATTAAAAACGTTGCCGTGTCTATTTATTAATAGGTCAAGCAAGCCAATGTCAGCGCGGCGCAGCGGCGCGGTGACGACTCCTCCCTCGGTAAAGAGTCGTTGCAGACGCAAGAAACGATCAGAATGGCCAGTAAAACTAAAACAGCACATAAAATCTTTACAATTTTTTAAATGACTTGTTTTCTCTCTGAAATAGGTCAATTGAATTAAAAATCAGTCGGGGTGTCTGAGGTTTTGCGCATTTAACGTTACACGTTGTATAATTGCCGCTACGTGGGAGCAACGCCCAACTGTTCGATTTCCATTTGCACAGTAACAGCAATAACGCCGAATATCTTCGTGGTTTTTTCCATTGGGGTTGTAGTCAATGTAACATCTGTAGGTTTTGCTATTAATGTGTAGCGATTGTACTTGCACTTTTAAAATGTTAGGTTCATTTTTGACGTACAGTACATGAAAATTATTGTCTTTCCCCACGAGTTCAGCTAAATAAGAAATGGCTTGTGAAAGCTGGTAGGTGCCAGTAAAAAATATTTTTAACTCTTCTTCAGAAAGCTATACTATAGAACTAAGCTATGCTATAGAACTTTAAAACGGACACAAGTGATTAAAAATTGAGCATCAAAAATGCTATTTAGTTTGCTTATGGAGTTCAACATTGCAAACACTAAAGCGCTTTATTATTAAGCGTTTTTAGCATTTCGTTATTAATTACTTGAATTTACAGTGTCAACAAGGTGGTCATGAGATGGTCCACTTACTTTCATTATTTTTTTTCAACATGTTGCACCTTATGGATTTTGATGAAACTTGGCATGCTGTCAGGCAAGGTATAGACAATTATTATATATTATTATATTTTTCAAAGTGGTAATTCAATTCGATCTGATAGAAATCAATAAAATAATAATTTATTTGCATTTTTTAAATATTTTTATTTAGGCTTGGCTCATGGAAATTTATATAAAATAAACTGTAGAGTGTACCATAAACACTGGAATTGGTTTTATTTTTCTAGCTTTAAAATCAACAGAGATATATCACTTTGAAAAAAAGTCGTCTCCGGACACTTTTTTTCAAATAGCTCCTCAATTAACTAAGATATAGAGCTAATATCTGCTCGATGAACTACTATTAGTACCCTCTACAATATAGCATAGGTTACGATATAGGTTCCTATCGGGGGCAGTTTGCCTATGGAAGGACGGCTAAACCCTTTTTCGAACATATGAAGCAATGGACTAGCAATAACCTTCAACATTATTCAGATAGTTTTTTAAAGAGTGTTACGCAATTAGGGTGCTGGAAAGATAGAAGAATAAAATCACTGGGAATTAGTGGAAATATCAATAATATATTTTCCAGTAGTAATTGATATTTCTAAGTTTTCATACTTAAATATTATTGATAATTACAAAACATGCTGCGACCCCAAATAAATTGGGAAAATGGCAAGAGGAAGACAATGATTCTTAAGCCCTAAAGCATAGTTACATGACTGATTACAAAGATTACAACTTTAACAGTTTAACTAAACCATAACATAACAATACACCATTACGTGACATAACGATTATCAGCCATTTTGAACACAAATCAAGATGGCCGGCTCTAAGCATCCATGGCGATGACGGTTGGCGCCGCGTTGGGGTCGGCTACGATCGCCTTGGATGATGTGAACCATCCACTCATCCAGTACAGCATGAGGCCCCAGAACAGGCAGCGGCAGATGACGTCTACCCAGTACATTCTGGAATAAATGCAAGTTATTTTTTTATTTATTTTGGAAGAAGTAGTTGTCACTGACTCTGTCTCTATGCTAGCTGGTTCCGTATCCTAATTAATAAAATAAAAAATAACATATTCAAACTAGGCTGAGAATCAGCACTTTTCGCACGTCAAAATTACTAAAGACCCCCCAAAACACCTGCCTCACCACTTCCTAGTGCTTTCGCTTGGGAGAAGAAGTGGCGGAAACAAACTCCTCAGCAGCACAGCTGTCTGTTCAGTAAAATTAAAAGAATATCTGCATACCAATCCATGTACTGCATACCTACGTAGGAGATACTATAGTACACAAGTGTATGTCCATACATGCACTCTCTCTTCTTTCACAATCCGACACGAGCGGATGATCAGGCGCAGGAAACAAGGCGCCTTTCCGAAGTATGGCGACACACCTCAATCTTAGTCGGGAGCATTTCTTGCCAGAAAACTTTTCTTTTGACGTGGACGTCTTCAGACGTGGGATTCGAACCTCATGATGCGCAGTAGCCATTCATCAGATATTATATTTGATTAAAATAGATGAATTACTGTTATTTATCACCTAGAATTTGCTAATTGCGTTGGCCCCCCAGGGGTGCTGCAACAACAGACTAATTGCGATGCGACTCGTTAGTAATAATATGGCTGGATAGGTTACAAGCAATATAGATAGTCCTCCAGACCGTATTGCGGTCACGGCGGCCAGTCTCAACGGAGACTAGCCTTCGGCGCGGGAGGTATTGTAGTGCACAAGTGTACGCGCAGACACACGTGCAGTCTCTCCCTCACTGTCATGGTCCGATGGGACGGTAATCTGATACCACCACCAGAACTCCAGACCAAAACCACCAAGCAAAAACCACCATATGCCTCCACGGTACCAGTAACACCGCTAACAATGGTACGGTATGGTAGATACTCACATTCTCATATGCCTCCTGGCAGCAGGTAGCGTGTCGTCATACTCCTTGAGGATGAACACTCGAGCGGCTCGGATGCAGTCCTCGAAGTAATTGGAGATGTCCAGGCCTGGAGCACAAACACAACACACTGTAACGCGTGTACTCTCTGAAGGTATAAGTAGCGGCTAACAGTAGGCTCATGCAAGGAGAGAGGAGGCGAGCCTACGAGTGGTCATCATAATACTTTTCTGAATTTGACTGGACAGGTCCACTCAAATCGGTGCGGTTCTTGCTATAAAAGACCATTTCAGACACCAATCTACATGGTCGTCACATGATCTGGCCAAGATTATGTCTGGACTTCAAAAGAGACTTTGACCACAGAGTTTGTTTTGCCGTTTCTTCTTAGAGGTAGGCAGATAGGAAATGTCGACTACATCTAGGTTATTATTTTTTTATATGACTTTTAAAAGTGATTTCGATATACTATTTAAAGAAGAATCAATTTATTTTCATTTTATTTCTTCCATGTTTTGTCTACGTGTAACATAAGCTTGTTGTCCTACTCACCCACAGCATCCACCTTATAGTCCTTTCTCTCTTTCGCATTCAGTTTCTGTCTCAGATTCTGTGCGATGTCTGACTTGAAGTCCCATTGGTTGTTTGTGTAGTACTCGAACACTTCGAACCCTTTGGCGATACGGCGCTGGACGCGACATAGCCTGCGAAATGAATGGTAATTATTAATCTCCGAAAAATAATTAGAAATTACATGAAATAATAGACTACAATGTTACAAGGTTCTATTGACGCGTGGCCAAAATCGAGACTTTCGCCGCCATCTTGTTTCTTGTTTCTAATTTCTGCCTCTCAATGTCATTCAGGCGCCAAGATATTCTTGCAGCACTAGGTTTGAGTAGGTAAACATCGTAGAAAAGTGTAGATCGTCTAATGTTAACAGAAGAGAAAACAGAATTGTTATGAAAACAGTTGTGGAGAGTCCTTACTCCCCGATTCTGAGGCACTATGTGGGGATAATGGTCGGGTAGCTCATTCCTCACTTTGTCGTTCTCTGCACATTCTGCCTCAGACACCTACTTTGTTGTTTGTTTCCTGGCTGTTTACTACTAACACTAGTTATAAGATATTTTTACTAACAAAATGGACTATATTGTTGTCCGAATCTAATATATAAATAAAAAAAAATAAAAAAAATAATGTGAAACTGCGCACCCCTCCTAATTTGCGTAACAATAAGTAGACTGGCGTGCAATCTATTTTAAACTAGAATATCTATACTGATTTTCCGTCCATGGGCATCTAAAAGGCGTTTGTAAACCTGCGACTCATTTGTGACATTTCAACGGACAGTTCTCCGTACAAAGCGATGGTAGTAAACGGTACTAGTGGTACTAATCATTCAAACGTTGACGGCAGTCGTGGTATTGTCTGTGTATTACTTATACAACGAGCACGAGGCTTCAGAATATACCGCTGTGTGACATTAACTTTTACACATCTGCCCAAGTAGATGAGAAAATTATATTGCAGTCGGGTCCCGGCTGCAATCAAATATTTTTTATTTATATAAATATATTGTTTTTCTTTTTCACGTAAGCCGCAATACCTAAGTTTTTTTTTTTGAAGTGAAAACTTCTTTAGCGGCGTTGTACACTTTTTTTGTAATGGGTAAAAAATGTTAAACTCGCGTCAGGACACGTGACCTGATCGAAAATTCGTAAGACGGATGGAGAGTAGACAGCTGGCGTGGCGTAGGAGAGGGAGTATCCCCCTCTCTTTCTACGGCGCGGTTGTCATGTTTGTCTAAGATAGCGAAATAAATAAATATTGTACTTTACCACATAAATGATAGTAATTTTATATTGATAATTAAAGCAATTCGTGCAAAATTACTCCCTAACCATTCCAAAATATCAAAAATGCACAAAGTTAATATTCAAGTTTTCACTTCTGCCGGCACTCCCGGAGTGCAACCCGTCGTTTTTTTTTTATCGCCACACATGTTGCCACTGTCACATTGCTTTGTACGTTGGAAAGTCATAAAAACGTTAGACAACTTAAGTTACAGTACAAAGAATAAAGGGAAAACCTAAGAAAAGATGGATGGACTGTGTGAAAGATGATATGACTAGAAACGGGTACGGTGACTACCGAGATAACGGTTACTAGAGAAGTATGGAAGACGAAGACATGTTGTTGTTGTTGAAATTGGGATAAAGGTAGAAGAATGATGAAGTTAGAGGATTCTGTCAGTACTCACACTGGCTTGTATCCGAGGCAGAAGAGCAGCGTGTCGATGATGAAGGCGGGGATCCAGTGGAAGAAGAACACGCAGATGTTGTGATACAGGCGAGAGTGCTTCATGGAGCCGCCGGGGTACCTGGTGGGCAACTCAAAGTCTTAGTTACACAGACTAAAAAATCGGCAAGGTGCGTGGTGAACTCGTACACTAAGGGTGCTGCAGTACCATGGAAGCTGCTGTTCACCTTCATTTTATTACTATTTATTTATTTCAATCAACTACAAATCATACAATTTTTATTTTTATTATTAATTTTATCTATTGAACATTGTAACTGGCTAGCTATTATGGTGCTATAGATGCTGCCATGTGACAAACAGACGGACGACGATTTTTAGATTATACGGTACGGCTATTTTTATTCAACATCACTAATTTGTGCATGCCTCAGACATCATATCAATGATAATAATTAAAATTCTTTAGTATTGCGCATCGAGCTTTAAAATATTAGTCAGGCTTAGTGTGGCGTCGTCTCTATCAAACATAATACATGTGTTAGTCTCTTTCTTTAAATCGTTGTGCCGTATTAATGGCCGGTTATTTGCGAATTGACTGGAGTTACGAGTGCTATTAACTTGTTCCACGACGCATAGAACAAGGAGACATATTCAGAGTTGACGGCCAACCTTCAGCAATTGGAGAGGCAACAAGAGAAGAAGAAGAATGCGCGAATGAAACAAGTAATCGTAACGTTCAGAACCCTACGCGCTCTCTTACCACACGACCCCGTTGAGCGGCACCCTGTTCATGATGATCTCTCTGCCGGCGTCGATCATCTCCGACCACGTCACCTTGATCTCAGCCGACGATGTGAAGTTTATAATGTTGGACTTTGTGTCTCTGGAACAGAACAATGTATAACGTTTATTATAGAACGTTAAACCAATTATATTGGTTCGGAAAAATTGCATATTCATTAGCATGATGTCAAAATTAAAAATGTAGCTGTCTTAAACTTCTATGGGCTGATTTTACAAAAGTCAGATATGTCTTATCCGTAGATTAAAATTGACGTCTGACAGTTCTAGTATGGAAAAACTGTCAAAAATTCAAAATTTATTCTCAGGATAATATTGATTCTAGGTATAAAAGTTTGGTGAAGTTAGGGTTCCACATCAATTTGTGAGAGTTAAACGGACAATACTCCGTACAAAGTGACATGTACTAGTCGCTTTTAATGTGGACGACGGTTGTGAGTTTGTGACATCATACTAATATTATAAAGACGAAAGTTTGTAGGTAAGTATGTGTGTTTGTATGCTTGTTACTTCTTCACGCTCAAACGGTTGAACGGTTTTGGATGAAATTTGGTAGACAGATAGTTTATAACTAGTCGGGATTACATAGGATACTTTTTACCTCGATATTCCCACGGGATCGAAACTTATGTGGGTGAAACTGCGGGGCGCCGCTAGTAGTCTATAATTTTATATGTATATGAAAAATAAAGCATTTAGATATACTTTATGATTCCCGTGCCGAGAACAAAGTGATCTTTACTGTTCCGCGGGCGAAGTGACCGCCGCCGTAGTCCACGTTCCTACGGGCGCTCTTTTATGGTATTCTGGATTTTCAACTCGGAGTCGAGCCGAGCGTTGAGAATCCAACAGATCACAACCTAGCGCGTTGTAAAAGCGCACAGTTGGATTTTGAACCCTCGGCTCTACGTCGAGAGTTGAAAACCCATGTATCCGTCGCGTTAAAAAAACGCCCGTGTGTACGCAATATACGTTGCTGGTGAAGTGCTGACGAGATAGCGAAAGAGCCTATGATATCGTAACAACAAAACTCACCCATTCTTCAAGTAGTTCCAGGCGACGATCATGATGCCGTTGATGAAAACATCCACCGGCAGATAGTCTGCGTAACTGTTGCTCTTGCAGTACATAGATCTGATCACTCCTTTGCCAGCACCTGTAAAAAAATAATATAATGTAATTGGTGCGCATGCGACTTCCGCTGCCCCGGACTGGTGATGGCCTGCTCTACGCGGGCCACGCCCCGTAGGGGGGAGGGAGGTGTTAAACTCGCCCCGTTATGCCTTGCGAGTGGAACACTACGCGCCGCCAGCTCGGGCCTGGAATGGGGGGCGACGGATGTCCCCGAGTCCGTCGCCCCTGGACTGGTCTAAGGGTGCTACCCAGTGCGCCTGCTGCGGGACGGGAGAGTACTCGTGATCTCCCTTTCGCGAGCCCACTTTATTTAGACACAACAATAAAATTCATTGCTTCATATTTTTGACAGCAAAATAACAATGGATATTGTTGTACGTATTGACAAAATAAAAAGGGATATTGTTAGACTGTGTTACACCCTAATTGCATAATTAGGGTGCATCAGCATTCATGTCAAAAACTTACCAATAAGTAATCCAGTAGGTCCGTTGATATTGTCAGTCCATCCGGGAACAGGCTCCTGCCAGATTGGAATCACTGTAAAATACAAAGAAATATTTTATTTTATTTATGAAAATAAAATACATTATTGGATAATAAGGTACGTAAGGATTGTAGCAGGTGGCGTAGTTTCTGCCTACCCCCATGAAAAGGCGTGCGTTTATGTATGAAAATATAGGTTAAATCATTCGTGTTTAAATTATACATGTGAGACGATGCACAAAAGACGTGCACGTTATAAGCGTCCACGGCAAAATGTGATAAAAAAACCAGTAGGTAATTAAAATACGCCGCGAGAGCTATGAGATGAGCAGTCGCAACTGACACTCAAGAGACTCACCTATGGAAGGTCTGAGCACCATAGCGGGCATGTGTGCCATCGACTCGACCACCAGCGCCTCGCCGAGCGCCTTTGTAAACGCGTAGGAGTTGGGCAGCTTGTCCAGTAGCCTGAAAATGTACGTCAATTTATTATTACGAGAACTTATTGCTGGAAAACCGTAATAACACTTTAAACACAAAATAAATGAAATACATGAAAAATAAAATGAATACATTTTGAAATAAATGATACTGGTAAATTGGTCCCACACCAGCACCGTCTTAGACGTTGAATTTATCTATGAATTTACAATGTCTTTTACAACCTCTTTTTAATTTATTTGGTCATTCATCAATAAATTCATCACAGATGGCGTGTGATATGATAGTGGTCAAGAACGAACCTCTCACTAATAGCCGCTTCACCTAGCCGTGAGCAGCTGTAGTTTGATTTGAAGTTAGGTTCTCTTGCGTCATTTTAACTATTGTTAACATGGTGCAACCCGTATTCCGCTTAGCCGGAGATTTGACGGCTGACAAGACATTGTTTAAATATCGTTAAAGTTACTTGGTGCAACTCACTCAGATTGGTAAATTAACCAATCGATTCTAAATTTTTGGTATTTTGAGTAGGTTTGATATTTTGAGCTACATTCAGTTTTGTGTGTTGAATTGCTATAGAAATAATCCAATTTTCCATTTTTTATTTTATTATATCAACTATATTTAATTTTATTCCACTCTTTTCTTTTACATTGTGAAATATCTCCAATTAATCAAAAACGCCCCTGTTCAAATAGTGTGAGCAACATTTGGCTGTCAAGCACATTAATGCAATAATCCCAATCGCCGCCAGCTGTACGCAACACTAATCTTAAATTAGGTGGCCTTGAGATGTGGGTCGACGACCGGCACCGCTGCACTCTCACTCTCGCACGCCATAGTAACAGGTATGGTCTTGACCCAAACACTAGTGTAGAACATGGTAGTTTATGTGGTTGTGGTAAATGCAAATACCTACTCATAGAGTTTGGCTAACGAAAGCTGACCACGAATTATTTTCTAAACTTTCAGCATGGAAACATTTTAGGACTGTCAAGATTGTCAGTTTGCAGTTTGGATGATTTTGACATTTCGGCTATAAGAAACAAAATAAAAGAATATTATGGTGTGAACAAACAAATCCCAACACTGGGAAGCCTGCACAGTGAGCTGAAGGAAACCATTGGATTTATGGGATGCCGTGAAACCCTTACTTTTTTTTACACAAAACAGGTAAGAGTTTCAAAACAGTCAAAAATAACGGACTTTGCTTACAGAAAAATATGATATTGCAGCATGGAGACAGATTCTTGACAATAATACATCAAAAGAGACAAGAAGGTGCCAACATCCGGACTAAACTATACAGGTTTTTGTGATGTTTCTGTTTATATTTTATTTTGTTCCTTAATCGGAGGCAGGGTTTGTGCTAGGTGCATTATTGCTAAGAATAATAAACCTGCTGCTGTTTACAAAGCAGAAGAGCGGAGAAGAATCCTAACAAAAAAGGCATTGCTACGCATGGCATTAGCTAGTTATTATACCTATAAATATGAAATACTAATATTTATTGAATATGTAATAATAAATACCTAGTATCAACTCTGTTTAAGCAGTGTATGCCATTGATAAAAGCTCATAATTTTTAAAAATTACTGCCTTTTTTCTTGGACAGCTTTCGTTGGTCAGTCTAATTTTAAGAAATAGTGTAGTAAATATAATTTCGAGAGCTTCATATTTATATTGATGTTTTAAATTCAGTAAGACCGCTGCAATTTACAAGACAACGTAGATAAAAAAAAATGAACTTCGCGAGCTACATTGACGGATCTCCCTTTTGATGAATGCACTAAATGGTAACCCGCGACCGCGAGTTCGGTTTTCTTGTACTTTTGCAAAGTGCAGTTTTGTAATGTCAGAATAATTATTGTTTGTGATTTTTGGAGTCTCCTAACACAGGCATAAGGAGGCTCCAAACACTGACCTCCTTTTTGTAAACTGAAGCATTAATAAACATATTATTATTATTATTAATTATGTTGATCAAAATGCCCTTTATTTCGAAGGTTATGTTAAAGTCCCACGTATGGTATTACTATTAATGAGGCACAAATTCGGTCTCCGGAGTGCGCTATGACTCTTCATCATCAACCACCAAGAACCGGCACTTACTTGGGCGTAAGGGTTGCGATGGTCTCGTCATCCATCCACTCGACGGCTTGTATGATCTGGTGCGGGTCGGCCGGAGGGGGGTACGCCTTCTCCTCCAGCAGCTTCTCGTGTAGATGGCAGTAGGATGTGGAGACGTGGATGAACAACTATGGGAAAGTACAGGTGGTTTATCAACACGCATGTGTTCCCCAGAAGGGGTAGGGACAGATTTATGTAATAGGCGACCGTATTTCCATCAATCGGGGCATCGGTCACAAAGGAATTCGATGTTTGTTACTGGCATCTAGCGGGGTACCAAATTGTTACTGGCATCTAGCGGGGTTCCTAATTGTTACTGGCATCTAGCGGGGTACCCAATTGTTACTGGCATCTAGCGGGGTACCTAATTGTTACTGGCATCTAGCGGGGTACCTAATTGTTACTGGCATCTAGCGGGGTACCAAATTGTTACTGGCATCTAGCGGGGTACCTAATTGTTACTGGCATCTAGCGGGGTACCCAATTGTTACTGGCATCTAGCGGGGTACCTAATTGTTACTGGCATCTAGCGGGGTACCTAATTGTTACTGGCATCTAGCGGGGTACCTAATTGTTACTGGCATCTAGCGGGGTACCTAATTGTTACTGGCATCTAGCGGGGTACCAAATTGTTACTGGCATCTAGCGGCGTACATAATTTTTACTGGCATCTACCTGAGTACCTAATTGTTACTGGCATCTAGCGGGGTACCTAATTGTTACTGGCATCTAGCGGGGTACCTAATTGTTACTGGCATCTAGCGGGGTACCTAATTGTTACTGGCATCTAGCGGGGTACCTAATTGTTACTGGCATCTAGCGGGGTACCTAATTGTTACTGGCATCTAGCGGGGTACCTAATTGTTACTGGCATCTAGCGGGGTACCTAATTGTTACTGGCATCTAGCGGGGTACCTAATTGCGTATCAGAATACATGCACAATACATGTGGTGTACCACAAGGAAGTGTACTGGGGCCTGTCATATTCTTGCTGTACATAAATGATATTATTAATATAACTGACCACCGATGTATATTATTTGCTGATGACATAGCTATTATTATAGCGACAGAAAAATGTGACAATTTTATAAATAATCATGAGACTGACAATAATAATACTATAGATAAATTAATACAATGGCTTGACATAAATAATTTAAAAATAAATCTTAATAAATCTGTTTATATTAATTTCAATAAATGTAATAATCCTAAATATAATATTAAACTAAACGTATCAAAAATTAAAGAAGTAGCACAAAGGAAGTTTCTAGGCGTAATTAGTGATGAGAATTTGAATTGGAAAGATCATGTGGATAACGCTGCAAAGAGAATAAATAAATTTGTATATGCTCTTAAACAAATCAAAAATATTACAAACTTAAAAACAGCTCTCATGACCTATCATGCATATGTAGAATCGGTACTATGTTACGGGCTTATAATATGGGGAAATAGTACCGATATAAACCGAGCATTTGTTGCTCAAAAAAAGTGCATTAGGCCAATTTACGGGATGCACTCGGAGGAATCTTGTAAACCCATATTTAAGAAATTAGGTTTGCTACCGCTGCCGTCGCTTTATATATTTGAAATATGTATGTTCGTTAATAAACATAAAGACCTGTTTATATCAGCCAATGATATTAATCCAAGGAGCCGGCGTGATCCTCAGAGACTCGTTCTGCATGATCTTCCCAAGCTTGCTAAATATAATAAAAGCTGCTTATATAATTGTGTATGAGTATATATAATAACATACCGAGTAGCATAAAAAACTTAAACTCCAGATTATTTAGGGGAAAATTGTTTGACTGGTTAAACTTGAAAAATTTCTATAGTCTTAAAGAATTTATGGATGACAAATTCTCATGTTAGTATTAAGTGAACATATGCATGCTAAGTACAATTCTGGCAAAACATGTAAGATCTTTATTGTAAATTATTGTAACACCATGTATACCATATTTTATGCAAATAAATACTTACTTACTTACAAACTCATAAGCCGAATGCTTTTCATTTCGACGGTTCAAAAATATCATCGCGAACCGACGATTTTTCAGACGTATAATAATTTTAATAATTTCATTTATTTCAGGTCTGTGACCCATATAAAACAAAAATAGATAAAAATACAAATACAAAAAACATAAATTATTGCTCGGCTAGCCAAATCCAAAAGGTCAGAATTACTTCATAAACATTAATTAATAAATTAAATTAAATAGTCAAAAGTCAAATACACAATCGATAAGGAATAAATTAATAGATATCAAATTAAAATTATCATATTATAAAAATAAAAAAATAAAAAATCCAGTTACAAAATGAGCGCTGTATATATGTATATAGTATGAAGCGCTGGGTTAGGCATTATCTTCAAAATTCTTCGGATTGCGACAGAAAGTGTGTTACGCAAATGGGGTGCAGGAGTGTTGCCGTGTCGATGACGACATAGATATACGGAAGAAATAACTATAGAAATTATGTTTTATAACTTTGCTCCGCTTCTTAATTATTTACCTATTTATTTTGTGATTATAAATTTCAAAAGTACGTTACATACAGTAAACGGAACGTCAGTAGCAAAAGGTAAACCGCTTTAAGAGCTACTTAAGAGCGTTCATCCCGTGGGGGCTGGCAACATCGCATTTCTAGTGGTTTTTCCTGATTCTTTTTTTTTCTTATTAGTCGCATTTCTAATATTTTTTGTAAAACTACTAGAAATGCGATGTTGCCAGCCCGCTCGAGATGGACGCTCTTAAGGTGCTTTAAAAGTCACATTAATATGTAACAATCATTTACATAAATGATTTGACTTGAACAATACCTTCAAGTGCTTGCAAGCCTTCCCCAGTTCCACCAACAGCTTGGTGCCTCTCACGTTCAGCAGAACAGCTTTCTTCAGCTCTTCGTCGAACCTGCAACCATGACAACGTGCCTGTAATCCCTGAAGGTGTCGGCAGAGCGGTAGTGTACACACACATTGCACCAGTTATGTTGAAGTCCCGTGTGAGAGGGGGTGAGACTGGTGCCATTCACTGCCCCGTTGGTCCCGTGGTAGCAAGCGCGCCTGCTGAGCGTGGGGACCTGGGTTCGATTCCCAGTTTGGGCAATGTGTTATTTGGTTTTACTATAAGGGATTTCTTATAACAGCCCGGGGTTTTGTAAGTTGGCGGTGTGATACCTCGGTGCCCCGGAAAGCACGTTAAGCCGTTAACGTGCTTTCAAAAAACCGTTAAACAGTTGGCCCTGCGCCTGATCTCTCTCCGGTCGTGCCCGATTGCGATCCCATCCGACTATAAGAGTGAAGGAAAAGAAAATGCCCCTGTGTCTGCGCACACACATTTGCCCTATAATATACCTCCCGCGTAGATGGATAGTCTCCGCTGAGATGGGCTGCCATGGCCGAAATTCGTCTGGAGGATTATTGTTAATCGGGCAAAAACCGAACTAAAAAAAATCAACACAAAAAATTTAAAAATCCAGACTCCGAAAACACTTTGCCGGAGTTGGGGCTTAAAACCAGGACCTCATGTTTAGTAGTCACGCCTGCGATCATTAGACCAACCAGGCACTTTATTTCGTAATAGTTTCATTCCGCACTGCGCCCGCGTGGTGGACTAAGGCCCTCTCCCTCCCACAGAGAGGAGGCCTGCGTCCCACCAGTGGGGACATTATAGGCTAAATATGTTATGTTATATCCAATCTGAGTGACCGGTGTTTATTGTTGGTCTAACAACCAGTCTCACCAAGTTGTGTTGTATCCCACAGTAACTGGGTTGTGGAGGTCAGATAGGCAGTTGCTTCATGTAAAATACTGGTATTCAGCTGCATCCGGTTAGACTGAATTGAAGCCGACCTCAACTTAGTTGGGAAAAGGCAGACAGACGTCGAGATGGTGTTACCTGATAGTGGCAGCAGCATGGATGATGATGTGCACATCATTGATGACCATCTGTCTGTCCTCCTCGCTCATGCCCAGGTCAGGCTCCGAGACGTCACCATTCACGAGGGTCACCTTCTCCAGCAGGGGCTCCACACCCCCCCTCATTGTGCGAACCTTGTCGAAGAGCTGGAAACAAAGAGTTGAAGAAACTTAAAAAGAGTACCCTGGAACAGCTGCTCAATCTTCAGCATAATCGTAACCGTGAACTATGAGTTAATTCCTATCCTGCCCTCTGAGCCCCAAAAAATGCAGCCAAAGTAACTTCCGCGCTGCCACCAACAACGCCGTAGAAGTGGCGAAGTTTTGGGCCAAGAAAACTCAATAAATTGTTGTGCCATCGATGTGAAGATGAAGATCCTATGATTTTTCCACTACTGGACCAAGTGCGGGCTGGTAGATGTCACATGTCTCCGAAATTTTGGTTCTAGGACATACCGATTTCCTCACGACATTTTATTTTACCCTCTGATGTTTTCTTCATGTCGTCGGCCTGTATACCGTCACATATACCCTTCAAACTGGAACACAGTAACGCTGCTTGGCGGCAGGAATATGCATGGTGGTAGTACTTCCCCGGACGAGCTGCTTCACAAAGAGCTCTGTTACTACTAGTTGTTCATTTCCGGGAGTGCGTGATAGAATTCCACAGTCTTATTCCTCCTTGTTCTCAAAACGGTGAAGGAAAACATCGTGAGAAAACCGGCATGTCCTCGTACCAAAAATACGAAGATTTGTGAAATTTACCAACCCGCACTGGGCCCGCGTGGTGGATTACGGCCCACTCCCTCTCACCGAGAGGAGGCCTGTGTCCCAGCTGTGGGAACATTGTAGGCTGATCGTTATGCTATTCCTCCCAGCCCTTGCCTTGTTGTTACACATAATAATAGCCCATAATTAGCCACAAACTGTAAAAACAATACTTTTCTGTCGGTTCACGCTTGACTGGCCTGCTCTAAGTACTGTATTGTACAATAGTGCTACACAAGGCAACGCGTTTTGTAACTATTGTGACAGAGAGCTCATAAATGTGATGTAATTTTATTCTATAGTTTAGAATTTGTTTGTTCAATTTTACGACGAAAGTGTCAGGGTAGCCCACGAAATTCAATTTTATTATATTTTTTGCAATTTGCAGGTCAGCATCAGGTGGTACGTTGATGTAAATATGATTCGCGGCCGTAACAAATATTTATTCATAGAATTATAATCATAAAAATCATTAATAAATCCCGTCTAAGTTCATATTTAACCTATTGACTGACTATTTCCTGAAATCACGATATTTGAGGTGGCGCCCTCGACCCGCGGACAGGCCGCGCCGGCGAGCCGGGTGACTGAGATAGGCAGACAGGCCGCGCTGTCAACCCGAGAGAATAAAAGCATACATACAGAAACTGATAATCACAGCCACTGAGATCTCAAGATACTTTACAGACATCAGAGGAAACCACAGACCCCACAGAGGCTGCAGATACTGATTTAACATTAATGGTCAATGATGAAAATAAAAAAAAATAACTTATCGCATCGCCCTTCAGTGTTAGAATTACTGAGACAAAAGGAAAAACAAAAGTCCGGAACTATGTACGAGTATAAGAACCAAAGAAATCATTTTTACGAAACAAAAACCGTTCAGAGAAAAGCGTCAGCAGAGAAAAGAAGGGAAAAGATAACTAGTCGCTTTTGCATTACTTTTTTTTGTTATTTTTTTTCAAGATAATTAAAGGTAATGATGATAACATCATATCTAAATTCTATACCTAAGTACAAAGAACACAAACTCATAACCCAACCTCCGTCACACACAGTCCGGTACTTGTAAGAAGTTATGTCAACATTGACACATTAACCCCGTTGTTGTCACATGAACTGTGAGTACGTATGTCAGTGCGGTTTCAGAAACAGATGGATGCTTCTCAATGCGCCTGCGCTTGCGCAATTCGAACGTTCAAATGTCGAGTTTATTTATTTAGTTTTGAGTAACGAAACTGTGAAGTAAGATAACTTATTGCGGAATTGGTTTAGAGAATATGCCTACGTATGACAGGTGGGTGAGGGGTACCTATAGTACACATACGTCTCGCCAGGTGTGTTTAAGTCCCATGTAATAAGGGGCGAGCTTATTACGATCAACTTTCACAAGTCTACACTCCGGGCTCCGACTGATAAATTACTGATGGGATGACCCAATAACACTTTGACCGAACCGTGAATCGAACCCAGGATCTCAAGCTGTGAAGGTGTATATTAGCGCAGGAGCTCTCGGTAGGTACCGTCCACGACAAGGTGAAGTCAGAAGACACACTTCCGACTTCACCATTGTCTCAGACGGTGTGTGTGTTATGTGTTGACGTTACTAGTCTTCATGCACACATTGGCAGCGTGTTTGTAAACTTGGTTACCAGAAGTAAAGCGCGTGTCACTTCGTGAGATAAAAATACTATGTGAGTGCCAGAGGAAATGCTTTACAATTCGAAGTTTTTCTAAACCTCGCGCACTTCTACCTATATTTCTAAGATAATAAATAATATCGCCCTGTTAATGTCCCACGGCTGGGCAAATGCATCTTCTCACACAGAGATGGCATGAGCATTGATCACCACGCTTGCTCAAGACGGGTTGGCGATTTCAGACTTAATTAACTACCTAAATAATTATAACTCCAGGAATCCTCACGATGCTTTTCTTTCACCGATATCAGTAATGTCTCAGATGAACTCAGAAAGTACATATTATATGAATTGAAAAATCTGGTACCTACTTGTACTTGTCCGGATTTGAACCCATAACCTTGTGAATGCACCCAAACGTAGGACACCGTAAAACGCTCAGTTTTTTGTCGCACAGTCGCACGGTGTATTGGTATGTACATACTCGTATTACTAAGCCAGAAATTTTAGTGTATTGTCAAATTTTTAAAGAACGAAGATTTATTCAAAAATATTTCATAAAAATAAAATATTATCATGATAAAAAATATCGAAAAAAGAACTCAAAAAATAGTTTACGTCACAAATCCTCAAAATGTTGGTGTATTTTATGTAACTAATGATAAAGGGAATTCAATCAACTAAAGAAATATCTAAAAATTATTCCACTGAGCCGTGCATTTCTTTTTTATTTTAATTACAACTACAAAATTACCTTTACATATTTTGGTGGTCATTCGATTTAACTACAACAAATAAGGTTCAAAATCGTTTGATGTGCAAACGATTTTGAATCTTATTTGTTGCAGCGATGCGCTATGGTCAATTACCTAAATATTAGCTTCGTCCACTGCGCCATCGCGATATTTCTAAGATGTTTACTATGAAATTGCAAACACTGGTGACCTACTGAGCTAAATATTTTTCTGAGTAGGAATTGAGAAATGTTCATGCTCAATGAACGTCGATACTTATAATACTATATAACGATGATGAAATGCTAAGTGTCCGTACTGTGTTAGGAAACGCAATCCTTCCAGTCTAGTTTTACCAGGTTTTACCTGACTCATACACATACAAGCAGTTGTGGCCTAATGTTACCGGCCGCGACTTACGTCTTTTAGGTCGTGGGTGACCACTGCTCTCAAAACGGTGCAGGAAAACATCGTAAGGAAACCGGCATGTCCTAGAGTAAAAAAAATCGACATGTGACATCTACCAACCCGCAGTGGGCACGCGTGGTATACGGCGTACTCCGTCTCACAGAGAGGACGCCTGTGTCCCAGCAGTGGGAAGATAATCGGCTGATTATACAGATACAAACGTCACTATATTGTGTATTGTAGGTATATCCACATTTCGCCAGTTATGTTAACTCCCACGCGGCCACGTTAACGATAGCGAGTCTTAGATTAGTACCTAAGTTAGTATATACCTAGGTAAGCTTTCGTCATCAACCGGGCACAAGTCCAGTCTCTGGGCTGCTAGGGAGATTTTTTCATGGGAAAACACAACATCGTTTCAGGAGACCAGCTCCCAGAAATTCATAATCCATTGCTTCATATGTATTACCATGTTACCGCCCCGTTGGTGTCGTAGTTGTAAGCGCGACTGTTGAGCGTTAGGCCCAGGGTACGATCCTTAGGTCGGGCAAAACGTTATTGGGCTTTTCCATTAGGAATTTCTCAGTAACAGCCCGGAGTTATACTTCCAAGTATGACACCCCCGTGCCTCGGAAAGCACGTTAAGCCGCTCTGCTTGACAACGTTAACAACGCAGTTTGTGAATGCTGTTGAACTGTCGAAACGAAAGGCATTGCCACTGTAAGTGTTACGCAATTAGGCTGCAGTATTGTTCGCCTAGCAGTGGGGATTGAAACTAATTAAGTATTGTCAATTGTTTATTTAATTATTGAATACTTTTAGCACACAAATGCACAGAGGCCGACTTAATGCCAAAGGCATTTTTTCTACCAGTCAACCTTTGAGTTATGCAGAGACGAACAGTGTGTGTTTCCTGGTTACCAACAATAAAAAAAGAAGCAAAATGGTTGCGTTCATAATCATGAGTCCATTTGACCATGACCTTAGGCATGGAGCGCAGTATCCTGGGGATTCGAATTTCTGACCGTATAAGGAACACAATACTGCGCGCCAAAACAAAGATAAAGGACGTTATCCAGAAAGCTTAACTTAAGTGGGACTGGGCCGGACATATTTGCCAAATATCAGATGACAATTGGGCTAAAAGAGCCACCGACTGAGTCCCACGAAACGCACGACGCCGTCACGGTAGGCCAAGACGGAGGTGGCGGGACGAGCTTTACTCCTTGTTTTTTTTATTTTGGTTTCGGGATGGAAAATCCTCATGGATGTCCGCCGCCACGGGGCGGGCGGCGCCAGCTCGATTTATAGGGAGCAAGAGTATGACGGAATTGTAGCATGAACAGTTTCATATAAAATGTTCTTGAACTTTTGGATCTGTGGCTCATCACCGACTTATACGTCGTTCGCGGCTCGCACCCAGCACGGTGTAATATAAGTCTTCCCTTACTTCATAAACTTAATCTTACACCGTACACGCCTTCCGATTGGAGAATGCGTTCCTGAGATCTGTTAGTTATATACAGTCTTTCCACATATATTTTACACCTGACAACAACCTTATAGCAACGCCAACAAAGTTCACTGTGATGCAAAATCAGATGTAAAATAACGGTTAAAGGACTGCAAACGCTGAGTACAAAAGAATATGTGTTCTACGAATTTAAGCTTTATTCGTTCCTAATCGTGGCCGAGTGACAGAGGGTCTACTATCTAAGTCCGTCAACGAAGATACGCGGCCGCTCGACACTAGTTGATCCGTCAAAACAAGTGTCAAATTCAATTTTGCGCAGTGGCCAATACATATTAGGTGTATGGTCAACTGTCAAATGGTTTTGTCATGCATTGCTAGTTTGGGCCCCAAACTAATGATTTGTTCGTAAGTGATACGGCGCAGGAAACGCCCGTAACTTCTGCACAAACTACGGATTTCGTGATTAGGCTGTCGGCCCTCAGGTGCCAGGAACGCATTCTTTTGGTGGTAGACGGAATATAGGTAATAGGTATAAAGATGTACTTACAACTCCATTGAAGATCTCTTCCAATCTCTGTTTTGGATTCTTTCCCTTCTTCGACCTCACGAAAAGAAGAATCTGATCAATGTCCGGGCATTTTCTAAAAGAAAGAAAGAGATAGTTATTGTTACGAGCTTCTCTTTCTATTTATTTACTTCAATAGCACCTCATCTCAGCTGAATGATGTCTGCTGCTGGACATAGGCCTGCTTCAAGCATTCCCACGACCTTCGCTGGGTCATCGATCCATCTTCTGAGATCTACGTCTTCCGGCACACGATCGCCACTCCAGAAGCTTTCAGCCCCATCGGCCACCTGGTCTGCGAGCAATGTGCCCTGCCCACTGCCATTTTTGTCTGGCAATAAAAACCTGAGCCATACTTGGCGATAAACATTTGTGCATGGTGGTAGACAGCTTGGAGCTTGAGTTTGAAAAAAATCACGAGTTCCTGTGGAATGAGAAAAAAGGAGCAAGGGAATGAAGGCGCGGGTTATTACAGCTAGTTACTTATAATACTAATCTTTACCTGAGTAGCTTCTCGACAAGCACCTTCCCCATGAAGCCAGTTCCTCCAGTGATCAGGACCTTCAGCCCTGCGAAGGTGTCCGCGATCCTGTCCGGCAGGGCATCGAGCTCCGCGCTCGATAGAGTATCTGTCGCCATTGTAGTTCTGTGGACAATATAGAAACTAACTTAAATAAGGGGTAATAGAGAAAATAAATACTAACATTACATCACAAAATAAAAAAAATTACAGTCAGCGTCTGTCCAGCCATTTCCTAACTATATTGGGGTTGACTTCCAGTATATCCGGATGCAGCTGAATACCAGTATTTTTCATGGAGCTACTGCCTATCTGACATCTCCATAACACAGTTACTGGGTAATCGATACCCCTTGGTAAGACTGCTTGTCAGATTTTCGGGTTTCTGACGACCCGTAAAAACTGTTAAAAATCCACGAATGACAATCAATTCAAATCAAATCATTAATTTCAAATAGGTACATAAAAAGGCACTTTTGAACTTCAAAAATTACAATAAAATAGAATTGATTCTAGTCGGCCCTTCCATAAGGTAGTTTTCGTATGGAGAACAATGGGCGAGAAACCACCGTTACTTTTTAAAATGTTTTACAAGGTCTTGTATACCTTCATTAAATAATTATGTGTGAAGACGATGCACCTAGAATAAAATTACTCTTTCACAAAAGGTAAAAAGAATTCAAAATAAAGCAATGATAGGTAAATCAATTGTGATTGATACATGGTGCTCACATAATTTACAAATGTTGTAAAAGCATATGATTTTCTTAAAATTTTAACATGTGTGTGAGTTACAGTAGTCATGTCAGTAACATGTGTGTGAGTTACAATAGTCACAGAATATAAAAATCAATGTTATAAAAAATTTAAAAATATACAATTAAATTAGCAACCAGTTTGATTTAGTCTAGACTCTGGATTGTCCTCTGGAGCCGCACCAGCAAGTCTCCAGACATTCTGATCTTGGATATAGTCCTCGCATTTGCAATATCCTTGTTTACAACGTGTACTTTTAATATGTGTTTTAAAACCTCTTTCATTTAATTGCAATATGTCACAAGGTATTTTGTTGTAACATTTAACAAAGTAGTCCGTAAAAGATTTATGTACTTTAGACACACTGCTCGACGTCAGTCAGTGCTAATTATAAAACTTTCTTGTGCTGGAGAGGGTGCAAAGGGCATTATTGAAGGTGATACAATTTAAACCACGGTTTTACCCAACTGCCAAACTATATGCCGAATGTCAGGTCATGACCTCGAGACAGTTATGTATACTCGTATATTTTAAAAACAGTACTTCGGAAGCATTCGCTACTACCACTGGATGACAAAAGCAATAAAAAACGTTCCGGTGCAGTTGTTTGCCCTGGTGTACCTTGCAGAACAGCTTCCACTAGTAGGCAATTTGACGCAGTAAGCTCGAGACTGTATATTGCAGTCAACAAAACCATCAACCTTTACAGCTTAACTAAACGCGAAATTAAACATAAACTAAGTAATTGGTTGCAAACTTTAGATTATGCTCAAAATAAGATGAAAGTAAAACAACATATTTGTCGACGTGAAGGTATATGTTTCTTTCTTTCTTTTTATTTTTAATTTGTTTTTTAGGTAATGTAGATGCTATAATTTATTTCTCATTGAATGTGTCAGAATTTTAATTTAATTTATTAACTGTAAAGTCATCATCTGCCTAGCCTTTTCCCAACTATGTTGGGGTCGGCTTCCAGTGTAACCGGATGCAGCTGAATACCAGTATTTATTTACTACTATTTATATTTTTTTTATTTTGTTGTTATTTACTGTAAAGTGTTGGAAGTCAATTCCTAGGCTACAAGGTTGTGTCTATGTAAGCTCTGCATCTTAAGAACCACTAACTCGCAAAATACAAGCTTGACTTAGTTTCAGAGTTGGTAGATCATGATCAATTATGTGCTGCAGTACAACCATCAAATACCTTATTGAATTATGCGGTAAATAGATTAAGTTTTCTGTTTTTACTTTGAGAGCGAAATAAATTTTATTATTATTCCTTTATTTCATTTATCGACTTATAAATTACATTTTCAAATATTTGTATAAACAAAAAGATAAAAAAATAATATTTATAAATATAAAAAAATATGGATTCAATGTCAGCAGCCCGGCCCCATAGTAAAATGCCATATGAATAATACTGTGAAAGTAACTAAAATAGACCAAACGCGCGGTTTTAAATCTGGTAATGTCTTACCAAGTTACCAGAGTATGTCTGCATCTTAAATTTCGTTTCCTTGTTATATTTTAAGCTTTTTTCCTTATTTTTTTTTTGTATTGTTTTATTGCACATTGTTAATACATGAACTAGGTACAAATGGGCGAAGACACTGGCTCCTGTAACACAGGTTACTACCTAGCTCAGGAGTCAGGGCTTCAATAAACTATGTAACAACTGTATTATGTCAATAAAAAATTATTATTATTATTATTATTATTACTTTCTAACAGCAATAAACGGCCGAGCTTAGCCACCCCGCAATAATGTTATATGAGGTCCCCATTGCAATTTCTCGTCTAACGTGATCCCTGGGATAACTGTCTGATGAATAAATTCTAGTTTATGGCCATTCATAATGATATCACATTCGTTACCTACTTCTAACATTAGATCATTTTAATCGATAAGACCGCCCATTGTGTCACCCTTTGTAAAATTTCTATGTTTATGTCTGTAATTTATATGGTGTACATAAAAAAGAGTATTCTATTCTATTGTTAAATCTAATGTATTTGTTTTTTTTTTACCGCATAGCAATCTCGGACCTAAAGAATAGAGTTATTCAAGTCGTCAAGATTTTGTGACAGTCTGTCTATTTTAAAGATCAATGATGTGTCGTCGGCAAATAATACCATCTTTGGTTGATTTTGAAGTAATTTGGGTAAATCATCAATGTAAACTAAAAACAAGAATGGACCCAATATCGAACTTCACAGTTACCTGTGAAGTTTCTTCTCCATACGAAAACTACCTTTTGGAAGGGGGCGACTAGAATCAATTCTATTTTATTGTAGTTTGACGTTCAAAAGTACCTTTTATGTGCCTTTTGCATATAAATGTTTTGTCTTTGAAAATTATTAGGAATAAGAAATAAAAGGATAACCCAAAAAAGATGTATCAGAGCGATGTGTGGCCTTAAAAGCACAGACAGTTGCCATCCGTTCTTTATACGCCTAAAAATCCTTACCTTGCCATCGTTATACATATACGAAACGAATGTGTTCGTCAAATCGAACATTTCATTATACAAAACAGCTACTAAAAGCTATTACCGAAAACTACGCGATAAAAATAAGTCAGAACTTGAAGTGACTTATGGAAAGACTGCACTAATGAATAAGAGTACGTTCTGTATGGCCCAAAAAATATTTAACAAACTACCTCAGAAAATAAAAACGCTAAATCTGGATAACTTCAAAAAAGAACTATTGAGAATTTTGATGAACAAATGTTATTACTCAATAAAGGACTATTTGGACGACAATTCTATAGTTACTGCTTCACAAAATTGCACATTACCTGACTTATTTTGATGATTTTAATTTTATTGGCATTGGCACTAGTGTGACATGTAACTTAATCTTTTTGACATTTTATGGAAACTAATTTTATATTTAATTTATAATGATATGCATATGCCTAAAAATATTGACTTTAATAATGACATAAAAGTTTACATAATGAAGTTGTATCACCTGACCTATTGATAATTCTAAATTGTATTTGACATTATGAAAATTAATCTCTGACATTTACATGCATGTGCCTATTATTATTATTATTGACTTTATATAAAAGTTCTCATAATAAAATTTCATGTCACCTGACCTATTCTGATGGTTCTGAATTGTATTTGACATTGGTATTAATATGACATTATAATTAAATTAACCTCTGTGACATTTAGTGAAACTGATATAATTTAATCTAATTTGTAATGAAGTGCCAATTAATATTAATTTTGAATTTATTAATGATGTGAAAGTTTACATAATCTCAGAAGGTAAATGATAATTGACACTGTTAATTATATATATTTGTACGCCTCTGGGCAAAACATAGAGAATCTATCTATTTTTAACACCTCACACTCCGTTGTAATCTGACCTATGTTTACAAATAAATTATTCTGATTCTGATTCTATAAAAAAAGGAAGGAAGGAATAGGTCATATTAGTCACAGTCCTATAAATTATCGTCCTGCCCTTATAAAAATATATAAGTGTTCGAAGCAGCATGTTTTCTTTTTCATATCTGTCAATCGTCATCATAATCAAATAAAAATCATGCCTTTTTCTATCCAAATTGACATTTTGAAATAAATTGGAAAACTTTAACGACAGGACAAAAGGACAAATAGAATTTTTGAATAAAGAACATGTTAGGGGCGAAATATTGTAAACCTTAACTCACTGACAAGTAGTTCAAATTCGATTGATACTAATATTAGACGACATTTTCAAACAAGTTTAAATTTTGCTTGTTTTTTTTTTTGACCTCGGAAATGCAACTTAATTGCTAATAGCTACCGGTTATCTTACTTCTGAGTTTTTAACTATGTAACATCACGCCTATATATCCTGGAGGGTCAGGGTAATTACATAATACACCCACAATCGCCAGTCATGTTTAAGTCCCGTGTAGCATAGGGGGCTGTACAGGTATGAGCAACAGCAGGGTAATTGCGTAACACACTATCAGCAGCAATGGGTTTCATTTTGACAGTTCAACAACATTCATTGCGTTATTTACATTGTTGGGCAGACACACTTTTCGAACATATGGAGCAATATATTAGCAATATGCTTCAAAATGATTCAAATTGAGAGTAATAGTGTGTTACGCAATTAGAATGCTGAGTGTTAAGTTGAGTCATCCTCAATAGAAAAGGGCGGATCCTCCGACCAGACGGGTGACGTGTCAGGTGGGCAACTGCCTAACGATTAATGTCGGGACGTTGTACATATGCTAGCTGCGCGGTAAACTATGCTTGCGCGATGCAGCATCTTGCGTGACATCAATACGAGTATGACGTGTAGTTCGCATGTGACGGTGTGGATGCCGCTACAGGGCGACCCATCATCAGCTGGGTATAAATCCAGACTCCAAGCTGACTTTTTTTTATGGGGAAATCCTCATCGATACCCTCTGCCTGGGAAGAACGGAGGGTTATGTCGGACTCCTACTGAATGAAACCCCACGGTTAATTATAGCACAATGAATCCAGGGGCCCGGGAGATACCTGTACATTTCCAGCACCGAGAAATTCATCTTGCAAAACCGAATGACACTTTCTTTTTGTTTCTCAGTAACCTATGCTCAGCGCGCTTGTGACCACTATCATAACCGGCCTCTAATATTCCCACTGCAGGGACTCAGTAAAGTAAATTATAATCCAGCACGCGGGCACAGTGTGGATGATGTGATGTGATGACATGTCCTCAATTTTTTTTTTATTCTAGGACATGTTGCTTTCTTCACAATTATTTTCTTCGCCATTTCTAGAGCATAAACAGCCTATAATCTTCACACTGCTGAGACAACGGTCTCCCCTCTGTGAGAGGGAGTGGATCACATGTCTTCGAAGTTAAGCGCCTGCCTGGGTTCGAGCCTATGACCTACATCTTGCAAGTCGCGGCCGTTAGCACTGAGCCACCACCACTCTACTGCAAGACCAGCTTCAGCAGGTTGCCACTACTACTTGTAGTTGTAATCGACTTTCATTCTAATCGGATGCAACTGAATACCAGTATTTTACATGGAGCGACTGCCTATCTGACTCTACAACCTAGTTACTGGGTAACGCGATACACCTTGCTCAGATTAGTTGTCAGGCTCTCGGGCTCTTGGCTACGCAGAAAAACGCCATAATCTATACTAATATTATAAAGAGGAAAGATTTGATTGTTTGTTTGTACTGAATAGGCTCCGAAACTACTGGATCTATTTGAAAAATTGTTTTACCATTAGAAGCCGACATTATCCCTGATGAACATAGGCTACTTTTTACCGCGGGAAAATGCTTCATTCCTACGGGAAAACGCGTAATAGGATTTAAACGGCGGGAATTCCGAATTCTACGCAAACGAAGTTGCGGGCGGATGCTAGTTTAAAATATTTTATTAAAATTAACCTGAGTATCAGCACTTTTTGAACCTCAAAATTAAAAACTCAAACTCAAAGCATTCATTTCAATTAAATCAATTACAAGCACTTTTTTATTGTCAAAGGAGTTGGACAATCAGAAAGATGAATCTAATTGCCAATTCCAAAGCGTAGTAGCTTCCTATGAAGACGAACGGCTAAGAAACTCCGTGAACACTAATGTTACCACATATCCCACAAAATATTGAACGAAAATATGAAATATGCACTTACAATGCTCCGCTACGTCATAACATTTCAAACATGGCTGCAATATCCGTAATTACAATGTTCGCTGTTGCTCACTGTTGGGCAACAGTGTGATCTTGTAACAATGGCCTTCTGTGCTTCAAACTTTAAACTGTAAATAGAACGGACTTTATGGTTGCACCGCTTTGCCTGGGGCCCTATCATCAGCAGGGCAGGTGATGTGCAAGCCGCCGGTCAAGGTGACAGTTAACGGTTGCACCGCACGTGCTACAAAATCGTATGATACTTCACTTTTCGTCACATTTTTATCTGTTATGAGTGTGTGGTGAGAGGGGCTCCTGGGTTAGTGATAACAGCCACTCGGGTCGATCGGTCAGTGACCATCCTTACATACCGAGACCCCTCCGTGCCTCGGAAAGCACGTTAAGTGGGGACCAATCCCGGTAGTCATCCTGGGTTCGTTGTCAGTCGTCAGGCGTCAGAAGCCCGAAAGTCTGACAATCAGTCCTACCAAGGCGTACCGTGTTACCCAGTAACTGGGCTGTGGAGGTCAGATAGGCAGTCGCTCCATGTAAAATGCGGGTATTCAGCTGCGGTTAGACTGAAAGCCGAGCCTAGCATAGTTGGGAAAAGGCAGGCAGATTGATAAGAGTGTATTGAGACTGAAATTGCAGCGCAAAGGCCTCTTCTCATACGCATTGATCATTAAGTTGATTTCAGAGTGGCTAGCACTATTGAAATAAGTTATAATAAAAGTGTTTGAAGTTTTAGCGTATACTGAACTTTATTGTGTAGGAATTAAAGTTATTTTTCCATAAAGTTATGTTTGTTTACATTTTTTTCCAAATGAATCGCGAATGCAGATTACATACACCCATATTTCGCTATACAAGACTGCATATCGTTACGATCTATCATTTCCGATAAGATGAAAGATGACGAAACGTGTGTGTCTCAATTTAGCAAGGACCATATCATCAAGCCAAAATATCTTTAACTAGTCTTCACATGATCTGACCAAGTTTATGTCTGAACTTTTAAAGAGACTGTGACATCTGACTGAGTCTGTTTCGGCCTTTCTTCTCAGAGTAGTCAGATAGGAAACGCCGACCTCATCTATGTAGTTTTAAAATATTATTGACGTGTAAATGTATTTGTGCAAACCTACTTACAGAAATAAAATCATTTATCATAATTTTTTTCCGTATCTGTGTTGCTAAATTACTAAGAAATCAAAATCAAATCAAAATTAATTTATCAAACTATCCTGACAATTAGCACTTTTTGACCAAAATAACATAAGACAGTCCCCCAAAATGTTCGCCCTTCTCCACTTCCTAGTGCTTTAGCTGGGAAGTCTTCTTAGCAACTAAAGCTCTGGCAAGCGCCACTTGTGCGCCAGTTTGTTGCGCCACTGCTTGATGGCGCAATAAACAGCAGCCACAGAATTTCTGTTTGTTTACTGTAACGAAACGGTAGATTAAAGGATTTATTATGTGTAATATAACTAAAAGTCTACTGACGAAACCCTCATTGCGCAGTGAAAGTGCAGCACATGAGACCAGTCCTTGGGAGCTAAATATTACACGAAGCCATATAAGCTGTTACTGTCATGTAATTTATTACTTTATTACATAGCGTTATTGCTATTAAAGTGTTAGCTAATCTCTGGTGCATCTCGTGCTATTAATAATGCATAAAGAAATAATAAAATTAAAACCTTTCTTACGAAATGAGGAAAATGTCGTGAGGAAATTTTTGATTGTGAATGTCGATGGCTGTTAGAGAAGGGGACGTCCAAAGAAACGATGGATGGACTGTGTGGACGGTGATATGGGTGGAAAGAGAGTGATTCCGAGACGACGGCTGATAGAGAAGTAAGTATGGAAGAAAGACAAATACATACAAGTTGCGCCGACCGCAAATAAATTGATATTAAGGGCAAGAGAATGATGAAATAGATAGATAGTATTTAATTATATTTAAGTTGACCGACTGAAATGAGATTTTCAGTTTAAGCTGTAGCCCGAAAGTCGTGTAAGTGTTACACAGTAACAGGATTGTGCAGTCAGATGCGCAGTAAAATACTGGTATTCAGCTTCATCTGGTTAGAATGGAAGTCAACCAAAATAGTTGGGAAAGGCTAGCATAAAAGTTCTTTGCAATGATGACATCTATGTCAAATTCTTCCCTCCTTGTAAACATAATCATTCTATAACGTTCCCACTGCTAGAACACAACCTCCTCTGTGAGAGGGAGTGGGCCGTAAGCCACTACGCACGCCCAGTGCGGGGAGGTATAATGTTGTGGCAGGCCTTTTTTTAGTTGATCCACATCTTACGCGCAACTTGGGGTAAGTTGCGCGTTCAAACCCAGCAAGTACCAAAGTGGCTTTTTCAAAAGTTATACGTACTTTCTAAGTTGGTTTATTTTCTTAGACATCATTGACTGACGGTAAAGGGAGCCATCGTTAGGAAACCCTGGACTTCGGTCTGAAATCACCAACCCGTACTGAGCCAGTGTGATGATTCCTTCTCTGTGTGACAAGTGGCCTTGGCTAAGTACCTCCTTGTAAAGCACTTGATAATTTGTAATCAGCAAACTTGTACTGTTTTCTATGTACTAAGTTTACGTAATATTACTAGTAACTTGGTCAACTGTGTGTGTGTGTGTGTTCGCAGGTTTCCCTTCGAAGCGGCTCTAGTTACACATGAGCTAATTAGCTCGAGAGAAATGTTTGACATTCTTATGTAAGAAGTTAACGCGCGTACGTGAAATATTTGGAAATATATCCTCGGCTAGAGAACATATCTACATCCTCGTCTAGAGAACACTGATACGATTTCAATAATTCTAGCTTCTACCTGCGACTTCGTCCGCGGGAAACTTGTTGTTTTAACATAAAATATATCCCATGACCAATGTCGTAGAAACGAAAATTTTAAGACAAGTGACATCTACCAACGCGCACCTACTACCGCACCCGGGCCTGCGACACCCTAACTGCGTAACATAGGTACTTTCAATCAGAGTCTGATGAGCTAATCCATTGCTATAATATTATGTTAGAAAAATTGTCTGCTCAACAACGTCAATAACCCGATTAATGTTGTTGAACTGTGAAAATGAATGCCATGGCTCCTGTTAATGGGTTTCGCAATTACCGCACAGGGTGGATTACGGCCCACACGAAGTTATAGATAGCTAACTATACCATTGGCGAGTGACACGTGTAGGGTACACAGGGGATGCATTTTCTACGCGCACGAAGTCGCAGACGGAAGCTAGACTAAACTAATATTATAAACATTAGGTACGTCAGAGCGAGTCGCAGGTATTTTACGTGAAAACGTCATTTAGCTCTATGTATTCACTGTTCATATAACCTTCGTGTTTATCAAATTATGTACCGTCAGATTACAATCGTTAATAACTACGACACACAGTATTGACGACAGAACTCCTTTTGCACAGCTTCCGTGCGCAATCAAAATAGTCCAAAAAGCAGTTCAACAATCGAAAACAATTGTCAGTCCGACCGCCATTCTTCCAACAGCTATTTGCTAATTAGTAGTTGAAAATGTGTCATATTCGATTCGACAGCCCTTCGAATGGTAGTGATTTACTAAGCTGCTGTCGATAATGTATGTGAATGTCTTAAGTACTTAATTCGTGACAGCAGATATGTAAGAAGTAACACTTCATAAAACTATTGTGCAAAGTGACCGCAGTACAGTAGGCCGCACATGAGGGGACCTTGAGCTGGCCTAGCGCAGTACGGAGTTTCAATACAATAAGAGGCCAACTTATACTGGTTACGAACCAGTGAGGTGCGGCTTACCGTAAGTGCCTATTGCAACTTTGAGGTATGTCGGTACCAAACAGTTGTTTGTTTGGTGTCGCGATTTCTTGGGTACGGGCCTTGGCCTACCGGCCCCCATTGACATACGATAATACTGAAGTATGTAGTAATTTTTTGTGTTAGTTGATGGTGAAAAACAAACGGACGGAGCGACGTGACGGCCCATCTGATGGTAAGCCCAGGTTGGCATGGCCCCTTTTTCGCGCATTGGATTTTCAACGCTCGGTTCAACACCGAGAGTTTAATTTCACAGAGCTTGCAGACTTTTTTGTACGTATTAATGAGAGAGATACCGCATTGTTTAGGAGCTTATGGTGGTGGGTACTTGCTTGCTGGAATGAAATGTGTAAACAATTGTAGGCTGACCTATTAATAAATAAATACATATAAGAACTTGTGAGCACCTCTGCCTCTCCCTTCGAAGATTACAGCCGTGATGTGTCGTTGTGATCGCACTCAGGCGCAGCCCTAGCTCCTCTTGAGTTCCGCCTGCGCCTGCGGCCTTTGACCGCGAACTCGTGAGCCGAAAAACATTAATAAACATGAATATACGTTTCGAAAGGTTTTTATAACTATACTGCCTATGAAGAAGGTATGAGAGATATTAATCTTCATATTACATCATAGGTACTTTGGCATTAACAAGTTCCTAAACATTGGCGGTTTCATTAATTCATAATCTGCTTTGTCCTCTCCAACTATGTTGGGATCGGCATCCAGTATAACCGGGTGCAATTGAATACCAGTATTTTACATGGAGCGACTGCTTATCTGACCTTCATCACCCAGTTACTGGGTAACAGATAACAGATATCTCTCGTTAAGACTGGTTGTCAGATTTTCGGGCTTCTGACTACCCGTAACGACTGTCAAAGATTTACAAAGGACATTCCGAACCAGTTATTTTTAAGTCTCATGTAATAGATAGCATCCTGTCTTACCAAGAGGTATCGTGTTCCCCTGTAACTAGGTTGTGGAGGTCAGAGGCAGTCGCTCTAGTAACGTGCTGGTATTCAGCTGCATCCAGGTAGACTGGAAGCCGACCCAAACATACATAGCTGGTAAAAGGCAGGCAGATGATCCAGACTCCGGGCTGCTACAATATTTTATTCTATACTGCTGCAGGAAAATTAAATCTATGAATGCAAGTCTACGACAATATGTTTTATATGTTAGATAAAAATATCTACGTATTAAAACTAATGTTACGAGTATGTTATGTGATCACAGCTCGGATTTTCAAGGCTTTCAATGTCAGTATCATGTATGTTTCTATCATGAGTTTAACATCTTTTTTTGAACAAATCGCAAACTTATGGAATTTTCAAAGCTGTGAGTTAATTACATTAACATCTAAGGTACCTAATTGACTAATTAATGTGCAGTTTTTTGTACAACATTTGGCAATATTGCAAAAACCCGGCCAGCATAATAGGTATTCCCAAAACTGAAAATGACACATTTTCGGCTACCACAATTGCGTAAAGTCATCATTTTGCTAATCCATTACTTTATATGTTCGAAAAATTTGTCTGCTGAACAACGTAAATAATGCAACGAATGTTGTTGAGCTGTCAAAATGAGAGCCATTGCTATCGAGTGTGTTACGCAATTACCCCGCTGATTTACCTTGTCCCCGACAGCAAATAGTGGTCGTCTATTTAATTTAAACGATCAAATGTACTTTACCAACTGCCATGATAACAGCAGTGCTATTCTGTAAAAATCTCACCGTGAAAACTTAGGTGAAGTGAGCGGGAAGTGAGCTCTGTCATTCCCTAATGGTAGGGATTGACACTATTAAGTGCTCACTTCACTTATGATTTCACGGTGAGATTTTTACAGAATCGACCGGCAAATACCCATAGTTTCTAGTATTTTGTGAATATTAAAAAAAATACGGCAAGCTACCTATTTTGGTTCTGAAGAGACATCCCTGTGACAGATCGACACACGTCGTAAGCTTAGTCCTAAGGTCTAGTTGGCGCACTAAAACAACAGGACCTTTCGATACGGACGCCAAAAAATTACCGGGAGTTTAAACCTTTCCAAGTTAGGCATGAATTTTATTCAAATAATTTCTTCCGAATCTTTTTATAGAAGGATTTATATTAATGAGTTTATAAATAACGCAAGCTCTATAGTTGTCCAATCAATCATTCATCTGGCAACTTCGAGTATTTATGTAGTTAGGTAACACCATTGGTAATGCGGGTCGGAATAGAATTTTGCAAATATGCAGGCGCCTGACCTTGCGTGTGCAAAATTGTAAAAAAATAGATTTGGTATTTTCGTTTCAAATTATAAAATTGTTGGTTGTTATTTCTGGCATTCAATTTCTATTGTTATAACAAAGTTTACAAATAGAAATAGTTTAATGCCAAATTGTTATATTTTGAACGTTAGTCTGAAATAAGCTACGCTTGCCGCAGTTGGTTCGTGGATGGGTGACCAACTTTACATATCGCCCCTCCATGCCTCGGAAAGTGCGTTAAGCCGTTAGTCTCGGCTGTGATTAATGGATATTTAGCGGTCGTAACGGGTCGTTGCAGAATCCCGAAAGTCTAACAACCAGTCTTATTAAGGGGTATCGTATTACCCACTATCTGACCTCCACAACACGTGGAGGTCAGATAGGCAGTCGCTCCATGCAAAATAGCATATATTCAGCTGCATTCGCTTAGACTGGAAGCCGACCCCAACATAGTTGGGAAAGGTGGGCAAATGATGATGATAATGAGTTTGAAATGAGATGAAAAAAATCAGCTCTTCCCTACATATTGACGAGTTATGTGAACATAAATGCAAGGAACGGCAGAATTTTTTTTCGCGGTTTAGTCCCATAGTAAAATTTGTTCATAATGATGAGTACAATGACTCCTTAAAAGGGTGCCCATTAATTTAATTTCACCCTGAATATGCGAGTTGCGCGGTAAATTCCGCTTGCGCGATGTACGATTTTGCATGACGTCAGAGTGGTGCGTAGTTGACATGTGGCGATGTAGATGCCGCCACAAAACCAACTCAAAATGTCTTTTAGAGGTCAGATTGTGAGAACCATGATGCAACATAATGTCTGAGATGTCTCTAGAGGAAAGAACCACACAGATTTGAGTGGACCGGTCATCACAGCTGGCACGTTTAAATTGAGTCAGACATCGTATAGCATAATCAGCCTGTAATGTCCTGGGATACAGGCCACCTCACTGTGAGAGGGAGTGGGCCGTAATCCACCACGCGGGCCTAGTGCGGGTTGCTAGATGTCACATATCACAGAATTTTTGGTTCTAGAACGTGCTTCACAATGTTTTGCTTCGCCGTTTTGAGAGCAGTGGTGATAAAATAGTTTAAACAAAGTAAAACGCCTGTCTGCGTTTGATCTCCGACGTACTACTTGTAAGTCGCGGCCATTTCCACTGGGCCACCACCGCTCGTCGTACAGCTCAATTGAAATTTATGGAGCTCAACGACCTGACGATATCAACAGTTGAACGGGCTGCCAAAACACCGAGCGGGAACACGTTTTCACATACTTAGGTATTAAATTATTCAATACGTACTTGAAAACGTGTGTTTTAAGTTTTAATTTATGTACCTACATTGACTTGATATTTAATAATATAAAAACTAGATAGATACATACAGGGTGTATCAGAAAGGTGTGACCACTAGGGTGCGGTACAGAACTACAGACCATCAAAGTGAACAACTGTCGCCATGGGACCATCGTCGTAGTCGCGACAACGGGAACGTCGTAATCCTGTGCGGTAGGTACGGAGCCCGGCTTAGGGCGTCGCTGGGAGAGGGCAGCAAGGGACAGGCTGGATCCGTATTATAAAATTTCACCACTTTATTAGTAGGGGATTAAGGGCCCTTTCCCACGGCAACATCCCGTTTTTTACGTGTTTAAATACATTATAATATGTATTCACACAAGCATCCTGTTTTCCGGATACTGCAAACGGGATGCTTGTGCGAATATGTATATTTAAACACGTACACTACTAAATGGGCTCCTGCAATAAACCGTACCTGGAAAAAACGGGATCTTACCGTGGGAAAGGGCTCTAAGTCTTGTAAAAAAACGAACAAAAAAAGTATGTGGAAAATCCAAACTTTGTTTAGTTACGTGTTTTTTATACACTGCTGATTGACTATATAATATAATTATGCAGCTACCTACGTATTTACCCGGTTTTTGCGCTAACCGATGACGTACAACCGCAGGTTTTATATTTAATCAGCTACGTCCCGTGGTTTTACCCTTAGTTTATTTTCAAAGAAATCGGATTAATAGTTAATTTTAAATATAATTTGTGTTATGGAATTTTTGTTAGGTATTGGTTTTGCTTTATTGTTATTTTACAATAATTATTTCTAATGAATTCAATAATATATTTTTATTAATGTATCTATGTATAATATTTATATTAGGTATTTATATTTTGAAAAAAATGTTGCTTTAATCGATCTCTTGCCGTGTAAATTCGTGTACTTAGGAAGCAATAGCTGAGTATTGTTGACGCTAGTCCTAATTTCATTACTGTTCACTTTTTTTAATTTTTTTAATTTCTTTTTTATTAAATACATTTTATACCTACATATCTTTATTAAAAAAAAATTCAAGATAAAAAAAAATAGTGTTCCGCCTTTGTTGGGAGCAGGGTCCAAGCTACCGGTGGTTAGGGTTCCAGAGACAGGAACCTCCTCAAGCGAGCCGTATCGAGGAGTACTGCAGCCTTCTGAATCAGGCCCTTGATCCAACCGCCTAACGAGAGCCTCGAGAGATGTTGATCGGGGTTTTCGGCAATCAGGCCAGTGGCCGTTACGAATATCGGCACAATGTCAGTCAAGTTCACCTATCACATGTTAACAACCTCGTGTGCCAAGTCGAGATATTTGATTTGTTTTTCTTTCTCAGCTTTCAAGAGGTTCCCGTCATGTGGAATGGTAACGTCGACAAACATTGCGAAGACACCGTGGTACTACCACCATATCAAGCTATTTTTGTCTTTTACATATTATCTCCAGAGTCGGGACCATGGTTTCCCCGTCCTTTGGAAGGCGTACGAGGGGCCGAAGCCAACTCGCAGAGGCCCTTTAGCCAATTTTAGATGAAATGAGGCACCAACTACGGATTGCAATCTAGCGGCATTTTTAATCCCGCTGGATTTTTGTCTCGGTAGCACGTTTCCGTGGGATAATTGCCGACATACACGCGGGCGAAGCCACGGGATGAAGATAGTTTATTACAGACGCCAAAATTCAATTGTGTCTCGCATCATAGATCGAGGTAGGCACTTTGATAGATGTGATGATACCACTGACTAATCTTAAGACCATAAAAATGTACATTTATACCATATTCTGACAAATAAATGATTATGATTTTTTTTGTTTTTACATATCTCGGGACCATAGGGTCCCGGTCTTTTGGAAGGCGCACGAGGGGCCGAAGCCAACTAGCAGAGGCCCCTTAGGAAATTTGAATGATGTATATGAGTAAGAAATAAACAACGGATAAGAACTTTGCACCTGACGTGTGACGTAGAACCGGTCGTGAAGGCGTTTAAAATAATATTGTTTTTATGAGCGTCGAATTAATATTTTTAGAAGGTCTACTTTTAACTTTTTGTAAAAAATGAAGACATTGAGGTTAGGTACCTACCTACGTATTTGTGTGGACATTATGGGATTTATCTACACCAATATTATAAAGAGGGAAGATTTCATTGTTTGTTTGTATTGAATATGCTACGAAACTACTGGACCGATTTGAAAAATTGTTTTACCATTAGAAGCCGAATTTATTCCTGATGAACATAAGCTACTTTTTACCGCGGGAAAATGCTTCATTCCTACGGGAAAACAGGTAATAGGATTTAAAAGGCGGGAATTCCGAATTCTACGCAAACGAAGTTGCGGGCGGGGGGTATTCCTCGAAGCGCACCAACTTTAAACCGCGCCAAATAAAGTGCACCAAAAGTATTCCTCAAAACGATGGTGCGTTTCGAGGAAAATTTTTAATATTAATACCCCGCGGGCGGATGCTAGTCACTACATAGTATAAAACAAAGTCGCTTCCCTGTCTGTCTGTCCCTATATATGCTTAGATCTTTAAAACTTCGCAACGGATTTTGATGCGGTTTTTTAATAGATAGAGTGATTCAAGAGGAAGGTTTATATGTATAATACATGCATAATATAGTAGAGAAACACTGGTAACTTTAGAGGTTTCTAATGTAATGTCGTAAATAAACACATTTTTTTGCGCTTACATTGTAAACGCTGGCTGAACCCGTCGAGATAGATCAAAATAATGTGCTACAGTATTTTACACCTTAAAAAGGTCTACAAAAAAGTCCGCGATCGTATATGTCTATCTCTTAGGGATAACCCACAATAACCATTTTTTATCCTATACTTTTTACGAGAAATAATGGCTCTAAAATTATCAGTGTTTCTCCATTGCACCCGTGCGAAGCCGGGGCGGGTCGCTAGTTTAGAATATACGTCAAAAATGGATGGTTAAACAGCATCGATCACTAATAGTGATCGATGTTAAACAGCCATTAATCACTACTTATGAATAAAGGGGTATGTATCATCACTCCAGCCGAAAGACGTCCACTGCTGCACAATGCACATGGCTCCCCCAAGCACCTCCACTTCCACCGGTTTTGTGATTCCCGCATCCAGCGAATTCCTGCAGCTTTCACAAGGTCATCTCGGTCCACCTTGTTGTAGGCCTTCCTACGCTACGACTTTCGGTACGCGATCGCCACTCCAGAACCTTTCGGAATCATCAGCTATCTTTTTTCTGCGAGCAATGTGCCCTGCCCACTGCCACTTAAGTTTGGCAATTCTTCGGGCTATGTCGGTTAGCGCGGTTCTCCTGCGGATCTTTTCATTTCTGACTCGATCACGTAGGGAAACTCCAAGCATTCCCAGTGGGGCCAAAGGGGTATAGCTCTCGTAATTTATTATAGACGCAAAAATGTAATTGTGTCTCGCATAATAGATCTAAGTAGGTAGGGTAACTTCCGGAATTCAGCGGGCCAATCGATAAAAAAACAGTGTAAAAAAACGTTATTTTTATCTTGGAAAATATGCTGAATCTGAATCGCCATAAATACTTATTCTTTCTTTCTTTCTAACATGGTTTCAATTTAGGTAAAGGAATTCGTTGGATGCGAGCTAATTGCGAAACACACTATCACTAGCAAAGGGTTTAATTTCAGAGATAAGATAGGTACCGGGATTCAGAAAGAAAATCATGGTATCCTTGCAAAGTTGTTGTTAATTTAATTTTTATTTCTTAACTTTTTGGTTTAGTTTAGTTTACCTAGTATTTTAACTTTCGAGGCCGCAAGATATTGTAATCAATGCTATGTACGACGCATGTACATTAGTCCTTTAGTTATTAAGATTATTTCTGGCATAAATTTAATGTACTATTTTTAAATAATTATGAATAAAACCACGATATTCAAAAAGTGGCGAGAAACGCAAATATCCGAATTTTTTGCAACGTTGTTTAGGAACGAGAAATAAAGATAACAATTGTCACACATGGACAGGTCTTAAGGACAACTAAGTAAGTTCTAAGAAATAGGTAATTCTTTCTATGTTATGTAAAGTCACAAAGAAGGACCAAAGTATCTACTTCGAGATCGGCTAAATCATATGCGCTGTACCTAACACAGCTCGTATTATTCAGGCGATCTCCGTCGGTATCTAAGAATGTAAGGCCCGATAGGTTATTAAACTCATACCTAAATATTTAGATTTAATTTTGGCATGAATTTGTAATTAAGTGCCTGCACAATGATTTACATTTTTACTGAATTAAGTATTGTATTTAGTGTCACTAACCTAAGTGCCTAATGTTTGCATGCTGTAAGACATCAGTTACTTACCGTAAAACGGGGTGAATAGGAACGCAGGGGTGAATCGGAACGAAACTTTAAAATGGATTTTAACGTTGATGTAATATAGTTTGTAGCCAACAATTACACTTAATCGTCAACTATAATATAGTATACACATTAAGAGACATTTTGGCAAAAAACGATATTATTTCAATGTTAAAATCCATTTTAAAGTTTCGTTGCGATTCACCCCTGCGTTCCTATTCACCCCGTTTTACTGTACGTGTTAAATAAATAAGTCATTAGGAAATTATATTAAACCCTATTTAAGTAATAATATACCTACCTGATGATGACCACTTTCGCAATCAAACAGCAAAGTCATTAGCGAAACACTAATTAGGAACCCAACTTTAAAACATAAACGAAAAACAAAAATTATACCAACTGTTCTAAAAGACATGCAAAATTATACTCACATTTAAAATGACTTTTCCGGCAAAAAAAATCTGTAATTACTCGAGTCAACTTGGGCACTACACGACGTCTAAGCGTCTACTGGTCTACTGCGAGGGCTGGCGGCTTGCGCTGCGCATTGCCACACGATTGCGCACGCGGCGGGTTTGCTCGTCTGGCGCAACCTCGCAATATAGTCGCTTTGAGAAGTCTAAGTACACGAGGATAAGGTATTTGGTATATAGAATAGTATCTTTATTTATACAAATAAATATAAATGGTTCCACAAATCTTGCTTAATTATTTCAGCGAAAAATTGAATTACAATTATTAGATATTACTGGAAATATGTGATCATAAAATATGAACTTTTTAAATCTATAGTAGGGTCATTGCGACACAGACACGATGCCAATGCCTTTCATAGTGACTGTTCTACAACATTTATGCGTTATTTACTTTGTCGAGCAGACGAATTTTTCAAACACCTGAAGCAATAGCTTACTAATTTCCTTCAGACTTCGGATTGTGATTGAAAGTGTATTCAGCTAACTTTCAACTGCTTATACACAATCTTGTAAATCTGCTGAGTAGATTTTTTTTTTACATCACTTAAGAAGATTTCATAAACTTAAAAATTAATTAGCATAAACATAACAAAGAATAAATATCTACCTAATCAGCCTGTAATGTTCCTACTGCTGGGAGACAGGCCTCCTCTCTGTGAAAGGAAGTGGGCCGTAATCCACCACGTGGGCACAGTGCGGGTTGGTAGATGTAAACATTGACAGTGTAAAGATGAATATATTGTGGCTGTATACCAAATAGCGTGTTCGACTGTACAAGTTAGTTATTTCTTATTGTGTACTGCAATACGGGGAATATGACGAGCGAAAAAAGTACACAAAAAGTTTGTTGTTATTGAGTTAAAGTTAAGTACTTCCTGTGTACCAGATTTTTGTGTAAAATATAATTATAACATAATAATATGCTGACATTGGCAAACGACATCGCGGCAGGCCCAGACGGAGATGGCGGGGTGAGCTGGACTCGTTTAATAAATATTGGTCCTTGGCAGCTCTGGACAGAGAGAGGTGAGAAGAGAGTAGGGAGACTTTTGCCCAGCAGTGAGACATTAATGACTCACTGCTGGGCAAAATCCAAAAAATGCGAAAGAAACAATGGATGGACTGTGTGAAAGATGATATGGCTAGAAAGGGGGTGACTACCGATATGACAACTAATATAGAAGTACCTACAAACGGGGCGATTAGGGATGCAGGGGTGAATCGGGATGAAACTTTAAAAGGGATTTTAACGTTGTCATGTTATCATTTGTTGCCAACAAGATCAAGTAATCGTTGATTATAATAACACATTAGAGTCCTTTTTGGCAACAAACTACATATATAACATATTTCAATGTTAAAATCCCTTTTAAAGTTTCGTTCCGATTCACCCCTGCATCCTTATTTACCCAGTTTGACTGGAAAAGACATGCCGCGCCGACGACTTATAGATAAGATCTTATAATCTTTAAGAACAGGAAGATGCAGAATATCACGTCTGTAGCTACATCTAAAAGGGTAGTATGGCTCTTTGTGAAGCAGCTCGTCCGGGGAAGCACTACCACCATACATATGTCTGCCGCCAAGCAGCGTTACGGTGTTCCGGATTGAAGGGTAGGTGTGCCGGTAGTTACAGGCACAAAAACTCTGTCCCTAGGAAGGATGGCCATTGGTTAGTATTCTGCGATGCCTCCGGTATTAAGTATAGATGTCCACAGGCGGCGGTGGCTACTTCAAAACCAACAGGCGGTCAGCTTGTTATAACATAACAAGTTTATACCTACTCGTATCTCATCCTCGGAAATAGAGGTAGGTATGTATTGTAGAATTTAGTACCTGCGTGGTTTAGCTCTAACTTCTGGGTGGGTTGATATTTTGGTGATTTTATTTTTAAATAATATATTTTAAAAGTTGTATTGAATACCTACTACAATTTATTATAATTATGAAATAGTGCGTACATCTAAGCTAAATTAGCACTAAGATGTTTTGATCTGGTTTGGTTTGAGTAACGCGATTGGTAGTCGAAGACGTACCTATTAACGGGTAATATTGCGACACATGCATGTATGTAAGTGCACGCAGGCAAGGGTCCTGCTGTTCGGTTGTAAATATACATAGTTAGTGCGGAACAGGTACACTTAGCTAGTTGTTTTATTTTACTTCTTCGGAGAACATGATGATATTCTAGATGTAATCTAGAATATCATCATTTTCCTGCCCTTATCCTAATTTATTTGCGGTCGGCGCAGCTTGTCTTCTTCTTTCATACTTTTAACATAATAATATATTAGTCATCGTCTCAGTACTCAACCCCTTTCTAGCGATCCATCAAAATCTGTCATTTATTTATACTAGGCTGAGAATCATGAGATGGGAAAAAACAGGAGAGGCCCCGTTATTCTATAGTCATTATATTATGTGTGAGTGTTATTGTATAGTCGTATATTCTATAGTTTTTTAATTAGCTTCGGTGATACGTATTTAATCCACCTTTTGTGTCTTGATGATGTTATATACCTACTTCCTGTCACTGTTGTTTATATAACAAGTAGTGGTATACGAATTGGTGTGGGGTAGGTACCTAAACTGTTTAAAAAAAAAAAAAGAACACTACAAATTAAATAATAACTAATTTAAGTAGCAGGTGTCTTTGGATCTATATTTTAGTTTTTTGTCACCGATTTCCGAAATTAAAGTTATCCGTCATACGAATTCTTTAGAAGTCGGTTTTTTTTTTTATAGTAACCGAGCACTAGGAATCGCAGGACCCCAACCATACCCAGACGTCACGATCTGACTACCAACGAGGAATTGTCAAAAATAATTTGACGAATGTCTAAATCTATCCTAACCCTTTTGGGGGGATTCAAAGATGTTGTTGCGATGCTTAGACGTATTTTCCATAACATATTATGAATGCTGGTCGACGGGTCGTTACGTCACTCTGCGGTCAAGGCCACAAACCTTCGGCTTACGTGCCTCACATCTTATTTAGCGTTATGTTCATCCTGTATAGAAGAGCTTTTTTTTATCTTGGAAGTAATCTGTGGTTACTATCTGGTCTCTTTGGAGTCTCCTATTAAACCTGGCGTCGGCTCTCAACCTCAGTATAACCCATAGACATAGAAAATTATATCCCATCTCAATGGTATAACCACAGAGCAGGCTGGCTTTCATTTTGACAGTTCAACAACATTCATTGCGTTATTTACGTTGTTGAGCAGATACTTTTTTTTAACATATGAAACAATGGCTTAGCAATATCCTTTAAATTCATTCAGTATGAGATTGACTATCAATCTCAATCTGAATCAATTTAAAGGATACGAAACGGACAGACAGACAGACAGAAGTTACTTTCGTTTTTTATCCGACTTCCAAAAAGGAGGAGTTTACATTATGTTCGACTTTATGTATGTTTTTTTTTATTTATGTATGTGGACCGATTTCTCAATCAAATGTGGACCTGTTTTACATTATGTTCGACTTTATGTATGTTTTTTTTTTATTTATGTATGTGGACCGATTTCTCCATCAAATGTGGACCTGTTTAAAAAAATATTTTTTTGATTGGAAGGGTATGCTCTCGAGGTAATCCCATTGTCACCCAGTCGGATCTGATGAGGGAATCCCATGGAAATCGAGGTATTATATTTCAAACACAATGTGAATTGTTACCTGAATAAATAAATAAAAATAAGTATACCCTCAAATTTTATAGGCATACCTATACCGATTTGGGTATTTTTTGTAGTACCTAACTAGTGCATTTGCTCTCGGAAACACCGTTTAGTGAAGTGAAACTGATGATGAAGACCACAGATGGCCATCGGAACTACTCAATAATAAGTATTTCACGGGTTGCGATTCGATTACCTTTAATGTGGTGGCTAAGCAATTTATGCTAGTCACAATGCGTATGGTAAAGTGGAGCTGATGGTGACTTCTCAATCAGCTCCAGTTCTCCTGGTTCTCACTAGGAGAACTCCTCAACATTTAACGCACCTGAGGCGATGAGCAGTTGCAATTAGGCTATTGTAACTTAGATAAATTAGAAACTGACCCACTAAAAAGTGAAAATGCAAAAAAAAAAAATCAGCTGTTCCCTACATTTTGACGAGTTATGCGAACATAAATGTAGGGAACAGCTGATTTTTTTTTTCGCGATTTCAGCTTTTATCTCATAGTAAAAGTTGTTCACAATGATGAGTACAATCTCTCATTTCGATTTGTCGCATGTTTTCAATTTCAACCTGTATAATAACAATAAATAAACAAGCGACTTCCAAAATAACACTACAAACTCAAAAGTAACTTTAATTTCGGAAGTCGGTGGCAAAAAACTAAAATACAGATTCGGAAAAACACCGACTTCCGAAAAGAAAATGATTTTTCACTTTGTACCTAACTACTGTTTTTTTGGATGCAGGTTGTTATTTTTTTGTAAAAATGTTTTGTTTTAATTAATTTTCGCAACAGTCTAATTTTTTCGAACTAATCGGTTTGTTGAGACGGTCTAGATATTTTCATAGGTCGAGTTTTATTAGAGCTTTGTCATTACTGCAACGAGATAATTTTCAAACTAATAACTACAAAAATTCCAATAGCTAAACGAATCTATATTCTTATTACTTCTAAACGAATCTCCAGATTCGTTTTTGTTCGTGTCTGACTATCCGTATACAGAACTATATGTTAAATGACTTACTTGTTAGTTCGGATATCAATCTTTTTATGAAGCAAGCATCTTTTACTGCTGTAGCCAATGCCATATATTCAGCTTCGTCAGTGCGTTCGTTAGTGGCTTTTTGTCGTTTCTGCCTACACCCATCGAGAGAAGGCGTGAGTTTGCATAGGCACGTGTGTTGGGGAAAACACTGAAGGCCACCCCGCTTGGCTTAGGTGACACTTTAATTTTGGGAATATTGCACGTTTGAGAAAACGGGAAAGATTCATAAAACTTAGGGGTGAATAATACAATACATTAAATGAAACTACGATTGTATTATATCAATAGTGTAATATATTAGTTATCTTCTATACTTCCAACAGTACTTAATAATTAGTGTATACATACATAACGTAATTATTGTATACATACAAATACATAATGTAATTATTGTATCTATACAAATACATAATGATGAGATCTAAGCCTTGGTAACAATTTGACTTTAACAACGCCTTTATTTCGTAGCAGTAAGGGCGGTTTTCTTAGTTCCAGTGCTACTACTGAAATTCAATTGACTGCACATTTGAATGACAGCATATTTATTATATTTCATAAGTATTTTGCAAACAATTAAATAATACCAAGATCGGAAAAAGCGAACCGAGCCGAATATTAAAATGATAAAGACTACATGGTCACTTTCAGAACCGTCTGACCAGAACCAAAATCTGCACACACTTTCTTTTACAATCCGAAGGAAATTCCTAACCCTGCTTCACGTTTGAGAAACTCGTCTGATCAACAACGTAAATAAAGCAGTGAATGTCGTTGAACTGTCAAAATGACTGGCATTTCAATTGCGTGTTACGCAATTACCCCACTGTTACGGCCTCAAGATCGATCGCCTACGCAGCTGGAATGATTATTATTACAAGCATATCGTAACTAAATTCAAGTATTTAGGACCTCGTAATTACTTTACCACCCTAAGATTAAATGTGAAATGCACGCCATAAAGCGACGATATATGGTATACCGTAGAGGCGGGTTACTTTGACTCAAGGGCATAACTCTGGCCCAAATCGAGACAATGTTTGAACTGCCCGACGTGTCGCGATCACAGAACCGAACGTCGCAGTTCCTTCGGTAACTAATAGATGGTTCCACCCGAAAACATATTCAACTACAATGAAAAAAACCTTTGTGATGACCCAGGAAAAATACTATATTATACAGAAGAGGAACAAAATACCCTAATAAACGCTACAAAAGTTAATTTTACTGCCATGTCCTGTGGCAAAGCCGCCGGGGAAGCAGTTCTACCATTCATCGCTTATAAGTCGGATCATCTCTGGTCGACTTGGATTGAAAATGGTCCCGAAGGCGCTCGATACAATAGAACAAAGAGCGGATGGATGGACAGCGCAACTTTTGAAGACTGGTTTCTCAATCATCTTATGCCAGTTCTTAAGAAGAAAAATGGAAGAAAAGTGGTGATTGGAGACAACCTTGCTTCACACATTAATAAAACAGTTTGAAGGAGTATGAGATGCAAAATGTTAGTTTTATTTGCTTGCCGCCCAACGCAACACTTATACTTCAGCCCCTAAGTCGTGGCATACTGACTTTGGAAGTGCAAGTGGCGGCAAGTATTCCTTCAATGAAAGAACAGTCATCTGGGTAGGAAACTGTCGACTACACCTAAGTCAATTTTAATTTGATTTGAACTGCAATCAGTTTTCCTATTGCGCAATAACTAACACTTCCCACAGTATTTCAAACATGGCTGTATCCTTCATGTATATTTTACCGCCCGAATTTGACCTAAACAAGTGTGTAGTCCCAACACATCCAGAGGTAAGATAGGTACTGGTTCATATTCTATTATGTGCTCCAAACAAACGGTTCTAGACGTTTATCTTCGGGCAGCAAAGCATTTATTTCTTCTATGTCTTGTAGAGTCTGAAAATAAAATGAAAAATATGTTTATGATTTTTGTAAACTCACAACATCATCTGCGTAGCCTTTTCCCGTCAGTTTCCAGTCTAACCGGATGCAATTGAATACCAGTATTTTACATGGAGCGACTGCCAATCTGCTCCACAGCCCAGTGACTGGGTTATACGACACCCCTTGGCACAACTGGTTGTCAGAATTTCGGGCTCCTGTCTGTAACGATTGTCAAAGATCCACGAATGATAGTCGGGACCAACGGCTTAACGTGCTTTCCGAGGCCCGGAGAGATCTTGGTATGTAGATGGTCACCCATCCACGGACCAATCGCGGCAAGCATAGCTTAACCTGATCGATCGAATGTGCGGCTGTTATTTCTTAGCCACAAGCCCTTCGTAAATTCAAAACAAGGAACTTCATTATGTAGGCTTTAGTTATGAAGTAATTTAAGATTTTTTTTTATATTCCCAATTAATTTTTACGAATTGGCATTCAAATAAACCGTATTTCATTCTGATTTGTTTGGTTATTGTGTTTTTTACAGGAATTTCTCAGTATCAGCCCGGAGTTTGGATCAGTGCCCGGTCGATGACAAGAGGCTTGTGAGGTGTTATATGGGATATTTATTATCAAACATAATCAGCGGAATGTCTGCCGGACCCAGCATGTGTGACAGTGATGTTGCACCTGGTTGAGCAGAGAGTTGCACCGCGTGAGCTGGTGCGACACCTCGTGCACTCGCGCCAGCCGCTCGGCGTGACGCGCGTTAGCTCTCTGCTTCTCCACCATCACTGCGTAGAGGCGGGATACTTCTGAGTCCGCCTGAAAATAAATATCTTCGATAAGTCTTTTTCATTTTAAATAAGTAACTTAACAGTTAAAAACAAAATACTACGCTGCTACAAACATCTTTTGCTGCTGGAGTGTCGTTGATAGGGGGGCGCTGTTGGCAAACACTTGTGCAATTTTATTGTTTTGTGAAGAGTTTGTTTGTTTGTTTGAACGCGCTAATCTCTGAAACTACAAGTCTCATTTGAAAAAAATGTTTTTGCATTTGATATCCCAATTCTTGAGGAAAAAGCAAAAGCTAAAAAACAGTCAGAAAGAATGATGAGCGTAAACGAAGTAACAGCGCGATCAGGCGATGCAACGCGACGGGGCGTGCGGTGGGCGGTGGGTCGAAGGAGCAAATTTCACGCGGACAGAAGATATGTAACATTCATTTAATTTATAAAAATTAACAATTAATAAAGATACCAATAAAAAATAAATTATAAGTACATAGATATATAGCATTTTTGTGGTTTATTTCAGCTTATTATGCTTCTACTAATATTATAAACGCGAAAGTTTGTGAAGATGGATGGGTGGATGTTTGTTACTCTTCCACGCAAACACTACTGAACGGATTTGGATGAAATTTGGCACACAGTTTATAACCAGGATTAACATATAGGATACTTCTATCCCGATATTCGCACGGGATCGAAACTTATGCGGGTGAATCCGCGGGGCGCTGTTACTCTTCCATAAACTCCTTGATACTAGAATAACTCTTTTCTAAAAGTGATTTTCTGAAAATGACTTAAGTCTATATTTAAATATGCATACGACAAAGCTAGTTCATAATTTTTACCAAGCATATTTACTAGTTTTTCATTAATTAAATTCATTCCTATTTATTCATTATTCGTTTTCTCAACACAAATAGCAGCATATAGATATAGCTTTTTGCTCTATGCACGACTGCCCAAAAAAAAGGAAAAAAAATCTATGGTGAAAAAAATGGTGGAATCAATATGGTGGGAATTCCAAATGCCATAAGTAAGTGACATTGGATTTATATGTTCCTTACGATAATTGATGTTGTTTACAGAGCTCATGTATGTTTGTGTTTCTTTTTAATATAGTATACGTCATCATTCAAATATAAAGTAGGTACCTCTTTGATCTTGAGAGCTATTCCAACCTCAATGCTGGCGAGTGGATGTGCGCACGCGGCCAGGTGAGCTTGCAAGCGCGTTGTGACTCTCACCCACGGACGATAGTCTAAGCCTATATCACAAAAATAAATACAATTATACAACGTGTAACGTTAAATGCGCAAAAACTGTAAATAGTTTGATCAGAATAACGAGCGGAATTAATTGAACCACTTTTTAATATAGGTCATATTTTTCAAAAAATGCCGTGTCTATTTATTAACCTGTGCGGGACGTATAAATACGTCAAACTTAAACAGTAGCGTGTACGGAATTCCCCGGTTAACAGGTTAATAGGTCAAGCAACCCAATGTCACCGCGGCGCAGCGGCCCGGTGACGACTCCTCCCTCGATAAAGCGTCGTCGCAGATGCAAGAAACGATCAGAACGGCCAGTAAAACTAAAACAGCACATAAAACCTTTAACATTTTTTGAATTACTTATTTCCTCTCTGAAGTAGGTCAATTGAATTAAAAATCAGTTGGGGTGTCTGAGGTTTTGCGCATTTAACGTTACACATGTATACGAAGCAGCTGGTGGAGCTTCGCAGATGTTATGTGTATCGATATCTAATATAAACACAATCAATAAACAAACAAATAATAATTTCAAAACTCATAATTACAAGTAAATACCAGCGGCCGTTGATCCCCTAGTCAGCTGTATTTTTACTTGGAATTAGTTGTTTGTTTTTTATCCATTATCTTAATTAGTTACCAATACCCATCACAGAAATGGTATTTCTCATAGTTTCGTATTTCGCCGTGAAATTCTAGTTCAAGGAGTTTTTTTTGTCAGCCTACACCGTCTTACAGCTGAGCAAAGCCCTCCCCCAAATCCTTCCAGGCATTCTTATGTAGGACCAACTTGATCCAGCCCTTGCGGTACGCGTCTAGGACGCCTCACCATTCTTATCTAGGACCAACTTGGTCCAGCCCTTGCGGTACGCGTCTAGGACGCCTCACCATTCTTATCTAGGACCAACTTGATCCAGCCCTTGCGGTACGCGTCTAGGACGCCTCACCATTCTTATCTAGGACCAACTTGATCCAGCCCTTGCGGTACGCATCTAGGAAGCCTCACCATTTCTTTCTGGGCCGGCCTCTCAATGAATAACTCTGTATATCTTATGATAGCCTAGGATAAATATAATAATGAAAGTCACAAGAAGTAAGAAAGTCAAAGTACATTTTTATTTCGATTAAACCAATTATATGCACTTTTGAACTGTCAAGGAATCGGTCAGTCAGAAACATAAAGCTAGTTTGCCATTCCAAAACGTAGCACGTTCCTATGGAGAAGAACGGACAAGAAACTCCATGGACGCTCTTTCAAATGAACATACGGCTTACCTTCCAGCACTTCGGGGTCTCTGGCACCAGGCAGGCCTAGGGTTCCTCTCATTATCGGTAGGAAAGTCGATATCTCCTGCAAAACACATTCAATATTTATTAAGTTTTGCATTGCGAGCGCATGTTTACAAACAAGTCAGTGCAGGTCATCCCTGTTTTTTTTTTCTTCTTTTTTGAATAACTAAATAAAATTAATGCAGCACACATAACCTCTACGTCCGCCATTGTGAATAAAAATAAAGCACACTTGAGTTGCTGGAACCGAGCGTTCGCCACATTTAATGTATCGCCGTTTTGGCACAAGAAATGGAGCGCGCTTGCGCCGTGTGCTCGAAGCGAGCCTTCGCCGCGGCTTGTGTGTCGCCGTTTTAGAAGCAAGCTCTTCTCGAACGATACATTGCAAACAAACGTTGCAAGTCAGTATCAATGAATCAAATATATCCGTCTGTAGACTGGAAGCCGACCCCGACATAGTTGATAAAAGTTAGGCAGATACTGATATAAGTACCGTACCTGCAGTCTCTGTATGTGCTCGTCCAGCAGTTCGTCTGTCGGTTGCTTGACAACGACGATGTCCCGGGTGCGCTTGGTCTTGCGCGCCTGTAAGCTCAGTTGTCTACGTTGAAGTAACGACTTCTTGTTGTCCGGGCCGCGTGAGGACTTAGCTGAGGCTTTTGGTGAATCTAAGAGGTAAGAGAAGTTGTTAGTCTGTTCCGATCGTGTTATCTACACTAATCTACACTAATATTATAAAGAGGAAAGATTTGATTGTTTGTTTGTATTGAATAGGCTCCGAAAATACTGGACCGATTTGAAGAATTGTTTTACCACATTATCCCTGATGAACATAGGCTACTTTTTAACGCGGGAAAATGCTCCATTCCTACGGGAAAACGGGTAATAGGATTTAAAAGGCGGGAATTCCGAATTCTACGCAAACAAGTTGCGGGCGGATGCTAGTTTACAATAGAAGAAATATCAACGTTGTGACTGTGTCAATTGACTCCGCATTTTTTTTTTTTTTTTTAATCTATATTTATTTAGGGGCTTTTATCAAAGATATGTCAGCCCCATCGTACCCATTTACAATAGTATTAGTTATAATAATGAATTTGAGTTATTCGTGCAGGACAATAATTAATTGGCACAACTGTCTAATAATCTCCGAAGATGGTATAGATAAGATGGATTGGATTATGCCTACATCAAATTTTTTTTATTTTAAAATCCTTTACGAATAACTCACGTTCTACTCTGTTCCGAGCACACTCCATCAGCAAATGTTGTACGTCTTCGATTTTATTGCAAACTGTGCAATTAGGAGAGTCAGCCTTTTTCATAAGAAATGCAAATTTTGCCGATGGATAGTGCCCAGAACGGAGACTTCGCATCATAGTTGCGACAAACAAATACGCGACAAACGTACGATATGTCGACCATCAGTAGTGTCACATCAGCTCCACGTACGTTAGTTCAATTAATTGTTTTCTCGACAAACGACAGCACAACGGAACTTTTGATCGACGACCGATAGCACGACACAACTTTCGCTCGACAAACTAAAGCGCGACAAACGAAGATTTTTCTTTAAAATAATGTTGTTAAATTGTGCTAAGTAGCCGCATGCTACCAGCGGCCCTAAGGCCAGATCTACAAGAGCTTCTACTCTGCGGAGCTGGTGCTGACAGCACCTCCACCTCCTGGCTCCTTCATCAAACCGTCGACACCAAGTGAAATCTAATGGACTCGTCAAAACGAATCATATGAGCTCAAACTCGAGGGGTTTACTAGTAGCCACTGAAGAGTTCCACTACCCACCTGGCTCCATCATCAGATCAGCTCCAAGATACCAAATTATAGTTTTGTCTTCCGAACTACATATACATAACTACAAAGTTTAATTTTGATACGACAATTAGAAGTAGGTTAGAACTGACTTCTAAGATTTTCTTACACAGTGGGTTAGTTACAAGTGAAGCTAATAAAAGCGTGTTAAAAGCAATAAAGATTTATGGGTATATTGAAAATTAAACTTTATAAGCAGGTACTATAGTTACTTATCCAAAATCACAAAAATTTAAAAAGAAATGAAGAATTGCAGTCCACAGCATCAAAAAAATTAAGTCTATTACACTGTAATATCTTTTATACTTTCTAAGTAATCATTTATTGAGAATTTTTTCATACACAAATCACTAGTGAGTGTGAACATACCTCCAATGGGCCGGTCAACAGTATAAGATATGTATGGCAGCTCAGAGTCTGAACATATGCTGGTGCCGGGAGAATTATTGCCGCTGGTGGGCAGATCAGTGGATCTTGAGGGGTCTGCAATTGTTTAATATTTATTACATTTAAAACTAGTTTTTTATTTTTATTTACTTTTGAAGATTCAGCATCATAGGATGGTTAGGGTAATAGGGTAATAGTTAATACGGGCTGGTGTCTGCAACTCCATGCGGTGCTCGCAACTGGCATGTGTATATGACTACCAGTGGTGTAGCGTGCCTTGGAGGGGCCCTGTATCAAAATTAGTTGGGGGGCCCAAATGAAGGGTAAAGATTTCTCACAAAAGAAACAAAAATGCTTGCATTAAATTAAAATAAATATTTATTGATTATAAGTTATCACTTCCTCCTAGAAATTGTCATTTAGAATTTTGTCATTTCTGAACTGAAAACTCTATAGGCATGTATGACAGTTTTTTTATGTTTTTTTCCCGGGAAGCACGAGATTAAGTGACTAACATTTTACTAATTTTTGCTTACACGCGTTAGGGGCCCCTGTAGCCCGGGGGCCCCGTATCATTGATACGGCTGATACGGCGGTAGCTATGCCCCTGATGACTACCTAAAGGGGTAATTTTTGTCATTTTAATAATTTTTCTTGTCTGATCTCAATCTATTAAAATCACCTCTAATTTCCTTACATTTTTGACATTGATTGTTGCTGAGATGAGGTCGCAACTAGATTTTGAATGTTTTCAATTGCAGGAATTGGTTTTCTGATGTATGGAAGTTAACAAGCCAAAATGAGAATGTAAGGATTGCAGTAGGTGGTGTTCTGTAGTTGTTGCCTCCCCCCATGGGAAGAACGAGTTTAAGTATGTATATATGTATGTATTGCTAGAAAATGTAGATGGTTCTGGATGAAAATGTGATGGTGATCATGGGATCACTATTATATTAAACTAGCTATGTGAACATTAGTACACTGTCAACATAGAATTGAAGGATTAAACACTTTTTTATATGAAGTATCAATAGTTCTTACCTGATACATTAGGTACAGCTATGGTGTGACCTCTTCGCACTGGAGGCGCCCTCTGTACCTGCTTCTTAGGAGGCAGGGTAGACTGCTCAGAGCCCATAGTGACGCTGCACAGAGAGAAAATAGGTACATGTTCTATTACTGAAATCACATTAAAATTAAAATGATCAATGATTTTGGTCAGAGCTGTCAATGGGGGCGGAGTTAAGTAATCGGAGACTATTTTTAAATAATAATTAGCTTAGTTCTCTCCTTTAAGACATTGAAAGGAAAAAATACTTTAAAATATGCACTTTTACTCACGTAGTTTGGGTATGCGTAAGGCAAGTATTTCTATTTCAGTCGATCCATTTAGATACTATTAATATTACAGAAACACAGATCAATAGCTTGTTTTTTTGCTAATTATTATTATTAATATTATTTTTCAGAAAGACAATCATCACACACAAAACTAATCAACTTTTGTCAGTTTGACACTTGACAGATGACAGTTTCGTTTTTTAGATCTTTTTAAGTCAACTAAATACATAGACATATATATATGGACTGGAAATACCTACGAAAAAAGGGTGCCTACCTACAACTCATATTGTCTCAAAAAATGGCTGCCATTGCTAGGGTTGTATCAATCAAGGAACATTGGTGTTACTATAACGAGTATCGATATTAAATACGAGTCGTACTAGTTATCACGTTTGGATCATAATATAGTATACTAACTTATAGTCCGTTCTAACTAAGGTTGCCTACTTTATAGTAACGTATCCTAGTTTATTTTCGATAAACATACTTTATAATTTTGCATAAAAATACAGTATGCGAAAATACTTTATTTCTAATCTTTTGTTATGCGTAAAAGACTCATATGAACTATTTATCGATAGGTACAGACGCCAGAACATCAAGCTACCCGAAACTGTCAAATTATCATATAAAATTATTATACCATTCTTTATGTCGAGGATTAATATTTTCTTCACCAATAGCCTCTAACCACTTTTTCTTTAGTCCTTCCTTTTTAGGAAACCTATAAAAAGTGCAAGTATTTTTATCAATAAATAATTTTGGTTACAGCTATATTATATTAGCATATGAAACTAAAATCAATAGGAAACGTCAGAAGCTATGTGCACGGTTCCAATTGGTGGTTTCTATGGAGAAGAGTCGGCAAGAAACTCCACGGTTACTCAAAATAATTGGCTTTTATAATGTTAATAGGTAGGGGAGGACAGTGTAGGCCTGTCAACAAGTACCAGGTACTTAAAAAAATGGAAGACATTGTAAAAGCCAATTGTTTTTAAAAGAGTAACCGTGGAGTTTCTCGCTGGTTCTTCTGCATAGGAAACCACCATTTGGAACCGTGCATCTAGCTTCTGACGTTTCATAAGTGCCCATGTAGGTTTATGTGAAAGAAAATATTTTGATTTTGGTGCTGTGAACCACGGGCCGGACCTAGCAAGGTCAATCGGAGCTAATAAGACGCAGGACTATTTATGTTAACATAGCAGAATATACCGATATCGTTCCAACGGAGGAACTAGTTCCGGAAACTATTAGGCAACGGTACAACACTATTCTATTATGACATATTATTGTAAACAAACGAATGAATTAACAAAATAATAAAAAGGTCTGTTATACGGAAATTCACCCAAATATCAATACTTTAGCCATAAATTCATGATCGCGTTACAATTATATCATCGAATGTCTATTATTGTATGTGTTATTGCATGAAAACCGGCTACTAACCTGTGCAAAGAAAGTTGAGGTTGATTTTCATTCTTCCTTGCACCACATTTCACAATACAACACACAGGCATGTTGAATTGCTGTTTTTCAACATTTACATGCAGTTTTAAAGGTAAAGTCCTCGTAATTTTCTCGCAAATCTCAATAATACAAAAAATAAACAACCATTTGACAGCTGAACTACCACGAAACTTGGCGACAAAGATGGCTGCTCTGGCACCTACCTACAACCGTGTATAGAATAACAGGGCATCTCCTGTTATATCCCATCTCAATGACTAAATACAAAAAAAAATCTTTTTGAAAAGTGATTGAGTGATCGACAAGTCCTGACATTGTATATTTACCGACAGCGCTACCATCGACGGGCTGTAAAATCCATGAATGAATGAATGAACATCATGGGTTACATAAAAATAAAAATAAATTGTGGTTGTTTTTCTTTTATTAATTTAGTCGATTTGGCACATCTTTAGACCTAATAAATAAAACAAAATTTAGTAAGCCAAAGCAAAGCTTAACTCGACAGTGTTGTCACATTGACAGTGACACCAAGTGACACGTCCACTACTCCATGTTGACGTTTAGTTTTAGTTGCCCAAACTGGAAATTTTGTGAATGTATGAGTAATTTCGAAACTCTCTTTATGGAATTATAGTGAAAACATAAATTAAAATATCAAAAAATGGTAGATGAAAGTACTAGGAAAACGTTAAGCAGCATACCCTTGCTTCAAACTAAAGCAGGACCTCGAGATAAAGAGTTATGGCCTACCAGGCTGAAAGAGGAATATCAAGCCCTGATTAAGGTAAGAAAACTTTATCAGGTGGTCATTATGGACCCATTACACTATGGTTTATAAATAAATCAGTATGTACTTCTGACTTATGTTATATACATAGTCTAAAAAAACGCCAAGTACATACTTATATTATTATAATTATACCATGGTTATATACTGAATAAATTATTGAACAATTGAACATTGGGTAACTGAATAACTGTCTTTCAACTAAAATAGAAGCCAATTCTTCATTGTTACAACACAAGATGTACAGACGCCAGCATATCAAGTTACCCGAAACTATCAGAATTTCCCAATCAACTTTGAACCTTATGTTTTAGCGATAAAGTTGAAAATCTATCAAAGAAATCTGACAGATTGTAGTAGCTTGATGTGCTGGCGTCTGTACAATCAATAGTAAACAGGTGTAATAAAACATTTCGATCCAATTCAAGTGGAAAGTAGAGAAACCTGTTTCTTTAATAAAGTAGGTACCGTAAAACGGGGTGAATAGGGATGCAGGGGTGAATCGGGACGAAACTTTAAAGTGGATTTTAAGGTTGAAATAATATAGTTTTTTTGCCAAAAAGGTCTCTAATGTGTTTACTATATTATAATTAACGATTAAGTGTCCCGGTTGGCAAAAAAACTATATTATTTCAATGTTAAAATCCACTTTACAGTTTCGTTCCGATTCACCCCTGCATCCCTATTCACCCCGTTTTACTGTAACTGACTTTAAAAAAAAAGGAGGATGTTACAGCATTCGGCGAGACTTAAAAACCACTACATAGTGAAAAATAATTTCCGAAACTTGTTTTTTTTGCACTTTGAACTGGGTTTTTAAGTTGTTTTTTTTTATTTTTTACTAGAAGTTTTTTTAAACATTCACTCTCTAAAATGAAATAGCAACAGTTTTATGTTGGTTTCAAAGGTTCCTACTTTAAATTTCACCTCTTTTTTTCTTGCTTTTCCAGTATGTACAGAATAATAAAACAGCTGACAATGATTGGTTCCGCCTGGAGTCTGACAAGACGGGAACCAAATGGTTTGGTAAATGCTGGTATGTGCACAACCTACTGAAGTACGAGTTTGACTTAGAATTTGATGTAAGTTATTATTTAATGTTCTTTTTCTTAGCTATAATGGTCATCATCATCAGCCAATAGCAATCCACAAAGTGATCCACAATTTTTTTAATTTAGGCGAACTATTTTTTATAATCAAATCTAGAGTTTAAATAGTGCCATTGGTTTGACATCTTGTTTTTATCACATTGGGTTTTGAAACACTTAATTATGAAATAATTTTTCTTTTCTTTTCTTCCCCGCTTATGCTCCACTGACCATCTTTACTTTCCACCCAGTATATTAGAACTACATTGTTAGTCTAGTGGCTACAGGTGCAGGTGCTGAACAGAGGGTCCTGGGTTCATACTCCAGTGCACGCAAAAAGTTTCTCATGTTTTTCCAATAAGAATTTATTTTCTGTGGAGAATACTGTTTTGATTGTATGTTGTTTGTACTTTCAGATTCCCATCACCTATCCAACGACAGCTCCTGAGTTAGCTTTACCTGGTCTGGATGGAAAGACAGCTAAGATGTACCGAGGAGGCAAGATCTGTCTCACGGACCACTTCAAGCCTTTGTGGGCGAGGAATATACCGAGGTTCGGTATAGCCCATGCTATGGCGCTTGGGGTAAGTTCTCAAACCAATTATTTTTATTTTTGACTTCATTGTTCTTGTAAAAGCGTTTTATTTTATGTTCACTTTCAAATAGTGGTAAATACATAAATTCGTTTCCTATTACTTGCGACGGGTATATTGGGAACGAAAGAATAACACAAGTACAAATACTCATTCTTGGAACTGGTTAAGATATTAATCAACCAAATAAAATATTGATTTGTTAATCATTTAATTTTGAGATTATTATTACTTTTGTAAAGCCATGTATGAACCACAGAGCTCCCGAGTACAGTGCTGTGCAGTATGCCTTTAAAAGAGGTGACATGATTCATGGTTATCCTATACCAGCGTTTCTCAACCTTTTTCAGCCACGGACCCCTAGGAAATCAAGCACAGTTTTCACGGACCCCCTTAATAAAATAAACAGCTAAAAAAATTTGGATTTAGGTATTTATTTTAGTTATTACAGATACAAAATAGGTACTCATAACTGTTTATTATAATGTATGGTCCAGAGATGAAACCGCGAACCCCCAGCGGTCCATGGACCACAGGTTGGGAAACAATGTCCTATAGAAACTAAAAATCAGAATCACGTAAATCGGTGCAGAAATTAGAGTGGTCTACTTACAAACTCTGCACAAATCTAATCTAATAACCTCCTCCTTTTTTTAAGTCAGTTAAAAATTAAATGTGTTCAAAACGTTTTGGTGCCTATTTGGATATATTAACAATTAAGTTGTTAGTCAGTTTGATAAATAATTAATTTCTAATAAACAATCTTTGGTTTCCCCAGCTTGGACCCTGGTTAGCGGTGGAAATCCCTGACCTGATAGAAAAAGGAGTGATATCCTACCAGGAGAAGACGGAAGAAGCTAAATGACTCAAACCTCAACTATAGTAATGAAATTGTACATAAATATCTATTATTTTCCAAATATATTATATGTTTTGTATACTTAAAGCGTTTTTACTACTGTTAAATAGTTTAGGAGGTGGTTCAGCATTTCCCTTAGATATGGAAATGTACTCGCGGTCGGCGCAGCATGTCTTCTTCCACACTTCTCCATCATTCGCCATCTCGGTAGTCACCTCCTTTCTAACCACCTCATCACTCACACAGTCCATCCATCGTTTCTTCGGTCTTCCCCCACTCTTACAAGCATCCAAATTCATACTCAAAACTTTCCTCACGGCATTCTCCTCATTCCTCCGCATCACGTTTAATCTATGAAACATTCTGTACAATCTATGAAAAATTTGGTTTTTTTTTTATAACCAACGAAAAATCCCTACTCTAGGGAGTCTAAAACCATAATGATGAACTCATGGTTACAGTTTGCGCACTGTTTAACTGGTTGCGTCAGCAAATAAAACGAAATAACCATCTTAAAAATATTTATTACCTTAAAACCGAACTTTATGCAAAAACCAACAAACAAATTCTCCGAAAGCAACAATACAACATATAAATAAACAAGAAAGTTATAACGTAAGTAGCTATTCGAAAATAGAACTGTTTTTTCATTCCCCAATCAGTGTGTTTCAGCCCATCTTTCACGATATATTTTCTTAGACCCACACACCAAAGAACTATCTGTTCTGTCCAGTCCACGTCGGCGATGTCGCAATGATAGATGACTTTGTCGCTGGCTGACAAACTGTTGTACAATTCAACAGTGTTGCTGTCATTAAAAATCCAGTTATTGTTTGTGTAGAATGCAACTGTGGTGGCCATCTTGTTTATCGTTGCGTATGTTTTCTTCAATCTGTAAAAAAAAAATAAGTCGAGTGAACAAAATTAGACACTCAGGTGGTTAAGTCACTCCCGTGACCACACACAGTCACGTGAAAACACTCACGTGATCATACACGCCCTCCTGGCCACACACACTCGCAAGACCTTACTCACGGGACCACACGATTGGTTTGTTCTAAAAGTATCTGCTGAAAATGTAACCTAACTGATCATAAAACGTACCTACCTGTGGGTGTGTTAATACTTACAAAATGAGTGATTATTTGACTAAATTTAAATCACCTTAAAGATGTTTTTCGATTATTTTTAAAATAACAATTTAATAATGTTATTCAAGCAATAATTGTAGGACAAAGTGGTGACATATAAAATTTAAACCTTAATGCTATTGTGTTATTAATCCCCTTTAATGAGTGATTGCGTATGAATTTAACCTGGTCTTGTTCGTTTATAGTTTCAACAGATACTTTTGAAACAGACTATAGATACTCACGTGCCCAAAGACACTCATGACCAAGTAGAAGTAGTAATTAACCTACCGTGGAGGTTTATTGAGCATTACGCAGGCGCCGTCGGCGAGGTTAGCAGGGATGGTGTGCAGTAGGAAGCTGAAGAGGAGGTACATCCATCGGTACGGCGACTGGACTACGAAGCAGTACCAGATCGCTTGCGAAGAGATGATAGTCCTGCGGGCGACGTTGTTTAGGATGTAGGAGAGGCCTCCTGGACAGGTAAGGTTTTAATCAACTTATGGTTTTGTTGTAATTTAGGGCCAGGCGCAGCATTCGAATTTCGAATTAGAAAAAGAAATAATAAAGGAGAAGGACTTAAAGTATATATAAATAAATAAATAAATCTAAGTTAATCTACATTTCAGCATCAAAGTCATTTATCTGTCAAGGGGAAAGCGCTAAGTTAGCTTTTACTCTGCGCCTCAGTTAGAATTGGCCTCAAATGTCATGGTTTCATGAAACAATAATACAAAGTATGTTTCAGATAAGATAAGGTAAGATTAAAACATAAAAAAAAACTTGATACAGAACTGCAAAACGCAAAAAACTTAAAGATGCTCCCTCATCGGGAGCATTCGTCTCTAATGTAACGTTACAGATTCGAGCAATACATCAGTGAGGGCGGAAAATCGAGCATTACAGCGCGCACCTTGTAATGATACAAAACGAGTATTACATCAGTGAAGGAGGAGAACCGAGCATTACAATGCGCACCTTTTAATGATACAATGTGTAATACCTTGATACAACTTGTAACATCTGTAATTACACGTGTCCGGCGGGCCGCGGAGCGCTCCCCGCCCCGCAATCTGTAATGTAACATTACACGCGAATGCTCGTCAGTCAGGGAGGTAGTATTGTAATGTAATGTTCAAAGTCGTATCTGTAATGTTACATTACACGAGAATGCTCCTGGTGAGGGAGCATCTTAAGGATTTTTTTTCTTTTTCTGGCTACCATTCGCTGGCTCTTTCGCCTTAAATTTTAATATTTTTTTTAAATCCCGACCTGAAAATGAACCCCGTAACTCTCGCTTAGCAGTCGCTCTTGAGACCTCTAGCCCACCGAGACACTAGGCAGTAGGTACCGACTTGACCGACTGGCGAGATATGGTGTAGGTACCTACTCTACCTACACCACTGCCGATCCCTTTACGTGATTACGTGCAAGCGTAATATTACATTATTTAAAGCATAGTAGCAGTAAAACATACCCCAAGTAATATGATTCCTCTTGCTGCTTCCAACGTTATAAATCCTGACATCTTTGCCAGCAGTGGCCGCAGTGGCCGCGGCGACGATGGCCGCGTTGTTGACATAGTCCACTGGGATGAAGTCTATTCTGATGCTCTGCACTGACTGCAGCGCGTGGATCACGCCCAGCATGCAGCCTAGAGTTATCTGGAGCAAGGCATACATAAAGGTTAAGGTGATTAGGGACATAACGTTAAATGGTTCGGCAGAGAGTAGCACACACACATCCGCCAGACATGTTGTCGTCCTGGACTGCTAGGCAGAAACCCAGCATCCGGGCTGTTACTATTATAAAACACAAGAATAACACTGCCCGAGCACGGGATAAAACCCAAGACCCCATGCTCAACCAGCTGCATTTGCATTCACTACACTAATGGGTTTTTTTCACATAGTTACATTTCTTTGGAATATGCGATCCTTATTCCTTGGGGTAGTCATTTCCTTTAAATTGGGTTTTTGAACAAATTAAAGTAAGGAAGCTATACGCCTTCAAAAAATATAAGAATGCTTACCCCACTCGGTCCGAACACACTGCTCAGGTCGATCCAACCAGGGTATGGTTCTCTTCGTGCACACACCACTGTAAAATAAAACAAATGAAACCATTACTTTGTGGCAGCAACTAAATCGCCACATGCGAACTACGCATCATACTGACGTCACTCAAAATCCTGCATCGCGCAAACAGTGTTTACCGCGCGAGCACTATGGAGGTTGAGTGAACTTTACACTGTGTTCCTCATACCCCCATAGCTTTTTTATGACATTGGATGGCAAACATAGGTAAGCAACCCACTTGATGGAAAGTGGTCACCGCGGCCTATGGACGTCGCAGATGCGTTGCCATCCCAGAGGAAAGAAAAGTTGAAATACTGTTGTCCTCTAACTTACTGTCTCAATGCTGCAAAAGTCGTTTCTTATGTACACGGAGAAAACAAGAGTAGGTAGTGGGAGATAATATGACTAGAAAGAGGGTGACTACTGAGGTGACGGCTGATAGAGATGTGTGAAAGAAGAAGACATGCTGCGCCGACCACGAATACACTGGGATAAGAGGAAAATACTGGGAGGCGGGTGAATGATGACGATGCTTTCTCAGTCCGAACTTACCAACTGTCGGTCTGATCACGCATATAGGCAGGTCTTCTGAGCTGCAGCGTACCAACTCCTCAGCCAGTGCCTTCGTGAAAGAATACGTGTTTGGCCAGTCCATTATCAATCTGGAAGCATTAAAACGCCAGTAGTGGTCACAGTTCTAACATAGCCTGACTTAACGAGGACCCTTAACAATTAACAGAGCTTCAACAAACGTGCCGGCAGCACTGCCACGGTTTTGCTTATACCAATAGATTTTTCTGTAGCGGTTTGGTTTTAGTAACAGCGAAAAAGAAAAAAGTGGGTCAGGTTATCTTAGAACTGAGACCATGCTCATAATAAGAGCGAGTGGAGCGTGCTCACTCAAGAGGCAAGTAAGCGGAGCGTCCTTTCTTACTAGATGAGTAAACAAAGCGACCCCCTCTCAGCTCTACTCACAGGATCTTTTTTTGCCTCATAATTATAAAACGCAAAGTTTTGTAAGACAAACGTAATGCTGGCAATTTGTGTTGAATGTATTGTACTTATGTTTGAGGAAATAAATTATTATCTAATCTTATCTTTAGCGTGTTCAAACCAGCATCCTGGACTACCCACCCGTCCTTGATCTTATTAAGCCGCTCCTCGTCCAAGGTCTCCGCCATGCGTATCATGAGCTCGGGCGGGACGGGGCTGCGGTAGAACTGCTCCAGCACTTCGGTGTCGCGGCGGCTGAACGTGGCGTGGGAGTACGCCGTCGATATGTGCACGAATGTTCTGGTAAATTAGGATTATCAAATTCAAATTCATTTATTCACATATGAATACGTATAAAGTATATCAAATCCTTAGTGAATTTTTTTTTTTTAGTAGATCTCTTTGTGAACTCTGTGTGATGTCTTTTAATAAGCAATTTTCTTAGTTAGATATAAAAAACCGGTCAAGAGCGATTCGGACTCAGGGGAGGGAGTCGGAGTCGAGGGTTCCGTACCATTATATATTATTTTTTCATTATTTTTTTCTGAAAAAGTGTGCTGTTTACTTCTACCACATAGAATAATTTCAGATTTTTCTGTAAGCAAACTTCGGAGATAAGGGGGGGAGGGGGTAAAAACTATGCGGCCTAAAATCCCCCATTTCCAATTTTTAAGACCCCCTTTTAGCCCATGTTGAAAAAAAAAACATGTTTACAAAATAGTTGGGCAAACGTCATTAAAACCATTCCATATTTCAAGTTGATAGCATTAGTACTTCCTGAGATATCCAGCTGTGACAGACGGGCATAAAGATTGAGTCGAACCATAAGGGTTCCTTTTTACCATTTTGGTAGGAAACCTAAAAATATGCAGATCGACCCACGAGGTTCAAAAATAAAGTTGTAGGTAGGAAAATTAACATTTAATCTAAAAAAACATGCAAAATCTCGTGAATATTTTCATCAAGAAAGTTCCAAGCTCAGTTTTTTATTCGGGTAAACGTTCTTTGGATCAACAACTCAAAAAACAACCATTATTGTAGCACTATCTTAACAATTACGTAGCTCTTCTCAGTGTGCACTGACCCGGAGTAGGTACTTATAACTTTAAGGACCCCCGCCCCCCCCCCCCCCCTACTCTACTATATAAAAATCTTAAATTGTAAACCACTGGGTGAAGCATGCAATTTTGCACAAGAGTTCCTTCCTTCTATAACGAAGGAGAGCATTAAGGAAGGACTTTTGTAAATTCGTTCCCTAAGGGGTTAAATAGGGGATGAAAGTTGGTATGGAAGTTTAACATTTTTACCGATGGGACTCCATCGGGCACGCGACTTGTTACTGATACCTTAACTTCCTGCATTGCTTAGCCAGCGCGAGGAGGTCTCTGGTCCCGCGCACGTTGGTGAGGGTCGCAGATCGTAGCGGCTCTTGGAACGATATCGTTGCTGCCACGTGGAAGATCACGCACACCTGTATGATACAAAGTTTTTGATGGTCACTTGGACGCGAATGGATGATATAAGAATAATGGAGTTTTAACTATAGTTGAATGCCTCGTTGGTCTACTGGTCCCATGAGGGCCAAAATGTTATTGAGTTCTTCCATTAGGAATTTTCCCAGCAGCAGTTTGGAGTCTAGATTTGTGCCCGGTTGATGGCAATAGCGTCGCCCCCTATTACATGGCACTTAAACATAGCTGGCGAATGTAGGCGTTGTTACATTAAATTTCTGCCCAACGCCTCGGTTAATGTGGGCGTCATATTATGTTATGGACAAGTATAAAGTCGATCGTTTACTGCTACGTAGGAGATGCACGGAGAGGTTTGCCACGTCGTTAGCTGCGCGATTCATTTGTTTGCCAGCCACACATCCGTGTGTAGCGTGGCCGTGTATCGCAGTGGATGATTCCGCCTACATTTTGACACAAAGCGAAGCTAGTACACGTGCGTAGCTAAGTTGTGGGTGGCGCCTTTATCAGGGTTTTCCGTGAGACGTTTCTCATTAGCAACCCAAAGTTTAGTACCTAGTTGGCGTCATGGCGATGTGACCCTGTACTTTTTGGGTACGTGGTTGCGATTTCTCCCCTTCGTGTCAGATTGCCATTGCCATCCTATCCCATCGTGATGAAGTGCAGGCTGCACTCTTTCTTCCATCACTCGCATAGACGATCGATATCTACAAGAATGTGCGCAAACACACCTCTCCTGGATACTCCTGGCCACCGTTGAGATAAGTCGTGACTTAAGTTCTGGATGTACTCAATAAGTAATGTTTAAATTAATTACGCACTTCCTTGATTAGAACCTCTCTGTCTTCATCGCTGATTGCAAGATCCTTTTCAGCTAATTCTCCAACTACTGGAACTATTCTATCCACAAAACTTGGTTGGTCTTCACGGAGTATGTCAAATAGCTGAAAAAATAAACATTGTATAGATTGTAGGCATATTAGAGAGAGAAAGAAAGAAAGAAAATAACTTTTTCTGTAACTTGATCCGTGTTCTGATACCGACACCGTAAGGAGGTTACTTCGATGTACAATATTTAGTGGATCAATCGCTCCTAAGGGTTCCTGTCAAAAATAAAACGTCTCTTGCCACAAAACTAAAGTAGCACTTTCTAAATTATAAAAACTCCTGCCAGCACCCTAATTGCGTAACAAATAATCAATAAAAATATGAATAATGTTGAAGGATATTGCTAATCTATTGCTTCATAAGTTAGAAAAATGTGTCTGCTTAACAACGTAAAATACGCAATGGATGTTGCTGAACTCTCAAGATGGAAGCCATTGCTTCTGATAGTGTGTTACAAAACTAACCTGTTGGTTAAAAGAGGTTCTATTGAGTTCATGGTTACGATGTCCTGGACAGTGTAAGCTACTAATAATTAAGAATTACTTGAGGGAATACTAACGGGATCTTTCAAAGTTTCAGCAAGTCGTTCTTCAACAGATTTCCCTTTCTTGGCTCTCATCAGCATAAACACTTTGCTGAGTCTGCAAGACCTGGAACACAGTATTTGGTGCGAGTTTAGGGCTTGTTTCACAATGACGTTTGAAAGTTCAAAAGTACCTTCTATGGCCCTACTAGCAGTGCGGTTTCACGCGCATAAATATGGACGTATTCACACAAGCATCCCGTTTGCAGTATCCGGCAAACAGCCGTGCGATTCTGTAACCATCTCACCGTGATAACATGGGTAAAGTAAGCGTGGAGTGAGTCGTCAATAGTGTCAATCCCTAGCATCAGCATGACTCACAGCTCACTCTAAGCTCACTTCACCTTAGTTATCACAGTGAGATTTTTTCAGAATCGACCGGCAGGATGCTTGTGAATATGTATATTTAAACACGTACACCACTAAACGGGAACCTGCAAAAAACGTTTGTTGCGCCACTTCTTGTCCCCAGCGAAATCACTAGGAAGTGGTGCAGAGCGGGCGTTTTGGGGGACTGTCTATTGTAATTTTGACGTTTGAAAAGTGATTCTCAGCCTAGTTTGAATAAATGACTTTTGATTTCACGACAACGCCCCGATTCACATGGCTCGTGTTTCCAAGGCTGCTGTGCGAGATTGTGGTTTCAAAAAATTAACCACCCACCCTATAGCCCGGACCTAGTCCCGAATAATTATTATTTGTTCCCTAATTTGAAAAAATACCTTCGTGGGAAACGATTTCCTAACGATGAAGAAGCTCAAGGCGGCAATAAATTCGCATTTTTCAAAGAAAGAGTAAAGTTATTTTTTACACGGTATTGAAAAGTTAATTTTGAGATGTAATAAATGCATTGGGGTAATGGGGGATCACCCTGAATAATAAAAATGATATTCATTGAATTTAGGTCTTTTTACATGCCGATACCGAGAATATATTGAACGCCCCTCGTAGATGACACATCGCACCTCTATATAATTACAGGTTCAGAGACATTTCAGCTTTGTCTCTGGGATGGCAACGCGTTTGTGACATAGCGATGCGATCACAGGCGGCGGCGACTACTAACCATCAGGTTTACGATCCAATATCATCATTATCTTCCTGCCTTTTTCCAGCAGGTTGGGGCTGGCTTTCAGTCTAACCGGATGCAGCTAAATACCAGTTTTTTACATGTAGCGACTGTCTATCTTACCTTCACAACCCAGCTGGTGGTCGGCGCCGCATGTCTACTTCCCTACATCTCTATCAGTCGCCACCCTCTCTCCAGCATATCATCCTTCACGAGTCTTCTTCCCTCCGTGTAATAATTTGGTCCAGCAGTGACTAAGACATAAGTGCAAGATTCACAGACTACGACTTAGGCGAAGTGAATTCAAGAAAGAAAGAAGTTCCTCCTCACCTGAAAAGTTTCTCGATGAGCTGCTTGCCGAGGAAGCCGGAGCCGCCCGTCACGAGCACAGCCGCGCCGCGGTAGAACTGCTGCACGGGTGAGTCTCCACGCTCCAGCACATCTCTTGTCCCTTTTTGTCGCTCTAGAGCCTTCCAAATCACTGTTTCTCCTGCATCCATCTCTCTCCCTCTAGTCTTCTAAATATGAACATTAATTTATATGTCAGACAGTGTATTCCTAATTTCGTATTAAACTACATCTCAGTTGTACGAGTAATACACTTTTAACAAAAATCTGAAGGATTTTGAAGGAAGTTACTAATGCTATGTTTTGAAGGTTTACGTTATTTGCGTTGTAGAGCTGCACTGCACCCTAATTGCGTAACACACTATTACTCTCAATTTGAATCATGTTGAAGCATATTGCTAATCCATTGCTCCTTATGTTCGAAAAATGTGTCTGCTCAACAACGTAAATAACGCAATGAATGTTGTTGAACTCTCAAAATGAAAGCCATTGCTACTGATAGTGTGTTCCGCAACTATCCCGCTGATATTTTTTTAGAACATAGCACTATCCTTCAAAATGATTCAGATCGCGATTGAAACTGTGACACAATGAGGGTGCTGAACAGGGATTGTTTACACTTTCATCACTTACTTTTAGAACAGATCATACCTCACGATCCGCAGGGTAATCGTAAAACCAAAGATACAAACTAAAATGGGACTAAAAACTGTTGTCTTTTTTCACAACTTACCTACAAATAAAAAATCAATCTGCCTTTTCCCAACTATGTTGGGGTCAGCTTCCAGTCTAACTGGATGCAGCTGAATACCAGTATGTATACTCGTATTACACGCTAAATTACACGGAGCGGCTATAACACGATACTCCTTGGTAAGACTGATCACAAATCACAAATAACGATCCGTTTAATATAGAAATACGATAACTAGGACTTGAAGTTAACGCGATGGTTCACACATTGACCTCGCAAGTCCATTATATTTCTATAGCAATGTTTTATATAAACTAGATCTCATTAATATTAAGTTATTTCATGAACCTAACCTTTACTTGACGCGTTGTTGCATAATGTCTAGGGCTTATGCCAAAGACATTATCGGTTAATAGTAACGCTTCCTTCAGTGACTGGGCCACCATTAGTATACACTAAAGTAGAAAACGACTTTATGAATTATACTTCGTTGCTTCGTCCTTCGAGATTAAGATAACAATGTAGTAATACGTCTAGGGTATCGCCTTTCATCCACTAAGTTTGAATATTTTTTTTTTTTTTTTTTTTTTTGTCGGTACTTTGTCTTCCTGATAGTTATGCCTGTACCGCCACTCATTCGCGTTTTAGTGCGTCGCCGATCACCACGTTATTTTCTTCGTTTCATTTGAATTGTGCAAAAAGATGCCAAAACGTAGTCACAAAAACGACGACAGTGATTATTTAAGAAAGAAGATTCGAAAACTCGAAAGGAAACTTAATAAACGCGACAGAAGGTCGCGTGTTCGAAGTTGTTCCGAGAGTAGTAGCTCGTCGACGAATATTATTATGTCGCCGGTACTATCGGACCATGAAGGTAAGCTGAAGTGTTATTTTTACAAACGGAAGATATTGTGAATAGTTTTTCGGACTATATCCGTATCATAATCTGACATGATGTCATATTATCTTAAATAGTGTTGTGTACATCTTATGGGGATGTTACCTTCACATAATTTTGGATTCCCAATTCATTGGGTATATACTACTAGTGATTGTGTACATTTGAAAGGAATGTTGCCTTCACTTTAGTTAATGACCTACTTAATAATAATTGCATTTTATATCCGTACGGACTAAAACATAGTGTTGTGGGTAGTTTTAAGGACTATCGCCGCTCTAAAACCACTAGTTGTATACTAGGAACATTGGTAGTTGTGATCATATTCACGTACCTACATAACAAAATGTTATCACTCGATTTCGTAATTCTGAATATCGGTATGGATTATAAACTTGGTGTTGTGGATAGTTTTGAGGACTATCACCGCGCTATTTTCTATCCGATACCTACATTTGGTACATTTTCTATTCCAGCTGAAATGGAAGTTCAAGGTGATGTCGCGTCATCTCCGATTATTGACTCAGATGAGCCACAACCGGGTACGTCCACCTCGACGATACATGATGTTCCTGCTACAGAAGCAGTACAGGCAGGGGAATCGGAACTACCTGTTGAAGTAACGCTTCCTGAGCTGGACGAAGAGATTCTGAATCTCTTGGGCGAAACTCCATCAAAGGATAAAAAATATGGACCAGACATTAGATGCGAGTTATCTGCTCGCTGGGAACACATCGCAACAACAGGCTTGACCAAGGATGCCAGAAAGGAGCTGCTTGATAAGCATCTGGTTCCAAAAAACTGCACAAAGATTGATGCACCCAAGTTAAATCCAGAGATAAAGGCCGCCTTATCGGAGATGCTAATAAAAAAAGACAAAGCTTTAGAGAATAAGCAGGTGCAGGTCGCAGCAAGTATATCTTGTATAAGTGAAGCCCTAAGCATACTCTTTTCTGCAGGTTATAAAGATCAGTCGGTAATAAAATTACTGATCGAAGCCGGTCGACTGATGTGTGACTCACAACACAGCGAGTCCATGACACGGCGCAGTTTTATATGTTCTACAATCAAGAAAGATATAAAAGATCAACTGTTCAATACAGAAATCGATAAGTTTCTATTTGGCGAACATCTGACCGATACTCTAAAAGCTGCAAAAGCTATATCAAAATCAGGCGCTGAGATTAAAATAAACACACAGGTTCGAAGACCTGCACCAGCGCAGAGACCGAGACAGGCCCCTGTCCAGACTTTAAACCAGACGCCTCCGTTCCCGACAGCGCGGCAAGCGGGAACAGCGAGGAGGACAGCGCCGGCGCCGCGCCCGCGACCGGTGCAGCAGCAGCCGCGACAGCAGCCGCGCTTGCAGCAGCGCCAAGCCCCGCGGCGCTAGACCTGGTACGTTTTGCAGGTCGGTTATCCTACTTTTATGATCAATGGCAATTGATAACTAATGACCTCGTTGTATTATCGTGGATAAGAGGTTACAAGATACCGTTTACTAAACCTGTCTATCAGTTACACGAACCAAGTTTACCTGCATTAACTTCATGTGAGTCCTTTAAATACAAGGTGGCCATCACTGACCTTCTAAACAGTGGTGCTATTTCACATTGTGAACCATGTGAAGGACAGTTTCTTTCTAGTTATTTCCTGATTAAAAAACCCAATGGCAAAAACAGATTTATTTTAAACTTAAAGTCTCTAAACAAGTACATCGTAACAGAACATTTCAAAATTGAAGATCTAAGAACAACATTAAAATTAGTATCAAGAAACAGTTTCATGGCCACCTTTGATTTAAAGGATGCGTATTTTCTAGTACCTATACACCCGACGTATAGAAAGTACCTACGATTTAGGTACGAGGGTCAAATTTACCAATTCAATGTTTTGCCGTTTGGTTTAAACACAGCTCCATTTGTGTTCACAAAGCTATTAAAACCGGTAATTTGTTTACTGAGATCATTAGGTTATCTGTCATCTATCTACTTAGATGACATTTGTATCATTTCTAATAATTATCAAGATTGCTTAGATAATATTTTACAGACAAAACATATTTTAGAGTCCTTAGGATTCATAATTAACATTAAAAAAAAGTTGTATGATTCCGAGTAATATTTGCAAATACCTTGGTTTTGTGATAGATACAAAAGAATTTCATGTTAGCCTTCCTAAGGAAAAACGAAATCTAATTAAACAAGAGTTACAATCGTTTCAATTGAAATCTCGTTGTAAAATAAGACAGTTTGCTCGCTTGGTAGGCCTCCTCACTTCGTCCTGCCCCGCGATTCAGTACGGTTGGCTTTACACCAAGCAGATGGAAAGATGCAAATACCTTGCATTGTGTAAAACGAGTAATTATGATAGCCACATGTCTTTACCACAGTATTTGCAGGACGATTTTTCCTGGTGGTTAAAATCTATTGATACCGCAGTGAATCCTATTAGACGGGACAGCTACTGTCTAGAAATATTTTCAGACGCTAGCAAAAAAGGGTGGGGGGCAGCATGCGGTGCGGAGACCGCCAGTGGCCAGTGGAGTAACACAGAGTCTAACAAACATATTAACTGTCTAGAACTCCTGGCTGCTTTCTTGGGCTTACAAACATTCGCAAAAGGATTAAAAAATTGTCAGGTGTTACTACGCGTTGACAACACAACTGCTATTTCGTATATCAACCGTATGGGTGGAGTAAGATTTCCACATTTAACTGAAATCACAAAATCTTTGTGGCAGTGGTGTGAAGCTCGTGGTATATTTGTATTCGCTTCATACATAAGCTCGGAAGATAACGAAATAGCAGATGCTGAGTCTAGAAAATCTCACCCCGATACCGAATGGGAGATTAAAGATCATGCTTTTGAAAAGATTGTGAGAGCCTTTGGGCAACCAAAAATTGATCTTTTCGCATCAAGGTTGAATAACAAATGTGTTAAGTACGTCTCATGGAATAGAGACCCAGGAGCATGCGCTGTGAATGCTTTTACTTTAAATTGGTCAAATCTTTGTTTCTACGCATTTCCTCCTTTTGCGGTTATATTAAAAGTATTAAGAAAACTTATATACGACCAGGCGGAGGGTATTGTTGTGGTTCCATTTTGGCCCACGCAACCCTGGTTTCCACTTTATCAAAAACTTCTCTGTTCAGAATTAGTTCAGTTTAGACCCTCTGATAAAGTGTTATTGTCTATTTCCAACAGTGTCCCCAAGCTCACGTTGATTGCAGGGAAGTTATCAGGACGGCGTTACGAAACAGAGGAGTACCACCATCATCTTTAGATATTATGATAGCTTCTTTATCTGAAAGGTCAATAAAACAATATGACGTTGCCATTCGACGTTGGGTAAACTTTTGTAAGACTCACAATATCAAAATACATGAGGCGTCAATTCCGATGATTATGTATTTTCTCACTGAGTTATTTCATTCCGGCTTACAATACGGATCTTTAAACAGTCATCGCTCCGCTCTGTCTTTGATCTTAGGATCGAGAGTAGGGTCTGATGATCGCGTTGCTAGGCTATTCAAAGGTTTTTACAGACTTCGTCCTCCAGCCCCAAAATATAATATCACTTGGGACCCGTCAATAGTTTTAGAATTCTTATCAAAATGGTACCCAAATAATAATTTAAGTTTCGAACATTTAACCAAAAAGGCCGTAACTTTGCTCATACTTGTAACTGCACACAGGGTGCAAACCATTAGCAAAATCAAATTAGAAAATATGAACGTCACTGATAATCTTATATTGATCAAGATAAACGATTTGTTAAAAACATCTCGACCTGGTTTATCTCAACCTTGTTTAAATATTCCATTTTACAAAGATCGACCGGAAATATGTCCCGCTGAGGCTCTTATAGAATATATTGATAGGACAAAACATTTGAGAAACAATGCCAATAGCCTTTTTATAAGTATTAAAAAACCACATAAATCAGTAACCACAAATACCATCAGTCGGTGGATAAAAGATATATTATCAATTAGCGGAATTGACACTTCAGTATTTTCTGCCCACTCCACCAGACACGCAGCCACCTCAGCTGCTCAGAGAGCTGGTGTCAATATTGACACGATACGAAAAGCAGCTGGGTGGAGTGGTAGCTCCAATGTTTTCGCTAGATATTATCATAGAGACATTCAATGTGAACAAACTGATCAATTTGCCTTATCAATCCTAACCTCTGATCGATGTTAGATTTAATTACTTAAAATTAATAACTTAAATTTATCTACCCCTAATTAAAGAAAAACTACAATTTAATTACTTTATTACTTGTAAGGTTTGATTAATATACATGTACCTAAGTATAAAAATTCAGTGTTTTAATATTTCACCATCTTTCAAAATCTACATTGTTATCTTAATCTCGAAGGACGAAGCAACGAAGTATAATTGGAGATTAAACGAACTTACCTGAAGTGAAGTTCTATCCAAATTATACGAGTTGCTTCGTCCGAAGAGATTAGTTCCCTCCCAACCCTATGAACCCCATACCTAAAGTGAAATATTAAAAAAGGTTCCAGGCTTTCAACTAAATGAGTGGCGGTACAGGCATAACTATCAGGAAGACAAAGTACCGACAAAAAAAAAAAAAAAAAAAATATTCAAACTTAGTGGATGAAAGGCGATACCCTAGACGTATTACTACATTGTTATCTTAATCTCTTCGGACGAAGCAACTCGTATAATTTGGATAGAACTTCACTTCAGGTAAGTTCGTTTAATCTCCAATTATATTATGAACGGGCTTGTACTTATAAACACTGCTGAATTTAATATTTATGTTAAGAATTTTTTTTAAATAGGTATTTAAAAAAGTTTGTATTATGGCCAAGTGACTTTATTTGAGTTCAAAAATTAAAAATAGTAGTAACATTATTAAAATGACTTGGATCGTCATTAATAGCGAAACGGGAAGGCCATACAACCGAAGTAGTGACTACAGCCTTGCTTTAGATGACAATATAATTAAATCAGATTCTCAAGTCGCCGCGGCCCTTGAAAATTTCTTTGCAGAGATTCCCGTGTCAACTACTAAATCTCAATCAATCAATCATTTATTTATTTGCAAACATGGGTAATTGGTACATAGATGTTCTTTTTAACCGACTTCAAAAAAAGGAGGAGGTTATCAATTCGACTGTATTTTTTTTTTTTTTTTTTATGTTTGTTACCTCATAATAACCGACTGGGTGAACCGATTTTCATGATTCTTTTTTTATTTGAAAGCTGGTGCTTCCAGTGTGGTCCCATTGTCACCATTTCAATATCTGATGATGGGATCTTGTAGAAATCGGGGGAACTCTTCAATAAATAACAGCAGATTAACCGCGATTGTTGCTATAGCATATCTAAGCATTGTTTACACCATCACACAACATAATATCACGCCTGTACTCACTACAAAGGTTATAATTTTTTTTTATTATAATAATAATTAATACCAGTAAAACAACCGCGATTGCTGCTATCGCATATGTATGCACTGTTTACGCAATCGCACAACATAACATCACGTCTGTACCCTATAAACGCAGATGCAGCTTCCTGTCACTGATATTTACACAGCAAGTAGTGTTTATATGAATTTGATTGGGGTAGATATAACTAAAAAGTGAAAAATAAAAAATTTTATATAAAAAAAACAACCGACTTCCAAAAAAACACTACAAAGTGAAAAATAATTTTAATTTCGGAAGTCGGTGTCAAAAAACCAAAATGCGGAACCAACGACACCGACTTCCAAAATTAAAATTATTTTTCACTTTGTAGTGTTTTTTTGGAAGTCGGTTGTTTTTTTTATATAAAATTTTTTATTAACACAATAAAATAATAATATTCAGTCTCTCTTTTTAAAACATTACAATACAATTAAAATAAAATGAATAATGTCAAAGTTAAATAAATGTCGTTTAGAGTACAAAAAATATAAATAATAAACAATAACAGGGATCACAAAAGCAGCTATCACAATAAAAAAATAAGTCAATCAGTCAGCGAATCATCATTAAGGAAGTCGTCAATTGTATAATAACATTTCTCAATCAATATGTCGTTTAGTGCCCTTTTAAATTTTGTGACAGTCATATTTTTTATTTCATGAGGTAATTTATTATAAATGCGTGGGGCAATGCCAAAAAAGCTTTTCTTCATTAGCGCGGTTTTACATTTCACATGGCATACTTGGCTTAAATATTGAGTCCGTATTGGATTTCTTTTGACTTCCGACAGTTTTTTAAATAATTGTGGATTGTTTTTTACAAACAAAGCTGTGTCCAATATATATAAGGACGGAAAAGATAAAATTTTTAAAGATTTAAAATAGGAAAAACAGCTATCTGTTGTTTTTAGACCGAACATTGACCTTATACACCTCTTTTGCATTCTAAATACCAATTCCTTATCGGTAGACTGCCCCCAGAAAATAATACCATAACGCAGAACAGACGCAACTAGTCCATGGTAGGCCATTAAAAGGGCCTGACTGTTCACTTTCTTTGAAAGTTGGGAGAGTGCATATGCAGATTTGCTAAGTTTTTTACAAAGGACTTCAATATGAGGTTTCCAAGTGAGTTTGCTGTCGATCACTATACTCAAGAATTTGGCTTCATTTGCTTTCTCTAAACTCATCACACACTGCTGCAGAGTCTTTACTTAAGAAAACGTTCCAGTTTGTGATTCTGTATTTCACTTCCAATATGTCACATGTAAAGATATAATTAAAAACTTTCACACGTTAAATGTTAAAAATACCGCAGATCCATAGGGTAATTCTGTGGGTGTTGCTAAGTCAATCATAGACATTGTAGCACCTACTTTAGCTGTTAAATTTAATAATTGTATTGATCGTGGTGAGTTTCCTGATATTATGAACAGTAAAATAATACCTTTGTTTAAATTGGGTAGTAAATCAGACCCGACTAACTATAGATCTATTTCAGTACTACATTTACTAAAATTAAAAAAATATGTTTTAAATCAAATGCAAAGTTTTTTTAATAAAAATAAATTCCTGCATAACAAACAGTTCGATGTTACGAGAGGTCGTTTGACTACTGATGTTGAACTTTTAGGACATATTTATAATGCATGGGAGGACAAATGCGATGCTTTAGGCATTTTTTGCGATTTGTCCGAGGCATTCGATTGTGTTCTTCATTAAACCTTAACCAGGAAACTGCACCACTACGGAATCCGGAACGCCTCTCTGGGTCTTCTTACTTCTTACTTAAGTGATAGGACTCAGAGAGGCGATGTTAACGGAAAAAGGTCACCCGGATGGGGGTCCCCAGGGCTCAATTCTTGGCCCATTTTTATTTGATATTTATATAAATGACTTGCCTTACCTCGTAAGGGATAACATGATATAGTGTTGTTTGCAAATGACACTTCCCTTTTATTTAAACTCAAACGTCAGCAGCTGGTTACTGACAATGTAAATAGCACCCTCGCAAAAGTATTTAATTCACTTTAGTTATTTTCATAGTGTGATGTCGTACGTTATTCTGTTGTGGGGAAATGCCGCCGATAGTCAGAAAATTTTTATTTTACAAAAAAGGGCAATTCGTTCCATTTATAATATATCTCTTTAAATTTTTCTCTGAGGAGATTAAAAGAAAGACAAATTTAAAGAAATTAATATAATGACTGTGCCTTCCATTTATGATAGTCTTTTATATGCACATAAAAATATTAATCTGTTTAAAAAAATACAGTGATATCCATAACATAAATACTAGGAAACAAACACAAATTTGTTGTTCCTACAACAAGGCTCAAGAAAATAGGTGGCTCGTATAGATACCAATGTATACGTTTTTATTAATTTCCTAGCCACATTCAAGAACTAAGCCTTAATAAATTCAAATCTTTTATAAAGCGAAAACTATGCCAGAAAGCCTGTTATACTGTAAAATACTATATTGAGGACCAGTTCACGAAGGTTGAGGAGATTATGGAGTACCTGCGTGTGAAGACCAACTGGACTTTGAGGGTCTAGAAGCTTTACGCGACCTACCCAAAGGTCTTTTCTTTGGTATTGTTCGTCGAATCGTTGAGCTCCTCAAGTTCTGAGCTGAGCTGCACGATTTTTGACAAATGCGTGCACTGACTGGACAGGCCCGCTCAATCTGTGTGGTTCTTTACTCAAAGACCATTTCAGACACCAATCTACATGGTCTTCACATGACCTGACCAAGATTATGTCTAGACTTTAAAAGAGACTGTGACCTCTGAGTTTGTTTCGGCCTTTTTTCTCAGAGTAGTCAGATAGGAAACGCCGACCTCATCTAGAAAATATGATTGACATGTAAAAGTGTTTGCACAGACCTACTTACAGAAAATAAATCATTTATCATAGGCATTGACAAGTATTTTTAATTATGTAGGTAGGGAACTAAACTTCAGGGTGATCGTTCGTATCCAGAACGCAACAACAATGGATTAACAATATCCATCAAAATGATCCAGATTGTTATTGATAGTATGTTACGGAATTATGGTGCTGTTTAAACTACGCTTACTGCGGTTGGCTCACGGATGCGTGGTAATAAAAATACGTAGAAGTAAATGCCATTACATTATTTCGTTTTTTTATCATTCGGCTTCAGCTTCTGCTTCAGTTGCAGCTTGCCCGCCGGCGTCGGTTCTCACACCGTCTCCAGTCGTACTCTCCGCGGCGGTCGTGTCGCCGGCCCCGCCTACCCGCTCCCGGACGGTGACACCTCCATCGCCGCCCGCATCCGCTACGGTCATGCTGTCCGCACCATCTGCGACGGTTGTGCCGTCCGCACCATCCGCGACGGTCATGCCATCCGCACCATCCGCAACGGTCGTGCCGTCCGCACCATCCGCGACGGTCGTGCCGTCCGCAGCATCCGCGACGGTCGTAGCATAATTACCGTTGTCCGTCGCATTTCCTTCCGTCGTCCTGACCGCGTCTGTCGATGCTGTCGTTGTAGAGTTCCTGTTCTTAACAAATTCTATCCAAGGTCTGTAATTAAGAAATTAGTTTACACTTTATTTATTACCAGCGACCCGCCCCGGCTTCGCACGGGTGCAATGTAGATACTAATGTGGGGCAGTGTGTGCATGTATTTTATATATAAACCTTTCTCTTGAATCACTCTATCTATTGCTGAAAACTGCATTAAAATTCGTTGCGTAGTTTAAAAGATCTAAGCGTACAGGCAGCGGGAGCGACTTTGTTTTATACTATGTAAAGATTTTTACCATCACAATCACTGACTAAAATTCGGAGAATATGACGGCTGACTTTTTTACCGTCTGAACAAACACAGGACTGAAAAGGTTAACGGAGTGATCTTTTTTTTACTTTTCTCTTATCATCATCTCATACTCTTTTTTTCTAAATACACAAATGCTGTAATCCATGGGGGATCGGAACTGTCACTCCTTCAAACAGGTTATACTGTAACCTAGTTAGGAGATCAGAACTGCACCCACTACGATTGTAGCAAATCGGTAATTTTACCATGTGTGAATAATTACCCCTGTACTGCAATACTTGAAAAGGATCAATAAAGATTTTTATTATTATTATCTTTTTTCTAAGTCATAGGCTTTGATTTTTTTTTTATTTTTATTTTACCTGTTATACCCCGTTTTTGTTCAGATGGTAAATAAAGTCAGCTGGTATAGGAAGCCGCTGGATGCGAGAAGCACAGAACCGGTCGATGTGGTGACACTTGGGAGAGGCCTATGTCCAGCGGTAGACGTCTTTCAGCTAAAATAATGAATGATGGCTAAAAAATAGATTCCGAATAAAACGTTGCATGGTCTATGCGTAAGCACTTAGCTCTGTCTGTCTGTCTGTCAGTCTGTTACCTGTTCACGCTTCAGCGGCTGAGCGGACGTTTTACTTTCACATTTATAATTTACTAGCTTCTGCCCGTGACTTTGTCCGCGTGAAATACATTGTTCCTTCGTCCCACCCCTTCGCATCGCAACGCCCGCCCGCGTTATTCCTTTGTTATGGCTTAACGTTATTTCTGTCTTTTTTTTCTTTCTGCTCGACTCCTAAGGGTTGTGGCGTGATGTTAAATGGCTTATAACTTTTCTCAAGAACTAGGCTATCAAATGCAAAAATATTTTTTCAAACCCGACCGGTTGTTCCAGAGATTAGCGCGTTTAAGCAAACAAACAAGCTCATCAGCTTTATTTTTAGTAACTACTTATAGATTATTTTTAGTATAAAATAATTTATTTATTTTATTTATTCCTTTATTTCAGGCAACTAAGGCCCATAGAAAAAACAATACATACTACTACAAACATACTTATAAACTAATACATACAAAATTATCACAAATACAATACTATAATAATATAACTTTAAAAATACTATAAATAAATACAACATAGCACAACTTATACTACTGCACACGAAGTGTCGGCGTCGTGTTTCGCTGACTGGTGTCATGTAGCCGGCCACGAAACCGGCGATACACAACACCCTTCGGCCAGAACTCTTCTTTGAGGAACTTCTCGAGATGATGTGTCGGAACACGCACCACGAACGACTTGAAGTTCGTGTCGTGACGCGGCTCCAACTTCTCGACCCTCAAAGTCCAGTTGGTCTTCACACGCAGGTACTCCACGATCTCCTCAACCTTCATGGAGTGGTGCAGCCTGGACACGTACAGCAGCGTCGCCGGGATTGCTGGACGCAGCAGCATGTTGGGTCCTGCCGGCGCGGTGCCGCACTGGTTCCGACAAGGAGGCTTCTTCTTCTTCTTTTCCACCTTGATGAAACCATCCTCGTCGCTCGTGTCCTTGCCTGGACCCTGCCTTACCAAAACCTTCTGGGTTTTAGACCGGCTTCGTTTACCCCCTTTTGGTTTTTCCGCTTGTTTTACCTGCGAGTCTTGCTATTGCGACTCAGCAGGCTTATTAGCGGCGGCTATTGCTGCGTAGGCTCGTTTGGGGGCCGACGATTCTACACAAATCGTTGTCTCCACCTGTGTTGAGGCAGGGACGGCCACGGCACGCTTTGCAACGCATGCATTCTCGGCAACTGGTGACGCATCTGAGCTCGCCGACATCTCGGCCTGGCTTTGCTTCAGGAGTTTTATATCCTTCAGCAGCCTGGTGACATCTACGTGGTCGAACGTGACGGGAGGCAGCTTGTGCAGATCCTTCGCCACGAATTCAGGCACGTCGTCCGGGTCGGTCTCCTTCATCAGCGTCACGATGTCCTGGAGACTCTTCTGTGTACCGTCCCTCCGACGAGACGGAGTCTGTCTGTCGTCTGGCTGACTTTGCCGAGCGTCGTGAATAATAGCAGCTTGGCACTGCTAATCTCGTCTTCCTTGTACGAAGACTTACAGATCTGCAAGATGGTGACCTCATCCATGTAGTCGATGGCATGCTTGATGAATGCCATCACTTCGTTAACTATGAGCGCTTGGGAACTCATAGCGGAAAACGGGCAGCGGCTAAAGCCGCGCAATTCGCGATTGTAATATTCGTACTGTGCAGCGCATACGCGACCGTACTCGACCGCGCATTGCACGATTTTGAAAATAAGTATGGATAGCTATGAAAGTGGCCAGGTTTATATATTTTTGCAGCTGCATCTGGTTATATTGGATTCTGAGCCCCACAGACTGGGCAGATGATGATGAACTTACATGATATGTGTTGTGCTCGCCATCTGTCTTGCAGCTAGCGCCCTTGCTTCCAGGATCTGTCTGCAAATTATAACATCACGCCTTTTAAATACGGAGGTGAAGTACCTACTGCCATGCAATGTAATATCATGTGCGGTGCAACTTTTAACTATCACCTTGACCTACAAGCATGGTAAGGAAGACGACTTGCAGGATAAAGTGACGCGGAGGCCGTCAGGCGCTTACAAATGCTTATGCTAGTCAACATTTGTACGTTGTTGTGCTAAAGAAACTTTTGAGCAGACAAATAATTGTATGTACGAGCTTCGTATGTATCTTTAACTCAAAAAACGTCTTCACGGGTTTAATGATAACCAGCATCACCTCGTCTTTTGGCACGCCGTAGAGGGGCGGGTCCCCAACCACTACACACAACTGCCCAAGATGTGTAGTCGAGATCGCAGTAGGACGTAAGTAACCTGCGCAGCTTGACGCTTACCGATCAGCTTAACGCTAACCTGAGCAGCTTGAAGCTAACCTGTGCAGCTTGACGCTAACCTGAGCAGCTTGACCATCACCTGTGCAGCTTGACCACCACCTGAACACCTTGAAGCTCACCTGAGCAGCTTGACCATCACTTGAGCAGCTTGACCATCACCTGAGCAGCTTGACCAACACCTGATCAGCTTGTCGCTTACTTGAGCAGCTTAACCATCGCTTGAGCAGCTTGACCATCCCCTGAGCAGCTTGAACAGCATCTGATCAGCTTGTCACTCACCTGAGCAGCTTGAACATCACCTGAGCAGCTTGACCAGCAGCTGATCAGCTTGTCACTCACCTGAGCAGCTTGAACATCACTTGAGCAGCTTGATTGACCAATATCTGAGCAGCTTGACCATCACTTGAGCAGCTTGACCATCACCTGAGCAGCTTGACCAACACCTGATCAGCTCGTCGCTCACTTGAGCAGCTTGACCATCACTTGAGCAGCTTGACCATCACCTGAGCAGCTTGACCATCAGCTGATCAACTTGACGCTAACCTGAGCAGCTTGACGCTGATCCTGGCGCTGGGCAGGCGTGCCTCCACTGAGTTGCTGACGACCAACACCACCTGGTCTTCGGGCACAGGGGGTGGCGCGGGCAGGTTGCCCACCTCCGAGCTGGTGTAGTCCACGTCGTAATAGAAGGCGTTGTCGTCTTTCTGTAAAAGGAACATGAGTGACGTCACGCCTGTAAGACTGGAGGCAAGTTTCATGTAAGAGGGCGACACGTTCATCATCACAATCGTCCTCCTGCCCCTCTTGGGGTCGGCGCAGCGTGTCCTTTTATTCCATAGTTTTCAATTAGTCATCATCTTACTAGTCACCCTCCTTTCTAGCCATATTATCTTTCACACAGTCCGCACCGATCCTGTTCTCTTCCCCTCCATCATTCTTTTGCCCTTATCCCTGTTTATTGCGGTCAGCGCAGCATGTCTTTTTTTTTCATAATTCTCTATTAGTCTTTATCTCGGTAGTTACCCTCTTTCTCGACATCATCTCTCACACAGTCCATCGATCATGTATTTGGTCTCCCCTACTCTTATACACGCACACACATTATTGGCACAAATAAAAGATGGCAACTGTTTTTCAACCTTTCCCTGTTACCTGAAATAGATAGGAACTTATATATTTCTAACCGACTTCAAAAAAGGAGGAAGTTCCCAATTTGGTTGTTTGGTTTTTTTATTTGATACCTCAGAACTCCGTTATTTATAAGCCGATTTGCAAAATTCTTCTTTTATTTGAAAGGATATAGGTACTTTCAGATTGGTCCCATAGAAATTTCATGAAAGTCGGTTCAGTAGTTTGGTTTTTAAACCAAAATTACTTAAGTGTAAATTACAGTATACTGTTAAAAATTCAAGTAAACGAAATTGCGACGTTTGCTTTCCTATGACTTTCCAGTGGTGGCTTTGTGGAATTGTCATGGGATGCATTGTGGCATAAGTGCTGCATCTTTACATAGTTAATCGACTTCAAAAAGGAAGAGGTTCTCAATTTGACAGTTTTTTTTTTTGGATGTATGTTATGCGATATCTCCGGTAATTGTAAATCGATTTCGAAAATTCTTTAGTTTTAATGGATCGGATACGCTTCAGGGATGGTTTCATATACATTCTATTAATTTTGCTTGGGCAGTTTTTGAGTTAGCTTCAATAATACGTAATTTGTAGTGTCTCTTTTCGAAGTCAGTTGTTTTTTTTTTTTTTTAAATCTTTAAATCAATCGAGTTCTTGCTTCAAAGTAAGTAACTAACATAAAGACTATCTGCTACGCCAGCATTGGCCACATTGGTCACCAGATTAATAGCCGTCTCCTTCAGACAATGTTCTCATTTTCTTCCACATTTTTGGGTGAAAACTAAACGGCTCTCTTTCATTCTCACCTTTACCTCATGTCTCTCTCTCTCTCTCTCCTTTAGTCTTTTTCTTACCTTAATGCTTGGAAACCTGTGCATGCTCTCTTTCATGGACATCATGATTCGTCTAGTTGGTTGGAGCATTCTTCTCAATGCCTTATGAACAGGCTTCGCTGTCTCGCTCCCTCTTATGAGGGTCAGAAGGCGTAAGACTGAGTCGTAGTCCCAATTTTTGGAGTCTTCGTATCCTTCTGATTTTGGACGGATCTCGGCTGTGAACAACGTTTTAGTCACAAAATAGATATTCTATATTTAAATCCTCTTTTACAATATTGATGTTTTTTTTTTTAATAGCATCTCGCAGTTCAACCTAGGAGGTCTGCTTAAGCGGACTTGCCTGTGGATGCCTCAATAAGTTAAGGCCTCCAGCCAAAACTTAAAAACTAAGCGACTACACGCTAAGGACACCCCCTGTAGGGTATGGACCTCGGCTTATGGCGTCGGCTTAGGGCAGCTTCGGGGTAGCAAGGGACAAGCTGGATCGGATTATTTAGGGACGAATTTAAAGCTACAGGCACATCGGCGCGGGCTGCCTCGAGCAAGGGTCGAGGTGGACATGGACTGGGGCGTCGCGTTGGGCCTCGGCGGCGAGGACAACAGGGAAGAACGGTGGTCGGGACTTGTACTTACTAAGAGAACTTGTGGGCTTACTACTCTCCTGGAGGAGGTGGTCCTGGTGTCATCGGAGGGTATGCCTCGGTCGGTGAAAATAGAAATAATATTTCTATTTTCACCGACCATTTAAATTTCGTAAAGATTTGGTGATGAGCTTCGGAGACAGACAACGGAATTCTTCAATAAATACCAGTAAAACAACCGCGATTTCTGCCATCGTATGTGTATGCATTGTTTACGCAATCCCACAACATAACATCACGTCTGTACCCTATAAACGCATCATCAGATCTTTACGAAACTTAAATGGGACCATTTCGGAATATATATAATAATAACCTCTATCGAACAAAAAAAAAAAAATTTGCAAATTCGTCCATATATGACGGAGTCATGCCTGAACATACATAAAAATATGTATCCGAATTGATAACCTCCTCCTTTTTGAAGTCGGTTAAAAAGAATTCGTAGGTACCTACCATTAATATTGATGGGAGACAGCTCCCTGAACTCATTGAAGAGCTTCTCCTTCTGGTACTGCACCACGCGGTCCAGCCAGCCGGCATGCTGCAGCCGGATCGCCGCCAGCGTAGCCGATACCAGTAGCAAGCCGATGGAACATGTCTGTGCAGGTCAGATAAGGCGCCATCCATAAATTACGTAACACGTATTTCAAGATTTTTGGAGCCTCATATTTGTGTGACGTCACGTTATTTTGCCATTTAAAATCAACCCTGAAGTAATATTGATAGTACCTACTTCCTGTAATTTATTACAATATATAACTAGCTTCTGCATGCCCGTAACTTTATCCGCGTGAAATTTCTCGTGAAAAGCTCTTCAGCCATATTATTAGTATGCATATATTGATATAGATATGACATCACTCCTGTAGTGCCGAACGGGCTGGCAGAGGTGTATGTAGTAAAACAGAATATATTTATTGTAAAACATGAGTACATATACATCGAATACTTAGTGCAAGGTCTTAAAATAACAGGTAGATCTGCATGTTTTGCCATGTACGCTGGAGCGTTTAGAAATGGCGGCTAACACAAAAGTTGCGCCGTTAAGACTTATTCAATCAGCAGGATAATTGCGTAACACGCTATCAGTAGCAATGGGTTTCATTTTGAGAGTTCAACAACATTCATTGCGTTATTTACGTTATTGAGCGGACACATTTTTCGAACATTTCGAGCAATGGATTAGCAATATGCTTTGAAATGATTCAAATTGACAGTAATAGTGTTTACGCCATTAGGATGCTGTCTAGAGTAGACTATTCCCAATCATGTCGGGGTCCGCTTCGACTTTAATCGGATGCAGCTGAATACCAGTACTTTGCGTGGAGTGACTGCCTATCTGACCTCCACAACCCAGCTATTGGGTAATACGATACCCCTTGGTAAGACTGGTTGTCAGACTTTCGGGCTTCTGACGACCCGTAACGTCTGTCGAAGATGCACGAATGACAGCCGGGACTTAACGTGCTTTCCGAGGCACGGAGGGGTCTTGGTATGTGAAGATGGTCACCCATCCATGGACCAACCGCGGCAAGCATAGTTTAACCTGATCGATCAACCGGTGCGGTGGTTAGCCACAAGCCCCCCTATTGCAATAGTTAATAAAATCTCATAATAATAAATGGAAATGGTAAATACTTCAAAGTTTTTCGTTAATGCATAAAGTTTAAATACTTTAAGATAAGATAAGACATTTATTTGTAGAAACATGAGTTTACATACAAGGCACGCAGGTTGTTCATTATCAAAAAAGATCCGTCATGTTCGGCCTTTGTGGCATATACAAATACATAGGTAAGAAAAGTCATCTATAGGTATTTAAACAAAGCTAAAAACATTATTAAATTTTCAGGCAAACTAAACATTAAATTAAAACTATAAATTTGAATTAAATTGTCAATATTATAAAATGACAGTATATATTTGTTAAATTCGTAATAATTATTACACTTTGTCATTTAAAAATTCTATTGTAAAATACTGTAGTATGCTTTTCCAACTAGATATAATTTTAGCCACTTTTTTAGTATGTGTGCGCTTAGTTCCCTCCATCCCTTAGGATGTTTATTAAATATTAAAGGCGCCATGCAAAATACACTTTTCCGCATTAATGCTGTTTTGGAACCATGTGAGCAAAGCATTGTGTTATCGCGTCTGACTCGACTTTGTTTGCCATGCGTGGAAATAATTACCGATTACATTTTACAAACATGACAACTTCGAATATGTACATAGATGGTAGCGTCAGTATGTTAAAATTAATGAAATAAGGTTTACAACTGTCAGTCGGATCTAATTTAAACATCGTTCTAATACACCGTTTTTGGGCTTCGAAAGGTATATCCTTGTCAGTTGAATTGCTCCAAAGGATAATTCCATACCTTAGGTGCGATGAAACTAGGCCGTGGTAAGCTGTTAGTAATGCGTCAGTGCTAAGCACAGGAACTAATTTGTGTCGGGCATTACAAGAGTTACTAATTTTTTTCCTTAAAATTTCAACGTGTTCTTTCCAATTTAACTTTTTGTCAATAGTTACACCGAGGAATTTAGCATTGTTGACTTCTTTAATTATTTTGTCATTATATTGGACCTTAAGATCTGAAATGCATAATATTAGTTTTATTGAGATTTATCCTTAAATTATTACTATCCAAATATTTTATTATTGATATAAGTGAATTATTGATGTAATTTTCAACAATTTATCGCATCGAATTGTTATGGTATTGTCGTTAGCAAAGAGGGTCACATGTCGATCAACAGATTTTGATAGGTAATTTATATACAATATGAATAGTGGAGGGCCCCGACACACTGCCTTGAGGAACTCCATATTCAATTACAAGTTCATGTTATTGGAATATTTCTTCACGTATAGTGTTTGTATTTATTGAGGATATTTCTGTGAGTTGCTTTCTGTTATCTAAATATGATTTAAATACCTTTAGAACGTTGCCTCTAACACCGTAAGCCTCCATTTTATATAAGAGAATATCATGCCTAACGTGATCGAATCTTGGGTCATGTCACAGAATATTGACAGGGTTGGTCTTATCAACATTTAGCATAAGTCTATACAAAAAATCATAAAATGCTATATTAATAGTTTAATTTTCTCTAAGCCCTTTTTGCTCGTTCACTACTCGTATTAGATTATTTTTTTCCAAATATTTGCTTATTTTTTTGTGTACAAATTTTTCATAAATTGTGGAGAAAACACTTAAAATCGAGATCGGTCTGTAATTTTCTATGTTACCTTTATTTCCCTTTTTAAACAATGGTTTAACTATAGATTTGTTTTTAATCATCTGGAAAGATACATGTGCTTATGGTCAAATTAATGAGAGAGAGAAATAAATAAATAAATAAATGACTTAGATGCGTACATATTTCTGCAGAAACTGATTTAAGAATTTTCGTTGATATTCCATCGTGACTAACGCTATTTTGTATTTTTCAATGAGTTGATTATTTTAAATACGCCCTGTGGTAGACAGGGTGGCATGAAAAACGATTTTTCACTATTTAGAATTTGCGAGGTAACGTTATGTCCTGATTCTGATATTGGAATAATTTTGTCAATAAAATAACTATTAAAAACATCCGCTATTTTTTGAGGATTTGTTATAATGTTACTGTCATATTTTATTTTTCATATAGGATTCCTAGGGACGGACGTTTTGCTTTGAATCATTAATTATTTTCCAACTGGTCTTGGATTTGCTGTCTGATGTTTTTATTTTGTAACTATTTTAGGCAAATTGTGTTTTTGGCTTTGTCATTTTTTTGAATAGTTTAGAGTACTTGGTCAACTTTATTTTGTTTGTTTCGTTAGGAATTCGTTTGTATATTCACAAAAGTTGAGTTGCTGTTTCTTTTTACTGCATATTTAATTTTTAATCATTATTTTATTTTGAATCTTTATTTTATTTACAGTTTCATTAGGAAAGCACAAACTGTAGAACAGTGAGAATTTTTCTATAAATGAGATAGGCTATGTTAGGGTCACAAGTTTCATATACAACGTGTAACGTTAAATGCGCAAAACCTGAAAGTAGTTTGATCAGAATAACGAACAGAATGAACTGAACCACTTTTTAATATAGGTCACCATTTTCAAAAAATCTTCATTAAAAACGTTGCCGTGTCTATTTATTAATAGGTAGGTCAAGCAAGCCAATGTCAGCGCGGCGCAGCGGTCCGGTGACGACTTCTCCCTCGGTAAAGCGTCGTCGCAGACACAAGAAACGATCAGAATGACCAGTAAAACTAAAACAGGACATAAAACCTTTGCAATTTTTTTAATGTCTTATTTTCTCTCTGAAATAGGTCAATTGAATTAAAAATCAGTTAGGGTGTCTGAGGTTTTGCGCATTTAACGTTACACGTTGTATAACAGAAAATGATAAATTACGTAGACAATCTTTAAATTTCATAAAATGTTAATTATAAATTACAAGAATTATTTTTAGTATAATACCTTTAGCCTACTAAGTAATCCTTAACTATTTATTAAAAAAAAAAAATACCTACTTACATACTGCACCATCATTGCGCAACGACTAAAGAAAAGGAGTAATTTTACCATTTCTATCTATAAATACATTACCACGTAAGCATGTAAGTAATTAAAATACTCATTAAAAGGTTTAAATTGTGTTTTTTTTTATTGAAGGAACATAATTATACATTTTATGTGATGTGTTAAGTACCTATTTACGATTTAGTTTCTTCCTTTGAAGTAGCAATGAATAGGTATGCATGAAGTTCTGCTTCGACAATCTCGCGCCTCATTTTAGATTATTTTTAGTGGCACATCGCCGGCACATCGCCGGCGACCCGTTGCCATGGATTCAGTACACGATTCTGGACCCCTACGTTGGACCCGTATGCCACAGCTGGCACATCGCCGCGCGACCCGTTGCCATGGATTCAGTACACGATTCTGGAAAGAAGACGTTGAAATTTTTAGTCGATTATAAAAAATAATCTGCTGTTTCATAGAAAAGTGCAATACCTACGCGGTCAAAATGTATGGAACAACTACTCGTACTAGAGCTCTCACTGCAGCTATCTATTGAGCTAAGCTCGCACGAAAGCTGCGGCGCCGGCGGGCCGCAGTTCGCCGCGTTGCCAAAATGCGCCAAACCACATTAGGAGTCGCACGCAGCACAGTAAAGACATGAACAGTATGGAAACTAGGCCTATTTGTTGAAATAATTACCTACGCTCCATTGGAGGGTTAGGGTGGTTGCTCTTGCCGGAGGCTCGACGCAGGGGTCGTGCGGTCCATGGCCCTTTACGGGGCACCGGTGTGGGCGCGTTCTTTGAGGCGGCGACCAGCCCGCCGGTTGAACGCGTCCCAGAGGGTCATGGCCGTCAGGCTTGTCCCCGCACGGTCTCCGGTGAGGCGGCGAGCCTCCTTGCCGGATTACCACCATTTCAGAATTTGACAATCATTGTAGTGTTCGTCACATTTTTTCAGGAGTTAGCTACAAACATAAAAAAGTGTTTTTTTTTCAGTAATACTCAGTTGATTATATTCTGAGCTACTAATTTGAGCGTTGCTGTCTGGTCTTCAGCACTCTGAAGTAACCGGTAAGCTTGTGACTACGAGAATTGTACTCGTAATATAAATTCAAGCAAAACATTTTGTAATGTGTTGGTCGTATCTATTGCCGGTATAATTAAATTTTAAGTGAGTCTGTGCTTTTATTAACACACAGCTAGCTCTTTTGTCAGAAATGTGTCACACAATTTATGGAAACTATCGCTTTGATATTTTCCCGTTTTATTGTCAATTTTGTATAATTGATTTAGATTTATACATGCTAAAAGAGCGCATCTTAGTTTTATATTCCTTCGTGTGTCCAATGAAAGAGATCTGGAAGTTTGAGTACTGTCACTTGCTAAAAGTGCTATATTTTCTTCTGTCTGTGTACATATTTCAACCAACTTCAGAGCTTCGGTTGATGTTTGTACATCTTTTTTTTTTGGAAATCTGGTAGATGAAGAGATGCTAATGAACTGGTTTTAAGTTTTTTGAGTTGCTTTCCCGGTAGAATATCCATAGACTTAAAATGTTCTGCACAAACAGTATAGTTTTGTGGCGGTCTGTTGATCAAATCTTCTCGAGATATTAAGCGAAGCCATTGGGAACGTCTGAAAAAGATAACAAAATATCCTTTTTTACTATGTAATTCTTATTATCAAATCATTTTTTGCAGTCGAGGGGTCTTCGTCAGGAAAGAAGTTCCTTAGAACTTGGGTTGGGAGACGATACCCCACCCGCCTTATTCCCCAGATCTCGCCCCATCAGACTATCGTTTGTTTAGAGCCCTGAAACAATATTTGCGGGGTAAACAATTTAATGACTTCTCTGATGTAGAGGCGGAGTTGAACAACTTTTTCGAGATACAGCCATCAGAGTTCTGGGCGAAATGCGTCCAAACTGCTGGTTCGTTGGCAAGAAGCCTTAGATGCTAATGGTGATTACATCATTGACTAAGCTTTTTGTATTTTAATAATAATAAAAAATATAATACGTAAACCAAGTGTATCATTACTTTTGTGCCAACCTGATAGCTCAGCCATGACGAGTCAATGTGCCTTACAAAGTTTTAATTATTATTTAAAGGATGTTTTAAATATCATTTTATTCCACACTTATTAAAAACCATCGGCCAAGAGCAAGTCGGACTCGCGTTTTAAAGGTTCTACCATAACAATAATTTACTTCTTTTTAATTATTTGTCATGAACGAAGTTATTTTAATACATAATTATAACTACGTAGATATTTACAGGATTTCTATTTTTTTTTAAACTTAGTAATATGACGCACTAAGCCACCAAGCGTACACACACGAGTGGCACGCTTCAACGGCAAAGGCAAGTGCAGCCTTCGACACGCGTCGAAAACAGCTGCCGACAACGTCCCGCTCGTGTATTACAGTGCTCAAATACACGAGCGGCATGTTGCCGACAACGTCCCGCTCGTGTATTACAGTGCTCAAATACACGAGCGACATGTTGCCGACAACGTCCCGCTTGTGTATTACAGTGCTCAAATACACGAGCGACATGTTGCCGACAACGGCCCGCTCGTGTATTACAGTGCTCAAATACACGAGCGGCATGTTGCCGACAACGTCCCGCTCGTGTATTACAGTGCTCAAATACACGAGCGACATGTTGCCGACAACGTCCCGCTCGTGTATTACAGTGCTCAAATACACGAGCGACATGTTGCCGACAACGTCCCGCTCGTGTATTACAGTGCTCAAATACACGAGCGACATGTTGCCGATAACGTCCCGCTCGTGTATTACAGTGCTCAAATACACGAGCGGCATGTTGCCGACAACGTCCCGCTCGTGTATTACAGTGCTCAAATACACGAGCGGCATGTTGCCGACAACGTCCCGCTCGTGTATTACAGTGCTCAAATACACGAGCGGCATGTTGCCGACAACGTCCCGCTCGTGTATTACAGTGCTCAAATACACGAGCGGCATGTTGCCGACAACGTCCCGCTCGTGTATTACAGTGCTCAAATACACGAGCGGCATGTTGCCGACAACGTCCCGCTCGTGTATTACAGTGCTCAAATACACGAGCGACATGTTGCCGACAACGTCCCGCTCGTGTATTACAGTGCTCAAATACACGAGCGACATGTTGCCGACAACGTCCCGCTCGTGTATTACAGTGCTCAAATACACGAGCGGCATGTTGCCGACAACGTCCCGCTCGTGTATTACAGTGCTCAAATACACGAGCGGCATGTTGCCGACAACGTCCCGCTCGTGTATTACAGTGCTCAAATACACGAGCGGCATGTTGCCGACAACGTCCCGCTCGTGTATTACAGTGCTCAAATACACGAGCGGCATGTTGCCGACAACGTCCCGCTCGTGTATTACAGTGCTCAAATACACGAGCGACATGTTGCCGACAACGTCCCGCTTGTGTATTACAGTGCTCAAATACACGAGCGACATGTTGCCGACAACGGCCCGCTCGTGTATTACAGTGCTCAAATACACGAGCGGCATGTTGCCGACAACGTCCCGCTCGTGTATTACAGTGCTCAAATACACGAGCGACATGTTGCCGACAACGTCCCGCTCGTGTATTACAGTGCTCAAATACACGAGCGACATGTTGCCGACAACGTCCCGCTCGTGTATTACAGTGCTCAAATACACGAGCGGCATGTTGCCGATAACGTCCCGCTCGTGTATTACAGTGCTCAAATACACGAGCGGCATGTTGCCGACAACGTCCCGCTCGTGTATGACAGTGCTCAAATACACGAGCGGCATGTTGCCGACAACGTCCCGCTCGTGTATTACAGTGCTCAAATACACGAGCGGCATGTTGCCGACAACGTCCCGCTCGTGTATTACAGTGCTCAAATACACGAGCGGCATGTTGCCGACAACGTCCCGCTCGTGTATTACAGTGCTCAAATACACGAGCGGCATGTTGCCGATAACGTCCCGCTCGTGTATTACAGTGCTCAAATACACGAGCGGCATGTTACCGACAACGTCCCGCTAGTGTATTACAGTGCTCAAATACACGAGCGGTATGTTGCTGACAACGTCCCGCTCGTGTATTACAGTGCTCAAATACACTAGCGCCATGTTGCCGACAACATACAACAATATTATATGCAAACTATCAAAGTTTAAAAAAGACCTAAAAGTCCTAGTATCCAAGTACTTAATAATACTTTTTTTTTTAATTTCTGTTGATTTATGGTTATTGTTTAATTATTAGTTTATTTTATTTGAATTTGAATTTTGTTTGTATTATTATTATTATTTTTTTAATTAATTTGTACCAGTACTGTTTTGCTTCAGCTTTTAATTTTGTTTTACTTTCTTTAATGTTCGTGTATTGTATTGTGATTTATTTTAATGTGTCCGTCCTTGTCAAACTTGTTGTACCTACCTGTATGTTATGTGAATGATGTGGTCACCTATAATTGGAAGCGCATATTTGTACTTGTCCCTGTTCATGTTAAAATGCATGTAACTGTGTAGCCTCTGTTGGCGATCCAACAAATAAATAAATAAATAAATAAATAAACATCCCGCTCGTGTATTACAGTGCTCAAATACATGAGCGGCATGTTGTCGACGGCTGCAGTTGTATCTGCCGTTATGAAAGTATGTTAGTTTGTCGTCAGAATGGTTTACTGAATCAATGTCTGTCATTTTTAATATACTTAGGTAATTTTTTATCCCAAAAATAATTAAAACAACATTTACAATTTATTACGGTCACACTTCCACTGTACAGTGAAAAAAACCAAAATGGATGAAGTAACTATTACTTACATACTTTTTACATAACAGTAAAAATTCAGTGTTGGTATTATGATTGTAACATTATTATAATTGTAATAGGGGTGATAGGGGGTGTGCGACATAAATGGATAAATAAATCATTACAAAGAAACGCGTTTATTGGCTCAAACAATAACACACTTTACAATTTTTGTGTGATTGAGTCGAATAGAGTCGACGCATACAGACGTGTACATCAATGCATTATAAAAATAAATAAATTAACACTTGCATAAATACTGACCCAGTTTTTTAGTATACTAGCGTGTTTTATAAATCAAGTGATGTTTAGGATGATGTGACTAGATTATAATAATAAACATTTTTATAATCTGAAGTATGGACGGCAGCCCCTTTCCTCGAAGCGGGTTGACTCCACGCAGCCCCCCGTCGACACCAACACCAAGATCACCTCAACAACCCAAGCAGACCCAAGAAGTTGCCGTTGACCCAGCTGAACCTATCCCCACTCCGGAAATCCAGAACTGGATGGTGTCCATTGAACAATGCTTGAACGAGGTATGTGCTACTGCTAATGAAGGAAAACTCAATTCAGACCAGAAGTTAAGAATCAGCACTCTTTGCCGAAAAGTTGGACACGGAGTTTCTCAAATGGCCGTGCGATACCAGTCGCTGAAATCAAGTGCCATACAAACACATACCGCCCTTAAGACCATGACTGAAGCTCGAGACCTAGCGGACTGTCTTACAGAGATGAACCGCACCATTCAGGAGTCCTGTACGAAGCAAGGTGCTGGGAGGAGTGATACATCGTTTGCCGATATGGTGAAGAAGGGATCCAGCAATTTTGTTCGTCCGATCCAACTAAGTTCCGTGGCCATTTTCCCATGTGACAACTCAAAAACCAGTGACGAAACCAGGAACATGGTTCAAAACATCATATGCCCAGGTGAGATGAAGCTGAAAGTACGTGGCGTACGCAAAATCGGAAAAGGAGGCCTTATAATCAGCACGGAGACTAAAGATGACCTAGACAAGCTCAAGCAAACTGTCCAAACTGCTTCGTCAGAGCTTACCGTCGACGAACCCCGAAAGCGCAAACCTCGCATTGTAGTAATTGGAGTGCCCGCATCTATGGCTGAAAATGAGGTCTTTAAATGTATATATGATCAAAATTTAGCTGACAAACTGCCGACTATATCCCGAGATACTTTTATGACCTCAATAAAACTAAGCCACAAATCTGGGAGAAAAGATACTGAAAACTGCAATTACATACTAGAAGTTCCAGCCGTCATTCGGAAGGTCCTGATCACCCAGGAACGACTATTTATTAATTGGACGTCCTGCCCAGTACGTGACTTCACTCTGGTAACTAGATGTTACAAGTGCCAGCAGTACGGCCACGCAGCCAAGTTCTGCAAAGCCACTGCCCCTACGTGTGGTCATTGCGGTGAAGAAGGCCACAATATTCAAGACTGTACAAAGAAAGCCGAAGCGCCAAAATGTGCAACATGTCTGCGCTTCAAAAAATCAGCGAGCCACAAAACGGGAGATCAAGATTGTCCAGCTAAAAAGTCTGCCGAGAACAGGTACATCAACTCAATCGATTATGAAGGCGCCTAAGAGCGCCACATACCTGTTTGTATTTTAGACTTTACTTTTTATTTTCATTTTTATTATACTATGGATAGTACCTTAATTACGGACATAGATAATAGTTTTCAAACTGTTTCAAAGTCATGTAAGGTTGAGGACTGCAGACAATATCTTTCCGTGTATCAAAAGTCACTAACCATATTAACCCAAAATATTCGTAGTATTTATAAGAACATGGATAGCTTTAACATTTTTCTTCATAGACTTAACTTTAATTGTGATATAATAATACTAACCGAGTGCTGGTTATCTAATCGCCAGGATAACCTCCCAGTAATACCAGGGTATAACGTGTCTTTTACCAGAATAAATAACAATCAAAACGATGGTGTGGTTGTCTATTCAAAAGATTCTTTAATGGTCACAGTCGAGGAACCTAATCTACACGACTGTAAGAGTAATTGCTTGATTATCAAAATTGGTACAACCGCAGCAATAATTGCTATATATAGATCCCCTTCTGCTAGAAACTTGGATGCTTTTCATGCTTCCTTAAACCAACTTTTTCAAGCGGTAGGCAATTTTAAAAATGTAATATTAACAGGAGATATAAATATAAACATTAACTCTGATTACTGCAACGCAGGGATCCAAGACTATCTTAATATCTGCTCATTTCATGGTTTTCTGTCCGCACATACACTGCCTACACATCAAAGCGGTTCCTGTCTCGATCATATGATAATCAAATCCAGTTTTTCGTTTATTACGCTTGTTACTAACTCTACAATTACCGACCATCACGCAGTTTTACTGAGCCTTAACTTAACGCTGCCTAAGCAAAATCGCCCGCAGACCAAAACGCAACTAAACACAAACAAACTTGAATATGATTTATGCAACATTGATTTTAACCCAGTTTTCAATACACCTGACGCTAATTTTGCTTTATCGTACTTAATAAAACATGTTCAATCAGCTATATTACACAACTCGACTGTTATTACAGTAAACAAGAAAAATTATAATATTAAACCTTGGATTACTCCTGGCCTAATTCGGTGCATAAGACAGAGAGATAAACTTCATCTAAGATATAGGAGGGACCCAGATAATCTCGTCACTAAAGTCACCTATACCAGATACAGGAATTTTTGTAATAAACTACTAAAGGATTTAAAAAGAAGTTACGATAAAAATGAATTAAATAGAGCGGGAAACAATAGCAAGCAACTTTGGAAACATATCAAAAACATCACCTATATGTCAAAACAGCGCGAATCAAATTCGAGTTTACTGCTCACTAATCCTTCACCTATCCTGTCAGCCAACGAAGTGAATAATTTTTTCGTAAATGTTGGGAAAACTCTTGCTGAGCAGATTCCAAAACCTGACTGGGTTCAACCTTCTTCCCAAAAGTGTGAAAATAGACGTACTCTAAAATCTTTTGCCTTGCTAGACACCGACGAAGAAGAAATTACCCGAATAATTTGTGGACTAAAAGATGACTGTGCTGTTGGATGGGATAACATTAGCAATAAGACCCTTAAACTCTTTAAGCATATCCTTGTACCTCCCTTAACCCATATTTTTCGTATGTGTTTTTCTGAAGGCATTTTCCCTAAATGTCTAAAAAAAAGCAATTGTCATCCCTATCTTCAAATCCGGAAACAAAGACCTAGTAAACAATTATCGGCCAATATCACTACTCCCCTCAATATCTAAAATACTAGAAAAAATTATTAACAGTAGATTAGTTAACTATCTAGAGAAAAATGAATTCTTATCATCTGCGCAATTTGGTTTTAGAGCCAAATTATCCACAGCCGATGCAGTACACAGTCTAACAGATTTTGTCTCAGAAGAACTTGGTAAAGGAAACCAGACCCTGGGGATCTTCCTTGATCTGGCGAAGGCTTTTGATACAGTCTCCGTTTCGACGCTTTTGTACAAATTAGAGGCCTTAGGAATAAGGGGAACGCCGCTGAAACTTTTTGCTGACTACTTAGACGATCGTTATCAATGTGTTAAAATTGACAATATTAGTAGCGACGAGCAAAAAAACACAGGTTTTGGTGTTCCCCAGGGAAGTATTCTAGGCCCCACCCTTTTCCTGATTTATATCAACGATTTGTGTAATTTAAATATTAAACATGGCAAAATTATATCGTATGCAGATGACACGGCGTTAATATTCACCGCTAAAACAAATAGTGAATTGTACGAATATGCTCAAATAGGTTTCAATACTGTGTATAATTGGCTTCAAAGCAACTTACTAACACTAAATGCCGACAAGACAAAATATATCCACTTCTGCATCCGCAAACCGCATCTTAATATTACTAACTCTCATCTGTATGCCCATCATTGCGGACTCCGCTCAGTCAACGTATGTAAGTGTCCTTGTATCCTCAAAACATGTAACATAAAATATCTCGGGGTTCTAATAGACGAGTCGCTCTCATTTAGACCACATATTGACAGTTTGGTTACAAGAGTGCGCAAATTAATATTTGTTTTTAAAAAATTGCGAGTAATTGCAGATAGGAAACTAGTGTCACAAATTTACCTGGCCCTAGGTCAATCTGTAATACAGTACTGTATTACTTCATGGGGTGGAGCACCAAAAACTTACTTACTACCTCTTGAAAGAGCACAGAGAGCAATTTTAAAAGTAGCAAACTTCCATCCCTTTCTCTATCCTACAGCTCTGCTATACAAATCCTGTAACGTGCTGACTGTTCGCCAGCTTTTCATAACGCACTTGGTATTAAAACAGCACACCATGCTTTCCTATAACATCCAAAGCACTAATAAGAGACGGAATGATATTGTATGTGAGTCAAATGCATCCTCTAAATATGTTTTTGTAAACAGATTCTATACATTTTTAGGCCCATTTCTATACAATAAATTAAATAGGAAATTAAGTATCTATAAATTAAATAATTACGTCTGTAAAAAGATTATTCTGCAATTTTTACTTAGCTTATCATACAGTGAGACAGAGGATTTACTCATTGTCTGTAAATAAAACATGTTAGTTTTTAAGATAATATCAGTTTTTAATTAGTCTTCTCAGTTTTAATTTTGTATTTTTATATTTTAAAATTCTAAGCACCTTTCTAGCCTGAAACACAGGTTCTACCTAGTTCAGGCAAATGAGCAACTGTGTCCTCTACATATAATTGTTAACGGTTATATTGTAAATCTGCACCATTTTTATAAATAAACGATATTATTATTATATAATTTTACTTGAAATACCTAACATGCTTGTGCCAAAAGAGTCTCAATCACTATAATGCCATCATCACATGACTCTCTGTGAGAGGTAGTGGGTCGTGGTCCACCACGCGGTCACAGAAGCAGCGCAGCTCTGCAGTGGGACATTATTAGGCTGTTATTACGAAAGTGGCTGCCTGAGTTCCAATTGTTCGAACCTACAACCTGCAACTCGTAGGTTCGCAGCCAAGTCCACTGAGCCACCAGTACTTTGGTGGCAACACTTGGTATGACTACCTAACTCTGATTTTAATTAATGAATATGTAACATCATCCCAAAAGCATTCCAGCGTCACGAACTTGAAAACAATTTTTTTTTTTGCATGAATTATTTAATTATGTAAATGATGATAATAATAACCATATTCGCAACACCACACTGCGCTCCAAAACACAGATTGCTGACGTTGCTCAAAACTACGCTGAGATGATGTGGGAGTGGGCTGAACACGTCTGCCGCGTGCCCAATGAACTGTGGGCCAAAATAATCACTACGTGGAGCCCTGACACAGCCAGAAGGCGTCGCGGACGGCAGAGCCCGTAGGAGGTGGCGGGGCGAGCTGGAGAAAACAAACGACCAGTGGTCCACTTGAGCCCTGGATCGAAAGAGCTCGAAGTTATGGGAGAGGCCTTAGCCCAACTGTGGGCTAGCAGTAACAGTAGTAGTACATGATAATCATCTGCCTAGCCTTTTCCCAATTATATTGGGGTCAGCTTCCAGTCTAACCAGATGCAGCTGAATACCAGTATTTTACATGGAGCGACTGCATACCTGACCTCCACGGAGTAGGATAGGGGTAGAATTCAACGGAGTAGTAAACAATTAATTATCTGCGAGACCCAGAAAATTACGGAACAAACCGCAAAAGACGTACAAAACCGCCTACGACACCTCGCGAACGTCATCTTAAATTAAGAGAAGCATCGAATTCTGCTTACAGCGAGACAAATTGCGTCAAGAGTTGGTACTTCAGCAAGTATTACAACTGTAAGGCAAATAATAGCCAAAGCGACTCATTTACAGCGCAAAAAATAAAAAAAAAGCCACCGTTATTCAATGAACAATGAACATCCTGTTACCCGATTGGAATTCGCTCGAATTAATATGACGTGAAATAATGAGTGGAAGGATGTGGCTTTTCATGAAAAGCCACATCCTTCCACTCAAAAAAAGGATTTGCTGGTTTAAGAAAAAATTTTTTTTTTTTTCAAGGCGACATAGTAGCGCTGGATCTGTTATGATTTGGGGTTCCGTTCCTATACATGGGCCGGTGAATTTAGAGATTTTATCGGGAAAACAGATGCTGAAAATTATAAACAAATGCTTCAGTGCAAAGTGAAATTAGTTAATATCTTTTTAATGGTCAGTCATAGATATTCCAACAGGACAACGCAAGCATTCACTCTGCAAGGGTCGTCCAGAGCTGGTTTGACAAGAATAAGTGGACGTTCTTCAATGACCAGCCCATTCGCCTGACCTAAACATAGTGGAAAATATTTGGGGGTGGCTTTCAAAACAAAGATATGCTGACGGAGTACAATACAAGGATAGAAAAAACTTTTTTTATCAAAAAAAAAAAACAACAGACTTCCAAAAAACACTACAAAGTGAAAAATAACTTTAATTTTGGAAGTCGGTGTCGTTGGTTCCGCATTTTCATTTTTGACACCGACTTCCGAAATTAAAGTTATTTTTCACTTTGTAGTGTTTTTTGGAAGTCGGTTTGATTTATGGACCGCGTCATATATGGACGGATTTGCAAAATTCTTTTTTGTTCGATAGAGGTTTATTCCGAAATGGTCCCATTTAAATTTCATAAAGATCTGGTGATGAGTTTCGGAGACAGACAACGGAACTCTTCAATAAATGCCAGTAAAACAACCGTGATTGCTGCTATCGCATATGCATGCATTGTTTACGCAATCGCACAACATAACATCACTTCTGTACCCTATACACGCAGATGCAGCTTTCTGTCACTGATATTTACATAAGTAGCAAGTAGTGTTATATGAATTTGTTTGGGGTAGGTATATAACTAAAAATTGAAAAATATAATTTGGAAGTCGGTGTCGTTGGTTCCGCATTTTCGTTTTTTGACACCGACTTCCGAAATTAAAGTTATTTTTCACTTTGTAGTGTTTTTTTTGGAAGTCGGTTGATTTTGTTTTTTAATAAAAAGGTTTTTTTTCTGGTTAACCTGTAAGTATTTCTTGTTCGTCTTCCGCATCGAAGGCCAGTAGGTAAGTAATTAATTCTGTACTAATTGTTACACAAAATGCACAATCATTTGTTGACGCAAATACTTTTCAGGTTCGATTATATTATTAGTTATGCGATTTTTCCTGTGTGTGTGCGTCAATGAATGCATAGAAAACAATCGTTATTACTAGGTAGTTATTACTTTAGTGTCACTAGCTTTTACCGCGGCTCTGCCTGCCAAAAAAAAAATTAGCCTATATTGTTCCCACTGCCGGTACTCAGGCCTTCTCTCACCGAGGAGTGAGCTGTAATCCACCACGCGGTCCCAGTGCGGGTTTGTAGATGTCTTCAAAGTTTTGGTTCTAGTGTTCATGTCGGTTTCCTCACGATGTTTTCCTTCACCGTTATGAGTTTGCCTGCGTGTGGGTGGGACATTATCCAACAGGAACGTAATGCTGGGATAAAAAGTATCCTATGTCCTAAGCCAGGTCATGTTCTACCTGTGTGCCAAACATCTAAATCAGTTTAGCCAAAAAAGCTACGGTTTACTAGAAGAACGGTGGCCGTCAACTAACGGCCGTCACCTAACGGCCGCAGTGATGTTCGTCATGAAAATGATGGCAGCGGTATTTCACTTTACGGTGTCAAAAAGTAAAAAGTTTGTGGTATCAAAAAGTTATGTTATCTTTATTACAGTCCAATGATGTGGCAATGGATGACCACTCATCGTGCGTCATTCCAATATTTAAAATTAAAGTTATTTCACTGTACTTTTTGTGTTTTCATGTATGCATGTATGTTTTTATAAAATGTAAATTTTATAAAATGTGTGTGGTTTTATGGACTTATGGTCTGAAATAAATTTATTATTATTATTATATTATTAAAAAACTCTCTCTTAGAAAACACACCATTTACTTACGTAAATAACGTTTCAATGACGTTGTTCGCCGGTATAATGCGGACTTCTAAGAAACCGTAGCTTTAGGCGTGAAAACATAACATCACTTTCGCATTTATAACATTACTCATTCATAAAATTACACGTTCATAACATTACACATTTATAACATTACACATTCGCATAAGAATAGCCAGCCTATAATGTTCCCACAGCTGGGCAGAGACCTCCTCTTGGGGAGGTAGTAATCCCTAACAAGTAAAACAAAAGGGGTTTGACGATTTTATATGTAGCCTGCCTGGCATCCGAAAGAAAATGGAATATATCGATAACTGATATCAATGCAAACAGTAACACCAAACCCCGTAAAGCGTCACGTTTCCGAGATATTAACGTTCAAACTTGACTGCTTCTTGCCGATATTATGGTGTGATCTGATTGGTGATTACAGACCAAATCTGGACGGGGAGTGCTGTCTTTACTTGGTTTGTGTGACTTTTCAGGCTTATTTTTATTTTCTTACTGTTCCCTTCTGTATACGTCCGTTTCCTTATTTCTTTTAAAAATCGATATGATTCCGTGGACAATAGTGTGGGTTGTGCGTTTGTTTACTATTATACCTTAGCTAACTATTAATATTGTAACGCATAACTGTTTTTTGTCCCAAATAAATAAATAAAATAAAATAAAATAAAGTTGATCACGTCGTGATTTGGTCGTTTTATGTTTTCTGTTTGCATTAGGTATACTCGTAAATGATAAATTATTTATTTTCTGTAAGTAGGTTTGTACAAACACTTTTACATGTCAATCATATTTTTTTAAACTAGATGCGGTCGGCGTTTCCTATCTGACTGTTCTGAGAATACAGGCCGAAACAAACTCAGAGGTCACAGTCTCTTTTAAAGTCCAGACATAATCTTGGTCAGATCATGTGAAGACCATGTAGATTGGTGTCTAAAACGGTCTTTTGATTAAAGAACCACACCTTGATGTCAGCTATCGACTTGCCAGTCAAATTTGATAAAATCTTTTCGCATTTGATAACCCAATTCTTGAGGAAGATGATAGGCTAACTATGGACATCACGCTTCCACCCTTAGCAGCCGAGCGAAATGAAAAACGTCAGAACACGAAGTAATAGCGCGAACGGGCGTAGGATGCGGCGCGGTGGGTCGGGGGCCGAAAAGTTGTCGTTCCGCCTGATGCTACAGATTGACACTATTGATAGCTCACTACACCAAAGTTTTCACAGTGAGATTTATACAGAATAACACCGCAAAATAGAATGCCTGGTTTTGTTTACACTTCCACCAGATACTTTTGGAACAAACTATGCCAACTTCGCGGTTAAGTCACAATAATGAATACATCAGTAACGCGCTTAGCTCCCTTCAAAATGGTTGAGCTGAATGGTGCCAATCCATGCATCATGTATGTACGTAAACGGACGCCGTCAGTAGGGACTGCTCATCTGTTTGCGGCCATGGTTTAATTGAATTGAATTTAACATTTGAATTTTTTTTTTCTTTTCATTACGGACGCTTGTAACGTTCTGCATCGTTCTCACACGCATAATTTTTAACATGAAGGATGTAACCAATACTTTGTAAGCATATTATTTTGATTTAAAAGAATGTCTGTTGAGTTTCTTGCCCGTTCTTCTCGCTAGGTACCCACTAGCTTCCTCTTTCTGACTGACCGCCCGACCCACCGACCCCATGACAATTCAAAAGTGCTTGTAATTGGTTTATTTGAAATAAATGCTTTGTGTTTACGTTATTTGTTCGTTTACAGGGTCAATGTTAAAGACTAAATTAAAACTAATGATTTATGTTGAATCTGTATTCAACACAATGCTCATTAGTTTTAATTTCAGCAGGTCAGCCGGTATAGTGACAGTTAAACCTCTGATATTCAAATACCTAAGTGTTTTTTTTTATTTGAATACCAAAAATATAGTTCAACTGTCGGAATATTTATTATGACGTTTAGGGCCGGTTTTCCAACTGTCAGATATCTTAAGAAAATGGATGAATGTCATTTTGACATTTATTTTCTTTGCAAAATGGCAAAAACTGTTAAGCCGCAAAATCAAAATTCATTTATTCAAATTAGGCTGAAAATCTGCATTTCTCCAACGTCAAAATTATAATGTAAGTAGGTATAAGACAGTCCCCCAAAACGCCCGCTCTTCACCGCAATTTTTATTCCTCTAATAAATTAAAGGTACAGACGCCAGCACATCAAGCTACTACAAGCTGTCAAATTTTTTTAATAGATTTTCAACTTTATCGCTGAAGTATAAGGCTCAAAGTTGATTGGGAAAATTTTACAGTTTCGGTAGCTTGATGTGCTGGCGTCTGTACCTCATGATTGAAAAAAATTAAGAACGTGCAATCAGCGCTCTTTCATATATGATACCCATGGCCTAGTAGCACCACTTCGAATTTTTAAGACCCCTTACAGTCCCTGTTGCAAAAAAAAAAAATCTTATTTTGCAAAATAGTTGGGGAATCGTCATTTAAAACTATTCCAAATTTTAAGTTTATAGCATCAGTAGTTCTTAAGATATCCAGCTGTGACAGACCGACAGACAGACAGACTGATTCTCATCATTACCATTTTGGTACGGTACCCTAAAAATCCACATACAACATTATTTTTAGTATATGGCAAACCCGAAACACGTGTCTAGTATTTTTATGTAAAGAATCTATGTACAAAATTTCAACACTGTGTCATGAATGAAAAATCACAAAGTATAAGCTTGTTATGTTACCTGATTGTCCGTACAAAAAGTTGGTTACCACTTAACACGCGCCTCCGGCCGACCGCCTGTGACTTGTGTTGTGCGCATATGATTGCGGATATGTAATTAGTGTCGCTCGGTGTCCAACTTGTTACCATTTTTAAATATTTTTGGGACAAAATATAACATGGTGTAAAAACTATTGGAATCGATTCAGTTACTTGTTCTGAATCACTACATAGTATAAAACAAAGTGGCTTCCCTGTCTGTCTGTCCCTATATATGCTTAGATCTATAAAACTACGCAACGGATTTTGATGCAGTTTTTTTTAATAGATAGAGTGATTCAAGAGGAAGGTTTATATCTATAATGCATGCATAATATAGTAGAGAAACACTGATAATTTTAGAGGTTTCTAATGTGATGTCGTAAATAAACACATTTTTTTTGCGCTTACATTGTAAACGCTGGCTGAACCCGTCGAGATAGATCAAAATAATGTACTACAATATTGTACACCTTAAAAAGGTCTACAAAAAAGTCCGCGATGGTATATGTCTATCTCTTAGGGATAACCCACAATAACCATTTTTTATCCTATACTTCTTATGAAATAGGGGCTCTAAAATTATCAGTTTCTCCATTGCACCCGTGCGAAGCCGGGGCGGGTCGCTAGTAAACTATATTCAGGTTTGCAGTATCCTAAAAATAATGTTGTATATTAATTAACTGACTGTTCACACCGCCGCGCCGCGCCGGCGAGTAGTCTTTTATCCAGCGACAAAAGCTATGAAAGAGAGTACGGCTCCCTATCTATTTACATAAAATTTTAAGACCTAATATTATTTGGCCTACTTTTGTTTCTCCTGATTATATTTTCGCATAACATTATTTACGCATAATTTTTTCAAGCATAATTTCTGTAATCATAATAATGACTAAACATAACATTCTAAAGCATAAATTGCAACATGCAGCAGGCGTGGCTTCTGTCAGATTATACTCTAGGGTAGGGCAGACAAGTCTACGTGGAGTCGGTTTTGCAGCGATCTGTTTTTGTCACAACTTTTGTAGCACATTATCATCATCTGCCTAGCTTTTTCCCAACTATGTTGGGGTCGGCTTCCAGTCTAACCAGATACAGCGGAATACCAGTATTTTACATGGAGCGACTGCCTGTCTGGCCTCCATAACCCAGTTACTGGGCAATACGACACCCCTTGGTAAGACTGGTTGTCAGACTTTCGGGCTTCTGACGACCCGTAACGACTGTTAAAGATCTGTGAATTATAGCCGGGACCAACAGTTTAAAGTGCTTTCCGAGGCACTGAGGGGTCTTTGTATGTAAAGATGGTCACCCATCCACAGACCAACCGCGGCAAGCGTAGCTTAACCTGATCGATCGACCCTTGCGGCTGTTATTACTTAGCCACAAGCCCAAACAACATATTGAATTTTTAAGGCAGTAATTTAATCATAATTTAATGCCAAAACAAATTAGTCTTCAAATTAATTATGCCAACATGCCAACTATGCCATAAAAATATGGCAAAGTATTATTATTATGGCAAAATAAATATGCCAAAATACTTATGCCAAAGTATACCTATTAGGAAAAATTAAAAAATAATAATAATAACCGACTTCCAAAAAACACTACAAAGTGAAAAATAACTTTAATTTTAGAAGTCGGTGTCGTTGGTTCCGGATTTTCGTTTTTTGACACCGACTTCCGTAATTAAAGTTACTTTTTAGTGTTTTTTTTGGAAGTCGGTTGTTATTTTTTTAATTTTTTTTTAAGGTTTTATTCTTCACTTTATACCTACCCCACACAAATTCATATGACACTACTTGCTATGTAAATAACAGTGACAGGAGGCTATTAAAACATCATCTATATAAACTAAATGGAAAAAATTGTATTATTGAAGCTAACTCAAAAACTACGCAAGGAAACTTTTATTTAATATGTGGCCACCCCTGAGGCATTCCTTATCCATTAAAAAACAAGACAATTGCGATCCATTGCGTAAACAATGCATACATATGCGATAGCAGCAATCGCGGTTGTTTTACTGGTATTTATTGAAGAGTTCCGTTGTCTGTCTTCGAAAATCATCACCAGATCTTTACGAAATTTAAATAGGACCATTTCGGAATAAACCTCTATCGAACAAAAAAAGAATTTTGCAAATCCGTCCATATATGACGGAGTTATGCCCGAACATACATAACAAAAAAATATATATACAACGTGTAACGTTAATTGCGCAAAACCTGAAAATAGTTTGATCAGAATCACGAGCAGAATGAATTGAACCACTTTTTAATATAGGTCACATTTTTCAAAAAATCTTCATTAAAAACGTTGCCGTGTCTATTTATTAATAGGTCAAGCAAGCCAATGTCAACGTGGCGCAGCGGCCAGGTGACGACTACTCCCTCGGTAAAGCGTCGTCGCAGACGCAAGAAACGATCAGAATGGCCAGTAAAACTAAAACAGCACATAAAACCTTTACAATTTTTTTAATGACTTATTTTCTCTCTGAAATAGGTCCATAGAATTAAAAATCAGTTGGGGTGTCTGAGGTTTTGCGCATTTAACGTTACACGTTGTATATAAGCATCCCAATTGATAACCTCCTCCTTTTTGAAGTCGGTTAAAAAGAACATTATCTGAAAAGAAGGCATCCCCGAGAGTACTCGCTCAGCAACGCTCACTTTGTGCTCATTAACACGAGTGGCACGCGCCAACGGCAGAGGCTACGGCAGCCGTCAAAACTCGTCGACGACCGGCGCCGACGACGCGTCGACGACCGGCGCCGACGCGTCGACGTCGCGCAGAACACTCGCTGAGAGACTCATAAATAAAATTGAAGTGTCTGTTTGTAATGTTAACAGCTTTTTACTAAATGCAAATGAAAGTATATACGCTACTTACAACATTTTTTTTTTAATGTTGTCTGTTTGTTCCGGATAATCTCCGAAACACCTGGACCGATTGTGACGGGACTTTTACTGGCAGACAGCTGATTTTGTAAGGAGTGACCAGGTGTGGCAGCACGTTCCCCATAATACCCGCGGGCTGAATCTTGTTTAAAATAAATAGAACTAACACAACATAACTTATCAGCTACATAATTATGGCTTAATTTGAAAAGAACTCCTAACTATGGAGTTTCTTCTCCCCATTCTTCTCCATACATGAAACAGGGCAATTCTTTAGTTTTTTTAATGTTTGACTTTCAAAAGTTAACATGCTGTAATAATTTGAATAAATTGGCTTTGACTTTGAAAAGGCTAATGAATATTCTAATAGCGTAATGAGTCAAGACGTGTCAAACGATAAATTAATAATCATTGCATAGTAAAATTGGACACTTGTGATTAAAATTGACTGAATGTATGTAATCTATTTTATTGCAAGATTTGTCCTTTGAAATCAACGAAGTTCTTTATCGGAACTTGCGGTAGGAGGGCGGTGGACATCCGTGAGGATTTCCACAATCACAAAAAAAAAGGAGTAAACTGGAAGAAATCGTCACGTAACGAAAAAGCGTTATGCCCCCTCCATGCGACTTTTTATTAAGTACATATAATAGAAAAAGTCAGGGACAGAGAGATAGTTTTCATGGTTTTCGAGGGTGCTGAAGCCGACAGTGAGGTTAAAATGAAAATCTAAGATGGCGGCTGCGAATGTATTCAAATTTTTGCAGCCGCCATCTTGGATTTTCATTTTAAACTTCGTTCCTGCCGGGGGTCCCCGACCCCACAAGTTTTTTCTTTGTGTTGTTTGTATCTATGTGTGTCTGTAATTCAACGCAGGTACGGTCACAAAAGGAGATAAGTATAACCAGCGCTGTCGGATATAACGTTTTCAAATAAAATGTAATTTAAGTTCATTTATCAAATTACTTCAACTGTATCCGACGATCTTGGTTGGTGACTGTACTTGTTAGCGCTTAAATAGGGGATGAAATTGAAAATGGTCATATCTCAAATCTAAATTCTAGAAGAAAATCGTGTAATGATCGTCTTAGATAGTGCAAACTGAGTTATTGCCTTCGAGTAGACACTAATTATCGACATTCCATTAAAAAAATATCTATTATAAATTTATCAAAACAAATAAAAAAATTAGAGTAAGTACACGGAGAGAAAATTCACAATATAAAAATATAAAAATTACTGTGCTCGTCACTGTAAAGTGAGTGCAAGTGACATCTATAGAAAATTTTGTGAGTGAGATTGTGAAAAATTCACTATTTGTCCAATAAATTTTACTGTACAGCATAAGAATTTTTACTGTGCTAGCATGGTAATTTTTCCATTACCACTCAAATGCACTCAAATTATCAGACAGCACAGTAATTTTTCTAAGATGTTTCTCTCCGTGTAGTATATTAGCGGCCCATAAGTAATCCATTCATCGCACCATGTGAAGCAAGTTGGCAACGCGTTAATTTAGTTAGTTAATTTTTACCGTTTCTACGAATAAAAGGGCGCGTCACGACGTTGCCAAATTGCTCGCCTACGCCACAGTATAAATATAGGCCTACACGCACGTATTTGCATCCTGCCCACCGTCCAGCAGCTCATGAAACGCCTCTCCAAGCGTTTCTTTGACTCTGTTATAAAGCACCCCAATCCCCTGATTGCGGCGGCCGCCCGATACACTCCCCCCCCTATATAAGTAGGATTCGCCGACCGAGGCATACCCTTAACATCCCCGACGACGCCACAACCCTCCTCCAGGAGAGTAGTAAAGCCACCAGTACTCTCAGAAAGTACAAGTCCCGACAGCCGTCCTTCCACCGTCGCCGCCGAGGCCTGTCGCTACGCCCCATTCCCTGTCTGCCCCGATCCTTGCTCGAGCCAGCCCGCGCCCACCAGCCTGTCCCTCGCTGTCCTCTCCCAGCCGAGGTCCGTACCCCACAGGGGGTGCCCTTAACGTGTAGTCGCTTAGGTTTAAGCCCTGGTTGGAGGCCTTAATTTATTGAGGCACATCCACAGGCAAATCCGTCTAAGCAGACGATAACCTCATAAGTTGAACTGTGTGATGGCATTAAAAGAAAAGAAAAGTATTTGCATCCCTTTCCATAATGACATGCTCTAAATTTACTTTATAACACACTGAATTTGATGTTCTAATTTGGCCAACCTATTCAATTTCATCCAGTATAAAAAATATATATACGAGTAAATTTAAATAATATGACGTGACGATAATAAGAAATGAAATATGTTCATGATTGATGTATTTGCATGATTTCCGTCACTCACAATTTTATTGTACTCGTATTCAATAATGTATTTAGTTCAAACCGTCGATCATTCCGTGAACAACATTGTCCAGCGAGCGTATCGTCCATTGAAAGCAAATTATTAATACTTTGTTACAACAGAATGACAACCAGTCTATCGCCGTCCACTGCTCTGTAGGGGCTTCGGCCGAAAATCGGGTTAATCTCAATCTGAAAAATAATGTCTTCGAATTTAAAATTTCGCATAAATTGCAAAATAATTTGATCGTTATTTTTTCTTTTTCGTCTTATTTTATCTTTTGAGTTTAAGACCTGAACAAAAGATTGTTCCTTCATTCGTAAATTCTGGCCCTCCCGCCATCTTTCCTTGGCGAGTGATGCCCAGATATAGTTACTAGTGATCCCGTATCTAGTGTGTTATTCGAGTATAAAGTTAATTAACAGCTTACCATTTCAAGATTGGCAAGAAGTTGATTATAATTCTTGAAGATGGTGTTAGAAAGTAAGTACATTTTTTTTTTTTTCGTATTAGTTAATTAAGTACCTCGCAGTCGATACCGGTAGTCAAACGTCCGAAAGTTTAACGACCAGTCTTGCCAAGGGGTATCATGCTATCCAGTAACTGGGTGATGGCGGTCAGATAGACAGTCGCTCCATGTAAAATATTGCTATTCAGCTGCATCCGGCTAGCCTGAAACCCGGCCCCAATTTACGTGGAAAAAGGCTAGGCAGGCAGATATGTAGTACCTATTGGATTATGCATTTCATTCAATATGTTAAGTGTGTTACGCAATTGGTTTGCTTGTCGCCTTTGGATGTAGATTAGGACAAACAGTTACATACGGATGGTCGGTGAAGGACTTACATACTGCCAAGTGAAGCGGCGTCAGAGCTACAGTTCTAGCCCGTATAGGCTTACTAGTCAGCGTCATCATCCAGTCGCTGGCGATAGGCCAGGTGCTCCGGGGCCTCCAAGAATTTTATTGAGATCCCTCCGTGCTCCGGAATGGACGTTAAGGTCGTTAAGCCGTCGGTCCTGGCTGTCATTTTTTGATTTTTGACAGTCGTTACGGGTACTCAGAAGCCCGAAAGTCTGACAACCAGTTTTGCCAAGGAGTATCGTGTTACCCACTTACTGGGTTGTGGAGATCAGATAGGCAGTCATTCTGTGAAAAATACCGGTATTCAGCTGCATTTGGTTGGACTGAAAGCCGACCCCAAGATAGTAGGGAAAAGGCTAGGCAGATTGAAATCCAGCTCTACTTGTAACTGAAGGCGAGAGAGCCGGGGCAGCCGCAAAACTCATTTTTTTTTAACCGCAACAATTAGTTATTTCTATAAATAAAAATTTGTTCCGGTTGCGAGAATTATAATCATAAAAATCAGCAATACAACTCTCTCAGTTTATAGCACCCCTATTGAATGACTATTTCATGGAAATATCACATTTGAGGCCAACACTAGCCCAATGAGTTGTGCTGCTGATTCTAATGATTATAATTCTGTAAAGCCACATCTGTTGCGGCCGCGAGTCATATTGTAGTCAACAAACAACCTAACACTGACCTGCAAATTGCAAAAAAAACGTAAGAGAATTTGAGTGTCGCGGACGACCTCAGAGCATAGCCCGTCATACTCTGAGCATGTCGATGGCAATCAAAATGGAGGCAAACCAGAATTTCGCTATAAGTGTGGGCCTTCAGCACGACCCAACAGATCCTGTAGTTCAAGTGTAAAGAATATTTTGTTTTTACCACCAAACCCTGTCCTGACCATTAAACACAAGTTTAAGTTGCCAATGTGGTGTTAAGATACGTTAATTAGCCAGCTTTAAGATACTTTTGTATCTGACTCGAAGGTTTAAGATACTTTTGTATCTGACTCGAAGGTTTAAGATACTTTTGTACCTGACTCGAAGGTTTAAGATACTTTTGTATCTGACTCGTAGGTTTAAGCTTGGACTGCAGTCACAATCATTCTCCTGCCCCTACCCCAATGTACTTGCGGTCGGAGCAACATGTCTTTCCTTCCATACTTCTATAATCTATAAGTCGCCATATCTACGTAGTCACAGCTTTTTTAGCCATCATTCACACAGACCATCCATCGTTTCTTTGGTCTTCCGCTACTCTTACCTACATCCACCGACATTCGTCCTCAAAACGTTCTTCACGATATCGTCGAGTGTGGACTACAGTTAGAATTTGTTTTGTTACTGTTAGGCTGCATCATCCCACTGCTGGACAAAGGCCTCTCCCCTATTTCTTCCGTCAATACGAGCTCGATGAACATCTGGAATACGAACCCTCACTGTGTCGCCAATATTATCCGCGGGATATTTGGCATTAGATCAGCGCGTGTCACGCGTTTGTTCTCCTCCCCGCACCCCGTGCAATGTACCTGTGTTTGTGATTATCAGATAGCCCAAAGGCCACACAGCAATATTTATAATGTCGAGGCAATGTGATAAACAAAGAAGTTCAAATTATAATTATTTATTTTGCCCCAAGTAGCTTGCCATCATACATAATGCGCGGGCATTATGAAAAATGCTTCTATTTGTTACTTGGTCCATAACATATTATGCATTTTATAAATGACATCACATCATTACATTACCAGAAATGACTTGCGAAAATAATTGTTGATAATTACTTAATTGTTTATTTATACAGTTAAAGTGGTTCAGTCTTGAACAATGACTTCATTACCTATGCAGACTGATGTGCACGCATGTATCGTGATTAAAAATTATAATTTATTTTTTGTAGTTGTAGAAATGCCCGTGGCTAAATAATAACAGCCACACAGGCCGATCGATCAGGTTAAGCTACGCTTGCCGCGGTTGGTCTGTGGATGGGTGAGCATCTTTACATACCGAGACCCCTCCGTGCCTCGGAAAGCATGTTAAGCCGTTGGTCCCGGCTGTCATTCGTAGATCTTTGACAGTCGTTACAGGCAGTCAGAAGCCCTAAAGTCTGACAACGAGTCTTACGTATAGGGGTATCGTATTACCCAGTAGCTGGGTTGTGGAGGTCAGATAGGCAGTCACTCCATGTAAAATACTGGTATTCAGCTGCATCCGGTTAGACTGGAAGCCGACCCCAACATAGTTGGGAAAAGGCAGGCAGATGATGAGTTGTAGAAATATACAGAAACTTAGCAGAGGTGATGAGTCTCTATCGATATCTAAACATGATAAAACTAACAAGAAATTAATGTTTTTGTTTGGGTTGTCAGTCGCTGATTGTGTAATCAATATATGTATGTTATAAAAGAAAGTGTACAATATGCGTGCCGCTAAAACTCAGAAATGATTCCCGGTACGATCAAGGGAGTTACATGGCGTGGTAACCCTCTATCCTCTGTCCATGAAGAAGGTTACCGTTTTTACCTGAAGGCTTATGAATATATAACGGCTGGAATTTTAGCCCATTAGAAATTTCTAGAACAGTCCAGAACATTCGAGAGCATTCCACAATATTCCAGAACATTCTGGAATCTCATATCAACTCCCTGAACGAAGCCGGGTATCCCAGCTAGTATCAGTATAAAAATCTGTTTTTAGTGTACACGCACACCACCAAACACCGCAGTTAGAACATTATGTTATTTAATGTTATATTCATAATGAATGTACTGAATTTTTACTACTACGTATATTTAGCTTATTTATTAGATAAACTGGTTGTGGTCACATTACAAATCTACGCACGCGCACCGTCGCACACGGTGAAGGGTCTAGCGCAACAGGTACGTCGTGCATTTTAGTTTGTTTTGACTGAACAGCGGAGGTGACCTGACAACGCATCCCATGACAATTCCACTAAGCCACCACTGAGAAGTCATTGGAAAGCAAACGACGCAATTTCGTTTACTTGAATTTTTACCAATAAATTTTATTTAAAAACCAAACTACTGAACCGATTTTGATGAAATTTCTAGGGAACCAATCTGAAAGTATATTCTTTCAAATGAAAAAAGAATTTTGTAAATCAGCTTATAAATAACGGAGTTCCGAGGTAAAAAAAACAAAAAAAAAAAAAAAACAACCGGATTAAGAACCTCTTCCTTTCTTTTGAAGTCGATTAAAAATGACTGATATCGATTCAGTAAACGATTCTGAACAAACTACTTTCATAATGTGCATTCAATGAGTTACATATTGTATAGGTATTGTTGGATTACTGAAGCAAGTTTAACATAAGTCTATGTCCTACAGCAATGGACCTCGCACAGCGGACAGAGATGACTATCATGGAGAAGCAGAAGCCCATGAACGCCGTGATCGATCGCGGAGACTCTGCCGTGCAGCAGTTCTACCGCGGCGCCGTCGTGTTCCTCACGGGCGGCTCCGGCTTCATAGGAAAGCAGCTCGTCGAGAAACTCTTCAGGTGAGGGATTAAACGAATGCGTCGTCATCATTCAGAGCCTCATTTCAATCACTGCTGGGGGCAGAGGCCTGTCTTTACTGGTGCTTATCTCTACGTTCCTGTGTCAGTCTGTGTATCGCCACATGCGAACTACATATCACACCAATGTTACGCAAAATCTTGCATCGCGCAAACAGAGTTTACCATGCGACTTACGTAATATACATAGTGAAAAAAATCAATGGGCCCTGAAGGGAAACCACTTATCCGATAGATTATTTTACTTAAAGAAAACATTTTTTGAAAAGAAACAAAACTGCATTCACAGATTTCTCGACCAGCTTACCTAGACCGGGGCGAACTACCTAAAAATTAAAAAAATAAACACTTGCTATTTTATTTCACTAGTCGATACAGTCAATGTTAGATAAGATACTTCTTACACTCGTCTGTCGTACAAGATATCTATGAAATCTAATATTTAGTACACAAGGGCATTAATCAACATTACATAGACTAGAACTGTTCACTTTCAACAAGTAAAAGAGACGTTATCACTTTCATATAACGTTATAATTTTTCTTCATTCAAAGACATTCTATGAAGTATGTACATACAATCTTGCTAATTTATCTCTAAGACCTCGTTGAAGACTTAGCGCTGATTTTTCCAACGCCAGATAATTTTATCCGAGGAATAATTTTGAATTTTTGACAGTTCTTCCATACAAAAACTGTCAGACGTCAATTTTATTCGATGAATAAAAAATATCTGTCGATTGAAAAAACAGCCCTTAGACAAGAAAATCTTTTAATTGGTAATAATAATAAATAGACACGGCAACGTTTTTAATGAAGATTTTTTTAAAAATGTGACCTGTATTAAAAAGTGGTTCAATTAATTCTGCTCGTTATTCTGATCAAACTATTTTCAGGTTTTGCGCATTTAACGTTACACGTTGTATAAAACAATAGGGTTTGGGGTGAAGATAAAGACTCATAAAAATATTGTACACTTTCGGTGCGCGGCCATGTTGACGCACGTCACACGACTCTTGGCAAAAAAGGGGGCCCGTGTCGAATGTCTTTTTAAAGGAAGCTTCTAGAATGCTCTAGAAGCTTCGACTCGCTCTCATTGGCCGGGCGGGAATGAGAGGCGTTTCCGCCTGAAGCGCGTGGATTGTGGCGGGAGTGGTTAGAAATAGCTTCGCGTTATAATATTGTATTTATCTGAACTAATATTACTTACGGCCCAGTGGGTCCCGCTTAGTGGCAAACGACATTGCGGCAGGCCATGATGGAGATGGCCGGATGAGCTGGACTCTTTTAATAGAGATGGGTCCTTGGCAGCTCTGGACAGAGAGAGATGCAAAGAGAGTAGGGAGGCCTTTGTCCAGCAGTGAGACATTAATGGCTGAATGATTTTCGTATGTTTGTTTGTTATGCTTTCACGCTAAAACAGCTGAACCGATTTAATTGAAATTTGGCATATTATTCCGATATTCTTACGGGATCGAGACTTATGCGAGTGAAATCGCGGTGCGCAGCTAGTAATTAATTTTCCTATTAGTTAATACGAATGAAAAAAATGCTTTTCTAAAATAGGATGTGGGTAAATTCATAATAAATTATAATTAAAATTGAATTGTTTCAGATCCTGTGAAATCACCAAACTATACATGCTACTGAGACCAAAGAAAGGAAAAACCATTGAACAGAGAATAACCAATATACTGAAAGATCCGGTATGTTGAATATCGCGCAACAAGGATTTACCAAAACCGTGGCACCAGTAAAGGAAAATATCGTGAGGAAACCAGCATGTCCTAGAACCAAAACATCGAAGGCATATCACATCTACCAACCCGCACTGGACCCGCGTGGTAGATTACGGCCCACTCCCATTCACAGAGAGGAGGCCTGTGTCCCAGCAGTGGGGACATTATAGGCTGATGATGCTCCAGTGGTAATGGGACTGCCTCGTTGGCCTAGTGGTCGGTAATGAGACTGCCTCGTTGGCCTAGTGGTCGGTAATGAGACTGCCTCGTCGGCCTAGTGGTCGGTAATGAGACTGCCTCGTCGGCCTAGTGGTCGGTAATGAGTCTGCCTCGTCGGCCTAGTGGTCGGTAATGAGACTGCCTCGTCGGCCTAGTGGTCGGTAATGAGACTGCCTCGTCGGCCTAGTGGTCGGTAATGAGACTGCCTCGTCGGCCTAGTGGTCGGTAATGAGTCTGCCTCGTCGGCCTAGTGGTCGGTAATGAGACTGCCTCGTCGGCCTAGTGGTCGGTAATGGGACTGCCTCGTTGGCCTAGTGGTCGGTAATGAGACTGCCTCGTCGGCCTAGTGGTCGGTAATGATACTGCCTCGTCGGCCTAGTGGTCGGTAATGAGACTGCCTCGTCGGCCTAGTGGTCGGTAATGAGACTGCCTCGTCGGCCTAGTGGTCGGTAATGAGACTGCCTCGTTGGCCTAGTGGTCGGCAATGAGACTGCCTCGTCGGCCTAGTGGTCGGTAATGAGACTGCCTCGTCGGCCTAGTGGTCAGTAATGAGACTGCCTCGTCGGCCTAGTGGTCGGTAATGAGACTGCCTCGTCGGCCTAGTGGTCGGTAATGAGACTGCCTCGTCGGCCTAGTGGTCGGTAATGAGACTGCCTCGTCGGCCTAGTGGTCAGTGAGCGTGAAGACCTGCCGATCTATTCTGTAAAAATCTCACCGTGAAAACTTAGATGAAATAAGTTTGTACTGAGCTGTCATTCCACCGGATCTAGCGTCGAGTGAAATGACAGCTCACTACACACTCACTTCACCTAAGTTTACACGGGAGATGTTTACAGAATAGATCGTCTGAATTCGATTCCCAGGTCAGGAAAAGAGTAAACCTGTTTTCCGCCTAGAATTTCTACATTCCAGCATCCGGGAGATTTAAATAATGCTTGATGAGAATGGCATTGTCCCTATTACATGGCTCTACCGTATCTGACGAAAAGTGGGTACCTATCCCCTTCAGAGAATACAATACTGATTTCATAATGTTTATTTCAAAGTCAAATCATTTATCTCAAGTTGACCAGTTGCTAACTTTTGAAAGTCAAAGATTGCAAACAAAAGAGAATCACCCCCGGAGATCTATGCTAGAGAATAATGGAAATTAAGTCGAAAAACGTTTTAATACAATATTTTCTTTTAATGAATATAAGAAATTTTGAATAAAACTGTACTACGGTACGTTTGCCGTAGTAGGTACAGTTTTAAACCCAAAAAAATGTGATAGTATATGTTGCCTAAAAACGTGTAAGATCATGTAATCTACATTCGCAATTTAGATGCCAAACATGTAATCAAATACGAGTTTTTGGAAAAATAATTTTAATAACTACACAATAAAGTTCAGTTTACGTTACAAGCTCAAACATTATTATAACTTTTTCAATAGTACAGGTCACTCTGATATCAAGTTAATTCCCACTAAGATAAAGTTGATTTTTGCATAACTTGAAATAACATCCAATTGGAAACGTAAATTTGAATGATCTTATATCTAGGTACATGTAGCTCTATCCAAATATATATTTTTTTCTAGCACCATATGGTGTTACCAACTCATCCCAAACCAAGCCAAGCTTGTTACTTATGTTTGTGTACATTGTGCGTTAATAAATAAATAAATAAGTATACTGCACCGGCGGACGTCAAAACCGGCTGTCGCTGAAAACCAGCGCCGGGACAGTCTCGCATAGGGTCACAGCATTATGCTGAGCGTTGGCCGTTTTGCGTGGACGTGATGCACATTGGTCCCGATTCTGTTGTTCAGTTCAGTGCATCTTTTTCTTTAAATTTCATTAAGAAAAAGACAGAAGATACATATTAGTTTAGTCCTGTCAAATTGAGATACTCCATAGACCTTTAGATGTGATTAAAACATTGGCTACTAAAAATACGTCAATTTACGTCAAGGGCTGACTAATTTGACAGGATTAACTAATATTTATCTTCTGTCCTTTTCTTAATGAAATTGAAAGAAAAAGATGCACTGAACTTAAATTTAGTTTAGTTTTCGAACAAAGGAATCGGTGTCATTGTCCCCCAACTTGTTCCTTCTTGAGTTTGTGTTCTTTCTGTGCGTCATGTTTACCGGCAAATAAACGGATTTTCTTTCTTACTAGACAACACTGACACAAAGTAATATTTCTCTTTTCTTCCAGTTATACGACACTCTACGTCAGAAGAAACCTAACTTCGCTGACAGCATCGTGGCCGTGGAAGGCGACGTCGCTGACATCAGGATCGGCCTCAGCGAGAAAGACTGGAATAGCATCACAAATGAGGTACTCAACTGGTTTCATACACATTGTGAAGTCCCTATTGTCTGTTCCAAAAGTATTTGATGAATACAAACATTTTTTTACGCAACCACTCATTAAAGGGAAGGTAGGGGAGGGCTTACTAGTAACATATTCAATTGTCATAAAAAAGGTGACTTAAGAGTTTTATATTACCTTTTTCATCAATTATTGTCTGTATCTAACATTATTAAATATTATAAAAGATTCGACGATCGACGAAAATTGAGTAAGTAAAAAAAAAACACATCTTTGAGGTAACTTATCATTAGAATTTTCAGCACTCAATTACAAATTGGCACTAGCACTACAAATTAGCACTCACAGGCACAGTAAGCTTTCCGATCCATTTGTTTACATTTTCATCAGATACATCTGTAGGGTAAAGGAGGGTATCCGCGGTCAGGCGACAATGCCGGTCCCCACACTATCTTCCAAATTACAACGTTTTGCGCACACACACATTGATTGAGATTTGAGGGTGGCGTGAGTGTTCCCCGCGCCGACGCACCGGCCCCCGCGCAGTTCCGAGCACGCGTCGGGGAGAACCGCACGTCAATTTGTTTCGCGCCACTTTTTCGTAATTTTTTGGCCGCGGAACATAAGAGGTGAGTGTCTTAATTTTCATGTTGCATTCATTGTCAGTGTTATTTATTGTCGTGTAGTTATCTATCTATCCATGTAATCATAGATTTCAAGTACTTTGCTACAGGTTTTTGTTAAAATTATTACTAACCAGAAAAGTATACGGGTGGCTAATGCCGGTCATGCTGACCGGTATTAACCGCAAGTTATGTTTGCAAGTAGATTATATTTTTGACCTTTTATTCCGTTAAAATTTATGTTATTTTCCTTTTTAGGATGTCGGGGACTCGGTGTAGGAATAAAGGATTGAAGGTGAAATGGAGCCAAAATGATTTGAGTAGGGCATTTAAACTTGTCGAAGACGGAACACCGATAAGAGAGGCAGCTCGGTCTAATGGCATCCCATTCTCAACCCTACAAGAAAGACTGAAAAACAATAATAGTGAATTACCAGTTATGGGTCGAAATCCAGTCTTCACGAAAGATCAAGAAGCAGAAATGGCAGACCAGGTAAAATTCCTAGGTAACATATTTTATGGCTGCACTTCAATTCAGATAAGGAAGATGGCTTTTGAATACGCAGTTAAAAATTGTATAAAGCACAACTTTAATAACACCCTTGGAATGGCTGGCAAAGATTGGCTTAGAGGATTCATGAAAAGAAATAAATTGTCTGCTCGAAAAGCTGAAGCCACAAGTCTAAATAGAGCTACAGCTTTTAACAAAAATGAAGTTGCCATGTTTTTTAAGCTTCTTGAAGAGTTAATGGAGCAATATAAGTTTCTACCACGGAACATTTACAATGTGGATGAAACTGGCATCTCCTCAGTGCAAGAGCCAGGAAAAGTTGTTACTGAGAGAGGTCAAAAACGCGTGGGCTCTATAACTTCCGGTGAAAGAGGGAAGACAGTTACAGCTGTATGTGCAGTGAGTGCTACTGGAGGTTATCTACCGCCAATGTTGATATATCCTCGTCAGAGACATTCACCGGCATTGGAAAGCGATGGTCCGCGTGGAGCTATATTTCGGTGCTCGAAGAATGGATGGATCAACGAAGACCTATTTTTAGACTGGCTGAAGCATTTCGCCGATTTTACAAAACCATCAGAGAACGAACCAATACTGCTAATTTTAGACAATCACAGCAGTCACATCTCTTTGAGAGCTTATGGATTTTGCAAAAAAAGTAACATAGTAATGCTGTCACTACCCCCACATGCCTCCCATCGAATCCAGCCTTTGGATGTTTCCATATATGGTCCATTGAAAGCTGCCTACAAGCAGGAATGCAATCTTTTTATGAAAAATGAATTAGGACGAAAGATCACACAAAACGACATTGCCTCACTTTTTAGAAAAGCTTTTCAAAAGGTAGCGACCATCCCAAAAGCTGAAGCAGGTTTTTCTGCCACAGGAATATATCCTCTAAACCCAGACGTGTTTACAGATGAAGACTTTCTGGCTGCTGAAATATTAAACAGCAGTGAATTGATGGTATCAGTAGAAAATATGCACGACCAAGGCAACAAGACTCCAGAAGCTCAAATTAACCCACTAAGCACAGAGCCCACATACCCAAACATAAGAGCACCTAATTCACCATCACTTTTAACCCACTACACCCAAACCTTACCAGGAATTAGTCCTGTCGCACCTCTCCAAGTCCTGCAACCGATAATAGACAATGCCATTCCCTCAACTTCAGGAGTTACCGCCAAAGATCTTCTACCAGTTCCGAAGAAACCCATACACAATCAGAAAGTGCAAGGAGCCTCTCGAAAACAGCATGCAACTGTCTTAACAAACACTCCGAACAAGGAGGCTTTGGTAGAAAAAGAACAGAGAAGAGCAACAAGGGAAAAGAAGAAAGAATCTGGTGCCAAAACAAAAGCAGGAATAAAAAAATCAACAAAGAGAAGACCAGCTAAATTTTGTAATTTCAGAAAGGTAAAAAAGAGAGTTCTCCAAGATGAGAATAAGGACCAGAGTTCATCAGACTCTGAAATCGAAATGACTGACGTACGCGATGATGATGATGACACTGATGTCGAAGATCTGGAGAACAGATGCATGTTATGTGACGATTATGGCCGGAACAACGAGCTTTGGTACAGGTGCGTACAGTGTGGGCTTTGGGCTCATGCTGAGTGCTCGGGTTACGAGTCTCCCGAAGGCTACGTGTGCGACTTGTGCCGCTAAAAGTTTGACCGGTTTTGCCAACCTGCCGACCGGTATTGTCTGCCATGTCGGACAGTACCGGTCAAAGCCATTTTTTTTTTATGACTTGATTGTGTCATAATTGTAATTAATATTGATCTCAATGGTTGTGATTATGTTAGAATAATACCTAAAGTTATGTTTCATAAAAGTTTCGTAAATAAATGTTGATATTTCACTGAATTGTAGTTCTTTTTGCTTAAGTGACCGGCAATACCCTTCCTTACACAGACTATACGAACGTCATCGGTCGTATACAATACAGTGCATTGACACACATTCAATCACAATAGCTGCATCATTTTGAAGGATATTTTGCTAATCTATTGCTGTTCGAAAAAATTGTTTGCTAAACAACGTAAATAAAGCAACGAATGTTGTTGAACTGTCAAAATGAAACCCATTGCTACTGTTAGTGTGTTACGCAACTTTCCCGCTCTCTGGTTGGTCTAGTGTTCACTGTTGCCAGTACCTATTTAGATAGACTTTCGCTTAATCTCCAGACAAACATAATAATCCACATGGCGGCGACGGTGAACTTCGAGGAGCCGCTCCACATCGCCGGCATGATCAACGTGCGCGGGACCAGAGAGATGCTCACACTCGGCAAGCAGTGCACCAACCTTAAGTGAGTACAAAACACTCAAAGAAAAGAAAAAAATAGCATAATTAATTATCCATACTTTTTAGTAATAAAGATCTTGAAACTATATTAGTCAATACTAAAATCAAAACAAAACATCATTCATAATTCAAATTATAAAATCATGAAATTTCTCATGTCAAAAAAAAACATAGTAAGTACTAATGTCATCTCGTTACTGCAGAGTTTGACCTCTCAGAGATCAAGAAAAACAGTACAATGATAGGATTTAGAAAGAAAGAAATAAATAATAGGGTTATCACAGAAACACGTGCAAATCCAAAAAAAAAATATTAATATACATCTATATTAATCGTTTTTTTTTGCATGCACGTGTTGGACACACGTGTTGGACAAATGTTTTTGCGCGACCTTTTAGCGGGTGGCCAATATCGAAACTAACGCCGCCATCTTGTTTTTTCAACACTTTTCACATAGAAATTGGGGGTATTCCTCGAAGCGCACCAACTTTGAAATACAAATGAAGCACACCAAAAGTATCCCTCGAAACGCACCATCGTTTTGAGGAATACTTTTGCTGCACTTTATTTGGTGCGGTTTAAAGTTGGTGCGCTTCGAGGAATACCACAGAAACTGCACAAATGTTTACCAACAGCGCCCCCCTGTCAGCGTCATTTGAGCGTCAAAACATCGTTGTAGCAGTGTTTACTAAGATGTATAGGTAAGAGCGCACTTAGACATTTTACTTAAGCTAAAGTAGCGATTCATAGGAAAATAAACCTTCATTTCATGTGCATATTCCTATAAGCGAAGGTGAACTAGCGTTCGATTCGAACATGAACATAATGCTATACGAATAATGTTATTCGTATGCGACGTTGACTTTACTTAGCAAAGTGCGCTCTGCGAATCTAGCCCTTATAATAAGAAAGAAAGAATACCAGCTTGCACTGGGACATTTCTACGGATCAGACAACGTGACCGTGACAAACATGCGTGACAAAACTATTGACAATTTGTGTCTTTTTATCTTTTAATATTCGTTTATTTTAATTGCATTGTATTTTAATTTTAATTTTAATTCTGTGACCTTTTTAATTTGTATTCATTAATTTATTTTGTAGCAGTGATATTGTGATATTTTATGTTTTTAGTATGTAATATGGGTCGTGCCTGAATTAAATGATTATTATTATTATTGTCAACAGCATTCTTACCCATTTGATAATATAGCCTATAGGTACACACGATGACACATCAAGCTATACATTTCCAGTTTTGGCTGACCTCGCATTGTATAGGCTTTTCGTACAACGAGAAGTCAGCTTATACTGGAAAATAATAATAATATTTTTTTTTTGATTGAAAACGAAAAACTCAGTTTACGGAAACTCTGTGTTCGATAACAACTGCATTAGTATAAAACTGTGTAGCAGTCATTAACAATAGCTTGATATGTCGGCGTATGTACACAGACAATTTCACGACCGGTTTTCACATTAAGACTGGTAACGCCACTTTATACGCAGTATTGTTTATTTATTTATTTATATATTGTTATGGCACTCCAACGACTTACTAAAACATACACAAACAAAAATCGTTCCTTGAAATGTCACAAATATATTTTATACTATATTCAACTTTATTGGGGTCAGCTTCCAGTCTAACCGGATGCTTCTGAATACCAGTATGTTACATGGAGCGACTGCCTATCGGACCTCCAGAACCCAGTTACTGGGTAACACGACACCTGTTGCTGTTGGAGACAAACCGTTATCCTAATGAATATAAACTTGTCCTCAGACTATTCAACCACATATCCACAGCCTTCGCGCACGCCACCGAAAACAGAATAAACACTGACGTCAAAGAAGAGTTCTACCCTTGCCCCATACCTCCTGATGTCTTCATTGATATGGTGGACAGCATTGAAAAAGACCGGCTTACTAGTATCACGCCTGCGTAAGTAACAGTTTTAAAATAAAACACCTGCTGATTTATTTGGTAAACATCTCACCGTGATACCTTAGATGAAGCGAGCTGCCAATAGTGTCAACTCCTAGCGTCGAATCGAATGACAGCTCAGCGTAGCTATTCCCAACCACTCGAGACGCTTCCGTACCGCCGTACCGTATCGGACATCAATCAATGTTATCGTAGGAGTACTCTAAACGCTGTTCATAAGTCCAAAACCCTAAAATCTTCTCAGTTTAATCAAATAGACGACCGCTATTCTTTCGACAGCTGTTTGCTGTCGGGAGCAAAGCGGATCATCGAAATGCGTCATTTCCGATCCTATAGCCTGTCGGATGGTGGTGAGTAGCGGATGCTGATGTGTTATTTGGTGTTCGCAGTTTGATCAAAGGCTGGCCGAACACGTACACGTTCACGAAGGCGATCGCCGAGGAGCTGGTCCGGCTCGACGCCGGCAGCCTGCCCATCTGCATAGTCAAGCCCCCCGTAGGTAATCCTTCCACCTGTACTTATTTAATCGTATCCCAAATAATTCCCATTTTGATGTCCTAAAAATATGAATGTAGATTCTAATATAAAAGTGCCTCTTTGGTGAGCCTCAAATAATATGAATGTAGATTCTAATATAAAAGTGCCTCTTTGGTGAGCCTCAAATAATATGAATGTAGATTCTAATATAAAAGTGCCTCTTTGGTGAGCCTCAAATAATATGAATGTAGATTCTAATATAAAAGTGCCTCTTTGGTGAGGTCCAAATAATACCAATTTTTGCTGTCTTAAAGTACTAAATAGCTAATTAACTGCGACCAACTTGGACGTACCGCTTGCGGGCCGCTGTCGCGGCACCGCGCAGTTCTAACCTGACCTGACCCATTTGGTCAAGGTGCCTAGCTAAGATAATGCGACCAACTTTGAGGAACAGCCAGAAAGATAAAAAGAGACACATTCAACTAAAAACCCTACGTCCTTAGAATCACGTACCGATTTTAGAGGCACATTTATTTAAAAATATGAACATTATTAGAAGGCTAATAAGTTTCCCGAGAATTGTGGGGGGGCTTATGGCTAAGTAGTGGCCGCACGGGTCGATCGATCAGGTTAAGTTATGTTTGCCGCAGTTGGTCCGTGTATGAGTGATCTTTACATACCAAGACTACTCCGTGGCTCGGAAGGCACGTTAAACCGTTGGTCCCAGCTGTCATTCGTGGATCTTTGACAGTCCTAGTCGTTACGGGTCCTCAGAAGCCCGAAAGTCTGACAACCAGTCTTACCAAGGGGTATCGTATATCCAGTATATGTAAAATACTAGTATTTAGCTGCATCCGGTTACATTGGATGTCAACCCCAACATAGATAGGATATGGTTAGGCCTCATTTACGGAGACGCGGGGCGTCTCGCGTCGCGTGTGGCGTGGCGTCTCGCGGCGCGTCGGACGTTTTTTCTGTTTACGGTGGGGCGGCGCGTGAAGCGGCACGCATCATCGCACGCGTAAACACAAACTTATAGCAATATACGACCATGTTCATAGAGAAGCGAGACGGGAGGCGTGGCGGTGCCCGCCGCGGCGCCCGCGGCGAATCCTCTAGCGTGTAGCGAAGCACGCGGCGGGCATCGCGGCGGCACACGCTCGCCTCGATCAAATCGACTAGTTTTATGTTGGCGAGAGATGGGAGTGCACGTGTCTTCTAAAAAAAAGTCGATCATATCATACGGACATAGCTTCATCGAGAATTGCCGCTGCGTGCGCCGCCGCGATAAACGCCGCGTGGGACGCGTCGGTGCCATCCGCGGGCTCGGCCGCAAAAAACGCCCTAATTCAAACAAACACGTCTAAAATCGCTTCTCCGTAAACGCACTCATACAACGCCATATATTTGAATTCAGTGCGGGCCGCGCCGCTCAACGCAACGCGCGACGCCCCGCGTCTCCGTAAATGAGGCCTTAGGCAGATGACCAGGAATGCGTAGCGTGAAGGTGGCTTGATGGGTTGAGACGCATACTGACATATACAACGTGTAACTTTAAATGCGCAAAACCTGAAAATACATAGTTTTATCAGAATAAAGAGCATAATCACTTACCTTACTTCGTACCACTTTTTAACATAGGTCACATTTTTCAAAAAATCTGCATTAAAAACTTTGAGTTTTCTATTTATTAATAGGTCAAGCCATCACAGGCGCAAACCCGCCAAAATAGGTAAACAAACACAAATTGTTGTCGACCAATTTAAATTTTCTCATACGCGGGATAATAATAGCTTTTATTTCAATGCAAATACGAATCTTCCGTACCAATCATTTTTTTAACTTCAACGTAACCTAAAGGTTAGAAACTGAAATGACGATCTGCACGAAGGCGGGACGTGCAAAATACGTGTTTAGTTCAGTCTGAGCAGCGCCGGCACATGCGTCATAGGTGTAATTGTTTTATCGCGTTACCTCGGCGGCGCGTGCGCGTGAATTTCGCGACTATGGCATTTTTGTACACAAACATTCAATATTGTGAAATGGTGAGAATATTGGCGAAAGTTGTTTCCAAAGCCTGGAAAAGTGTGATGGAAACATTTAAATCACTGTTCAAAGATACTAAGTTCTTTATAAGCGTAGATACTAAATAATAACGTCAGCGCGGCGCAGCGGCCCGGTGACTCCTCCCTCGATACAGCGTCGTCGCAGACGCAAGAAACGATCAGCCGGTCGATTCTGTTAGAATCTCACCGTGAGAAATCAAGTGAAGTGAGCTGTCATTCCATCTGATGTTAGGGATTGATACTACTGCATGTCGATTCTGTAAAAATCTCACCGTGAAAACTTGCGTGGAGTGAGCTGTCAGTGTCATCCCACTGGTGCTAGGGATTGACCAAGCAATTATTAACGATCATAATTGAGATTTTTTTATTGATCATTTTGTATGATTTCAAAACTAGTATTTTAGTCGTCAAATCATTACTATTTTATGGGTTTTTAAAATAAAATAGCAAAACTGAAACTTGGTCAGAATATGAATTTTGTTATTTTTTCTTTTTTTCCAAGATTAAAACCCCACAAAATACTAATGTTTTGACAAATAACATACTAGCTTTGAAATTATATAAAATGATCAATAAAATCAGCATAAAAAATATTACTAAAATCTCGATTAGGATTGTAAATGTATTCTTGGTCAATCCCTAGTATCAGGTGGGATGACACTGACTGCTCACTCCACGCTCACTTCGCCTAAGTTTTCACGGTGAGATGGTTACAGAATCGCACTGCTGATGACTGGTCACTTGAAACTCACTTCACCCAAGTTATCACGGTGAGATTTTTACAGAATAGCAGTACAGAATTGCCAGTAAAACTAAAACAGCACATAAATCCTTTTCGATTCTTTTAATTTTTTTTTTCATCTCTCTGAAATATGTCAATTGAATTAAAAATCAGTTGGGATGGCTGAGGTTTTGCGCATTTAACGTTACACGTTGTATATATCCAGAATGTCCAGATTAAATGATTTTTATTTTTTGTATTTGATTTCTTTCTTTATTTCAGTGGCTAATTCCTTCGTTGAGCCTACGCCAGGTTGGATGGACGCAAAAACAATTATGGCATCACCAATGGGGGTACGTACCTGCAAAACAATACTGCTTAAAACTGGCGCAATTTGTAGAGCGTATGTGTGGCAAAAAATGTTGTGTCGCCAGAACACGCGAAGGTCTTAACTACCAGCGCCCTTATTGCGTAACACATCGTCTTTTTGTCCTGCCCTTAACCCAACAAATGTTTGGGTGATGGGCACGATCATTTGTTCTTTGTCTGGGTGTAATTTATCTATAATATGTATGTATTTAGAAATATATATGTATGTTTATCAGTTGTCTAGTACTCATAGCACAAGCTCTGCTTAGTTTGGGACTAGGTGGAGTTGTGTGAAAGTTGTTGAATATTATTTTATTATTATTATTAATTTACTTGCGGTCGGCGCAACATGTGTTGTTCTTCCCACTTCTCTATTAGTTGTCACCTCGGTAGTCACCCCCTCTCTAATCATATCATCATTCACACAGCTCATCCGTCTTTTCTTTGGTCTTCCCCTACTCTTATAGCCATCGACATTCATACTCAAAACTTTCCTCAGGACATTTTCCTCATCCCTCCGTATCACATGCCCTTACCATTTTGAAGGATATTGCTTATCCATTGCAATATTTTACCTATGTTGTAATAATTTGTCTACTCAACAACGTGATTAACGCAATGTATGTTGTTGAACTGTCAAAATGAAATCCATTCCTATTGATGGTGTGTTACGAAATTATAATACCTCGCTGGTAAGGCACAAACAAGCGAAGAGGCATGTGCGCTCTCTCCCCTCACACTAAATACCTCGCTGGTAAGATATAAACAAGCGAAGACCCGTGTGCGCTCTCTCCCCTCACATTAATTACCTCGCTGGTGAGGCACAAATAACTGAAGACCCGTGTGCGCTCTCTCCCCTCACACTAATTATTATCTGTTACAATGTTATTTGTAAAAATGTTTGGTAAATTCGTCTGCGGGTACTGTATTTATAAATATGTGAGCACCATGTGTCTATCAACATAATATGTGAGCATCATGTGTCTATCAACATAATTATCAGGTTGACGAAAAAATATTGCACAAGAAATCCATCACCACCCTTGGTTGACTGGTAGAGAATGCCTAAGGCATTAAGTCCGCCTTTGTTGTACCTTTTGTGCGAAAAGTTTAAATAAACAAATAAGAAATTGTAAATTACTAGAATTTTTTTTTTAGTATTGATCTAGGATACGAACGAATATTTTAGAAGGTTCTCGAAGTTATCACATCAAGGGCATATAAAGGCGCGCTAGTGAGGATTTGGTTAGTTTGTGAAAATGATTAGTGAATATCAACTTCTAACGATCATCTTTTACGAGTGGCGTCAGGGACACAACGTGAGTGTGGCTACCGCTAACATCACCAAAGCGTTCGGTGAAGGTGTTGTATCGCGATGGAAGATAAGCCGCTGGTTTGCTCGCTTTGCATCGGGAGATACTTGAAGATCACGAGCGATCTGAGCGACCACCTTCGACGATGAGGAATCACTCCGCTGTTTAAAGGCTAATCCAGAAATAAATACGCGTGATTTGGCAGAGACTCTTGGCTGTCATCATTCGGCCATCGAGGCTCATTTACACAAACTCGGTTATCGTAAAGTAATGGCAAGATGGATTCCACATCAACTAACTGGCAGTCTTCGTCAAGTCAGAGTTAGTATTTGTGATCTCGTAACCGGCGATGAGAGCTGGATTCTCTATGATAACAACACACGGCACGCCGTCTGACTTCCTTACGACGCAGAGCCACCAACGCAGCCAAAGCCGAACCGTCACTCACGCAAGCATCTTCTCTCCGTTTGGTGGGATGCGAAGAGCCCACTCTATTACGGGCTTATCCCTGCGAGAAGGACGATTACGACTTCCATTTATACTGAACAGCTTCAGAAACTGGCTGACGCAATAAGAGAAAAACGACCGAAACGTGTAAATGTTCACTTACTCCATGATAATGCGCGACCTCATGTTGCTTCGGAGACTCGAAAAAAAATGGTAGAGCTTGGATAGCACCCGGTTGCCCACCCACCGTACTCACCGGATCTCGCGCTATACGACTATCACTTGTTCGACCACTAAAGCTTTATTTGCGTGAGATTTTTTTTTTCTATAGAATTTCGACTCCATATAAGTAACTAGTCTTACGCTTACAAATATCCAATGCTCATCGACTACGTAGCGCATCATGCGGAAGAGAGGACTGACCAATTACAGATGCCCACGTGTCTCCGGCTCGTCACATAAATAGGTTCACGCTACAATAATTTTTCATTGCCTTGTATTACTGTACTCTCGTGTGTTCTAGCTTTTGTGTTTAGACGTATTCGTGTATTTTATAAGTTATAAGGATTTTTACTCGTTAATATACAGAACTCATAAAATGGGACGCAAAAAACAGTTGACTAGTGAAGAAATTACTAAAATCCATTTTTTCTTAGTACAAAAACTAAGCAATCGCGAAATAGCACGCTGATTAAATAGAAGCCCGTAATTAATAACTACGTTAAAAATAAAGAAAATTATGGAAAAAATTACAAAGGCAGAACAAAATATGCGACTAGTGCTCGGGAACGTCGAATAATTTTGCGCATTGCTTCTAATTCAACAAAGAGTGCAGCAGCAATAGCTAAAGACATTAAAACTACAGCATCCCTCTCCACTGTTACACGGATTATTAAACAGGCACCTCATCTGAAAAGACTCAAATTAAAAAGGAAAACGGCTTTGTAAAAATATCATAAATCAACACGACTGGAGTTTGTCAAAAATCACATGAGCTGGACACACCAATGGAAAACAGTTATCTTTACCGATGAAAAAAAAATTAACCTCGATGGCCCTGATGGTTTTAATTATTACTTTCATGATCTGAGAAAGGAAGAGAAGATTATTTCTCGCCGGCATTCCTCACTTCATTTTGTAATGGTCTGGGGTGCAATTTAATATTATGGTGCAATCGATATTGTATTTCTCCAAGGGAAACAAAACCAAATGAAGTACCTACAGCTTCTAAAAGATGAATACAATAAGTTTGACACTGTATGGGCCACCATCATTGGATATTAAAACAAGAGGGTTTGACGCATTTGGTGCACATAAATAAATATGTACTTGACGTAAAACTGTAAATTCAGCACATAATTCTAGACTAGCGTAGACATTTTTCGTAAGTTATCAAAAAAATAGCATGTTTCATAGAGCAGTGCAATACCTACGCGGTCAAAATGTATGGAACAGCATTTTTTTTTAATAACAAACGATAAAATCAACGCAAGTGGATTACGAATCATAAACTGAATCCATGGTAACAGACTGATTTTATTTGCATTAAAACATGGTACAGACGCCAGCACATCAAGCTACTACAATCTGTCAAATTTCTTCTTTCTTACTTTTTTTTTACTTACTTACTTATGTCAAACAAGATAACGCATTAACGCACTGATACATTCTTCACATGAAATAGCAGAGTGCTTTAAACAAAAAAACATCCAAGTATTGAACTGGCTCTCATGTTCACCACATACGTAGGTCACTACATAAGTTTTGTCCACAGGTTTTGTCGTACACAAAGTTACTTTGCGATTTTTCTAAGTTGAGGGTACATTCATAATATTTAACTAATATACACAATAACAACATAAGTTTGGTGATGAAAAGTGATTCGGTAGATTTTTGGTGAATTTTAGAAAATTTAACATGACGGACTTCACACGTCGCGACATTCGTGTAATAATCTTGTATAACTTTAAGCGTGGATTAACAAAACAACAATGTTTTGAAGAAATGAGTGGTGTATTGGAAGAAACATGTACGTCTTTGAGTACCATAGAAAGGTAGTTTATTCAGTTCAATCTTGGCAATTTTAACCTGGAGGACGATTTAAGATCGGGCAGACCAACAGAAACGACTACCGATAAAAACATCGACGCAGTACGCAAACTGTTAGAGGAAGATAGGCATGTGACATACCGGCAGATAGAGGAAACCCTCCGCTTGAGTGCACCAACAGTTCATAAAATTCTTCACGACCATCTCAAAGTACGTATGCTTTGTTCACTCTGGGTGCCACACTTGTTGACTGACGAGTTAAAGGAACACCTGTGAATGTGTGAATTGGTGTCAAGAAATGTTAAAAAGGTTTGATGGCGGCCAATCGAACTATGTAAATTCTATCTTGACCTGTGACGAAAATTGGCTTTTCTATTTTGATGTGCCAACTATATCCCAGAGTAAGGTATGGGTGTTTGAAAATGAAGATCCTCCAACGTCTGTCAAAATGTCCAGGTCAGTCAAAAAAAGAATGATAGCTGTTTTTTTCTCAAAAAGCGGAATATTATCTATTGTTGTGCTTGATAGACAGAAGACTGCTACCGCTATTTGGTACACGGAAGAATGATTGCCTAGAGTTTTGGAAACACTGAAAAATGAACGGCCAAACTCAAGGCTCGACACTTGGTTTCTTCATCAAGATAACGCTCCTGCACATCGGGCCGCCAAAACTACAGACTATTTACACCGAGCTGGGTAGAAACTATTGGGACACCCTGAACTCATAGGCGCGATTGAGGAGATTTGTGCTAGCATCCCACCAGGTTTCTGGAGTGACGTATTCAGTAAATGCTTCGAACGTATGAGGACCTGTGTTCATGCTAATGGAGATTACTTCGAAAAAAAAAATATTTATCGAGTACGACAAAACTTATCTAGTGACCTACGTATAAACATAATGGAAAATGTTTGGGGTTGGTTGTCACGCCAAATTTTTATCGGAGAACAAGAATTTAACAACAAACAACAGCTAATTTAAACAGCCATTGACAAGGGTTGGAAAACTATCGATTTAAATTTCCTTCGCTCTCTTTATGATTCAATGCCTAATAGAATTTTTGAAAATATACGAAACAATGGCAAATTTACACACTATTAGGAATCAAATATATAAAACTACTTTTAAAAATATTTGCTTTTTTATTCGATGAACCTATTCATGTGACGAGGATTTTTGACGCATGTTAATAAATAAATATTTTTTTCGTAATAAACACACGATTTAATTTCTAATATGATTGCACCTTATGTTCATAAGTGAAATGTTCTGCACAATACAGCTTTTGCTTTTTCAGTAATGTGACTAGAACTGCCGATGTGTTCATGTTTGACAGCGAACCTATTCAAGTGACGAGTAGTGTATATTTTACCATTGTCCTTATTTTGATAGTCTGAACGATTTCTAAAAGTTTGTCCACCTTAATGGGACCAGTCGCTAGTCATTACTTAGGGACTGACTTCTTGAGGGATGATGACAACTTTTTATATTTTAAACTAAATAAAATATTTGTTTATAAATAGTGCAAACAATGCTACAAAAAGTATAAAAGCTTAAACAAATTGCCAAGTTATAAAATAACTGCTACACAGAGACGGCACTACCATGGAAGTCACGTCACGACTATGTACTAGTGACAAGGACGAGAATAATCTTCACCAAAAACTTTTAAAGCGTGTAGCTTCTCCTCCATGGATTTTACAGATTCTTTAGATTATCTCGTTTTACTATGCCTTTCGTGCAATATTTGTTCGAACATTTCTAATATTACTCATCATCCCTATTCAAAGGTTTTATTGAAATAAATGCTTCGAGTTTGAAATTGGAGGTTGACAGTTGAGTTAATAATTTCCCAATTTCAGTTTCTCCTAGGGTGTGGCCTGGGTGTGATGCATGTGCTTCTGGTGGACAAGAACCTAGTCGTATCGTACGCCCCCTTGGATTACGTGAACAACGCCATCATCACGGCGGGCTGGGACTCCGTGCAGAACAGACAGCTCTGGGACGGCATTCCGATGTACACCGTCAGTAGCTCGCCTTATAACACGAAATGGGGTGAGAATTCAACATTCAAATTCTCTCTCTGTCGCTCATACTCAATTTCGCCTATTTTACTTCTATCACGTTTACGGAGCTGCACACACATTTTTTTTTACTAGCCTATTCTGTCCCCACTCTTGAGCCCTCCCTCCATTCCTTCCACCTTTCGAGAGTCCGTGCTCCATCCAGTTTTGTCGGAACATATCCAGCTCGTCCCGCCATCTCCTACGTGGCTAACTATCCTAACCTAACAAAGCTGAAGTCGCTCAAAAAGCTGTCCAACTTAAATGGGACATGCCAGACAAACTGTGGGCCCAAAGAGCACAGAACTGGTGCCCGGAGACAGTGCGGCGGGGTTGCGATTTTTAAAAAGAATTAATAATTTTTGTTACACAGGAGCATTCGGCGACAAACTCCGACAAGACCGGTTCACCCGACTGAGCTCCCCGAAGATGATCTGGTACAGCTACCTCATCGAGACTAACAACAGGCTGATGTACTGGATCCTCACGTGGTTCCTGCACTACCTGCCCGGCTACTTCCTTGACGCAGTGGTCGATGTGCTCGGAGTCAGGCCTAAGGGAATGCCTTCGTGAGTACTCTCTACCAATCCACTACTATTTAGGGTTCCGTACCCATAGGGTGTCAACGGGACCCTATTACTAAGCCTCTGCTGCCCATTCGTCTGTCTGTCAGCGGCTGTATCTCATGAACCGTAATAGGTAGACAGTTGAAATTTTCACAGAGTGTGCATTTCTATTGCCGCTATAACAAAACAAGAATCTTGTTTTTTTTTCGGTGTTTTTTGCGTTGTGAATAGGGTTCCGTACCCTTAGTGTGCAAGTCCGACTCGCACTTGGCCGCTTCTTTTAACGTTACCTTTCTTATAAGGAATAACGGAAAGCATTAATAGTAGATTGTTATACAAGGGTCGAAAGGAATCAATTCCCATACGAGGTATTTATAGTCCGAGTAGGAATTAATGACTTTCAGTCGTGTTAAACACTCTACTTTTCATTTCGAATATTATTATAAGGAAAGTAAAAAATAGTAGTTTTTCTAAAACAATGATTGATTTAATGTAAGTTTCTTAATCCGATCCGTTACGAATGTTTTATCCCACCATCTGATGACTGATCCCATTCGTGGTGAGTGCCCCCCACAGTTATTTTACCCCTGCCAGCAGCAACCTACATCACCTGCTTAGCCTTTTCCCAACTATGTTGGGGTCGGCTTCTAGTCTAACCAGATGCAGCTGAATACCAGTATTTTACATGGAGCGACTGCCTATCTGACCTCCACAACCCAGTTACTGGGTAATACGATACCCCTATAGGTAAGACTGGTTGTCAGACTTTAGGGCTTCTGACTGCCCGTAACGGCTGTCAACGAATGACAGCCGGGACCAACGGCTTAACGTGCTTTCCGAGGCACGGAGGGGTCTCGGTATGTATAGATGGTCACCCATCCACAGATCAACCGCGGCAAGCGTAGCTTGACCTGATCGATCGGCCTGTGTGGCTGTTATTATTTAGCCACGAGCCCCTCTTGCCAGCAGCAACCTAACAGCAACCTAATTGTGACGTTACGAGGAATAATGATCACAATGATTTTGACAGAGTTGTCAGGGGCAGCAGACCAACAGCAACCTTATGAGATAGAGAACAAAGATCACTGTTATTTGGACAGTGATGCAAAATCAGAGGTAAAATAATTGTGGAAGGACTGATATGATAACCTTGCTGGCTGTCAAGAAGTGAGTCGAGGTATCAACTTGCAATTACGGCTAGACCTGTGAACAAATTATGCATATGCTTAAGGTACTACTACTTCCTTAAGCGTAATTGCATAATTTGTTCACAAAAGTAGAATAATAATTAGAACTGGTACTTAAATATTCAGATTAATTATTCTTTAAAAGAAGACAATCCTAACGCAGTCAGAAGAGATAAGAGTTACGCGATAGAAAGAGAGGCAACTTCTAGATGAATATAACTGTAGGCAATTAGGGCTGTGCGACATGAATTGCACTCTATTGTGTCGTAGCAAGAGTCGCTATTTATTCAAATGATTTTGTGGAATGAATCTTCTGTACTATTTTACACTAAGTCAACCATGCACTGCTGCGTAGGAGGTGCAAAAAGAGGTTTGCGCGGTGCGTTTCGTGGCCGTGCGTAGCGTGGCCGTGTGTGGCGTGGCCGTGCGTGGCGTTGGCGTGTGTCGCGTGGCCGTGGGTCGCGTGGCCGTGGGTCACGTGGCCGTGGGTCACGTGACCGTGGGTCGCGTGGCCGTGGGTCGCGTGGCCATGGGTCGCGTGGCCGTGTGTCGCGTGGCCATGCGTGGCGTGGGCGTGGGTCGCGTGGCCGTGGATCGCGTGGCCATGGGTCGCGTGGCCGTGGGTGGCGTAGCCGTGGGTCGCCTGGCCGTGAGTTGCAGTAGACGATCCCGCTCACAAACATCTCCTTACGAAGCGAAGCTAGGGCGCCTGACCCACCGCCGACGAGGAAGCAACTATCTGACAACGATTTTCTCGCTCAAGAAACGTAGAAAAGGTTCTCACGTATGTAAACCACAAAACGTTCACGCCACCCACCGGTGATGACGTGCAGCAGACGATAAAAAAAAAAAAATCAAAATAAGAAATAAAATAAATATACAATACTGCATTTTTACCAACGAATATCTGCGGGAGATATGGATATAAACTATAATGGCCAAACTATAGAAAAAGTAAGCAGTACAAAATTTTTAGGAATTATAATTGACAGCCAGTTAACTTGGAAGCCGCAAGCAGAAGATATATGTAAACGTTTAAGCACAGCCGCGTTTATGTTGCATAATCTATCAAAAAAAGTAAATTTACCGACAATATTAGTGGCTTACCATGGTCTAGTAATTTCCATCTTAAGATTTGGCATAATATTTTGGGGTCATTGTAGTGAACGAGAAAGCATTTTCAAAGCTCAAAAACGCTGTCTGAGAGCTATATTTGGTCTTAAAGTAACAGACAGTTGCGTGCCTATATTTAAGTCTCATAAATTGTTAACCTTCCCATGCCTTTATATTCTTGAATTAGCAACATTTGTAATAACAAATCGATGTCTATTTGCAACTTTAATAGAAACTAGAAAAAGAAGTACAGCTGTGAGATCTCAATACCAGAATCTATTATACACGGGCGCATTTAAAACTAGCTTACTAAAAAGAAATGTGATTTGTATGGCTCCTGTAATCTTTAATAAAATACCTGACCAACTTAAAAGCTTACCGTTGCAAAAATTTAAAAAACGTTTCACAGAATTACTTGTAGATAAATGTTATTATTCTGTGCAGGATTTCTTAAATGATAATTTTTTGTATTATTATCCACTAGTTTGTATTACATTTGCATGCTATATTAAGGCAGAATGTACATAGATCCTATTATATAATTGAACAACTTATTTTTATGTACCTACATTCTAAGCAAATAAAGACCTATTCTATTCTATTCTATTCTAGCTCTAACTCACGCGCCGCGCGCCTTTAAAAATCTGTACGTAGCGTGGTGACAATGGACGATCCCACGTACATTCTCATACAATGAAAAGCTAGCTACTCGTGCGTAGCTTTTACCATGGGTTCCTAATATTATATTTTTTCGTGTTTTCCAGACTCATGAAGGTCTACACCAAAGTCTACAAACTAACGATGGTGTACCGCTACTTCCTGTCGAACTACTGGAACATCTGCAACGATAACCTGGTCGCCATGACGGCTCGGATGTCTCCCGCCGACAGAGCTATCTACAACTGTGACATCAGCAGTATTGACCTCGAGGAGCTGCTCCAAGCGTTCATTGTTGGCATACGAAGGTTGGTTCTTCATCATCATCATTCGCCCCCGATACTTAACAGGACATTACACCTGCGGAGTAATTGCGTAACACACAGAGATTAATTTTGACATTTCAACAATATTCTACGCCTAATTTAAGTACGTTGTTGAGCAGACTTTTCGAATATGGATTAGCAATATCCTACAAAATTATTCAGATTGAAATTGACAATGTGTTCCACAATTAGGGCGCCATTTTCACCAAAGCGTTAGGCAGAGCTGCTTGTATTTATATTTATATTTTTTCCTTGTGAAAAATATTTGTTATTTCTACCAATGTCGGTATCTGCCTCCTTTGTAGTTAGGTATCTCAGTTCAGCCGTTCATATCGTCCAAAACAGATCCTTAAAATTTATTTCATGAATATCAACAATCAATCAACTCAGCCTATCGCAGTCCACTGCTGGACATAGGCCCCTCCCAGGCTGCGCCACGACACTCTGTCCTCCGCCTTCCGCGTCCCGTCTGTCCCAGCCACCTCTTTAAGGTAGTCGGTCCCTCTAGCTGAGAGGCTTCCACACTACGCTTGCTGATAGGCAGTCGCCACTCTAGGACTGGTCTGCTCCACCGGCCATCGGTCCTTCGACAGACACATTTTTCTTTTCCGACACGCGAACGAAGTCGGGGCACAGCTAGTTAGAAATAAAATAAATTAATACACGCGAATGAGAATGACCAACTTACGTACAAACTTCAATTCCCTATTTAACACCTTTAGGGGAGGAATTTTCAAAAACTCTTCCTTAGTGCTCACTTTCGATTTAAGGTCACAGCTCATTAGAGCCACCCGGCAGCCACTCCGCACCGCGTCGCGTCCTGCGCCTAGTATTCTTTATATGGACTTGTATGGGTATGCGCTCACTACACCAACTCCGTAGCGTCACCGGATCGACCGGTGCGACAGGCGGTGCGGGGTGGGCGCCGGGTGGCTGTAATGAGCTGTGACCTTTATATGGACTTGTATGGGTATGCGCTCACTACACCAACTCCGTAGCGTCACCGGATCGACCGGTGCGACAGGCGGTGCGGGGTGGGCGCCGGGTGGCTGTAATGAGCTGTGACCTTTATATGGACTTGTATGGGTATGCGCTCACTACACCAACTCCGTAGCGTCACCGGATCGACCGGTGCGACAGGCGGTGCGGGGTGGGCGCCGGGTGGCTGTAATGAGCTGTGACCTTTATATGGACTTGTATGGGTATGCGCTCACTACACCAACTCCGTAGCGTCACCGGATCGACCGGTGCGACCAGGCGGTGCGGGGTGGGTGCCGGGTGGCTGTAATGAGCTGTGACCTTTAGAAGGAATTCTTTTGCATAAGTCATGCTTCTAAGGCCTATTCAAATTTATGTTTCCAATTGATGTTATTTCAAGTTAAACAAATATCAACTAAGCTGTCGCGAAAATTAAAAAGATTTCAGTCACTAATACTATGAATAAGCTTCACATGCCCTACCAAAGCTAAATAGAATATAAGACTAAATAATGTAACATCTGGAACCACCTATTTAAATGTGAATAAATGAATTTGAATTCGAAAAAGTTATAAAAATGTTGGAAGTTGTAGCGTAAACTGAACCTTATCACGTAGGTTTTAAAGTTATTTTTCCAATAACTCATATTTGTTTACATGTTTGGAAAGTTAATCGCGAACGCAGGTAGTGCGTTGTCTATCAGTGAGTGAATGAAATGAATTAATGATTTATTTTTCCAGGTACGTTGTGAAGGACGGTCTGCAGGGCAGTGAGGCGGCCTACAGGAAACGGAAGAAATTGTACTACGCGAACATACTGTTCATGACGGTGTACTTGTACTTAATCTGGAGGCTCGTGTACTTCTTGTACTCGACCCTAGCTATGATGTTTGCTGTTTAGATTCTAGTTAATAAATTATTTTAATAGGAACGTTTTTTTTTTTGATGGTGTTAGGTTTTTATTTTTAGATATACTTACAGAATGATCCAGAGATTAGAGGGGCCCGTGGGTAAATAATAACAGCCGCACAGGTCGATCGATCAGTTTAAGCTACGCTTGCCGCGGTTGGTCTGTGGATGGGTGACCATCTTTACATACCGAGACCCCTCCGTGCCTAGGAAAGCACGTTAAGCCGTTGGTCCCGGCTGTCATTCGTGGATCTATGACGGTCGTTACGGGTAGTCAGAAGGCCGAAATTCTGACAACCCGTCTCACCAAAGGGTATCGTATTACCCAGTAACTGGGTTGTGGAGGTCAGATAGGCAGTCGCTCCATGTAAAATACTGGTATTCAGCTGCATCCGGTTAGACTGGAAGCCGACCCCAACATAGTTGGGAAAAGGCTAGGCAGATGATGATGACTTACAGAATGATCCAAAATTGCAAATCAATAAAACGTCATTTTTCGAGTGGCTAGTATCTGAAATTGCAGCTATACTAACCAGAGATCACACAAGACAGTTTGGAAGAAAAAAGGGGAGGCCTTTTCCTATCAGTGGGGCACAATACAGGCTGACAAAACAAAAGTATCCGAAAAACACAAATGTTTATTTAGCGATACTTTAATTCGTTTTTGGTTTTCACCTGAATACAGTCAGCTGTATTTTGAAAAGTCTTTTGATTGATAAATTGCTTACCATTAAAATGTATGTCTGACCTTAAATGATTACCCAATCATCATAATCTTCCTAGTTACAACATAGTTGGGGTCGGCTTCCAGTCTAACCGGATGCAGCTCAATACCAGTATCACTTTTTATACTTCATAATCTTAGAATATATAATTATTCTAAGTTCATAATATTACTAGCGACCCGCCCCGGCTTCGCACGGGTGCAATGCTGATCACTACATAGTATAAAACAAAGTCGCTTCCCGCTGATGTCTGTCTCTATGTATGCTTAGATCTTGAAAACTACGCTACGGATTTTAATGCGGTTTTTTTTTTATAGATAAGAGTGATTCAAGAGGAAGGTTTATATGTATAATACATGCATAATATAGTAGAGAAACACTGATAATTTTAGAGCCATTATTTCTCGTAAAAAGTATAGGATAAAAAATCGTTATTGTGGGTTATCCCTAAGAGATAGACATAATATACCATTGTGGATTTTTTGTAGATTTTGTGAATTTGGTATACTTTGAATATTCACCCACGATCATTTTGTTCTCTGTCTGGGTGTAATTTATCTATAATATGTATATATTTAGAAATATATATGTATGTTTATCAGTTGTCTAGTACTCATAGCACAAGCTCTGCTTAGTTTGGGACTAGATGGCGTTGTGTGAAAGTTGTGGAATATATTATTATTATTATTATTATATTATTATTATTGTTTTCGCTTCTTTCATACTATTTTTCTTTTCTCTCGGCTACAAAAGCGTATAGCGCTAGCCTTTCTCAAGAACAGCCGTGCGATTCTGTAACCATCTCACCGTGAAAGCTTGGGTGAAGTGAGCGTGGAGTGAGCTGTCATTCGCTAGGGATTAACACTATTAAGTGCTCACTTCACTTATGATTTCACAGTGGGATTTTTACAGAATCGACCGGCTGGGCTATCAAACGCAAAAAGATTTTTTTTAATCCGAGCGGTAAGGTGAACCAGGGCTATTTCAACTACGGGGTTATGGCAACTCTTCAACATAACGCCTGTAATATAGCTTTTATTAAAAACCGCCACCTATTATCTACGAGCTAAACGATTAATAGACCCTACAATCACTACTTCCTGGGCGATGATTTGATGAATGATGTTACCTGAGTAGCCTGTCAGCCTGTACGAGTATAGCTGTATTAATAGATGTGTCAGAAAATTTATTCCTCGTGCGCTATCTACAGAAGCAGCTTTATTAACCTTAGGGTTCTTATTACTAACAAAACATAAAATTAAATTATATTTAGTTATATCGATAGTGTCAGTTGGTTGCGTTCCATGCACTAATACTCCTACAAATAGTTGCCTTTGTCCCATAAATCAGAACAAACATATTTTACGCAAAACGAGACTTTGCTGCACGGTAATAACATTTAAAATCCTATAAACAACATGAAGACCAACAATTATATTCAGGTTTGGTTTTCTAAAATCAAATAGAAAATAGTCTGTGGAAGTTTATTATTAGTAGTATATATTTACCCCCAACTTCAGGTAAATGTAACTAATTCCACCGTTATGAAGAATACGCGTCACTACAAGTTATTTTCACAGCTATTTGAACGTTTGATCGGTTTAAAGCAATCTATAATAAATGTGTGATAGGCAAACGAATCAAATAAACAAGTTTTTAAGACAGTAGGTAACTCTAATCAATCAAACTTAGCGCTTTGTATTTTTTAGTTGCAGTTGCCCCGAGTGAGCTTAGTTCCAGAAATTAGCGCGTTCAAACAAACAAGGTAACCAACTTTTCAGCATATACAACGTGTAACGTTAAATGCGCAAAACCTCAGACACCCCAAGTGATTTTTAATTCAATTGACCTATTTCAGAGAGAAAATAAGTTATTAAAAATATTGTAAAGGTTTTATGTGCTGTTTTAGTTTTACTGGCCATTGTGATCGTTTCTTGCGTCTGCGACGACGCTTTATCGAGGGAGGAGTCGTCATCGGGCCGCTACGCCGCGCTGACATTGGCTTGCTTGACCTATTAATAAATAGACAGTATTTATTTTTGTCTAGTATTTTGTTTTTAGTATTTTTTTATGTAAAAAATCTAGGTACAAAAATTCAAAACTGTATCATGAAAAATCACGAAGTTATAAGCTTGTTATGTTATCGTAACAGTATCCTGAAAATGATTGCTGGCAGACCAGACTGCTCCATCCAGAGGCGCTGGGTGGAAATAGCAATGGGTTTGAAATAAAGTACTTACTAACAAAACTAACATACTTAGCTTATTACTATCTTAAAACTAACATACTTAGCTTACTTCGGGTAGTACATCAGACCCTACTAATTATAGACCTATTTCAGTACTACCTACCTTTAGTAAAATTTTTGAAAAGCTTATTTTAAACCAAATGCAAAGATTTTTTAACAAAAATAAATTACTGCATAACAAACAGTTCGGTTTTACAAGGGGTCGTTCAACTACTGAGTTGAACTTTTAGGACATATTTATAATGCATGGGAGGACAAATGCGATGCTTTGGGCATCTTTTGCGATTTGTCCAAGGCATTCGATTGTGTTCTTCATGAAACCTTAATCAGGAAACTTCACTACTACGGAATTCGGAACGCCTCTCTGGATCTTCTTACTTCTTACTTGAGTGATAGGATTCAGAGAGTTGATGTTAACGGGAAAAGGTCACCCGGATCTGTAGTAAAAATGGGGGTCCCCCAGGGCTCAATTCTTGGCCCATTTTTATTTCTTATTTATATAAATGACTTGCCTTACCTCATAAGGGACGAACATGATATAGTGTTGTTTGCAGATGACACTTCACTTTTATTTAAACTCAAACGTCAGCAGCTGGTTACTGACAATATAAATAGTGCCCTCGCAAAAGTAGTTAACTGGTTTAATGTTAATAACCTACTTCTTAACGAAAAAAAAACGAAATGTATTAAGTTTACGATACCAAATGTTAGACAAGTAGAAACTAGTGTTCTTATACAGGGTGATGAGTTAAAACCCGAAAATACCACAGTATTCTTAGGCATAACTTTGGATGCCAAGCTTCAATGGGGCCCCCATATAGATAAATTGTCAAAAAAGCTTAGCTCTGCAGCATACGCCGTTAGGAAAATTTGTGACTTAACTGATTTAGAGACAGCCCGTTTAGTTTACTTTAGTTATTTTCATAGTGTGATGTCATACGGTATTCTGTTGTGGGGAAATGCCGCCGATATTCAGACAATTTTTATTTTACAAAAAAGGGCAATTCGTTCGATTTATAAATTAAGTCCCAGACACTCCCTCAGAGACAAATTTAAAGGGATTAATATAATGACTGTGCCTTCTCAGTACATTTATGATAATATTTTGTATGCACATAAAAATATTAATCTGTTTAAAAAATACAGTGATATCCATAATATAAATAGTAGGAACAAACACAAATATGTTGTTCCTACAACAAGGCTCAAGAAAATAGGTGGCTCGTTTAGATGCCAATGTATACATTTTTATAATAAACTTCCTAGCCACATTCAAGAACTAAGCATTAATAAATTCAAATCTTTTATAAAGCTAAAACTATGCCAGAAAGCCTATTATACTGTAAAAGACTATATTGAGGACAAAAAAGCTTGGGATTGAGCTGCTCCAATAGGTCTAGACAGTGAATGTTGTTTATTTTTTATTTTGCTGATTTACACTTTGGTTTTTTTTTTTTCTTTCTTTCTAAATATCTATTTATATACAGAATGACATGAACATTTACTGTTTAAAGTCTTATATTATTTTAATTATTGTGAATGTGAGGACTATGTGGGTCATTGTTTCCGTTTTAATCATGGTCTGGCAGTTTGAGTGGTGTATGCGGTCTACACAAATGTCCTGTCCCTGGTATTGCTCGTCGAATCGTTGAGCTCCTTAAGTTCTGAGTTGAGCTGCACGGTTACTGACGAATGCGTGCACTGACTGCACAGGTCCACTCAGTGTTCTTTCCTCAAAAGACCACTTCAGACACCAATCTACATGGTCCTCAAAGATTATATCCGGATTTTTATATACACATTGACATTGATGAATTTTATATAAACAATGACATGGATATTTACTTTGTGAAGTATCTTATTTTTATTATTATTACTGTGAGTGTGAAGACTATGTGGGTCATTTCTTTTTTTCGGTTTTCCTTCTTAGTTAGTTTTAATCATGATCTGGCAGTTTGAGCCATTTATGCGGCCTACCCAAATGTCCTTTCATTGGTATTGTTCGTCGAATCGTAAGGCTCCTCAAGTTCTGAGTTGAGCTGCACGATTTTTGACAAATGCGTGCACTGACTGGACAGGTCCGCTCAATCTGTGTGGTTCTTTACTCAAAAGACCATTTCAGACACTAATCTACATGGTCTTCACATTATCTGACCAAGATTATGTCTGGACTTTAAAAGAGACTGTGACCTCTGAGTTTGTTTCGGCCTTTCTTCTCAGAGTAGTCAGATAGGAAACGCCGACCTCATCTAGTTTAAAAAAATATGATTGACATGTAAAAGTGTTTGTACAAACCTACTTACAGAAAATAAATCATTTATCATTTAGCATATAAGCACAATCTGTTACTAATAACTTATGGATTTAGGTCTGAAATAAAGATATTTTATTTTATTATTTATTTTATTTGTTACCTGATTGTCCGTACAAAAATTAGGTTACCACTTAACACGCGCCGCCGGCTGACCGGCAGTGACCTGTGTGGTGCGCATGTGATTGCGGATATGTACTTAGTGTCGCTCGGTGTCCAACTTGTTACCTTTTTTAAATATTTTTTAGGAGAAAATATAACATGGTGTAAAAATTATTGGAATCGATTCAGTTACTTATTCTGAACAACCTATATTCAGATTTGCAGTATACTAAAAATAATGTTGCAAATATACAAGGTGTAACGTTAAATGCGCAAAACCTGAAAGTAGTTTGATCAGAATAACGAGCAGAATTAATTGAACCACTTTTTAATATAGGTCACATTTTTCAAAAAATCTTCATTAAAAACGTTGCCGTGTCTATTTATTAGTAGGTCAAGCAAGCCAATGTCAGCGCGGCGCAGCGGCCCGGTGACGACTCCTCCCTCGATAAAGCGTCGTCACAGACGCAAGAAACTATCAGAATGGCCAGTAAAACTAAAACAGCACATAAAACCTTTACAATTTTTTAATGACTTATTTTCTCTCTGAAATAGGCCAATTTAATTAAAAATCAGTTGGGGTGTCTGAGGTTTTGCGCATTTAACGTTACACGTTGTATTTAAACCCGTACACTACTAAACGGGATCCTGCAAAAAACCGTACCTGCAAAAAACTGCTGAAAAAATTTGAAACGTACAGAACCGACGCTCATACGTAAACGTATTATTCTCGTGAATCAGACATGCAGTTGGCCTGTTTTTTTTTAACTAATTTATTTAACTTGATTTGATTTATTCAACCAAGTGTGTATAGCTCAGCCGTGAATCCGCTCGCCGTATGAACTTATGAGTTTTGTTAATTATTATACTATTTAAAGGATGTTTTAAATATAATTTTATTCCAAACTTATTAAAAAAAACCGGCCAAGAGCAAGTCCGACTTGGTTTCGTACCACATAAATAAATAAGTTACTTCTTTGTACAATATTATTTGTCATGAATATGGCTATTAAGTCATCTGCCTGCCTTTTCCCAACTATGTTGGGGTCGGCTTCCAATCTAACCGGATGCAGCTGAATACCAATATTTTACATGGAGCCAGTCGCTCCATGTAAAATCCTATCTGACCTCCACAACCGAGTTACTGGGTGATACGATACCCCTAGGTAAGACTGGTGGTCAGACTTTCGGGCTTCTGACTACCCGTAATGACTGTCAAATATCCACGAATGACAGCCGGGACCAACGGCTTAACGCGCTTTCCGCGGCACGGAGGGGTCTCGGTGTGTAAAGATGGTCACCCATCCACAGACAACCGCGGTAAGCGTAGTTTAACCTGATCGACTGACCTGTGCGGCTTTTATTATATAGCCATGGATGCCCCGTTGAGTAACGTAACGCCGCACTCAACGCGTGTTTGTTGGTGTGCTTCACTCAAAATTTTCAGAACGAAATCGTTGGAACTGAAGTTTTGGATTTAGTCATTTTAAAAGAGGACAATAGTCCTCTACGTCATGGCCTATGGCACGAATTGTTAATTTGTTTCCAGGACATGATGGCAAAATTAGGGCAGTGGAGGTTATGACCCCAAATGGGAAAATTCATTCCCGGGCCATCAATAAAATCTGTCTACTACCTATAGAAAATGATGATAGTTCTTAGATATTCCCTTTTGTTAAGGTTAAATAAGTTATACATGTATGAAAAACTGTACTATGTATGAACTTAGTGTACTGTATTATGTATGTTAATTTAAGCTCTAGTTTTTTAAATAGTCTAAAAAATAAACGTAAACTTAAACAATTTAATTTTATGTCATTTTTTGTAAGTTCATTGCTATTCCTGAGAGGCCGCAGCATGTTGGAGATTTTAATTATTAATTTGCAATACCAACATTAAATGTAAAACCTCATGTAAATAGTGGCAACACTATTCCCTTCCATCTGCGACACTGGTCCAATACAGACGTACATTTTACAACTTGCCGTATTTTATTCAATCTTCCCCGGCAACGTACCAGCACCTCATCAGCTACCCAACATCCATAACAAGCTACAAATTGGTAAACAACTAGCAATGCTAATAATTGGTAAATAACAAGCTACACATTCCTTCTGTGTTTTCTTTTACAGTAACTTCCCCATACACGTCACTATAATAATAATATTCCACAACTTTCACACAGCCCCATCTAGTCCCAAACTAAGCAGAGCTTGTACTATGAGTACTAGACAGATAGAAATTACACCCAGACAAAGAACATTCCTTCGAGCTGTTTCTGCAGCGCTGGTGCCAAGGTGGAACTCGTATTCGTAAATAATAAATATCCTCCCGACCGATTTTGGTCACGGTGGCAATCTGAATCTCAACGGAGATTAGGCAGGTACGCAGGAGATATTATGTACAGACGCCAGCACATCAAGCTACTACATCTGTCAGATTTCTTTAATAGATTTTCAACTTTAGTACTAAAGCATAAGGTTCAAAGTTGATTGGGAAAATCTGACAGTTTCGGGTAGCTTGATGTGCTGGCGTCTGTACAAGTGTGTGCGCAAACACAGGTTCACTCCCTGTACCTTTACTCTCGTAGTCTCGTAGGACGGCGAGCCGACACGAGCGGGGATGGATCAGGCCCGGAACCAACCGCTTAAGGGCCCTTTCCTACGGCAAGATCCAGTTTTTTGCAGGTACGGTTCTTTGCAGGATCCCGTTTAGTAGTGTACGTGTTTAAATATACATGTTCACTTAAACATCCTGTTTGCAGTAATATCCGGAAAACAGGATGCCTGTGTGGATATGTATATTTAAACACGTACACTACTAAACGGGATCCTTCAAAAAACCGTACCTGCAATTAACGGCAGGTTAATTGCGTAACACACTATCAGTAGCAATGGGTTTCATTTTGACAGTTCAACAACATTCGTTGCGTTATTTACGTTGTTGAGCAGACACATTTTCGTTACGCAATTAGGGTGCGAGATCTTGCCGCGGGAAAGAGCCCTTACGTGCTTTCCGAGCCACGGGGATATTAAACCGCCAACTTCCAAACTCCGGGCTAGGAATTTCTTATCCTAATAAAAAAAAAAACAATAAATATTTGCCCGACTGACCTAGGAATCGAACCCAGGATTCTACGCTCAGCAGTCGCACTTGCAACCGCGAGACCAACGGGGCAGTTTTTTAAAATTATATACAGGATGTGTACAAACCATTAGGTACCTAATTGGTGCGATATTATAAGTTTCCATATTATTATTATTTTTTTTTATCTATTATGAACAGAGCAAATTCAAAGGAAAGTCAAATGGCGCGAAAATAAATCACTAAATTCGAAACACAATTAAACAAGCATATATTTGAATTTGGAATTTCTAACCAAACGCCAGATATGTATTTGAGATCAAAGTGGCCAGTTCGACAAAACGCCAATTTTCACTTATGTATAAGGTTTTGTTTTTTATTAGCCTACACTGTCCCATTCCTGGGCAAAGGCCTTCCTACACTTCCTCCACCGGGTCTCGGCAGACCTGCAGTGCTAAATCTCACCGTGAATACTTAGGTGAAGTGAGCGGGAAGTGAGCTCGATGTATGTAGATGGCGGGATGAGTTGGATAGGTTCCGTCAAAACTGGAAGGAGGACACACGGGCTCGCGAAAGATGAAAGGATTATTATTTATTTTAAAAACTCAACTTAAATACAATGAATTTAGCAACATCCTGTATATAAGCAGCCAAAAAGGCTTTAAATAGCAGCTTTTTCGGTCAAGGCGCCTGCACTTAGTCGTCAAACTGCATTCGGTACAGTTGACATCAGTCCGTTAAAAATATTAAAGAAATAGTGATAATTTTGTTACTTTTATAAAAATCTGATTGGTCAGTGAACTTTAGTACATACTGTGTAAGTTTGATTCCCGGTGGATGCTAAGGATTATTATAGTGAGTGTTAAAGGTTAGTAATTATTGTTATGTTTATTAATTAATTAAGTCAGTGCAATGTATTGTTTAGGGAATTGACTATGTACATACCAGCTATTTAATACGATTAATTAAGAAATGCGGCTCTGGGGGTCTATTTTAAGCTGTCAACCAAGATACGGGCCCGTAAGAAAGTAGTTGATCTGTCAAAACAAGTGTTAAATTAAATTTTTTGGACGAGCAAAGCTCATCGGGAGTAGGGACAGCTGTCAAATCGTGTTGTCATTTATTCTTAGTTCGGGCCCCGAAGCAATCTTATGTCCGTAAATTATACGGAGTAGGAAACGCTCCTAGCCTCCACCAAAACTACGGATTTCGTAATAAGAGCGTTGACCCCCTGATCTGAACATACGGGCAATTTATGTTCAAAGTCAATTTGCGCTGAATCCCACCTCTAAGATTGCACCAAATCATTATCGAGATCAAAGTCGATACTGTCTACTCGAATGAAAGGACCGAAAAGCGGTTTTAAGGATAACGTATATAATGTGCAGTGGAGTGGCGTCCTCCGGTCTGCTCATCACGATCAGGACCTCAAATCAAATCATATCATTTATTACTTTTCAAACATGGATAATTAGTAAGTAGTACATACTTCGTTTTTTTTTTATAATATAGTCCGCCACGTCCATGTCATACCGTCACAAGGATACCCATCTAGTCTACCTCGTCGGGCCAGGGGGCGCAAGCGCTACCGTCGAGCATGAGGTCCCGGGTACAGTGCGCGGGTGTGTTAATGAAATTTTGTTTTTCCACTTGAAATTTCCGAGTAGCAGCTTGGAGGCTGGATTTGTGCCCGGTTGAGGACAATAGGCGCGCCCCCTATTGCGTGGGAGTTAAACATACCTGGCGGAATGTGGGCGTACCTTACACCTCCGGCCAGCCCTTGGGAGAATACAGGCGTACTGCTAGTAGCATGGGGCTCGAACTCGCGATCTCCTACTCGCCAGTCCGACGACCGACCCGATGAGCCTAAGGCCAAAACAATTACCTTCTTTTTAAAATTGATTTCGTTGTTTTCCGTGAATTCCCCAACAATTAAGGTGAATGCGGTCAAGTTCGGGTCATCCAAACACACGAAGATACATCAAGCTATAAATTTCCAGTTTTAGCTGACCTCGCATTGTATAGGCCTTTCGTACATCGAGAAGTCAGCTTATACTGGAAATGTATAGCTTGATGTGTCGTCGTGCGAACCTTATATGTAAGTTATATGGAATCAGGTTACAATAATTAAGGTCAAGGGTTAAAGATCGCCAACACTTTATTGTGTGTAAGCATAGTCATCAATAGGAAAGGAATATCATTTGTATATCTATACTCGTAGATTTGTAGCTTCTTTCTTCTTACAGTCGTTACCGGTCGTCAGAAGCTCAAAGTCTACAGCCGCACGGTTCGATCGAAGTTTAAGCTAGGTACTCATGCTGAGGTCAGTCCGTGGATGTGTGTTCGTGGACTATACATTACACATCGAGACCCCTCCGTGCCTCGGGAAGTTTTTAGCCGTTGGTCCCGGCTGATATTCGTAGATCTTTAAACCAGTCGTTGCGGGTAGTCCGAATCCCGAAAGTCTGACAACCAGTCTTACCAAGGGGTATCGTATTACCCAGTTATTGATTTGTGGAGCTCAGATAGGCAGTCGCTCCACGTGACACACTGGTACTTAGCTGCCCCGGTCGGACTGGAAGCCGCCTGACGCAGTTGGTGAGGGCGGGCGCTCGGGCACTCAGGCAGCTGATGATGAGAACTCTAGGTTCTGCCCGCGGCTGCACTCGCGTGGCTGTCGGAAATGATCCCGTGGGAACGTACTATACTACCGGTATAAAAAGTATCGTATCTCCTAACCCACATCATTACATGGGTGGATATTAATCTGTATCCCTTTCATCGAAATAGATTCAGCCGTTAAGGTGTAAAAAGGTATCGGATAGACAGACAGACAATAAGTACAATTTCTTCGTCTGGCATCGATGGCAATCCAAATGGATTCGTCCCAGAGTTCATCACTAGCGTCCACCAGCTCCTGCTACAGCCTCCTAGACCGAATGTCGGGAATGGCGCCCAATCTCAACGGAGACTTGCCATCTATGTAGGAGATATTATAGTGCAGGCCTGTGCTCTCTCTTCCCTCACTCTCATAGTCCGATGGGACAGCAATCTGACATGACCGGAGAGAGATCCAAACTCCGGGCTGTTACTGAAAAGTTCCTAATGGAAAACTCTTTTCCCAACCTGGGAATCGAACCCCGGACGCTATCACCGCCGTTGACTTCATTAAACTATACATATATGTTAGCCTATGGGGCCGAAAGGTTCTGGAGCGGCGCGGCGACCGCGTACCGGAAGACGTAACGTTGGAAGACCTCCCACAAGGTGGACCGCTGACCTGGTGAAGGCCGCAGGAATCCGCTGGATGCGGGGAGCACAGAACTGGTCGAAGTGGAGGTGCTTGGAAGAGGCCTATGTCTACCAGTGGACGTCTTCCGGCTGAAATGACGATAATGATATTATGTTAGCCAAGTTATTTTTTTACTTTAAATTGTAATACTTATTTTTTACTATAATTTTGAATACTTATTTTTTTACTTTAAATTGTAATATAACCTCTGACCGAGTGGACCAATTTTAATAAAATAAATATTTAACTAATTATTAACTCAAGATACAGACTGATTGATTTTCAGTCCCGGGGTGAAATTATTTTGTCCCGGAACTGAAAGCGGTGAAGAGAAACATCGTGAGGAAACCGGCATGTCCTAGAACCAAAAATTACAAGACAGGCGACGTCTGCCAACCCGCACTGGGTTCACGTGGTAGACACGGCCCACTCTCTCTCGCAGAGGGGAGGCCTGTGTCCCAGGACTGGGGACATTGTTCCCAGGATTATGGACGATGTCAGACTTAGTAGCGTGCATGTATATGTACCCAGTCTCAGTGACGCAGCTCTTCGAAAGGAGCTCTACGACTCGAAGAGCAATATCAAAGAAAGGGGCATTTGAGTAGGCCCATACAGTAGGTACTCAAAAGTTGGTCAAAGTATCTACAACATACCTCTATACTTTTTTATTGTACAGTAATTATGTTGTTAAGTTAATTGAGATATAGATCAATTCACAACTAAGATACGATATTGTAGTTCGATCAAATTCCAATCGCGTGACTCGGATCTCGGCACATGGTCGCACGTGATGTTGACGCCGTTACAATGCTGAGCTAACTAAACATTATATAAATAAAACAATCGTTCAGCTAGCTTGCATTATCGGTATTACGGAGAAAGTACTGATTTCGTCAATAAATGACACGGAGTAAGTTGTAAATGGAGTGACAAGGTAAAATGCCTCTGCTACGTAAGATGAGCACGTAGAGGTTTGCCTCGTTAGCTGCCCACTTCATTTGTTTGCCAGTCACACATACGTGAGTAGCATGGCCGTAGGTCACAGTGGACGATCCCGCGTACATTTTCATACAAAACGGAGCTCAGTTATGATATTTAAAGCAGACAGTAAATGCTATAGCACAATTCCACCAGTCATGCTGTGCGGCAGACCTCTAAAAAGAGTTGCAACTTTTAAATATCTGGGTCATTGGGCTTCTGACGATATTAAAGATAACATTGATGTAGAGCGGGAGCGCAGATCGCTGGCTGCTCGATGTGGGATGTTGGCCCACAGGTTTGTATGTTACACGTTTGCACGTTGCACGTTGTATGGATCAGGTTAAGGCGACGCTTTCAAAGCCTACTTCCAATCCTTTTACACGTGCAGCCTGTGGGTGTACTATACGCAAAGGGCTACCATAGTGACCTGCGCACACAATATAACAACAAGTTCCGGGTGCTGATGGGGCTGCCGCGTTTTTGTAGCGCGTCCGACATGTTTGCTGACGTGGACGTTGATAGTTTTTCGGTCATCATGCGCAAGAGATGCGCATCTCTGCTACGCCGTGTTCACGCCAGCCCCAACCCCATTCTAAGAACGTTGGCTGATAGGGGGGACTCCGATTTTGGAGCGGTGGATACGACTGCACGCAGTCAAGTAGACATTCGCCAGAGTCAACGTGCCTCACGCAATCTAGAATAAATGTTACTAACACTAGTTTAAAAGTTTACATTGGTACTAACAAATATGGAAGTGAATCTGAAGTAAACGTTTATTTATTTAAGTACACGTGCGTAGCTTAGTCTTCGGCTGCTGTAAAGCGACGCACTTAGTGTCTTCAAAGCGACTGACAAATGAGAGACATTATTCTTCTTTTAGGCTTTCCTATTCTATTAAACGCTATCGGTGACGTTTGGTAGCAGCGTAAACTTCACAGTAACATAGATTTTTAAAGCTGCAGTGAGCGTTTCAAAGAGACCACATCGGCACATTCACATAGCAAGCATATTGACGCAGCGTAGGTATAGTAACACGCTGTACATGTCAATGACGTTTATAGATGACTCATTTCTCCTGCAGACCGGCGCGACGCGACGGTGCGACGCAATTCTGGCAGTACAATTTGCATGAAGTTTTCATAGAAATGGTTCTACAGGAGTCAAGTCGCGCGGTCGCGTCGCGCTTTTCTACGGGAGCCGTCAAGCGTTAGCATTCCATTTGCTAGTCAACCTGTATACTTAGTTATTGAAGGGCAAGAACACGTCCTAAGATATACAATGTTGTGGTTCACTCTGTCTTGCTAGTACGTGGTTTATAATAATTATTATAGTGAAATATTTAGCATTTTCTGTACGTTACAGTGAACGGTTCACAAGTTTATGTGTGAGTAGGTATTAAGATAGTTTATTTACTCAAAGTATCAGTAAAAGTAATGCGTACTTGTGCGGCTGCTTGAAATAAGGACGTTAAAAGTCTCAAAGTCACTCAAAGGAAGCGATAGCTCTACGCTCCGAAGGACCCTGTGCGAAAGAACCCAGGTAACTGACATTGTCTAATGAACGGCACTCTGATTGCGTAGAATAGAATATAATGGAATACTCTTTATTATGCACACCATTTAAATAACAGACATTTATAAATATTGAAATTTTACAAAGGGTGATAAAAAATCATGAAGCACTTAGTATTAAAACAGCACACCATGCTTGCCTACAATGCCGACAACACTAACAAGAGACGGAATGATTTTGTATATCTAACGCAACCTCAAAACATGTCTTTGTAGAAAGATTTTTAACATTCTTAGGCCCATTCCTGTACAATAGATTAAATAGAAAACTCTATAAACTTAAGTATTTACTAACCCTCGACTATGCACAGACAGAAGACCTACTTATTGTCTGCAAATAGAACTGCTAACATACTATTTTATTTTTATTTACCTAAGTTTTAATTTAGTTTTTACGTTAAACTCAATGTTAATTTATTACATTAAGTATTCATGCATTTTCTAGCGTGAAGCACAGGTTCAACCTTGTTCAGGAAAATTAGCAACTGTGCGCTATCGTAATTGAAAAGGTATTAATTATAAATGTATCCCCTTTTTATAAATAAACGATTTTATTATTATTACTAGCTGTGCCCGCGACTTCGTTCGCGTGGTTGTCGAGAACAAAACAACGTCGTTTAGATAAGAGTATATCACCTTTTTGATGATTTAGATAAGAGTCCTGACTTTGGTATAGTTGATTACGTTAATGCTTCTCTATATACTATGTTAGCGGTGGAATTACCCGGAGCATATACAAAAAGGTTGTTTGGGTTGCTAACACGTGATAGAGAAACATAGAGTTGGCCGTGTGAAAAACAATCAAAAGTAAGGTCTACACCCGCAACGGATAACGTCTGGCCTTGGGCTTTATTAATAGTCATAGCGTAACAGAGGCTTACAGGAAATTGCACGTTTGAAAGTAAACGGAAAATTATTGGGGATAATGGGTATCCTGGGAATGAAAACATCACCGGAGCCGCAACCTGTTAAGATTTCGGCTTCGATGACATTTCGTTGGAGATTTGTTACTCTCAACCGAGTTCCATTGCATAGTTTTGGTGGGCTTAAATTTCCGAGTAGAATGATTGGTACTCCGACTTTTAAATAAATTTTGTGTGCTGGAAGACCTGGTGTATTTAGAGAGTCTAAAAACTCTACTGGATAGTGGGTGGCATCTCCTTCTTCCAAAACCGTGTTAATAGATAAATATTCCCTACTTTCTCCAGAAACATGTACCAATATTTGAGAATTTATTGCTGCTGCTTGGTCGTTGCGAGGTGCCAAAATAGCTCGTTGGCATAGCCAAGCAGCGTCATGGTTCGAGATCTCTGATGGATCTCCGTATACAGAGGAAATGAGTTCCTGCTGTGAGGCAACAGAAGAACACAGGCTTTCGACTAAAGTTACTTTACCTCCTTCTTGAGTCGGGTATGTGCCGTTACCAATTTGAAGTAGTAAATTTGAGAAAACCTGCGCGTTTGCGTCACCTCCCAAATATGCTCGCATATTAAAGCTCAAATTAGTTAATATGACACTACGCCATAAAATAGAGCTCTTTAAACAGGCACCTATTTCATCGGCCCTCGTTCCTCTGGGTATTATAGGGAGTGTCTGCCTGAAGTCTCCACAGAATAGCACCGTTAAGCCTCCCATCGGTCGGTCATTTTGTCTTATATCTCGCAACGTTCTATCTACAGCTTCCACAGCTTTACGATTTGCCATCGTACACTCGTCCCAAACGATAAGGGCGCAATCGCGTAAGACCCTTGCTTTATCACTATTGCGAGACACGTTGCAAACAGGGTTTTCTGTGCGGTCCAAGGGTATTTTAAATGTTGCAGTTTTTCCTCCTGGTAATAAAGTGGCAGCTATTCCTGAGGAAGCGACGGCAAGGGCAATTTTGTTTTGGCTCCTTATTTGAGCCAAGATAACTTTAGTGAGGAAAGTTTTACCTGTTCCACCAGGTGCATCTAAAAACAGCATTTCTCCTAATGAATGTTCTACACTACAGCATACTCTATCAAAGATTTGACGTTGTTCTGACGTCAAATTTGAACAGCCATTTCGCAATATTTCTGCTAACTCTTCGGGGTTGTAATTTATTTCAGATGTATACTCCCTATTAATTCGTTCCCCACCAACTGTCGGTGTCGGCAAGCCGTATTGACTGAGGGGGTTCCCTCCTATAATTGTAACTATATCTTGTATAGCCAGCAAAGACCTATTATGGCAGCTTTCACGTACTTGGTCAGAAGTTTCACTATTTATATTTTGCTGTCTCAAAAAATCTTCGGCAAACGCGTCTTTATATTTTTGCCACAACTGCCCAACGTCCGATAGGCCACAAAATGTCAACAAAATGGCAAATAAATGGCGCAAACGATGTGGACTATCACTGACGCATGCTTCCGCTAAAGCATCATCCCAATGCTGATCGCCATCTAATAAATGCCGTGCGCGGCAAGCAGCTTGAAATGTGGGATATTCTATATCGTCCACTTTGCGGAGCTCAGCAAAAGAAGTAGGTCCTCGCACTGTGTGAAGAAGAAGGCGTAAATAATAACACTCTGCATTATTTGGGTGCACCGTGTATACTCTTCCAATCACGTGTTCTTTAAAAAGGACTCGCCTTCTACAGCAGTTCCACGTCTCCTGCGATTAAAAACACCTTGCTGCTTGTTATAAGTATAATAATGTGGCACTTCATTGTACAACAGAGACTTAGCGAAATTGTCTCTTTCGCAAAGGCGAAAGAATGCGAGCAAGGTGGTTTGTCTTGGGTTGTTCATTCTTTCTGCCACATTTTCTGGCTGAAAGTAAACTCGCTGCCCGCCTTCCAGGTGCACGTCAAGATGGATGACTGGCGGATACCTTTCATGAATAGGGAAACTCAAAATGCGCCAAACTGCCTCCGAAGAGCTTATTACAACGCCATCTATCGAATTTGGATTTCAACTATCAACATTAGTTCTATTTTTAGTTGCAAGTACTATACTGAATTGCGTAATAACGTAATATTTTACTTCTTGAACTCACTAAATTAATCATATCTTTTGATAGAGTGAACCGATTTCGATGAAACAAAAACTAAGTTAAACCTCAAGTTGCGTATAATTTTTGTATATAAACAATGTCAGCATTGAATTCGTAGATTTTACGTGATGTGCGCACAAACAGACAAACAGACAAACAGACAAAAATTTCAAAAATGATGGTAATGGGTTCTGTTACTTATCTTTTCACACGCTGGCTATTTTGTGTTTCAATTTTTTCAATGTACAAAAATAACTTTTCTACAGATTTATTATATGTATAGATAATGGGCGGTCTTATCGCTAAGAGCGATCTTTTAAAGACAACCTTTGGATGGATTGAAATTGAAGGAGAGACAAATACTGCAGGTAGTCTATGGTGTACCATTTACACGATACAATGAATGCATACATTAAGTATATTATACTAATCTAAATAAATATTGGTCTTTACCTATGAAATTGCCGTTCTGCAGTACTGGCCATTTCAAATCAAAATAATTTTTGTTTGGCTAAGAATTCTAATTTCAAATTAATTTTATTTTAAAAACATGGATTTTTGTTTCCAAAAGTAGTCATTTGTTTATTGATTAGTGTTACATTTTCATCGCATTTCAATCTTTTTCGTCATCATGGATACGTTAAAAATTCGAGTAATTATGGAATATGAGTACCGTCGTGGCAGCAACGCGGCACAAGCGGCACGCAACATCAACGACGTTTACGGAGCTACCACTACAAACCAACGCACCACCTGTTATTGGTTTGCTCGCTTCCGTTCTGGAAATTTCGACCTGAAAAATGAACCTCGCGGTCGTCCGAAGACTTTGGTCGACAGTGACGAATTAAAGGCGATTGTGGAAGCTGACGATACACAATCTACGGCTGAATTAGCAGCAGCTTTCGACGTTAGCGTCAAAACAATATTGGTCCATTTGCGTCAAATTGGCAAGGTAAAAAAGCTTGACAAACGGGTGCCCCACGAACTCAATGATCGCCAGCGCGAAGTACGCCTCGAGACCTGCCTTGCACTGCTCAACAGACACACAAATGAAGGAATTTTGAACCGCATTGTTACCTGCGATGAAAAATGGATTCTGTTTGATAACCGCAAGCGCTTAGCAAGTTGTTTGGATCCTGGTTCAGCACCTAAACAATGCCCTAAACGAAAACTTACCCCTAGAAAAGTGATGGTCACTGTTTGGTGGTCTAGCGCCGGTGTGATTAATCACAGCTTCTTACCAAACGGGGTGAGCATTACTGCAGATGTGTACTGTGAAGAACTGAACACAATGATGGAGAAGCTGGCACATCTCCAACCAGCATTGGTCAATCGCTCGTCTCCGCTGCTCTTGCACGACAACGCGCGACCTCATACTGCACAGCAGACGGTCTCCAAGTTGCAAGAACTGGGGTTGGAAGCTCTCCGTCATCCGCCCTACTCACCAGACCTTGCGCCTACAGACTACTACTTTTTCCAGAATTTGGATAACTTCTTGGCGGGAAAAAAATTCAGTATCCGAGAGGCAGTACAAAATGCCTTTGAAAAATTTGTTGCCTCCCGTCCAACTGATTTCTTTAAGAAGGGCTTCAATAAACTGCCACTGCGTTGGCAAATATGCATTGATTGCATGGGTGATTACTTCGATTAATGCAAATAAAAAATTCGTTTAAATTTTTTCGTACAAAACGGCAATTTCATAGGTAAAGACCTATTATATACATATAGACATAAAACAGGAGTAAAGAAAATATAATGGTGTTGTTTAAGGAGAGAGGAAGTGCTTTTTTATCATAATTTTAAAAGTAGACAAAGATTGAGCACGCCTTACGGACACGGGCAAGTCAATCTCAATCTGGATCATTTTGAAGGACTAGCAATATACTAAAACACAGACAAACAATTTTTTCTAACCTATGAAACAATAGCATTAATAATTTCCTTAAAATCTAAGGATATTATAAGCAATATCCTTATCCATTGCTTCATATGCTCGAAAAATGTGTCTGCTCAACAACGTAAATAACGCAATGAATGTTGTTGAACTGCCAAAAGGAAAGCCATTGCTACTGTTCGTGAGCTACCCCGCGGGTGGCCTGGAGAAGTGTCTGTTCAGTTTTATCTCTCCGCTAGTTTCTGCCAGCAACTTCGTTCACGTGGAAGTTTTAAGATAGGTACACAAGCCACATTTTTATAAAACTCCCTCGGCCCCCGACCCATTTTGTCGCGTCGCATCGGCGGCCCGCGCTTATTTTTCTTTTTCGCTTAGCGGTCTATCTGTCTTTTTTTAATCGTCTCCTAAGGGTCCTAGCGTGGTGTTCAATGGCCTGTAACCTTCCTCAAGAATCTAGTGCTGGTTCTAGAGATGTGCGCGTTCAAGCAAAAGAACAAACTAACTGTTCAGCTGTATTATATTAGTCTAACTCTATCTGTAGGCAATCCTTAGACTCGACATCTGAATCTTTAAACCCTAGAAACAGGAGCCCGTAGAAGTAGAAGACCAGAACACCATGGATCCAGCGCTAGCAGTGGAGTTGGAGGCGTTGTCCCGACAGAAGGCCATGAACGAGGCGACGGAGCGCGGAAACTCAGCCATGCAGCAGTTCTACCGCGGCGCCAACGTGTTCGTGACGGGAGGCTCCGGCTTCCTCGGCAAGCAGCTCATCGAGAAACTCTTAAGGTGAGGAGAAACATCTATCTCTTGCTAGCATGGCCCACTAGCCAATAGCCTGGTGGTGAGAGGTCATCGCCGCCCCTGGACAGAGAGCAGATCCGTTTCAATCACAGGGATAAAGCTGAAATGTCTCATGTACATATTAACCGCCAGTGGCACCCATCATACTCTTCAAACTAGAGTCTACGTCTCTCTTATGCAGGCTTCATTCAGGTGACTATAACCGCAAGCCGTCTTAATGGTAATTCGGCTAGGCCGCAGTTTCTAAAATCGCAAGTTCCAAAGTAGAGTAGATTTCGACTTTTGATATGCGACCTGTCGTGCGGTGACAGGTCACCTGCGGCGGATGACTAAAATCGACCGCCAAAATACTCAGCTGCAGGCAATCGCCCGCCGCATGAAGGTCGATATTTTGATGCAAAATGAACGAATCACTTGCGATTTATATCAACCGATGTAAATGCGGTGGCGATTCAGCTTGTGAGGCGATTTGATAAGCAACAAGTCGCGAAAATCGACCTAGTGTAAATCCCCTATAGTTTTAGCCAAAGTTACGGCCGTTTCCTACTCCGCGTCAACTATGGACATTAAGATTAGTTCAGAGTCCGAACTAAGAATTAATTGACAGTTGAACAATAGTTGATCATATTGTTGTCAGTGTCAACACGATTTGACAGTTGTCCCTACTCGCGATGTGAATTTTGTCCGTTCTAATAATTGAATTTATTACTTGTATTGACGGATCCTACTTTCGGACGGGCCCGTGTCTTCGTAGACCCCAGAACACAGCAACGCTGCTTAGCGGCAGGAACAAGCGTGGCGGTAGGTACTCGTACCTCCCCCGACGGGCTTCAGAAAGCTCTTCTACTATAAGGTAACAGGAAGAGCTATGCTCGGAGCTTCCCTGAGATATCAAATCGGAAATGATGAGATTCACATTAGAAACAAGGTAACCGCTTTGGCCCAAAGAATTGTCATAAAGTTCGTTGTGAGGTAATGTGAACCGACGACTTGGTGAAGGTCTCGGGAATCCGCTGGATGCTGGAACTCTTTGTGATGATGCTTGGGGGTGAGTCGACTGAATGAAGATGATGACAGAATAGGCATCGATTTCTGGAACTGTTTTTCACATACAGGGTAGCAGCAAATCGTTCTAGAATCTTTGCGCCGATTATTTATCAAAGCAATACCTACGCGGTTGAAATATACACAAAAGAGAACAGTATTTTTTTATAAACGAAAAATGTCCACACTCTATTCAGAATTATGTACTGAATCCGTGGTAATAGGTTATTTATTTAAGCTTTTCGCACACAAAAAGGTACAAAGGCGGACTTAATGCCTTAGGCATTCTCTACCAGTCAACCAAGAGTGGTGAAGAGATTAGATGGCAGGTGCTTTGGTTGAACCGAACAAAGATAAAAAAAAAACTATTAAAATTGTTGAATTATAAACGAAAAAAACGTAACGACACAAATTAGGTTACTCGTCGATGTCCTTGTCTTTATTTAGATTCTCAAATGAATTGTAAACTTTTCAGAGCCTGTGACATTGGCAAGATCTACATTCTATTGCGACCTAAGAAAGGGATGACCATCCAAGAGAGGGTGGTCGAAATGCTGAAAGATCCGGTGAGTAGAACTCTCTCCAATGGTTTTATCAGAAATACAATACTATAATAATATAACTTAAAATACTATAAATAAATACAACATAAGTAACACAACTTATACTACTGCACACGAAGTGTCGGCGTCGTGTTTCGCTGACTGGTGTCATGTAGCCGGCCACGAATACACAACACCCTTCAGCCAGAACTCTTCCTTGAGGAACTTCTCGAGATTGTGTGTCGGAACACGCACCACGAACCACTTGAAGTTCGTGTTGTGACGCGGCTCCAACTTCTCGACCCTCAAAGTCCAGTTGGTCTTCACACGCAGGTACTCCACGATCTCCTCAACCTTCGTGGAGTGGTGCAGCCTGGACACGTACAGCAACGTCGTTGGGGTTGCTGGACGCAGCAGCATGTTGGGTCCTGCCGACGCGGTGCCGCACTGGTTCCGACAAGGAGGCTTCTTCTTCTTCTTCTCCACCTTGATGAAACCATCCTCGTCGCTCGTGTCCTTCCCTGGACCCTGCCTTACCAAAACCTTCTTGGTTTTAGACCGGCTTCGTTTACCCCCTTTTGGTTTTTCCGCTTGTTTTACCTACGAGTTTTGCGATTGCGACTCAGCAGGCTTATTGGCGGCGGCTATTGATGCGTAGGCTCGTTTGGGGGCCCTTTGCGCATAGTACACCCACACGCTGCACGTGTAAAAGGAATTGCAGTAGGCTTTGAAAAGCGTCACCTTAACCTGCTCCGTACAACGTGCAAACCTGTGGGCTAACATCCCACATCGAACGACCTGCGCTCCCGCTCTACATCAACGTTATCTTTCAAATCGTCTGAGACCCAATGATCCAGATATTTAAAAGTGGCAACTCTTTTTAGAGGTCTGCCGCACAGCATGACTGGTGGAATTGTGCTATAGCATTTACTGTCTGCTTTAACTATCACATGAATTAGCTCTTTGGTGCATTATTGGAGCCAATGGGTCCCAGCGTACGATTCACACACGTTGATCAGTTTCTTAAGTGCCTGTAAATGGTTAAATTGAAATAAATGCTTTGATTTTGAGTTTAATCCACAGCTGTCCGACTCCACCCACTGCTGGTCAAACGCCTCTCTTTTCTTGTGCCAAACCCCACGCACCTGCGCCTGCCTCTTGCAGGTTGTGCTCACGATGGCAACAATGTTACAACCCGGGCTTATAGTACAAACTTATTCGGCCACTTATTTTTAAGTATCAAGTAATAGGCGGTAAATCTATTGCCATTAACTAAACACAAATCCAGACTCCGAGCTGCTACTGAGAAATTCCAGATGGGAAAAACCCAAAAACATTGCCTGAATTCAGGACAGAAGATCGAACCCAAGACCTTAAGCTCAGCAGTCGCGCTTTCGACCGCTAAACCAACGAGGCAGTCAGCTTATACTTATTAAAGACAATTTATCATTTGCAGGTATACAGTATGGTCAGAAAAAATAAACCGAACTTCGCAGAGAGGATAGTGCCGTTGAAAGGTGACGTGTCTGAAATAAGGCTCGGACTAAGTGACCAGGACTGGACCACCATCACCACTCAGGTTTGTTTATTATTTTACTATTTTTATTGACATTTACAGTAGTAGAGTGCAGGTCAGGTCAGCTTGCAGGGAAGGCGTGCGGTAACAGCAGGCCGTGGGGCAAGGGGCACGCGGTTCAGGGGGCCTACTTAGTTACTTACTAAGTCCGTCAATGAAAATACGGACCCGACCGAAAGCAGCGCGAACTTTAGAATTGCAGTGAACGCTACTCCAAATTAAAAAACTTTTTCGGTCGAGCAAAAACACATCAGAAAAATCGTGTTGTCAATAATTCTTACTTCGGGCCCCAAACTAATCACTACATAGTATAAAACAAAGTCGCTTCCCGCTGTCTGTCCCTATGTATGCTTAAATCTTTAAAACTACGCAACGGATTTTGATGCGGTTTTTTTTAATAGATAGAGTAATTCAAGAGGAAGGTTTATATGTATAATACATGCATAATATAGTAGAGAAACACTGATCATTTTAGGGGTTTCTAATGTGATGTCGTAAATAAACACATTTTTTTGCGCTTACATTGCAAACGCTGGCTTAACCCTACGAGATAGATCAAAATAATGTACTACAGTATTGTACACCTTAAAAAGGTCTACAAAATATGTCTATCTCTTAGGGATAACCCCCAATAACCATTTTTTATCCTATACTTTTTAAGAGAAATAATGGCTCTAAAATTATCAGTGTTTCTCTACTATATTATGCATGTATTATATGCATATAAACCTTCCTCTTGAATCACTCTATCTATTAAAAAAAAACGCATCAAAATCCGTTGCTTATTTTTAAAGTTCTAAGCATACATAGAGACAGACAGACAGCGGGAAGCGACTTTGTTTTATACTATGTAGTGATAGTGATCAGCATTGCACCCGTGCGAAGCCGGGGCGGGTCGCTAGTCCTATATAAGTACATGATACTCAGTAGTAAAAGCCCGTAACTTCGACGGAAACTACGGATTTTGTGCTTGGAGGGTGCTCCAGCTACGCGTAGTTGTCTTGCCCTCAGACAAGACGTAGAGCCCTGGAAGGCGCATTAGGGAGTATAAACGCGTTAGGGGATGTTACAGGGTCTCATCCGTTACGGCCGTTAGGTATCCTGATCCAATTTTTGACATTTCAATCCATGTTTCAGTGAAGCGTGCCAATAACCCATCGATGGATTAAGTTTTTCGTTTTCCTTATTTCTTCATCATGTCGACCCCAGACACAAAACATTCAGCCATTCTCTTACATGTAAGACTTTGTTAACAAGCAATTGAATATATTTTTCTATGCAATATGCATATGTCAGAAAGGGTGTGACTACCGAGGTGACGACTAATAGAGAAGTATGGAAGAAAATGACATATGACGCCGACCGCAAATGAATTGGGATATGGGTAGGAGAATTATGATGATGCGATTGATCTAAGCTTGCTGCGGTCGGTTCGTGGATGGGTGACCATCTTTACATATCAAATCCTCTCGGTGCCTGGTGCCTCGGAAAGCACGTGAAACCATTGTTCCAGGAAGTCATTCGTGGGTCTTTGTCGTTACACGTAGTCAGGAGCCCGAAAGTCTTACCAGTCTTACCATGGGGTATCGTATTACCCAGTACAGTCGGCGGCACGTAACTTGGCAAGGTTTTGACCTAGTGGGAATAAGTTTGCACATGTACACTTAGGGCAACAAAAAAATTATTAATTTGATGGCTTGTAATTATTCTACGGTTATTTCCCGAATTTATTTTAAACACGTCTGTTTAGAAGAAAGTTAAAGAAAGGAGAGGAAAAGGGGAGGACTCTTGCCAAGTTATGTGCCAGCTACTGTAACTGAGCTGTGGATGTCAGTTAGGCAGTCGCTCTATGTAAAATACTGATATTGAGCTGCTTCCGGTTAGACTGGAAGCCGAAACCAATATAGTTCGACAAAGGCTGATTGATTGATGTAGGTAATAGGCTGCTCAGTGATGCAGTTCCAAAAGGTATTATGTGTTCGGAATTGCCAAAGGAAAGAATTAAAATACAGTGAAATAAAATACTCGAGTGTACATTCCAGGTGGACGTAATATTCCACATGGCTGCAACGACGCGGTTCGACGAGGCGCTCCACATCGCCACGATGATCAACGTGCGCGGGACCTGGGAGGCTGTGCTGCTCGGCAAGGCTTGCCAGAAACTCAAGTAACTATAACAAAACATAACTTATCATCACGACGATAATATTCCCGAAGGGTTAGGCAGAGGTGTACCTGTGGTACACCTCTGCCTTTAAGTCTCATGTAAAAGGGTGCGAGCCTATGATTACCATCCACCGGGGACGAATCCAAACTAAAAGCTGCCACTGAGAAATTCCTGATGGAAAAACCCAGCAACACTGTCGGACCTTGTTATAAAACATACAGCCCCATGGTTAGCAATTAATTTATTCGCATATATATATATATTTTTGTTAATAAATGACCTCGATCTCACCTGATGGAAAGCATTGGATGAACTCTACGATGGAACGTGCTTGTCTAGAATATGCCTGTTTAGTCTCGCTTTTAAATTGAGTAATTACTCAACATTGTTTAACTAGCGCATAGAAACCTTTAATAATTTACTTCATTTAGATTTGCAGACATACAACTATGCAACGGAATTTGATTCTAACTTACATTTGTGTTATGATCTTACAATGTTTTCTAAATTCGATAGGAAAGTTAACGACCATGGTATGAGAAACATCTTTCATAATCTATCGTTGACTATAGCTGATTATTCATATTCTCAACCAGAAATTGTCGACGATAATCAAACAAATGTATCATCTCCACGGTGCGAGTTTTTTCTTTAATCAGTTAAATTGCATCAAAACATTGCCGGACTCTTAAACAAGTCCGATTTATTGGTTATTTACATACAGGAATTGTTAAGCAAACAAATTAAATTAGATATTATATGTATAACCGAGCATTTCATTATGTCTGACCAAGAGCAATTACTATGCATACCTAATTATAAACTAGCGGCGCGCGGTGGAGCTTGTATCTTAGTTAAGAAAGGCCTGGAATATAAAGAATTGCCTGACATTATGAGACATTCGGTTACAGGAATTATAGAATGTTGCGCAATTGAATTAACAAAAACTAACTATTTTATCTGTATATTGACCGCCAAAATATACTGATCTCAACGATATTCTATGAAAACCTACACATATTACTCAAAAAGATATGTAATAAGACAAACAAAAAAATAATTGTATGTGGAGATTTCAACATAGATATCTTGAAAAAAAACAAATTATGCAGGGAGTATGAATATTTTCTGATGAATTATAATCTAAAACTAGAAATAAATAAACCGACTAGACCTGTTAGTAAAACTTGCTTAGATCATTTTGCGCACAATTCAAAACAATCCTGTCAGAGTGAAATAATAGACTTCGGTTTATCCGATCATACGGCTCAAATATTTACAACTAAAGTTAAAAAGTTTAGTCAAATGAAAACCTGGAAAACATCAAGGCGTGACATATCCGAGGAAAACTTGATTATGTTCAGAAATCATCTCGAGAGCTTATCGTTTTCAGATGTATATAGCACGGAAGATCCTAATAAGGCCTATGATAACTTTCTAGAAATAGGGAAATTAAATATGGCGTGCCGCAAGGCAGCGTTCTAGGACCGTTATTATTCTTGTTGTATATTAACGATCTTCCCCGCAACATTAATTACGCTTGTGTGTTATTTGCCGACGATAGTACAGTTCTAATAAACTGTCTTTATAGACAAAAATATGAAGACGAAATTAATAATTCACTGAATTCAATAATCAATTGGCTCAACAATAATAATATTTTAATAAATGTTAATAAAACAAAAATAATGCATTTTTATCAAAAAGTTCAACCTATAAACCTAAACATTAATTATAACGGTCAATCCCTTGATAGCACTAATGTAGCAAAATTCTTGGGTATATTGGTTGACAGTCAATTAACCTGGAAACCACAAGCAGAAGAAATTTGTAAAAAAATCAGTTCCACTGCGTATGTTCTCTACAATCTTTCCAAAAAAGTAAACATTGATACACTATTAGTAGCTTATCACGGTTTGGTGGTTTCCATTCTTAGGTTTGGTTTAATATTCTGGGGCAATTTCTCCGAAAGAAAGGCTATATTTAAAGCCCAAAAACGGTGCTTAAGGGCCATCTTTAGTCTTAAGGTCACAGACAGTTGCATGCCTATCTTCAAGACATACAATGTACTTACTTTTCCTAGCCTCTATATTTTAGAAATAGCAATTTATGTTACAGCTAATATTCATTTATTTCCTACATTGAATGATACAAGGACACGAACCACTGCAATGAGATCAAAATATAAGAATTTATTGTGTACAGGTCAATGTAACACTGCATTGCTGAAAAAAAACATTATTGGTATGGCACCTATTATATTCAACAAATTGCCGAATAGTATAAAGGATCAGCCCTTAAGGAAATTTAAACAACTCCTGTCTTCGCTGTTATTAAAGAAGTGTTATTACTCTGTTACCGATTTCCTAAATTATGAATTGTAACATTCTACTTGTTTAAGATCTCAATTTTTTTTATAATAAACTTTTTGTGATCTCATTCTTAATTTATCTTAGTACCTAGTTTAAAATTAGCTGTAAGTTTGTCCTTCAATTTTGTATGCCAACAGGCAGAATGTACTGGGATTGAATATATTTTATACTAAGACCATACTTGTACCTGCATTCTATACAAATAAATTATTATTATTATTATATGTGTAATTTATCTATAACTAGCGACCCGCCCCGGCTTCGCACGGGTGCAATGCTGATACTAAATAATATAAAATTAAAAATACAGTACTAATAATTGTTATTTTCCTCGCTCCGGTACCGCCCGCCGCCGCAGACGCTATGTATGTACCTGCATTTTAAATCTGTAATATCTTCGAAAATATTCATTTAAATTACATGCTGTAAAGGACCATAATAATCTATATGAAATGCAAAATGTTTTTAAGGTACTTAATTAGATAAGGATTAATGCTGTATTGCCTAAAATTGCTTCTTAAATAAGCCATTATTTCTCGTAAAATTTAAGGATAAAAAATGGTTATTGTGGGTTATCCCTAAGAGATAGACATATACCCTCACGAAATTTTTTGTAGACCTTTTTAAGGTCTACAATACTGTAGTACATTATTTTGATCTATCTCGAAGGGTTCAGCCAGCGTTTACAATGTAAGCGCAAAAAAAGTGTTTATTTACGACATCACATTAGAAACCTCTAAAATTAGCAGTGTTTCTCTACTATATTATGCATGTATTATACATATAAACCTTTCTCTTGAATCACTCTATCTGTTAAAAAAAACCGCATCAAAATCCGTTGCGTAGTTTTAAGGATCTACGCATATATAGGGACAGACAGACAGGGAAGCGACTTTGTTTTATACTATGTAGTGATACCTATGTATTTAGAAATATTATGTATGTTTATCAGTTGTCTAGTACTCATAGCACAAGCTCTGCTTAGTTTGGGACTAGATGGCATTGTGTGAAAGTTGTGGAATATATTATATATTATTATTATATTATTATTATTATTATTGTCATTAACCTAATAGCAAAGTGCGCTTTTTATATACTTTTGCTTTCCCTTTTTTGTAAGGCGCACTTTTAGTTAGTGTGCTTTAGAGCAAAAGCTACATTATTTATGATATGTATAATTCACTGCGTTCACTTCTTGTAAATTTGAAATTAAAATTTAGCTTTAGCTTTTTGACACAGAGTTTCTAGGTTCGGTCTCTTCAATTTACAGGCGTGTTAAGTTTTGTGTTTTGTCAATGTTCCAGATCATTCGTGTACGTCTCAACGACGTATGCCAACGCGACCGACCGCTTCGTGGAGAAGGAGGTGCTGGAGAAGTTCTACGAGAGCCCGGTGCCACCCGAACTCATGATCAAAATGGTGGAGACTTTCGAGCAGGACAGATTTGACGCTGTTGCCAAGAAGTGAGTACCAGTGTTTGTTCAAATAGATTCAACACTATTATAATAAACAAATAAATAATACAAGCATGAGCCCGATGGGATATCCCATCGGAATAAAATAACGAACTTCCTTACTAACTTTAATCCCCTTTTTAATACTTTCAGGGCGTCTATTTGCAAATATCCGTTATTGGTGCTCACTTTTGCTTTAGAAGAAACTCTTGTGCATGTCATGCTTCTAGACCCAGAGGCCTAGGTTGTGAGCTAAGCTTCTAGGCCCAGCAGCTTAGGTTGTGAGCTAAGGTTTCAGACCCAGAGGCTTAGGTTGTGAGCTAAGCTTCTAGGCCCAGCAGCTTAGGTTGTGAGCTAAGGTTTCAGACCCAGAGGCTTAGGTTGTGAGCTAAGCTTCCAGACCCAGCGGCTTAGGTTGTGAGCTAAGCTTCTAAGCCCAGTGGCTTAGGTTATGAGCTAAGGTTTCAGACCCAGAGGCTTAGGTTGTGAGCTGAGCTTCCAGACCCAGCGGCTTAGGTTGTGAGCTAAGCTTCTAAGCCCAGCGGCTTAGGTTATGAGCTAAGGTTTCAGACCCAGAGGCTTAGGTTGTGAGCTGAGCTTCCAGACCCAGCGGCTTAGGTTATGAGCTAGATTTATTAAACTAGCTATTATCCGCGGCTCCCGCGTACTATCTCACAGCGACATTGCTTTTAATTCGGAGTAAACAGTCCTATGTCATTCTCCGAACTATAGACCATATGTATTTTAAAAAAATCTGTCGATCTGTTGCTGTGTTGCTGAGTGAAAGTCACACAAACAAGCACAAAGTTTTGCATTTATAATATTATTTAAAAAAAATCACATTATACGTTGTACGAGTAATACCTATTCGAACTACTCCTAAGAAAATACTGTTATTACGCGTTAAAAGTGCTCTAGTGTCGTTAAAAGTGCTGATCTTGTAAATAATAGGAATAACAACAATCTGACTTTATTAATGAGTGACTTAGTGCTTTGTGTATCAAGTCTAGACCGAAACGTATCAAAATAGTTATTCATCTACAGTCCGGAGTAATTCACCAGCGCCTCATAATAAAACGCGTATGCGCCGCGCATAGCACGGCGCATACGACGTTCTTTTCGCGAGCTCGCAGTGAGTCCGCGCTCGTTGTGTTGTGCAGGGCCTTTATTAGAGTGCACTTTTACCAACAAAGACTCAAGGGGTCTTTAATAGTGTGCTATCTCGGAACAGTATACATTTTGTTTTGGCATTGGAATTGTTGCGAGACTGATTTTATTAATTGAAATGGCTTCATCAACATTGTTATGGGGATGCTGTGCTAATGAAAACAGCAAGGATGGAAAGAAATCGATTAATTGTTTCAAATGCAATAAATTGTATCATTTTGCGTGCCTGTCTCTTCCGGAAGTTTATGAGGACACTGATGTCTACTGTAAATGGATGTTCTAATTGCGCGAGTCTCATCTCGAATTCCTCCAAAAAGGAAAATACTCCAACCCGTAATGTCTCCACCTCTAGGGGGAGTAAGAGACCTGCTTTGAACTCGCCCCCTGAAGCAACCTTTGTGAGTCGTGATGATGTGCGTGATATCGTCTAGGAAGTAATACAGGCTGAGTTCGCCTCTATGCTTCGTCAAATAAACGATACAATACTCAATGTCGTAAATAAAGAGCTTGAACCAATTAAGAAAGAACTTACTGAGATGACGGCGTCTTTGAGTTTTCACATAAAGGAGTTTGACGAATATCAGTCTGAACATAGGGCCTTGAAAGTCTCGGTAAAAGAATTGGAAACAGAAAATACTAACCTTAAGAAGTCAGTGGTGGATATAGGTCTCCGAATCAACTATTTGGAGCAACAGGCACGTTCGACCAATCTTGAACTTCATTGCTTGCCAGAGATTAAACAAGAAAATCTCTATACAGTCGTTAAGCAACTGGGATCAGTCGTTGGATGTAAGTTGAGCGACATCGATATCCATCATTGCACCCGTGTAGCCAAACTACAAAATTCTAGTACCCGCCCGCGCTCTGTCGTAGTCCAATTGGCCTCCCCAAGAACTCGTGACCTGCTCCTGGCTTCTGTCATAAGCTACAATAAAGGCAAGAATAACATCGAAAAACTAAATACCGCGGACCTAGGACTGGCTGGTGAAAAGAAGCCAATATATGTGCAAGAGCATTTGTCGCCTTCTAACAAAGTGCTGCATGCTGCTACTAGACTTAAGGCTAAAGAAAAAGGATATCAATTCGTCTGGGTAAGAAATGGTAGAATCTTCGTCAGAAAAACAGATGGGTCCGAACATATCCTTATTAAGAATCCAGAGTCCCTAAATAAGTTGATTTGAAAAAACATATTTTATATTTAAATTAAAAATACATGTAATTGTAACTTGAATATAATACAAAATTCGATAGTTTACAACTTTATTACCAGAATTGTAGAGGCGTGAGAACAAAAACGCATATCATCTTTCGCAATGTATGTTGTAATAACTATGACATTATCATTTTTACAGAGACTTGGCTTAATGATACCGTACTGAGCAGCGAGCTGTTCGACGACAAATACATTGTATACAGAAGGGACAGAGAAAGTTCTTGTTTACAGAGTAGTAAAGAAGGTGGGGGTGTTTTGATAGCCGTAAAAAAAACTATAAATTCCAAACGAGCAGAACAACTTGAAAGTAATTGTGAAGACCTTTGGGTAATTTTAGATCTACCTGTGGCTCGATCTGTACGTCGGGCAGCTCTCTGTTCTGTATATCTGCCACCACCTGTACGTATCTCTTACATGAAGCATTTTTTGGACAATTGCAATGCAGTGTTTGAACAGTTAAACTTGTCATTTGTTTGCATCGCAGATGATTTCAATATTGGTGATATTGATTGGAGCATAGTCAATAATTCTGATAAGTGCCTTAAGTTGTCCAACTTAAGTCAAACTTTGATAGATTTCACGTATGTTAATAGGCTTAATCAATTTAACAATCTATGTAATGCTTCAAGCCGCATTTTAGATCTTATAATGTGTAACCATTCATTGTGTAGAGTGAGTCAAAGTGAGGATCCGATTACTAACATTGACCAGCATCATCCACCTCTCGATATTGTTATTTCTCTGAACAAGGAAGCTAAACTCCCATATAACAATACCTGCGGTAGACCTAATTTCCGAAAAACGAGTTACATACCGATTCGGAAATATTTGAGTGAAATTGACTGGGATGAGTTATTTAAAGCACAGCAGGGAGTTAATGAGATGGTGGAGGTATTTTATGATGTTGTTCATAAAGGTATAGAAAAATTTATAACTAAGCGACAGCCAAAAAAAAGTAAATTTCCTCCATGGTTCAATCGGGGTCTAATTAAATTACTTAATTGCAAAAATAAGATCAGTAATCGCCACAACATTTACAAAAACCCTTTAGATAAAATTGAACTGCAGATTATAACTAAGCGCTGTAATGACCTTGCAAAACTTTGTTACAACAATTATATGAAGCGATTGGAAGACGAACTCAAAAGTAATCCGAAGTTTTTCTGGAGTTACGTTAAAACTAAAAGAGGTGGATCAAGCTCCTACCCCGTTGTGATGACAAATGGTACTAGTACATCATCTGACCCCACGACAATATGTGGATAGCCCTTTCAAGACGATTACAACGGCAACATCACAGAGTTTTTAAATAACATTGAAAATCATAGCTTATGTTTATCAAACATTATTGTTAGCAGTGAAAGTCTACACAAAAAGTTAAAAAGTCTGGACTGCAATGAGGGGGGGCTGGGCCAGATGGGATACCACCAATTTTTATCTATGAGTGTGCAGCTGTGTTGGTCACCCCGTTGTCACTTATTTACAATAAATCCTTAACCTCCGGGATCTTTCCATCAAAATGGAAAGTGGCAAAGGTGATACCTATATATAAATCTGAAAAGGATGATTTGGTCTCTAACTACAGACCGATATCAATTTTGTCGTGTTTTGCTAAAATTTTTGAGTCTCTCATCTGTCCATTTATTCAAAAGCACTTAAACTGTACCTAGGCGACGAGCAGCATGGCTTTGTTTGATTTTTTTTATTTTTATCATTTTTTTTTTTTTTTTTTTTTTTTTTTTTTTTCTTTGGCAGATCAACAAACACAAATCTTTTTCTGTTTACTCATTGATCATTGCTTTCTTGGTTAAGCTCATATCTTCTGGACGGATTTTTTTATGTAGTTATAAACGGATTTCGGTCTGACAACCGATATATCTCTTTTGGAGTTCCACAAGGTTCTCATTTGGGCCCAGTTTTGTTTAATTACTTTATAAATGATATTCCAAAGTGTTTCTTACATTCTAAGGTTTTTATGTATGCCGACGACTGGAAATTCGTTAAAATTATTAAGTCCCAACATGATGTCATCCTTTTGCAGAGTGATCTCAATAGGCTTGTTGAGTGGTGTGAACGCAATTCAATGCTGTTAAATCCCAATAAATGCTATCATGTCAAATTTACACGGAAGCATAATTTAGTAAGTCAAGATTATCACATAAATGAAACCAAAATAGCAGAATTAAACACCCTCGGTGTTACTTTTGATAGTAAATTAACTTTTATCCCACATATAGATTCCATAATAAAAAAAGTCTTCCAGAATGCTTGGTTTCGTTTTGAGACACTGCAAACAGTTTAGGTGTCCTAAAACTAAAATCATGCTGTACAATAGTCTGATTCGAAGCCTATTGGAATATTGTATTGTCATCTGGCGACCGCACTATGCTACACATTCGTTGCGTCTGGAGAGAATCCAAAAACGCTTTCTATGGCACCTAGCGTTAAAATTATTTTTCACTTTGTAGTGTTTTTTTGGAAGTCGGTTGTTTTTTTTTATATAAAATTTTTTATTTTTCACTTTTTAGTTATATCTACCCCAATCAAATTCATATAAACACTACTTGCTATGTAAATATCAGTGACAGGAAGCTGCATCTGCGTTTATAGGGTACAGACGTGATGTTATGTTGTGCGATTGCGTAAACAATGCATACATATGCGATAGCAGCAATCGCGGTAGTTTTACTGGTATTAATTATTATTATAATAAAAAAAATTATAACCTTTGTAGTGAGTACAGGCGTGATATTATGTTGTGTGATGGTGTAAACAATGCTTAGATATGCTATAGCAACAGTCGCGGTTAATCTGCTGTTATTTATTGAAGAGTTCCCCCGATTTCTACAAGATCCCATCATCAGATATTGAAATGGTGACAATGGGACCACACGGGAAGCACCAGCTTTCAAATAAAAAAAGAATCATGAAAATAGGTTCACCCAGTCGGTTATTATGAGGTAACAAACATAAAAAAAAAAAAAAAAAAAAAAAAAAAATGCAGTCGAATTGATAACCTCCTCCTTTTTTTGAAGTCGGTTAAAAAGATGTGTTCATACACGAAGCGGTTGAAATTTTTTAAAATGATTTTGCTGGAAAAGCGCCGTCGCCTTATTGACGCAATGTTTGTGTGCAAAGTGATGGCCAATAAAATTGACTGCCCACAGATACTAAATTCTTTTAAATTTCGTGTGCCTTCAAGAATTCCTCGTAAGCCAATTACGCCACTGTGTCCACCGCTCCGACGAACGGTCTTAGGCGCTAGTTCCCCTGTCGCGAGGTTAAGCAAGATAATTAATGAATGTAGCGATCTAATCGACTTGCATTTTGACTCACTATACAGTTTGAAAGTGAAGACTTTGAAACACCTAGATAAGAATTGATTTACCTTTTTTTGTGTTTTTTTTTCTTATTTTTTCTGTGTTTCAAGGTCTAAATTACGTTACAATTTAGATATTAGCAGTTAATTTTTCGTTTTTGTATTTTTGTCTTTTTTTTTATAAGTAGATTTTAGTAGTTTTTTTTATGTTTTTCTCTATAGTACGTACAACTTTCGTTTTGCATGCGGAGTTTACCTGCAAGTGATTGTACACTATTGTTTATCTGTTTTTGCTTGCTTTTTATACCCTTAACTAGTGTAAACAATCGTTGGTGAACCAATAAATAAATAAAAAAAAAAAAAAAAAAAAAGTCTTTCTTCTTTTTTTTCAGTCTCGTCAAGGGGTATCCCAACACGTATACGTTCGCGAAGGCGATAGCTGAGGAGGTGGTGAGAAGCAGGGCGGGCGCCATGCGCACCAGCGTCGTAAGGCCTGCCGTCGGTAAGAACATGCAGAACATCACGCCTGTACCCTCGAAGGGTTGGCAGATCTGATCCTGGCAGTATGACCACATTTCGCCAGTTATGTTCAAGTCCCAGGCTCCATTATAGTTGGCAGGTTGGCACATAAACACCTTAACCGAACATCCTACTTTGAATCAGAATATTCGAATATCATAACTGGAGACTGGAAGCTGAACCTAAACATAGTTGGGAAAACGCTTCGCAGATTACCTTTGCATATCATATGACCAGCGGCTGAAAGGCTAAAGCCTTGATTTGTATAATTTCAGTGATATCATCGTACCGGGAGCCGATGCCTGGCTGGGCAGATACGAGCTGTGCATACGGCGCTAGTGGGGTTCGTAGCGACATCTATTACAACTTTAAGGAACTAAACATGACTGAACGAACATGGTCACTAACACCTAGTTATTTGAATTTATAACCTTCCGCAATATATCGCTCATCCAATAATAGAACAACGATGTAATTACGAAAATGTCGAAAATGAGTTTTGAATGTCATAAGTTCACGTTTCGAAAGTTCTATCTATGACAAAAACGACAGAATTGTAGTTACGGTGGTTTTCGATAGAGTGAGTGACTGTCGTTAGGGAATTGGCGTATTTCGGTGAATATTCAAAGTATACCAAATTCACATGTTCTAGTGGGTAAAAAATTTGGATTTAGGTTTAAACTCGATTCAATATATGTATGTAATGTAAACCTGCGATTATTAACAGGCGCTGTACTTTTTTTTTGAGTTTCTATGTTAATTATGCATAAATTTTAATATTAATGACCCAAAAACTCATTACAGGGACCTGTTCCGTTACTAGATTTGATATATTTATTAGTATTATAGGAAATCTAGTGCGAATATCGTTAAATTGACGAGTGTGTCGAATAACTTAGTCTATGTTTGTTTCATAATAATAAACTAACCCGTTGATTTATAAATAAATTAAAGACTAATGTGTTGTTACAATTTTGTAACGGCGCAAAACTCATTACCAGAACCATGACGGTAAATCGAATTTTACACGACAAAACCCTTTGATCATACCGCCTTTAAGTGAGCTGCCGCTCCCCCGCTCTTCAGTCGACCGGTAAACGTAACAGTGGAAGGACATACGCAAGATTTCGGGCCATAAATTACGATCGATGTGAGTATTGACAGTGTTTGGTCCATTTTGTTGTTCATTACAAGTCCGCTTACATCTTGATACGTAAATAAACTTTGTATCTTTTTGTTACATCAATTCATTAGGTTCTGTTTCATTTTCATTTTTTAATATGTAGATAGCATGTACTTATCATAGATAAATGTAAAATAGCCTAACAGTGCATAATTTTCATAACCGTGTCCTTCATTACCGTCGTTTACCGTAACCTTTTTGAGGTCACGGTAATGAATGAAAAATACGGTAATGACTCTGCTTCTATTTAATACCTTTTTTAAATAAATAATTTTTAAGGCGGTTAAGAAATTAATATTAATATTGTTGCTAAATAATATAGTTAATATTTCAGTTAAAAATGGCACGCCCTAAGAAGACAATAGAGGAAATTTTAGCCAGAAGAAGAATCGCTAAGCGTAAACGCTACGCTGCTTTAAAACAAAACGAAGAATTATATAATATTGAAAAAAAGAAGGAAAAAGCAAGATACTTGAAGAGAAAATCTGAAAACAAACTTGTTAGTACGAGGGCTGCCTTTTAAGTTGTGTCGTTTGAAATAAGTAGAGACGATCTAATAGATTATTACCATTTATTGTTTTTCAAAGAATTCTCCGCGATATTTAATACACTTTTGAATGCGTTCGAACCAGTTTTTAAAACATTTATTCCACTCCGAAGTGGGGGTAGTCAAAATGGCCGATTTGTATGCGTCAACAGTTTCTTCGGCTGAGCTGAAACGTTGACCACGAAGACTGCTTAATTTTGGGGAACGTAAAATAATCGTTAGGGCACAAGTCAGGGCTGTAAGGTGGGTGATCTAAAATTTCGACATTTTGGGTACTCAAAAACATCTTTGTATCGCGGGCGGTGTGCGAACTTGCATTGTCATGGTGCAGTATCATACGACGCGACGTCTTGAGTTGTTTTTTCGAAACTCTGTGATGACTTGTGGCAAACAAACAGTGGTATACCAGTCAGCGTTAACCGTCTTGCGATCTTCTAGTACAATAGTGGCGACGTGACCACCCTTTGCCACAAACGAGGCAACCATTTTTTTTTTAAGTGCTCCGTGAGCGTATGACTTTGGTCGGTTTTGGCTCATCTTGGAAGACCCAGACAGTTGACTGCTGCTTGGAATCTGGATCGTAAGCATATATCCAAGACTCGGTACCACTAATCATATCATAAACGTGTTTTGACTCTCCGTGGTTGAATCACTGCAGAGTTTTGCGACACTATCTAACACGGGCTGATTTTTGGTCGTCGCTAAGCAAATGTGGTATAAAACGAGAGATCAACTTTCTTACGCCGAGTTCTTCGTGCAGGATTTTTGGATAGTAGTCCCTGAAATGCCCACGGCTGCCTCTATTTCACGGTATGTCACATGGCAATCTTCGACGATTAGCTGCCGCACGGCGTCGATATTCTCTTGTGTCATCCTACCTATCAAAAAACATTCTTTTGTTTTCTAATTCTAAATTCAAAAGATGAAAAAGACATTTTTTTTTTTTAATAATTGTGGGAGGTTTGCAAACAACACTACTTAAAAGGCAGCCTTCGTTTCCTTATCAAGAAGGCTGATTACCAAAAATATTAATTTATGAAAGACTTATTGTTATTTGTAATTTAGTCACTAAGATCTTTGACATTAGGCTTTTGTGTGATTGCGTTCCGTATATCAAAATCGGTTTCATTTAATACGACATTGTAAGGCTGATTGTTACCAAAACCATTAAATTATGAAAGAACTATTAGTTATTTTGTTAAGGAGATTGTTTAATAAACAGTCTATGGTACCTTTGTTTTTTTTTTTATATTCACATCTTTTTCTATCATTACCATGTCTTTGTATTTCATCACCGTATACCTATGAATTCATTACCGTGGATAGGGTTCATTACCGTAACCTGGCACATATTTTAAGTGGCCATAACTCCATCAATGTTTGAAATATATGCGTGCCTTTCACCTATCTGATAAATAAAATAATGCTAAATACCGTAACGCAACCAAATTTAAAAAAAAATGAAATTATAATTTTCGTACAAAAACTGCGCAAATAATGTCGAAACCGAAGAAACACCCATTTTTCAAAAGGTCACACGGAAACATCGACTTAATTGACAGTAGTGCGGAGCTTAATTGACAGTAGTGCGGGGAGTTGGTAGATTAGGCAATCATTGTGATAAAATAATATCACAATGATTGATTAATCTACCAACTCTATAAATTCCTACCGGTTTTTGTGCTGTTTAAAGATTATGCTACTTTTAGATGGCACTTGCGCCTTTGATCCTACTATGTATCCCGATCTCGTATTTCGTAAAATAAACACAATTTTTTTAGTTTTTTTATGATCATGTTTGCATCTTACATTATCTAGGTACTTTTGTTTTAACATGAAAAATACATTTCTGTAACCCATAAAAAAAAAAAAAATTTGATACTTCTTATTATACATTTATAAATGTAAACTGATTTATACAAATAAAACTAAATTTAATAATTTGTTGTTTGAATTCATGATTTATTCCCATTTCAAAACCTTATTTATGTCATAATTGTTATATTTTATTTATAAAATGGCATAAGTGTACGTCAGGTTTGTTTTTTTTGGAATTTTTTAACAGTTTTCTTCAGTTTTCTCATGAAATTATTACAAATTATTATTAGTAAAGTAACATACATAAAAATATTAAATATTTTAGCATAATCATTGGAAATATATCATATTTTCAATTTCAAACTTTTAAAACGTTCTCCTGAAAAATAGCTAAAACGTAATTACGTCATTGTTCCATTGGATGAGCGATATGTAGACAAACAGGATAGTTAGCCTGTTTTTATATGGAACTACATAATAGATAAGTTACAAACACAATGCGTTGTCATTTAACAGCCACATAAATCTTCACTTTCCAATTCCAGCTCATCCTAGGCCCGGCCACCGGTCTGATCCACGCGACCTACGCCAGCGACAACGCTCGCTACAGCCTGGTGCCGGTGGACTACGTGAACAACGCCATCTTGGCGGCCGGCTGGCACACTGGCACTACCACTGACACGGACATCAAGATCTACTCCGTGTCTAGTGCTAGGAATCTGTTTCATTGGCGTGAGTATGCAGAGTGTGACAAATCTGTATATACATATAGTCACATGAAGTCTATGGACAAATAATTTCTACCTTAGCTTCAATTTACTAGTAACTGTTATCAGAAGTGGTAACGCAATAATGTTACCAGAAGTGGTAAAGCAATAATGAGCTCAATTATAAAACACTAGCACTTTGCCCGCGACTTCGTCCTCGTGGATTTCGTACTTTCCTCTATAAGCCAAACTTTAAAGTTTATAGATCAAAGGAATAAGATTTTTCAAATAAACTGTGTCGTCCTTTTTCACCACGACAGGGCTCGTTTTTAAAAAGCCTTTGGTACGTTTCCATTGTATGACTTAGAGATTATTTATAGGGACCCATTTCAGAGTTAAGGGAAGCAAATAATAAAATCCACCCCTCAAACTTTATTACCCTTTTCCACCCAGGTAGGAGTCGATTTTTGAAAAACCCTAAATCCCATACTATTTTACTGTTTTAAGTATCAGTACCGAGTTGAGTTAATCCAACCGTGGGTTAATTATTTTTCCTACCTATTAACCTTTTCGCTTCCTAAATCCTCCGTGAGGGGTCTTTTTAAACTAAAAGTGATAATCTTTAATATTTGCCAAAGACGGGGTACAGTGAATATGAAAAATCTTATTCTTTTGAATATAATTTTTCATATTCACTGTACCCCGTCTTTTCACCCCCACAGGGGTAGAGTTCTAAAAGTTCGACAGATTTTTGAAAAAGCCTGATGTTTGTTAGCCTTTTTTTGGTCTTAAGTATAAATATTTATTTATTGATATATACTTTATTGTACACCAGAAAATACATTAAAAAAAATACAATTGTTACTACGAAACATACAATGGGTGGACTTATCGCTACGTATTAAATACTGAGTTTCGAGTTAATCGGACCACGCGTTAAAATTCTCCCATACAAATTTTGACACCCCCCAGTCCCCTTTCAGGTGGTAGTTTGGGAAAACAAAAAATTACAAACTTAATCATTTACCTAGACCTGACTTAAAGTGCCGTGATAAACTATGTCACGGGCGCCGACTCCGTGGGTGCTCAGAAGCTTCAGCACCCATGAGCACATCCATCAGCTGATCAGTCAAGCTGAGAGTTTGAGCGATATCTCTTTAAAATTGCCCCGCTGCGCGACATGACGTCTACTACCTACAGAGTTACCTTGGTTGCGATACTGGCCGAATGCATAACTTTTTTTGAAGTCGTTAAAATAGATACAATTTCATTGTGTCTGCAGCTTTCAGCTGTTCTTTCAATACAGAAAAATGTGTGTTTCTTCACAGGTCCTGTCTCCACAAAGATCCAGGAGATAGCCCACGTGCTGCCTACCCCGCTGGCCGTGTGGTATATGTTCATCATCAACACGGCCAACAAGCCGCTTTTCGTGGTGCTCACGTGGCTGCTGCATTACATCCCCGGCTACATCTTGGACGGTGGCTGTGTGCTGCTGGGGAAGCCACCAATGTAAGTATATTTTTGTACAAAGATGATTTGGCGCGAGGCTAAAGTCGGAACTGACGCCGCCATCTTGTTTTTTCAATACATTACAAAACAACGCCCTCCCCCCATTAACGTCATTCAAGCTCCAAAAGATCTTTGTGGAGTGCCACAAAGATCTTTTGGAGCTTGAATGACGCCACTTATTGACCGCTACTTGACCGCTACCTATTTCTTGAAATTCATACGGTGAACAGTGGTTCACCGTATTAGTTTCAAGAAATAAGTAGCGGTTCCACCATTTTGATGTTCGCAATTCACCCGTTGTAATTAAGAATCCATTCTACAAATCGGAAATACGACTCTCTCAGGACAGTTCGTCTTGTCACCATTTAAAAGGGTATTAGTTTTTAGGTGGAGAGTTTCCTCAATTCGTCTGTAAAGACAAATCTTTATTTATATAATAAAATTCTTCTGTACTGTATGTCACTGAATTCCTCCTAAACAGCTGGCCCGATTCAGTTGAAATTTTTTGTGTAGGTTTGAGTGGGTCTCTGGTTGGTTTAAATTCACAAGTAGGTAGGTGGTGCTGCGATCGAGGTCTTGGAAAGGCAGGACAGCGTCTGAGGGGTCCGTTAGTATCTATATATCTTGATCATGTACCCCATAGAAATCTATACTTCTATATCTATACTAATATTATAAAGAGGAAAGATTTGTATTTTTGTATGTATGTATGTTTGTAGCGAATATACTCAAAAAGTAGTGGACCGATTTCAACATTTTTTTTCACTATTAGAATGCCACACTATCCCTGAGTAACGTAGGCTATATTTATTACATGTATTTATTAATGAAGAAATAAAAAAAAAAACACGAACTTTGACACTTTATTTGTGACGAATGGCCAGTGACAGGTGATATAATGTTTTGAAGATACAATTTCCCTACAAATTCCAGGTTCACAAAACTCTACTACCGCGTGTACCGCGCATCGATGGCTCTCTCCTACTTCACGACGCACAGCTGGGTCTTCAAGGATGACAACACTGACAGCTTATACCAAACCCTGTCGCCCGATGATAAGCTTATCTTCAATTTTGACACTACTGACATTAATATCATGGAGTATGTCACGTTGTGGTGCGTAGGGTTGAGGAGGTATCTGATGAAGGATGGTATCAAGGATACGGAGTACGCGAGGAAGAAGCAGTATTGGTTACATAAACTACATTATGTGGTCGCTGCGTTGTATGTCTATGTGCTGTATAAGGTTTCCAGTTCTGTGCTGTATGTTGTTTTGTATGTTTGTGGTTGTGCTTAATGTTTAAGATTTTATTTTTTTAGTGTAACTATAATTTTGTGTTTTCTTGAGTTGCGAAGTTTTGTAATTGTCAACCGGACGTCCAAGTTGTATGACATTGACAGTGCACGGGACGGATACGGGGGGGGTGGGATGGCTCAACGGGTGCAGTTGCCCCATCTATCCCCGTGGTCCTCGACCAAACTAAGACTAAAACTAAAGGCCCTTTAGTTTTAGTCTTAGTTTGGTCGAGTCGAACAAGCGGAAAATAGGTTTTTTTTTACAGGGCTTTCTCGGCTTGAGAAATCCCTCCCCATTTCCCCTGAAACCGCCTGTACAGCGCCATGTTTTCCAAATATTCTGACGTACCTAACTTTACAAGAAACCAATCACAACAAGGCTGGGGAAACGACAAGTATGATTTTTTTACATAACCTTCATAGAAGCAACGATTTATACTCGTATTAGATTAACAAAAACGGAAGTTTACCTACCTACGTCAACTGACTTATACTCGTACCTAATTGTTAACAATTTATTTATTGGTTCATTAAGGTCCTTATCTAACCACTGAAGATGAAACAAATACTTTTACCTTAACATACAAACGTCAACAATATTAAATAGTAATTAAATTAAACCAGTTTAATGCCAATCGTGTATCACTAATCTATTTGGGATTTAGAGGCTTCCAGAAATGTAAATTCCAACGTGTGTATAATGTTATTTGTCTCCATACATCCGTCTGTGTCAGGCCCACGGCTGCTTGCCGAGGCTCGTCTGTGTCAGGCCCACGGCTGCTTGCCGAGGCTCGCCTGTAGACAGGCCCACGGCCCATTCAATTACTAGTCTACAATTACGCTAAAATAATTATATAAATATTTATATAAATTTTTTTTGCCTCGTAGTCAACACCGGAACTAACGCCGTCACCATCTGAATTTTAACTGACTTCTTAAAAACCGAGGAGGTTCTCATTTCGTCTATAAAATGTACTAGGTACTACTTTTAGCCTGCACCATACCACTTTTGGGCAAAGGCCTCTCCATGACCTACAGCTTCTTCGATCCAGGGCTAAAGCGGACCACTGTGCACTGGTCGTTTCGTTTGTATAACATTTTATACATAATATGTGTTTAGTTTTTTATGTGGTAGAGAAAGCTTCTGCGGTGGTCCATATGATTTTTATTCACTTTGCTTGGTTAGTTTTTGTCAATACAATTTCACAAAAGTATTCCTAAAAGGTTTGGCTAGTTGATACCTTTTAGCCTCCTGTCAATGTCATTCAGACGTCAAAAGATCCTCGAAGGCTTTCACGAACAGAGAGAAAGTATGAGATTGATTAAATAGGTACTCGTACCTGTTTACGTGCATGTTTGCACATTATGTGTTAGTAATAAAAGAATAAACGATTAGTTTAATTTAATAGTCGTTTTTTAACATTTTCGTAGACATTAAGTTCAATAAAAAAAATATCAAAATTGAAAACTAAAACTCATTCAATAGTCAATCGTTAGTTGAAACTAATTTCGTTAGTTTCCGTTTTTAATCGTCAATCAATCTAATTTTTTGCCAACACTGCTTGTAGCTCTCTGAACCAAGCCCGAGCTAAGAATAGAATAGAATAGAATATTCTTTATGTGCACCATAAATATTACAGAATATAAATGTAGAAATTTTACAAGAGGCTAAGCTAAGTAACGTTTATAGATCTCGGCTTTAGGCATCAAGATTCACTTCGATATCAAAAACAACAACCAAAAAATGGTCAACGAATGGGTTTACCCGCAGACGGACTGACGTAGGCATTGGTATAATGTTGTTGTGTATAAATTATAATTGGCCGAGGTTAAAAACCACAGACGTGTGGAAAGTTACCGTTTTACTTAACGATTAAGTGGAAAAACTTCGTGGTTATACTACTTGTACAGTCAACCGCAAGAGGACTCGTGGCTAAATAATAACGTGTATTCTCGTTCGTCCCTCTGCTGTCGTCCCACTAGTGGGACGAACGAGAGTTTAATCACTACATAGTATAAAACAAAGTCGCTTCCCTGTCTGTCTGTCCCTATATATATATGCTTAGATCTTTAAAACTACGCAACGGATTTTGATGCGGTTTTTTTTAATAGATAGAGTGATTCAAGAGGAAGGTTTATATGTATAATACATGCATAATATAGTAGAGCAACACTGATAATTTTAGAGGTTTCTAATGTGATGTCGTAAATAAACACATTTTTTTGCGCTTACATTGTAAACGCTGGCTGAACCCGTCGAGATAGATCAAAATAATGTACTACAGTATTGTACACCTTAAAAAGGTCTACAAAAAAGTCCGCGATGGTATATGTCTATCTCTAGGTATATGTCTATCTTAGGGATAACCCACAATAACCATTTTTTATCCCATACTTTTTACGAGAAATAATGGCTCTAAAATTATCAGTGTTTCTCTACTATATTATGCATGTATTATACATATAAACCTTCCTCTTGAATCATTCTTATCTATAAAAAAACCGCATTAAAATCCGTAGCGTAGTTTTCAAGATCTAAGCATACATAGAGACAGACAGACAGCGAGAAGCGATTTTGTTTTATACTATGTAGTGATCAGCATTGCACCCGTGCGAAGCCGGGGCGGGTCGCTAGTAAATAATATTAAAGGTCATTGGGTATCTTAGTATGGAAACCATACCCATGGGGGGACACACGAAATACTGCAGAATGTATTGATACTCGTATATTGCCCTCATTTACTGTGGCATTAATCCCATCAATGTGAGTCACGGGAATCTCGAAAAAAATATAAAATTATAGTATAAACAATTTTAGTATCTACAAGTGCTTTTAATGTTATAAGTGTATGTAGTTAGTTCAAGTGTTTAAGTTTGTGTGGCATAAGTGTTCAGGTTTTATAAAGGGGAAGATGAACAAAATATTAATTCATAATAATATTTTTATTTGTCAACTTGATCCAAATCAAACATTAGATCATTTAAGAAGGCATCGGGTGCATCTGTTGCTTCTTGGTGTGTATGGTATCGGAATTTTTATTAAATTATTTGTATGCCATATAAGATGAAATAAAATACTCTGAAACCCTTTTTTTTTTTTTTAATAACTCGTTACCTTTTCCTCCCTCGGTTTTTTATCAAATAATTTTATAAAATGAAAGGTCCCATCGTTCTCTTTAGTTTAAAACTATTTTGGTTAATGACTGCCCCTCTTCGCAAAGCGGGTCAGTTGAAATACCTTTATTCCCGTTCGTCACACTGATATTGTTAGTGGGACGAACGGGAATAATTTACTAATTTTGTTTTGTTTCCCATTGGTGCCACTAAATAGTTTGAGTCTGGTTGTTCAGTGGTGAAAACCACTTATTTATCATAACTAGTATAAATCGAAAGTGAGCTTAATAATAAGAGTTAGAACAAGAGGTTCAGCTACGCTAGCCGAGGTCAGTTTGTGGATGGGTGATCTATTTGTAGATCTTTGACAGTCATTACGGGTAGTCACACGACACTCAACCGCACGGTTAGGTGACAGGTTGACTTTACACTGTCTTTATTTTGTAGACCTAGGGGTGATTTTGGTAGTTCATGTGGTAGGATCTGTGCGTGTTATTGTAACTCTACTGCGAACTTAATAATATCAAATATAAATCTACGTAATGGTAACCTGTTTGTTTGTGGAACTCGATCGGTCAATACCCTGGAAGACAAAAAGTATCGTGCAAGCCAATCTCCATACTTTTGTTATGTTAACCTTGATGTTAACCCCAGGAGTCGCATTTTACGAAACATAAACAAGGTGTCATCGACGCACAAACTGATACCAAGTATTCAGTACACGATTCTGATACCTCCTGCGTTGAAATTTTTCGTCGGCTAATAAAAAAAAAATGCTAATTTCTACGCTAGGGGACCGCTGGGGGCTCATGTGCTGAATTCATGTTTACAGTTTGCGTGTCGACGTCCCCGATGTCCCTGCCACACCGTATTATGGGAAAAGGTTTTTTTTGCGATTTCTGTGTTTCTAGTAACAAGTACTCAAACATCTGTTGGTCCTCAAGAGTTTTTATAGGAAACTGGATAGATTGACATAACAAAAGTTTTTGTGAAAATTGCCCATTTTCTTGCTGACTGTACCTACTTTTTTTCAAAATCAAGGAATGCTGATTAAATTTTTTACAAAAGTTAAGGAGAGTCTCCTCAGACCGTCTCCCTGTAGCTGCAACAGTTAAGGTACCTGTTCTTACTGCTGCGCCTCAATAATTCACCCTGTGTAGTTTACAGACTGATGTGTTCCACTATCACTTCATCATCCTCATCCACAGCCCACTTCACCCACCGCTGAGCACAGGCCTCTCTTTCCTTGTGCCATTCGCCACGCTCCTGTACCAGCCTCGCCCAGGTTCTACCCGCGATGGCAACAATATCGTCTGCCCACCTCGCCGCCGGACGACCGACACTTCGTCTCCCAGTCCTCGGATGCCTCTCGGCCACTGCCTTGCTCCACCTGCCATCACTGCGCCTTGCCAGGTCCCCTGCCCTACTCCATTTGAGCTCTATAACCCGTTCGTTCGTCGTCACAATCACTTACTATGTTGCAAATCATAAGTAGTATGCAATATACATCTCGTGAACATCGTGCACGTGTGCAAAGCTATGGTTATGGAAGTATAATTGTGAGCCAGTGTGCACTGCACGCCCAGTGCTATCGGCCCGACTTACAAATTGTGAGCCAGTGTGCACTGCACGCCCAGTGCTATCGGCCCGACTTACACATTGCAGGTCGTTTGAACCCAGGCAGGCACTTTACTATGTTATTTGATTTCATCAAAACTGCAACCAAAACGGTGAAGGGAATGTACACATATATGCACTATAATATCTTCTGCGTAAGTGTAACTGGCTAATCTCCGTTGAGATTCTCCACTGTGACGGAAATCGATCGGGGGAATTATTTGTAATTTACACAAAACCCTAATTTTATAACTTTTCGGCGAATCGTCTGACATTTCCGTCGAGAATTTCGCGGAATCTACTATTTACGCAAATGGGGATATTCCAAAGAACTATTTAGGCATAATGGAACGTTCAAAATTATCCCGTAAAGTGACATATTTGTAAGCATGCTATAACAAATATTTTTTTTTAGGTTTTTTTTTAGAAGAAAACATATAAAGACGTTCACTCAAAGTAAACGTAAAGAAATCGTAACGTTGCTTGATTTCTTAGAAGTGCTTATCAGCACTACACAGTATCTAACCTCACGCGGAGGAATGACGATAATGTCGGGAGAAAAGTTGTTGTTGTATAAATGTGGATAAAAAATATAAGAGTAGGGGAAGACCAAAGTATCGATGACTGTGTGAAAGATGAAATCATGATTTATTTTATTTCTGAAATGATAATATTTATCTATAATCAAATTCATCGTTTCTATTGAGAAATCTATGAAGAAGAGCCGGCAAGAATTCATGATATGGACGGAATGACCGTTGCGCGGGTGCTCTTTGAATGCTCCGGCATCACCCAGATTAGGACAGAAACCCTCGGGACACCCAGATCTTACACAGATGTCCTAAACAGACCAGGAGACGTTATCAACTTCTGCAGGGAGGTGGGCTGGTTGGATGACCACCGACGGCCGCCATGGGCCACGCACAATGGTCCACCTGGAGGACTAAGTGCGTAAACCAAACCTCTTTTTTTTTTGTTCTCGGGGTGGAAAATCCTCATGGATGTCCGCCGCCCTGTGGCGGGCGGCGGGGTCTGTCAGACTCTTACTGACTAAAAACCACCCCGGTGTTCCCTCTCTCACCTACGCCGGCGGTCGCGGGAACGAACGATACTTCCGCAACCCCCGGCTGGTGCTGGCCCGCACCTGCGGGCCTCCTCGTGTTAGGGGGGGGGGGGGGGGGGGAGTGAGGTGTTAAACTCCCCCCGCGACGTCTAAGAGGGGCGCGCGTGGAACACTACGCGCCGCCGCCTCGGGTCCTGATGTGTGGGGGGCGACGGATGTCCCCAAGTCCGTCGCCCCTGGACCCATTCAGGGGGGCTGGAAGAGGGCGTCGTCCGCCCTCCACCGACGCCTGGTGCGCCTGCTGCGGGCCGGGTGAGGGGACGAGATCTCCCTCTCCCTTTCCGCAGCCTCCTTCTGCGAGACGACTGTTTCGCAGAAGGAAACCACCGCGTCCCATGACTCATCGCTGCCGACCATAGACTCGACTACGGCCGGCAGCGATAGGTCACTGCCTACTCCTGAGATGAGGGCACGGCGCGGCTCCTGCCAAGCGACACACTGCCAGCGTATTCCGCGCCGTGTCCTCCGCGCAAACAAAACCCTAGTCTAACGTAGAACATAGATGGGGATGACCATTGAGTTGACAACCGATAGATATGTATGGGAAAAGAAGGCATACTGCCCGCTGGACGACCAGTCATACACAAGGGTATGGACGGGAGGTACTGAACTGCCTCGTTGGTCGAGTGGTCGCAAGTGCTGTGCATGAGGTCCAGGGATCGATTCCCAGGTCGGGCAAAGTGTGATCGGGTTTTTCTATCAGAAATTTCTCAGTAGCAGCCTGGAGTCTGGACGTGTGCCCCGTTGGTGGCAACAGGTTCGCCCCCTGTTACGAGTACATGGGACTTGAGCATACCTGAGAGATGTGCGAACTAGTTCATTTTTCAACCTCCGCCGTAGAGGTTTATTATTTAAAACAAACAAACATTTCCTGTTTGAAGTAGAACCGATTTAACTTATAGTAAAATTACTGCTTAATGGTCAATAATTTTATTCAATGAATGAGGAAAACAATTTTTTATCTTATGTCCATTTGTTTGTTCACGCTAATTCCAACCTTAGCTCTTAGAACAAACGAACGTTATTAAATAACATTCGTCCAGTTTATAATGGACATTATTAGAGTTAAAGGGCAGCAAACTAGATATTAATTATTTTTATTAAAACACGTGCAAACTGCGTACCGGCGGACATATTTGAATGAATAGTACTAAATGCAGGACAATTTTGATTGAATACAGTGTCCATGGAGTTTCTTGGTCGTTCTTCTTCAGAGGATCCTACTACGCTTTGGAATGGGCCGCTAGCTTCATCTTTCTGCCATGACTGACTGACTCCTTGACAATTCAAAAGTCTGTAAATGGATTCATCATTATCATCTCATTTCAGGCGAAAGACGTCCACTGCTGGACTCCCCCAAGCCCCTCCACTTCGGCCGGTTCTGTGCTTCTCGCATCCAACGGGTTCCTGCTTTTTTTTTTTTTTTCCTGCGGACCTAGGTGGTCGGTCCACCTTGTGGGATAATTGTAATTGGATTAATTGAAAAAAATGCTTTGAGTGTGAGTTTGATGAATATTCTATAAACTTTGAGACAGATTAAATCGCTATTGAGTTGAGAGTTTTAGCACCGCAGCTATTCGAACTTTTGAACGATTAGTTCTGTATTAATATGCTATTGGATGCCAAAATAAGAACCAGATTCACAGACCGCACGTTGGCTTTATTTTGTTAAGTAATGTGAATACTATTCGTATAATATTATTTTTATTTGTAAACATAGGTCAAATTACAATAGTGTGCGAGATGTTACAGGTAGGTATGGTGTGCATAATAAAGAGTATTCTATTCTATTCTATTCTAGGTAGATCCTCTATGTTTTATTTTAATATATTAATTTAACATTGTCGAATTTTTTATAATCATGAAGTGGTAGAATTATGTAAAATTATGTAAACTTTCACGGTAATAAATTAAATATTAATAGGTACATGCATAACAATACAAATTCTAAATACAATTAATTTCAACAAATGTCAAATAGATTAAGTTAAATGTCATAATAATGCTAATGTCAAATAAAGTTCTAAATCGTCAAAATATGTGAGGTGATTTACAATTTTCTGAAGCAGTAATTATAGAATTATCGTCCAAATATTCCTGTAGTGAGTAATAGCATTTATCTATCAATATTCTCAATAGTTCTGTTCTGAAATTATCCAGTTTTAACGTTTTTATTTTTTCAGGTAGTTTATTAAATATCTTTTTGGCCATACAGAAGGTATTTTTATTCATTATCGTGAGTCACTTCGAGTTCTGGCTTATTTCACATAAGTGAATGTGAGCAAGCGTCGCATACGGATATGTTTAGTGTTCTAAGTGTTATAACGTAAGTAACGTAAACGACGCAGATGGCGTTCTGTAGTTTCCGCCAAGGAAGGGAGCTGAAAAGGCGTGAGTTTATATAATTTTGTACGTATGAACAAATTGAATCAATCGTTGAATTATTCGACGCCATATTTTAGTATGATAATATTTTCAAGTTTTTTTTAAGGTTATGTATTTTTATTTATTAATTAAGTATACGAAGTTGTTATTTACGTACATTTCATTTTAATTATGATCAATGTAAGAACAAGCAGCTCATAATTTTATGGTAAACTTGCTTTACTTAGCAAGTTATTTTGCTGTGCCCATTTGATCTAATTATAAGTTTACCACCTAAAAATGCCTACATGTGGAATGCAATAAAAGTATTGAGTAGAGTAATTAAAGTTAAAATGCGATCTGTGAACCTCGCCTTAAGAATCTAACTCCGCGCTACCACTTCCTTGACATTGCTAAAAATAAACCTTACAAGCTAAATACAGTGTGTCCGGACATGGACTAGCGATATTCTAAATACTTAAATATAAGCTATTTTAAAGTACTATTACACTATAGGCTTGGGTCCAATACACTTCCCCGCTATGTGGCAGCCATTTTGTTTTTTTTGTTGAAATATGCTCTATGCGAGTACAAAAAAAATCATATATCTCAAAGTTTTAGTCATACTGAGATAAAAATAGGCTTATTCGGAAGGCAATAATATTGTCTACCGTCTGCATTACAAAGCAATGTGTTCACAATTCCATAACTTTTGAAAAAAAATGTGAAAGTCGAAAAAAAAATCAAAAAATTATGCAATTCAACCAATAATGGTTAATTACTACAAAAACAACCCCGAGAACTTTTTTATTTTTTATACTAGATCGACAGTTTTTGAGCTACGCTACAATGCAACATAAAATTCACAACTGTATGTTTAATACTTTAAGAGTTATTGTTGTTTGAACATAGCGTATGCGCAAGCACAAAACGTCTTTGTTAACCGCCAGAGTGTCATTTATGGCATTCACTGTATTCCATCTGAGAGCAGGCGAGAAATACTGTTCGTTACTACCGTGAGTAAGCGAGATAGAACGTATTAGTCCACTACCTGAAACAAAATCAGTTTTAAGGACAAATTATTAGTTGGGTTAGTTTAGTTGTCCCTCGCCCTGCGTTGTGATCGCTATCGCTACTTTCACTTACCGTCCGTGCTGTTTACGTGCTGCGTTAGTGTTTTGTATTTAAAAGTGTGATAAAGTATGGCACAGCGTCAATATTCATCGCAACATATTGCTGACATACACTTTGTGTATGGCTTTTGCAATGGAAGTGCAAATTTGGCTGTACAAGAATATCGACGAAGGTACCCTAACAGGCCTACACCGAGTCGCCAAACTTTTATCGACGTGCATTCAAGATTAGCGGAAAGAGGTATTCAAAGAGCTGTTAATGAACGCAATCGCTTGGTATCGCCCGAAGATGAAGAAGAAGTGCTTAGACTAATAACCAATGATCCTAGACTAAGCGTTAGACGGATTTCAGTGCAACTTCGAATGTCTAAGTGGCATGTATGGAGAATTTTGAAAAGAGAAGGGTTACACCCTTATCATTTTCGACGGGTTCAAGACGTGATCGAACCAGATTTTGCTGCGAGATCTGTGTTTTGTTCGTGGATAAATAGAAATTTGAGACAGAACCGTAATTTTTTACAAAGAATACTGTGGACTGATGAAGCCAAATTTACAAGAGCTGGGATTACAAACCACAGAAACGACCATCTCTGGTGCTCCGCAAATCCAAGGGCGGTGCGCCCAAGCTCATTTCAACATGAATTCTCAGTAAATGTGTGGGCCGGCATAATCAACGATAGGCTGATAGGGCCATTGGAATTGCCACCTACATTAAACGGCGCTAGATTTTTAGAATTCTTACAGACACAGTTTGCGGACAGCCTCATGGACCTACCTCTATCATACCGTCGGCGTATGTGGTTCCAGCTCGATGGTGCACCCGCGCATTTTTCTCGAGCAGTGAGAGAATATTTAAATAATAATCTACAGCCGTGGATCGGTCGTGGTGGTGTAGTAGCGTGGCCGCCTCGCTCACCCGATTTGACACCCTTGGATTATTTTTTGTGGGGTCATATGAAACAAAAAGTATACGCTACAGTTCCAAATACCAGGGAAGAACTCGTCGCAAAAATTATGGCAGCCGCCGAAGAAATTAGATCCGATTTGGATTTAATTAGGCGCTCATCAACCCAGGTGGCACAGAGAGCCGTAGTGTGTCTACAAGCTGGAGGTGGCCACTTTGAGCAACTGCTTTAGATATTTTAATCTTCATTTAATATTGGAAAAAACATTAAATAAAATTCAATATGAATGTTATGTTTTTTTAATGATTTCCTGTTTAGGGTTCCGACAAAGGCCTTTTGTGCTTGCGCATACGCTATGTTCATACAACAATAACTCTTAAAGTATTAGACATACAGTTGTGAATTTTATGTTGTATTGTAGCTTAGCTCAAAAACTGTCGATCTAGTATAAAAAATAAAAAAGCTCTCGGGGTTGTTTTTGTAGTAATTAACAATTATTGGTTGAATTGCATAATTTTTTGTTTTTTTTTTCGACTTTCACATTTTTTTTCAAAAGTTATGGAATTGTGAACATATTGTTTGTAGTGCAGACGGTAGACAATATTATTGCCTTTCGAATAAGCCTATTTTTATCTCAGTATGACTAAAACTTTGAGATATATGATTTTTTTTGTACTCGCATAGAGCATACTTCAACAAAAAAAACAAAATGGCTGCCACATAGCGGGGAAGTATATTGGACCTAAGCCTATAGTGTAATTGTACTTTAAAATAGCTTATATTTAAGTATTTAGAATATCGCTAGTCCATGTCCGGACACACTGTATATGTATAATTCATTAGAAGGTAGTTATTTAATTTCAACGTCGCTGTGACCCGAGGGACCCGTGGCTAAATAATAACAGCCGCACAGGTCGATCGATCAGGTTAAGCTACGCTTGCCGCGGTTGGCATGTGGATGGGTGACCATCTTTACATACCGAGACCCCTCATGCCTCGGTAAGCACGTGAAGCCGTTGGTCCCGGCTGTCATTCGTGTATCTTAAATAAGTGGTTACGGGTACTCATAAGCCCGAAAATCTGACCAAGGGGTATGGTATTACCCAGTAATGGGTTGCGGAGGTCAGATAGGCAGTCGCTCCATGTAAAATACGGGTACTCAGGTGCATCCGGTTGGACTGGAAGCCAACCCAACATAGTTGGAAAAAGGCAGGCAGATGATGACTTCTATTAATACACTAAATCATATTTTCATTCTAAATCCTATTACAAGCTGACGCTGAGCTGAAGTGTAACTTTTATGGTTTTGTAAATATAACCATTTCATCTCCTCAGCACTTCACAGGTCAAAGATTCGCGTTCTTGTTAAAACAATCATTATAAATCAACCACGGGTCATTGACCCGAAACACTATAAATAAATACAAGATGGCGGCCCAGGTACTTGCAGGGTGTAAGCTAAGGCCGTGTTTTCATTTGGCAACTAAATCTTAACAGCAATAAATAAATAAATAAACATTCAATAAATAAACATTCTATAAGCTTGTTGTTCCCAGGAGTTCGAACATTATGTTAGGTAAGTATATAAGACATCACCTTTTGAAAAAACCGGTCAAGTGCGAGTTGGACTCGCGCACCGAGGGCTCCGTACAAATTTGTAGGTACGTAAATAGGTTTAAAATATTTTTTTTGTAATATAACTACAAATTTACAGTTTTTGGATTTTTTCCTTTATTTGTGCTACATGATATTGCTTCTTGGCAAATTTCATGATTCTAGGTCACCGGGAAGTACCCTATTGGTTTTTTTCCTTTTGAGGTATGGAACCCTAAAAAACCGGCCAAGTGCGAGTCGGTCTCTCAGACGAAGCGTTACGTACCACAAGGCAAAAAACGCCGAAAAAAAACTCGATTCTTGGAGACACCTTTAATTTTTAACGTTATTTTATTTGTATTATTTTTGTTATAGCAGCAATTGAAATACATATGAACTCTGTGAAAATTTCAACTGTCTACCTGAAACGGTTTATGTAATACAGCCCGCTGACACACGGAAGGACGAACGGACAGCAGAGGCTTAGTAATAGGGCCCCGTCGCGTTATTTATGTATTTATCCTCCCACTGGAACGCCATTCAGCAATTACACCAACGGAGCAAACAATTACTTCATGTGCTGCTTTGTGTGTGTGTTCTGCCTGTGCGCGGTGGACATCGAACGGGTGGCGATGGATCCCGCACGGTCACGCATCGTCAAGACATTTCTCCATAGCCCCATCACTCCTTCCATATTGCGCACATTCTTTGCGAAATTTTGAAACTCAATGAATTTTTCAAAATAAATACATTGAAATTGAAAAAAAAACGGAGAACTTTAAGGTGTCATCCTGACTGACGGATGACAGTATGTACATACATACAACGTTGGCAGCCCATGGGCATGAAACCCTAAAAGCAATGTATTTTTAGCAAATAAAGATTTAATTAGATTGAAGACGAAGTTTTGTCAGTGAATTATTCGTAGTTTAAAGGTTATTAGACAGGCCTGTCGGTCTAGTGGTCAGTGGTCCTGGACTCCTGGCTGCTATGCGCAAGGTCGTGGGTTCGATTTCCACCTAGGACAAATGTTAGTGTGATGAGCACCATCATATTATGTTCTTTATCTGGGTGTAATTTATCTATGATATGTATGTATTTAGAAATATATATGTATGTTTATCAGTAGTCTAGTACTCATAGCACAAGCTCTGCTTAGTTTGGGACTAGATGGCGTTGTGTGAAAATTGTGGAATATTATTATTATTATTCTGTTGAGGAGACACTCATAGTAATTGCTCTGTCGGCGATCCATTCGAGGGAGAGCAAAATGTCATAGCACTGTTTCAGAAGCGTGTGCGCAGTGGTCGCGTAGTTGTAACGGGCGCGGCTTCCGAGGTGTAGGTCGTGGGTTCGACCCCACGCAGGCACTTTACTTTGTGTAAATTATTTCATCATCACTGCTCTCCAGACGGTGAAGGAAAAAATTGTGAGGAAATCGGCATGTCCTGAAACCAAAATTTCGAAGACATGTGACATCTATCAACCCGCACTGGTCCCACGTGGTAGATTACAGCACACTTCCCCTCGAATAGAGGAGGCCTGTGTCCCAAGAGTAGGAACAACATAGGCTGATTATGGATGTTATGCAAACTAAACCACAAACTAACAGTACAACAAAACAAACTAACAGTACAACAATACAAACTAACGGTACAATATTACAAACTAACAGTACAACATTACAAACTAACAGTACAACAATACAAACTAACAGTACCCAGGGGATGGAACTTCGTCATTTTTATCGAGAGGGAATCCAATCGGATTTAGATGAAGTCTTAAGTTATAAGAAACAAAACACAACCATGTACAAATTGTCCCACGCCTTGAGGAGATCGAAATACTTACGCTATTTTTAACCCGTATCTCCTGCAAACTCGTAACTTAGTTTTAATGTAAACCAGTTCTTGTACGTTATAGGACAGTGAAGGATGACTGAATCGCGTGATGACGTCTGCAGTGGAGTTGTTTTGGTTGTTTTGGAAACCAAGACAGCACACTACAAACGCACACTATGCAGCCAGGCATATTCTAGATCGGGGGATTACATCGCTGATATAAATACTTGGCTAAACGCTGGTTCAGCTCCATAAAGACGCATAAATAAATTGATATTAGCATTTTAAAATACTGTTGGAGCTGCTGGTCTTAAGATACCATTTTTGCATTGTATAAATGCAATCTCCTAGTATTGTATAATTGCATAGCACACGACATGTGTGAGCACTATGTGCGTACTACAGGTAAAGCTACTATTTACTGGGTACATCTTTCATTGGATGAATGTGCCGTGGCGTCTCAGAGTATTTATTTAAACTTTTCGCACACAAAAAGGTACAAAGGCGGACTTAATGCCTTAGGCATTCTCTACCAGTCAACCAAGGGTGGTGAAGAGATTAGATGTGCTTGGTTGAGCCGAACAATGATAAACTATGCTCACTCAAATGTCTCGCTGGTGGTGGCGCATGTGTTGGATCATTTAGCTCCCTTCAAAATGGTTGAGCTGAATGGTGCTGATCCACGCGTCACAAAAGAAATTCATAACACATAAAAAAGCTATTTTCTATAAAAATCTTTCAGGTATGGCACAAAAAATTTACAATAAACTACCTCAACACGTTATGGACATTAAAGATATAGATCTATTTAAAACCAAAATAAACGAATTTTAAGTTGCGAAATGTTATTATCATATTAATGAATATGTAAACGAAAGATGCTACATCTGATTTATTATGTTATGAGAAATCATTTGTTAGGTATTTCTTATTTTTGGACCAAATTAATATTGATTATTCTGAATTTAATTGTGAATTATGTATTTATTATTATTTAATTTATTGTACAAAGTATTGGTTACATCATTCTTGTTAAACATTGGAGGAAGGAAAGTTGCATATTCCATAGCGTAGTAGGTATCTACCTACTACGCTATGGAATATGCAACTAGCTTCATTTTTCTGACGGACCGACCCCTTCACAATTCAAAAGTGTCTGTAGTTGGTTTATTTGAAATAACACCTTTGAGTTTTCAGTTTGAGTTTTGGGTCAGCAGGGTGGTTGGTAACGATATAAGTGCAGCTTGCATGATTGCTCCACGATGGTACGCTAAAATAGAATAGAATAGAATATTATTTATGTGCTCTAAAACATGGTATTATAATAAGGAAAAATAAAAAAATAAATAAATAAATAAAATAAATAAATAAAGTCTCATAATAGAATTATTATTTTACATGTTTCGCATTGGCGAAACATGTAAAATAATAAACAGTCATTGGACTGGCATACAAATATTTAAACACGTTACATGTAAAAAATTAAAAGGACACATTCATTAATTTGCTAAAATTATTAGGTCATCCCACTTCCAGTGTCATATTTTTTTTATTATTATTATTTTACAAAAACTGACTACTATACTATATAACCTTTTGACACTAATCAAGTAATCAATAATCTCCACCACTATTAATCACTCGTTCCCAGACTGCTGGCAAATCTTGAACACCATTTAAAGTACCACTTTCATTTAATTCATCAATAATGCTCTTTAGTTTAATATCTAACTCCTTTTTGCTATTGTATCGAGTACCCGACAATTTCCTCTTCACATGGCCAAAACAATTGAAATCACAAGGATTCATATCCGGGGAATATGGCGGCTGAATAATTTCAATCCATCCTTTATCTTCAACTAGCGACCCGCCCCGGCTTCGCACGGGTGCCATGCTGATCACTATCACTACATAGTATAAAACAAAGTCGCTTCCCGCTGTGTGTCTGTCTCTATGTATGCTTAGAACTTTAAAAATAAGCAACGGATTTTGATGCGGTTTTTTTTAATAGATAGAGTGATTCAAGAGGAAGGTTTATATGCATATAATATATGCATAATATAGTAGAGAAACACTGATAATTTTAGAGCTATTATTTCTCTTAAAAATTATAGGATAAAAAATGGTTATTGTGGGTTATCCCCAAGAGATAGACATAGGGTTTTTTTGTAGACCTTTTTAAGGTGTACAATACTGTAGTACATTATTTTGATCTATCTCGTAGGGTTAAGCCAGCGTTTGCAATGTAAGCGCAAAAAAATGTGTTTATTTACGACATCACATTAGAAACCCCTAAAATGATCAGTGTTTCTCTACTATATTATGCATGTATTATACATATAAACCTTCCTCTTGAATTACTCTATCTATTAAAAAAACCGCATCAAAACCCGTTGCGTAGTTTTAAAGATTTAAGCATACATAGGGACAGACAGCGGGAAGCGACTTTGTTTTATACTATGTAGTGATTAAATTCTGAACTATTTTTTATTTGTGCGGTCTGGCGTTATCATGTAAAATTATAGGTCTCGTTATAATATGATGTTCGTCTGCCCAAATAGGAATATTTTCTTCTAAAAATGACTTATATCGCTCTCCAGTCATAGTTGTATTTTCATCATAAGTTCTCCAAAAAGCAATGCCTCTGACATCCATAGCTACTATTAGTAGTATTTTTCGTTCATGTAGCTCTGCACGTGGTAAATGTTCAGCTAAAGTGCCCGGTTCCACCCAACATCGTGACTGATGTCTTTGACGAGGAGTATAAAATTCGACCCAAGTTTCATCAAGGCATATGAATCTATTAAGCATATTTTTCTTACGGCGATACCACGATAAATGGCTACGCGCAGTTTCATAACGAAACTCCTTCTGATCCGTGTTCAGAGTGTGGGGCACCCACACTGCACTTTTATTGACCAGACATAAATCCTCCGTGAGTACTCTATGTATAGTGGAATGAGGAATGTTAAGTGGAGAGATCACTGACACTGACCCTACGTGACTGACGAAGTGCTTCCTTGATTTTGTCCCTTGCTTCTAATCTAGTCGTTGATAATGATCGAGGTGCTCGCGGCTCATCTTCAGCTGTGGTTGTTCCTTGTTTGTATGTACATTTCAAGCCATCGCTGTACGGTTCTTTTATTTAAGGCGTTACGACCAACACACTTTACCAGTAAGTCGTGCGCAACTCCTCCAGAGTAGTTGAATAAAGCACAAAACTTTAGAAATATACGTTGCTCCACTACATTAATAGATTTTTTTAAATCTTCCATTTTAAATCAATGCACGTCTTGACAATACAACACACCAAATTAAACTAACATGATTGTACAAGACAACACATGTATTAATCTATTGCATACCATTCCGCAATACATAAATATTGGAAATAAAAAATATGACACTGGAAGTGGGATGACCTAATATTATTTTAACATGTCTAATAACTGTAGTGAAGTCTTAACAACAAGGGGTAGGTAGAAAATCAGTAAACTGAAAATCAGTAACCATATTTATTAGTTACTTTTTTATCAATAAATTCTTTCACGTTATATTTTTTTTTTTTTTTTGTAAACACGTTGCCCCACACTAGGAATTTCTCCTGTATTGTTGATGCGTTTACAAACATTTAAACTCACATACACAAACAGCCAGACCCAGAACAACTACTTGAAGGTCATAAAAATATTTGTTCCGTGCGGGAATCGAACCTGCGACACGCAGCGCAGCAGTCAATCGCTTAACCACTGCGCCAACCGTGCCGTCAGGGTATAAAAACCAATAAGCCATTTGTGTAGTTTGCATTTAAAGTGTTTAAGAGGGAGTTCCTTTATTTCTTTTGGAATATTGTTGACAATTTTTATAAATAAAATATGTATAATAATAATAATAATAAATTAAATTTTTGATAAAGTTATTGTTATGGCACAACGTGCTTTGATGTGTAGGAATTCTTAGCTGTGTTTGGTCTCGACGGGCATGGTTTGAATGTAGGTCGCATGCTATAAAAGCATTAAGTGCTCTATCACAAATACACCAGCAGTGCGATTCTGTAACCATCTCACCGTGAAAACTTGGGTGAAGTGAGCGTGGAGTGAGCTGTCAGTGTCATCCCAACTGATAATAGAGATTGACCAAGTATACATTTACAATCATAATCGAGATTTGAATAATATTGTTATGCTAATTCTATTGATCATTTTATATAATTTCAAAGCTCGTATTTTAACTGTCAAATCATTAATATTGTGTTGGGTTTTAAGAAAAAAAAAAAAAAAAAGTCAAAGTTACTAAAAGAGTAAGTTTCTGTTTTTTTTTTTTTTTTTTTTTTAATATCAAATAAAATATAAACATATAAAAAAAAAAAATAAAAAAAAAAAAAAAAAAAAAACCTTGTGTTTTTTTTTTAAGAAAAAAACTATTTGCTACGTTTTTAAATTATATAAAAGGATCAATAGAATTAGTATAATAAATATTATTAAAATCTCGATTATGATTGTAAATGTTTGCTTAGTCATTCCCTAGCATCAGTGGGATGATACTGACAGCTCACTCCACGCAAGTTTTCACGGTGAATTTTTTACAGAATCGATATGCAGCTTACATTATAAGAAGACCTGTTAGTGATAAAATACAATCGCAACATTGAACATTTAAATTTTTTTACATTGTTCTAAGATATAGTTATTTTTTTCATCATTTCTTTAGCGGTGCACAGAAAACACCTTCTTTCCAATTTTCAAGTGAAATGGCTGAGTCACATCCGGACAGATGGACATGACAAAATTATAAGGGTTCCGTTTATTTATTTTTTTATTTATTCGTTTATTTCAGGCAACCAGGGCCCGTAGAAATAACAATACATACTACTGCAAACATAAGAATACTTTTAAAAGAATACATAAAAAAAAGTATCACAAATACATACAATACTATTGGTATTGTATTGTATTGTGGTATTGGTATTGTATTTGTAATACTTTTTTTATGTATTAGTTTATAAGTATTCTAATATTTGTAGTAGTATGTATTGTTTTTACTATGGGCCCTAGTTGCCTGAAATAAAGGAATAAATAAATAAATAAACGGAACTCTTATAATTTTGTCATGTCCGTTAATAACTACTGCACACGAAGTGTCGGCGTCACCGTTTGGCTACGGAATAACGCCATGATGTTGTCCAGAGAGGCTTTATATTCGAATGTTGACCTTGACATACTCTTCCTTCGTCTCCTTGAAGGTTTTAGCCACAACTTTATGCTCCCTTTTATTTCCTGAACAACTTCGAGGACAAGACTTACGGAAATTCAAGTTAAGATTATAAATCTTGCATGTCACAGTCCGATAATCATCTTTTTGAATGGAATGGCGAGCAAAAATAACAAAAACGGTACAATTTAGTAGCTACACCTTATTCATGTCTCACTATAAAATATCTGTAAATATTTTTTTTATTGCTAATTATTACGTTTCAAAACGTCAAATCTATAGCTTTGTGACAGCTGCGCGTGCGCAAAGATTATTACCGGTTAGTATGGTTGCCAGGAATGTTACCACTTCATATTAACGTAAACGCACCTAATAACGACCCGTTAAAATCCGCGCTCATTACCGCCCCATTCAGAAAACTATCATTTTTATGTCATGTATTAAAGCTACACAAATGGTTGCTATAAAAAAAATGTAGATGTATTTGTATTGCAAATGTTCATCTCTTTTTTGCGTGCGTAACTCGACGATTTAAATAATAATTGCTATGTTCGTCCGTGGACGCCGACCTTAGTGCATTTTCCATACTGTGGCATTCCCGATGGCGTAAGTACTCTTGTTTCTTTTTTAGCAGAAGATTATATCGTAAAGCATTTTAATGTAACTTCTAGTTCTTTTGATACATTTTTGATACTTTCAGGAACACAAGTAATGATTCATTTTAATGAGATACTATTTTATTTTGCTTAAAATTCAATATTAAAAATAGGCGGTAATAGGAACAAAAATCACAATTTTATTCCTATTGTCGACCCATGTCGTTGATAAGTACTTGTCGTATCTTTTGTGTGCCATGATTTTTGTTAAAATGCATAAATTAATAGGCAGGAAGCTATACTAACTCAGTTCCTTAGTATGTTAACTTATATTTGAGCTATTAACGCCATATATTCAAGAGCTTTAGTAGCCGTATACACTAACTTTGTTCTTATGTAAATATTTTGATGAATAAAGGAGGTATAATTATTAAATAGTGTATTTTTAGAGTTGAAATATCATTATTATTAAATATTTTTAGCAACCGCACCACTTAAAATCATATACATGTACAAAAATCACATGTATTTACACAATTCATACACATTCCCTTGGGTCGGTAATAGGTTATACGATTTCCTTTAAGAAAACCTATTACCGATCTACTTGTACATTTACGATGGACCCCATACTACATGTTTTTTTATTTGGTATTTATTTTCAAGTAAACATAAAGTTATTTAATATACATTAGGTATAGTATTCCATAATAAACATACAGATTTAAAATAACATAAGCTTTATTATATTATAGTAATACTTACCTAACATTAAATATGTGGAAGTCATATGGTAATTTTAATTACTATTTGCTATCCGTTTATTATATCAGATGATTGTGAAATAAACCGTCCAGCAAAGATCATTATGCGGCCGAGATATGATTGTAGATTTGATTCAGAGTCAGATGAATCTATTTTTTAATCTTATTTTTTTTGCCAAAGGTTAATTTTCTTAATTTGTTTTATATTATAATATTTGATTTTGATTTGAAATGACTGCTAGAATTAAGATTTCATTCTAATTTTATATTTCTATATTATATTTTGTAAAATAATACATATACTAATATTACACTTTAGGTTACAAATAATTATAGTAAGTAGTATATTTTTTAAGATTTATTGAAGGCTGTTAAGAATATATAATAACGTTAAGTTTTTATAACATTTTGTAGTGAATGCTGATATCATAGTTAATCTTAAATTTGATTCAGAGGCACATGATGTTATGTTTTATATTTTTTTTTTCACATGAATAATTTTATTAATTTGTTTCATTTGTCAATCTTAATCCAAGATTTGATTTTTGATTTGACATGACTACTAAACTTAAGAGGCGGTTTACAGTCAAATGCCTTTTCTACTGTTTTAATAGATCACATTTTGTATTTTTTATTCTATTTACGAGTTATGATACTTTTTCAATTAGCGGCGCTAGTGGACGGTAAACCGCCTCATAAATGTTATTGTAATTTTATATGACTATGTTACATTTTTACTAAGATTCTATAATGCCATTTACTCTTGTATAATACCAAATGCCCCCATTGGTTATATATTATAGTAGTTATAATCAATGCTGGCCTTTGGTAATTTGTTATACATAATTCGTATAAATATGATATTTTTTATTGATTTAACGCTGTTAAGAATATACTATTATAAGAATACATATAATTGATAAGTGTTGATAGCATTCTGTACTGTGTTGGAGCATTTATATAAACAGTTCAATATACACGAGCATTTCTATTTAACTTTAACCGTTCCATTTATTTAGTGGTCGGTATTAGGTGTCACATAAACGGTATTAGGCACACACCCGATATTTTGAGTCGGTAATAGGGACATGACCCTTTTTCCTTTTATTTAATTTTTAATGTTTTAAGTAATTCTTTGATTATCTGTTCTTATACATAACTATAAAAATCGATAATTTCAGTACTTGAAAAAATATTTTTATTGAAGCCACATATTAAGAATGTGCTTATTTTTTGGATATCAATCTGAACTCCGCTTAAACTGGCGGTAATGGGTGCGTTTACGTTATATGTATTTCATGTTTATACATATTATCTTTTTGTAATGTATATTTATTTTATTTGTTATTTTTATTGTTGTTTTTTATTTATACTGGATGTTTTTTTTTATCAGGTTCCAAATTTTTACAGGGTTTTCTACTCATGAATATGAACAACTTTCACTATGGGACCAACTCTGAAATCAAGAAAACAAAATCAGCTGTTTAATACAAAAGTTCAATACCTACTTGATAAAAATGTATGAATCAGCTGATTTTTTTTTTTCGTGATCTCAGACTTGGTTCCATAGTGAAAGTTGTTCATATTCATGGGTAGAACACCCTGTAAAAATTTGGAAACGGTAAAAAAAACCATGCTGTATCTAATCGTATGCTGCACTGGTGACGTCATCACGTCAGCGCCGGCTGTCGCTGAAAACCAGCGCTGGGGCTCTGTCTTGTATAGGGTCTTAGCATTATGCTGAGCGATGGCCGTTTTGCGTGGATGTGACGCATGTTTTCTCCCATCTTGTTATTTGTTTTTGTTTTTGTGTTTTTTGATACGTCATGTTTGCCGTATATAAACGACACGTATTTGCTTTTTTTTTTCATTCTAATAAGCAGTTTGTTTTTCAAAAACTTTTTAAATATATGGGTAATTAGAAATATAATGACCTGAACAAGATTATTTCCGGATTTTATGTACAGTCGCCAGCACATCAAGCTACTTACTACAATCTGTCAAATTTCTTTAATAGATTTTCAACTTTATCTCTATTAGCATTGGGTTCAAGGTTGATTGCGAAAATTTGACAGTTTCGGGTAACTTGATATGCTGGCGTCTGTACCTACACATTGATATTCATGAATACAATACAAATAAATTAATGAATACAATGTCATGAATATTTATTTTGTAAAGTATTATATTATTTTCATGATTTGAATGTAGTCTATTTTTGGTTTCGCATTTTCATTTTTTGACACGGACTTCCGGAATTAAATTTATTTTTCACGTTGTATTGTAGTGTTTTTTCTTGGAATTCGATTGTTTTTTTTTTATAATTTTTTTTTTCACTTTTTAGTTGTATGTACATACCTATCCCACACAAATTCATATAACACTACTTGCTATGTAAATATTAGTGACAGGAAGCTATTAAAATATCATCAATATAAACTAAGTGGAAAAAAATCGTATTATTGAAGCTAACTCAAAAACTGCCCAAGCAAAGTTAATAAAATTTATATGAGACCAGCCCTGAGGCATACATTATCCAATAAAGGATTTTGTAAATTGGCTTATACAGGGTTACTGGCAACTCGACGTATTCCTTGCAGGACATCATAGTAGGGTTAAAATGCAACAAATTAAGCCACGAAATGTTCTACCGAAGTTCAGTAGTTTTTGAGTTAGTAAGGGTTTTAGATTTTTTGTGAAAAATCCCAGATTAAATTATTTGAACCCAATTTGAAAATTATTCACGGGGCGGCTGTACTGAAATTGGAGTTATTATCATAGTTGACGCCGTAGCGGATCGTTTTTAATAATTAAAAGTTCAAAATGACTAAAACTTTGGTGAAGATCACTAATCAAACATTTTTTTTTTTGTAATTTTTGCTATTATTCATACAAAATGTTGTCTTAGCACAAAAAAAAATACTACACCAGGTTCACAAATTATTAGTAAAATATCCTTGTCTTATCAGCTATCCAAAAAGGTATGAAAGTTAATACAAAGTCTTGGACTGCATTATGAAAATCGTTTTTGATTTAGTACAAGAAGGTGTTTATTCGGAAAATCAAATTAAACAATTTCGTGAAAATTATTATTATTTTTAATAAATATCAATTTGTGGTCTTTAATAACATGTATTTCACACGTCTTGTTCGAAGTGCTGCCCTCGGTTTCGAATACATGCTCTTATTCGCTTCCTCACTTCGGTTTTTGTGATTCTTGATGTGATTGTGGTCCTCATCTGGTCCACTGCATCTGTTATTCTCTCCCTAAGTTCTTCAATTGAATTTACGGGGGTCACATAAACTAGGTCTTTCATATGACCCCAGACGTAAAAGTCTAGCGGCGTCAGATCAGGGCTTCGTGCAGGCCACGGAATCGGCCCACCGCGCCCAATCCATCGGTTTGGATAGTTTTCATCCAGCAATTGTCGAATTGTGATGCGGAAGTGGGCTGGACATCCGTCATGTTGGTATATCATGTTTGCCCTTCTTTCTTCGGGTACATCCGTGAGCAGTGCTGCTAAATGATTTCTTAGGAAATCTTCATAAAGTTCCCCATTTAATGTTCGGGGTAAAATATGTGGGACTATTAACTTATCGTCGATAATACCCATCCAAACATTAAGCGAAACTTACGCTGCGATGCAGTTGGTTTCAGTTTCTTAGAGTTTCCTTCTCCCTTCGGTGCCCAGTAATGTAAATTGTGGTAATTTGTGATACCATCACGGTCAAAACATGACTCATCGGTCCACAGAAGGTTTTTTGAAAAAGTTTTCACTTTCGGCATCGGCATTTAGCATGAAACGACAAAATTCAAGCCGTCTCTGCGGATCTCCCTCTTCTAATGACTGCACGGGTTGGTAGTGGTATGGATGTCGGCCTGACAAGTGAACTACAGACCAGACTTTCCACTGTGACATACCAAGCTCACGCGCTACGATGTTTGTAGATATGTTGGGCTCGTCAATAAAACGTTGAAGAATCAGCTCCTCGTCCTCAGCCGTGTATCTCCGAGAACGACCAGTGTCAATTTGCCTGCTTCTTTGAACACTGCCAGTTTCAGATAATCGCCGATAAGTCGATCCGAAGACACTAACGTGGGGGAGTCGGCGGTTTGGAAAGCGCAGTTGATATGATCTTCGCGCCTCAGCAGCGTTACCGTCACAAAGTCCGTAACAGTACAATATGTCAGCGTATTCTTGATTAGAATATGCAGCCATAGTCAGCACTTATGAACGCACAGCACAACACAAGAGCATGATATGGGGCAACAGTCAGGGATATAGCCAGATAACAAAACACGAACTTGCGCAACGTAGAGTTGTAACTAACTAACGCTGACGACCAGATTTTGTGAAGTCGCACCCTGTCTCGTACCGAGGGAACAATAGTGACCAATCATAAAGCTTGCCGAGTGTTTGGAATTCAAACGCAGGTAAAAACTACGAATAATACGACGGTCAACCTATTGTTCTAGAACAATAGGTCGACCGTCTCGCAATTTTACCTGCTCCCCATAAAACTTCTATCTTTCCCTGTCACACACGCAAAAGTATTGACAATCATACCTTTTGGATAGCTGATAAGACAAGGATATTTTACTAATAATTTGTACACCTGGTGTAGTATTTTTTTTGTGCTAAGACAACATTTTGTATGAAGTAATAGCAAAAATTACAAAAAAAAAAAAATGTTTGATTAGTGATCTTCACCAAAGTTTTAGTCATTTTGAACTTTTAAGTATTAAAAACGATCCGCTACGGCGTCAACTATGATAATAACTCCAATTTCAGTACAGCCGCCCCGTGTATAATTTTCAAATTGGCTTCAAATAATTTAATCTGGGATTTTTCACAAAAAATCTAAAACCCTTACTAACTCAAAAACTACTGAACTTCGGTAGAACATTTGGTGGCTTAATTTGTTGCATTTTAACCCTACTATGATGTCCTGCAAGGAATACGTCGAGTTACCAGTAACCCTGTATATAACGGAGTTCCGAGGTAACAAACATAAAAAATTTCACCGAATCGAGAACCTCCTCCTTTTTGGAAGTCGGTTAAAAAGGCTGAATTTTAGTCTCCAATTTGTACTTAAAAAAAACAAACAAAAAACTCACGAGGCATCAGCATAATCAGCCTTTAATGTCCCAGTGCGGGTTAGTGGATGCCACGTCTTCGAATTTTTGGTTCTAGGATATGTCGGTTTCCTCACGATGTTTATTTATTTATAACTAGCGGTCGCCCGCGGCTCCGCCCGCGTGGATGTCGGTTACCGCTGCAAAAAGCCTACCCAGGAAAGACACGGTCAGCAAAATGATTCCCAGGTCAATTCACAGACACCGACACTAACATCGACGCAGTCATTATCCGCAGGCTGCATAGATTGTCTTTATGAGGATATTAAATGATGAAAATATTTAAATGTAATTAATACTAAGTTTTCACTTCTGCCGGCAGTCCCGGAGTGCAACCCGTTGTTTTAGGATGGATAACTAAAGCGATTATTTATTTATTTATTTATTTTAGAGCTATTTATTGTAGAGCTTCTGTATAAACAATATTTGACGTTAAATTATTTTCTGGTAACAAAATATACTGATGTTTGGGAGCCCTGACCCGTGATAGGGCAACGTATAGTTGCCCATGCGTAAAACATTATTTTCGTAAATCAATGCCTACTAATTTGAATGTTTGGCCCTGGGATTTGTTTATCGTTAGTGCGAAAGAAATTTTTACTGGAAATTGGAGCCTTTTGAAGGGTATAGGCAAATCAGTAGGAATCATGGGTACTCTTGGTATATGAGCTAATTCACCAGCTGCAGGGCCGGTGATAATCTTCGCTACTATTAAATTATCTTTTAGAAGAAGTCTCGTGCCATTACACATGTTGGGGGGGCTTAAATTTCTGAGAAGCATTATCGGCGTGCCAACTTTTAACGACAGTTCATGAGGCGGTAGCCCAGCGGGGTTCAGAGAATTTAAAAATTCCGGGGGGTAGTGCACTGCGTCCTCGATGTTAGTGACGGTGTCTATGGATTTATAGCACTTAACTTCACCCGGTACTTTCTGCATAATTAAATTGTTTATTTCTTTGACTGTTTCATTCCTGGGAGAAACTATTGCTCTACAACACAGCCAACGAAAATCATTTTGATGTAAGTTTTCGATGTCACGATATATAGCATCTATCAGACTATCTAAATTATGGACTATTTGGCCAAGAGACTCATCCAAAGTAATTGCATAATCGGTGCCCAAATTTAAAGATGGAAAAATTTCTTCTCCAAGTTTCAGCAGCTGTTGTGGAAAATTGTTCATAGATCTAAACCCCTCCCGCACGCGCACCCCCGCCCTGCCTTGGTGACGCTTCGCAACGGGCCGTGCAGCAGAAATCGTAATATTTTAATTTCGCCATAACTTCAAAACCAAAGTCCAATTTTAATCATTCAAAGACCAAATATTATCTACATAAACTGTACTTAGTGATGAAATAATTTATTTTGATAAGGATTAATAGCATGAGTAAAATAAATGCGTTTAAATGTAGTCCAAAAAAAATTTAAAAAAGGATTTTAAATAAAAAAATGGTTGTTGTGTCTCACTCGACATAGATAGGTATAGTGTGTTCAGGACTTTTTTGTAGATATTTATAAGATCTACAATTAATTAGAACATTTTATGGTTCTATCTTTTATAGTTTAGGCAGCGTACGCAAAATAAGTAACCTTTCTGGTTGATTTTTTAACCGACTTCAAAAAAAGGAGGAGGTTATCAATTCGACTGTATTTTTTTTTTTTTTTTTTTTTTTTATGTTTGTTACCTCATAATAACCGACTGGGTGAACCGATTTTCATGATTCTTTTTTTATTTGAAAGCTGGTGCTTCCCGTGTGGTCCCATTGTCACCATTTCAATATCTGATGATGGGATCTTGTAGAAATCGGGGGAACTCTTCAATAAATAACAGCAGATTAACCGCGATTGTTGCTATAGCATATCTAAGCATTGTTTACACCATCACACAACATAATATCACGCCTGTACTCACTACAAAGGTTATAATTTTTTTTTATGATAATAATAATTACGCAATCGCACAACATAACATCACGTCTGTACCCTATAAACGCAGATGCAGCTTCCTGTCACTGATATTTACATAGCAAGTAGTGTTTATATGAATTTGATTGGGGTAGATATAACTAAAAAGTGAAAAATAAAAAATTTTATATAAAAAAAAACAACCGACTTCCAAAAAAACACTACAAAGTGAAAAATAATTTTAATTTCGGAAGTCGGTGTCAAAAAACCAAAATGCGGAACCAACGACACCGACTTCCAAAATTAAAATTATTTTTCACTTTGTAGTGTTTTTTTGGAAGTCGGTTGTTTTTTTTTTATATAAAATTTTTTTACACCTTGTGTCCGAAAAACCCAATTATCTTACGGAACCCTATTTTTTTTTTCAAAATAAAATTTAGCCTATGTTACTCGTGGATAATGTAGCTTTCGAATGGTGAAAGAATTTTTAAAAACGGTCCAGTAGTTTTTGAGCCTATTCATTACAATCAAACAAACATACAAACAAAGTTTTCCTCTTTATAATATTATATATATATATATATATATATAATATAGTGTAGATAAGCACACCACAACAGCACAGCCACAACTCCAGGGCCTGATCCAGGGGGGGGGGGGGGGGGGCATTTGCCCAGAGCGGCAAAATGAGGGGTGGCAAAATTGACTTATTCCTATCTTCCAACCAAGCCCCATTAGCCATTCACCACCCACCCAGGTTGGCAGGTTGGAAGTTGAGAATGTTATGTGCCACCTTCCTACCTACTTTAGGCCGTAAGCACACGGCGTATTCGGCGAGTCATCTGCCAAGGCCCAATAGACTGTTAATCTGAATATTATAGGTATAATCCCAACAATATTATATATTAGGTCAGCCCACTTCCAGTGTCATATTTTTTATTTCCAATATTTATGTATTGCCCAATGGTATGCAATAGTTAATACATGTGTTGTCTTGTACAATCATGTTAGTTTAATTTGGTGTGTTGTATTGTCAAGACGTGCATTGATTTAAAATGGATGATTTAAAAAAATCTATTAATGTAGTGGAGCAACGTATATTTCTAAAGTTTTGTGCTTTACTCAACTACTCTGGAGGCGTTGCGCAGGACTTACTGGTAAAGTGTGTTGGTCGTAACGCCTTAAATAAAAGAACCGTACAGCGATGGCTTGAAATGTACAAACAAGGAAGAACCACAGCTGAAGATGAGCCGCGAGCACCTCGATCATTATCATCGACTAGATTAGAAGCAAGGAACAAAATCAAGGAAGCACTTCGTCAGTCACGTAGGGTCAGTGTCAGTGATCTCTCCACTCAACTTAACATTCCTCATTCCACTATACATAGAGTACTCACGGAGGATTTATGTCTGGTCAATAAAAGTGCAGTGTGGGTGCCCCACACTCTGAACACGGATCAGAAGGAGTTTCGTTATGAAACTGCGCGTAGCCATTTATCGTGGTATCGCCGTAAGAAAAATATACTTCATATATTCATATGCCTTGATGAAACTTGGGTCGAATTTTATACTCCTCGTCAAAGACATCAGTCACGATGTTGGGTGGAACCGGGCACTTCAGCTAAACATTTACCACGTGCAGACCTACATGAACGAAAAATACTACTAATAGTAGCTATGGATGTCAGAGGCATTGCTTTTTGGAGAACTTATGATGAAAATACAACTATGACTGGAGAGCGATATAAGTCATTTTTAGAAGAAAATATTCCTATTTGGGCAGACGAACATCATATAACGAGTCCTATAATTTTACATGATAACGCAAGACCGCACAAATCAAAAATAGTTCAGAATTTAATTGAAGATAAAGGATGGATTGAAATTATTCAGCCGCCATATTCCCCGGATATGAATCCTTGTGATTTCAATTGTTTTGGCCATGTGAAGAGGAAATTGTCGGGTACTCGATACAATAGCAGAAAGGAGTTAGATATTAAACTAAAGAGCATTATTGATGAATTAAATGAAAGTGGTACTTTAAATGGTGTTCAAGATTTGCCAGCAGTCTGGGAGCGAGTGATTAATAGTGGTGGAGATTATTGATTAGTGTCACAAGGTTATAATTATAGTATAGTAGTCAGTTTTTGTAAAATAAACTATAATAATAAAATATGACACTGGAAGTGGGATGACCTAATATTTCATGTACTTATATACTTAACATCCCCCAACATAACAAGCTCATGACTTATATGGTGTTAGTGTATGTAAAGGGCGGCGAAAATTATCTTTGCCCGGAGCGGGTAAATAGCTAGATCGGGCCCTGCACAACTCAAATAAAAAATCATAATAAAAATTGCCATTTCAGTAACCATGCAAATAACAGGTATACATGACATTTAACTTACAAATATTAGAGACAAAAGAGAACAATAAAAAGTGTGTCTAGTAGATCTTAATCTAGAACACTACAAAACAAAACAAACCAATTTGAGCTACATAGACGTGCCCTCTTCACACTGTCTAAATAGGGAACGTCTGTATGAAGCAAAACTCATGGAGAAAATATCAACAGGAAAATCTGTCAAGTTGGACCTTTCATTATATTGCCTTGCCATACGTGTTAGTGGGCTATTAAATGTGGTATTTAAGGTGGATGTAGGCAATTCAAACATACGATGATGACGCTTACTACGTTGGCTATACCTAAAGTTTAGTTTACCAATTGTGCATCAATGGAACCGTTTATAATTTTATGAAGTATTAGTAAGTCAGAATGGCTGCGTCTCTCTTTTAAGTTGATCATTTTAAAGTGTCTTAACCTGTCATTGTAATCTGGTATAGCTTTACGGATCCCATTCTTCACACATAACTATCTAACAAAACGGGCCAGAACAGATTCAGCACTATTAGAATAAGTTGAATAATAGGGAGATCATTAGGTACCACTGGTCCACCGCTGCTCCCTCCCCACGGCGGCGTCTCGTAGCTAAATACAATGTCCAGTAGGTTAACCGTTTTTTAACAGCTGCCTTAGAATATAAATATTCCAGATTACGTAAAAATTAACTTTAAAATTCCTAATAAATAAACATGTAAGCTGCCTTATCTTACTAAATTATTTTATTTATGACTTCTTACAGATATTATAATAAGTACCGTACATGTATCAGTTTAGACAAAAAAAAAATATAATTGTGTGTACTAAGTGATAGGATGGAATAAATCGAAAAGAATCAATTTATAGTTTAGGTAAATCATTATGGAAAAACCTTGCATCCACTCAAATATCTATAAAATATATAAATAATTTGCCAGGATACGGATTTGCCATCATAAACAAGATGTTAATGTTATATTTCAATTTCAAAACGTTCATAAAATGTTATATAATAAAAAACGTTGTGCTTTAAAAGTAGTAAACCCCATATTCATGTGTATACACTGCAACACAATTGATACGGCAAACCAGTGCATACTTTATGTTTACGCTGATATTTCCGCTATAAAACCTGCAAAATTGAAATTAAAGTAAACGAAGCGGCTAATTTATATTTTTTGTATTTAATATAATGATAAACACAGGCATAAATCGCACCATTTTATATTCGCAAGCAAAAAATCGATAATATAGCTCGACCTGAGACGCATTAGGTCTGATATGGAATTTTACAAGTTTAGAGGAGAGCCAAAAGAAAGATCTTGACATAATCGTGTCAAAACTATTGTTCATTATCGATTAGGCTAACAAAAATAGTATAATATTTTAGATAAGTATTGTACCTTTTTATTAGTATACTAATATAACTAGTCACAGTATAATAATAATATTTTATTAATCAAAAACTACTTTTTTGGTGACATCCAACCTTATGCTTGTACAAAGTTATTAAAAGACCAATCCTTTTAATTCTATTTACTGATCCAACTTTATGCCTGCAATTTTTCGGCAAATTCAATCCGTATTGCAAGCTTTTATACAACATGTAACATTATGTTTGCCAAAAATTCGAAATTTAGTTAAGTCCGATCTTGTAATATATCTATGTAAGTAGCATTTAAATAAATTATTATGAAGCACATAAGGTCGGAATTAAAAAATGAAATTAAAAAAATATGAAAACTAAAAACATAATGACTTTATTTTTTTGTAACTCAAAAAGAATAGCACAAAACCTAATATTTTTTTACTTGATAAGTCAAGTAAATAATTATTATTAACATTAATTGATATTAAATTTAATCAACTTCAGGAAAAGCTGCCTTACTCTCTGAATATTTTAAAGATAATAGGTATGGAATTTCTATGGAATCCATTGTAAAAGACTCATCAAATCACTGAATTTTTCAATTGATATGGGCATTTCAGTTTTACTTACACAAGGTAAATGTTCAGGGAACTGAATTCACTTAGAAATATTTTCGCAAATGTATTTTTATAAAATAATATTCCGGGCTGATCTTGTTTAATATGAAGCCAAACCCATTCTGATATTTTAACCCTTAAATGCATGATTTATTATATCGTATTGCAAAAAACGCATATTGTATAGGTATTTATCTATAGAATTTAGAAAAAATAAATATATAATTATATAATAATACTAATATTCATAGAGTAAATGTATTGTTTTGACAAAAAGAGGTGCGTTCAGAAACTCACAGCTATCACATTCTTAAAAAAATTAAATGACGTACTTTGTTGCCATATGGCAACATTATGCATTTAAGGGTTAAAATCTTTACCATCTTTATTCTTCTTTCTGGAAACAAAAGGACCATTTTTCTTAATGTATAAAGACGTAACATCCTTAAAATTATTTAGTTGCATATCATAGACGTTAAAAGTTAGTACAATAAGTCTATATTCGTAGAAGGAAGAAAACTTTCTTCGGTCAGTGTTTAAGTTTTCATCTGTTCTCATCATACTTTTTAGTTTTTTTATGACGTTAGAGACTATAAACTGGTGACTTTGATCCCAACTGGTACATTATTTTTTCCAAAATTCATTAAATATTTGCATTCTTGTTTCATCAGGCACTTTCTCATAACATTTAAATTTACACATATATGGAGGTTTCAGCCCCCGATCCTCTATTTCAGGATTTTTTTTAGCTACAGTTAAATGATAGGGAGAACCTTTCAGCCTTGCAATTTTAGCAGCAACTCTTTTCATTTAGTCACGTTTTTAACTTTCTTTCTTGTGTTACATTTTGTAGGGGCTGTTATAACGATCTGCTGTGTGTCTTAATTATTTCTTATCATGTATCAGGTCGGCGGAAACATATTGCACAAGAAATTGTAAATTAATAGATTATTCCGGAATATTTAGTATTGATCTGGGATACGTAAGAATATTGTAGAAGGTTCTCGAAGCTATCACATCAGGGGCATATAGAGGCGCGCTAGTGAGGATTTGGTTAGTTTGTGAAAATGATTAGTGAACATCAACTTCGAACGATCATCTTTTAGGAGTGGCGTCAGGGACACAACGTGAGTGTGGCTACCGCTAACATCACCAAAGCGTTCGGTGAAGGTGTTGTATCGCGATGGAAGATAAGCCGCTGGTTTGCTCGCTTTGCACCGGGAGATATAACTCTTGAAGATCACGAGTGATCTGAGTGACCATCCACCTTCGACGATGAGGAATTACTCCGCTGTTTAAAGGCTAATCCAGAAATAAATACGCGTGATTTGGCAGAGACTCTTGGCTTTCATCATTCGACCGTCGAGGACTCGAGGCTCATTTACACAAACTCGGCTATCGTAAAGTAATGGCACGATGGATTCCACATCAACTAACTGACAGTCATCGTCAAGTCAGAGTTAGTATTTGTGAATCGCTTCTTTTTCAGCCACATCGGAAAGAGTTTCTTGAAGATCTGTTAACCGCCGACTGGCTTCCTTACGACGCAGAGCCACCAACGCAGCCAAAGCCGAACCGTCCCTCACGCAAGCATCTTTTCTCCGTTTGATGGGATGCGAAGGGCCCACTCTATCACGAGCTTCTCCCTGCGAGAAGGACGATTACGACTTCCATTTATACTGAACAGCTTCAGAAACTGGCTGACGCAATAAGAGAAAAACGACCGAGACGTGTAAATGTCAACTTACTACATGATAATGCGCGAACTCATGTCGCTTCGGAGACTCGACAAAAATCGTAGAGCTTGGATGGCACCCGGTTGCCCACCCACCGTACTCACCGGATTTCGCGCCATCCGACTATCACTTGTTCCGACCACTAAAGCTTTTTTATTTGCGTGAGAAAAATTTTCAAAACTACGAAGACCTCAAAATGGCAGTGGACAATTTCTTTTCTGCACAGCCTCCGGGATTCTGGGTGCAGGGCATCAACAATCTACCAACTAGATGGGCCAGAGTAATACAGTTATTTGGTGATTACATTACTGATTAATTATTGTAAATAACAAAGTTATCAATAAATTCATTAAGTCTTATATCTTGGTGCAAGACTTTTCCGCCAACCTGATAAATACTATCACTACATAGTATAAAACAAAGTCGCTTCCCTGTCTGTCTGTCCCTATATATGCTTAGATCTTTAAAACTCCGCAACGAATTTTGATGCGGTTTTTTTAATAGATAGAGTGATTCAAGAGGAAGGTTTATATGTATAATACATGCATAATATAGTAGAGTAACACTGATAATTTTAGAGGTTTCTATTGTGATGTCGTAAATAAACACATTTTTTTGCGCTTACATTGTAAACGCTGGTTGAACCCGTCGAGATAGATCAAAATAATGTATTACAGTATTGTACACCTTAAAAAGGTCTACAAAAAAGTCCGCAATGGTATATGTCTATCTCTTAGGGATAACCCACAATAACCATTTTTATCCCGTACTTTTTACGAGAAATAATGGCTCTAAAATTATCAGTGAGTCTCCATTGCACCCGTGCGAAGCCGGGGCGGGTCGCTAGTAATCTATAAAATCACTAACTACACACCACACGATTTGACAATATAAAACATATTTAGTACCTATTTATAGGTTTTGTACTCACCTGATCTTCGTCATCTATCGCTTAGTATATTAAGTACTTATAAAATGCTTTAATAATCACCACTAGTTCACCCACAAGCAATTAAATAAATCAGAAGTAATTAAATTCACTAGTATTTCTACACAACTAACTACTCGTGCGCGAATAACTTCTATTCGCTCGGTGCAATGTGCTGATAGGTCAAGCCACCGTGGCACCGAAAACGGCTGAGTGACCGGCGATAATGTCCGATGCCACTATATCGCGTCGGTGTGCGGTCACAAAGTCAATGGAATAGCGTTTCTTTTTCACACGTGCATTTCTTTACAACGATAAAGTAGCACTTTTTAAAGGCATAAGGACTAATTATGTTTGTAGACCTTAACCAAACAAATAAAACTTTTGAGGCATAACAGTATATCTCAAGGCATGACATCTGATTATTTAATTTCAAGAGGCATAAAGTTCTATCTGACAATACGTGTTATTTTTACCAAAAATCCTAGTAGAATAAAGTCGAATGACAAAATAGTCCATGCCTTACGCGTAAAATAATTTAAAAGCATGAAAGCTGAAGTCAATGTTCGCCCTTCTAATTATACCAAAATTTTAAGCATAAATACCGCAGTTGCTATCAAGCTTTATTCCACGATATAAATTCACAAACTCGACAGATACGACCTTATGAATTTGTATATTATCAGAAGAAAAAGAGATAGAATTATGATTGTTATATGCTTATAAAGAGCGCAAGATGCCGGTTTCAGCTAACTTTTAAAGTTATTTTACTCCGATCTCGACATTCGACCTAATGCGTCTCAGGTCGAGATAGGGGAAGTACGGACAAAATGACAGGGTGTTTTGTTTTTCAATCATATTTATTTATTTAATGGCATTATAATCAGTCTCAATCGTTTATAGTCATCATAGGTTCATTGACTATCAGTAACACAGCCTTTTAATTAAGTAGGAACTATAATAAAATATATAATAAGAAAAAATATAACTAATCATAAAAACCATTTTGTCCATATAGTATGGACAAAACGACATATAAGGTAAGGACATACAAATTTTTAAGAACAAAGTTCACAAATAAATCCTTTGGTCTTCTTTGGGACATCAGCACATGACGCATGAGCCCAAAGGGAAAAAATCATACATCGTAACCAACCTTCGCCGGGCTTAGAACGGGAAAAGAGGTCATTGCAATAAACGCAAACGCAGTCACTACCGTCGTCATTTGTCTCGCATGAGAAATCTTCGCTTCCTGAGCTATCATATATCAGAGCAGTTGTACGCTGCCTCGATGCTCTCAATTTCTTCTCTGATTCTCTTCTTTGAGCGTTTTTGGAAACAGAAATATTTATTTCATCCTCATCACAAATTTTTCTTTTCATCTGTTTCTTCTTTTCTACCGGTGGATCCTTTGGTCTATTTTTAGCAATAATTTCATACATATTTGGAGAAGAAGTTAAAAGCCAATCATCTTTGACAGGTTTAATTTTTCTTTTTCCTTGGCCTCGGATGAACTGCCCCTGTGGTACTGGTGAAATAATAGCAACTGGATATGTCAGTAATTGCTTCGATGGACCAGGTCTCACACCATCATCGTATGCTGCTCCAGCTACCTCAACTATATTAGGCTCCTCTTCACATATTTCCAAACTCAGGTTCGTCACATCAGTAACAACATCTCCAATATCAGCATTGGTGGTGGCTTCCGTTGTGTTTTTTGAAGAATCTACTTTATCGTCACTATGGACAAAATGACATACCATGTCGTTTTGTCCATTTTGTATGTATGTCATTTTGTCCAAACTTACCCAAAAACGAATAAAAATCATAATTCCATCAAATAAATAATGATTGCAATAAAGTTAATCGAAATCACTGGGTACTAGCATAGTTCATCGATTTTAATACCTGAAATATATGAAAACCATCTATACAGTGTGTCCGGACATGGACTAGCGATATTCTAAATACTTAAATATAAGCTATTTTAAAGTACAATTACACTATAGGCTTAGGTCCAATATACTTCCCCGCTATGTGGCAGCCATTTTGTTTTTTTTGTTGAAGTATGCTCTATGCGAGTACAAAAAAAATCATATATCTCAAAGTTTTAGTCATACTGAGATAAAAATAGGCTTATTCGAAAGGCAATAATATTGTCTACCGTCTGCACTACAAAGCAATATGTTCACAATTCCATAACTTTTGAAAAAAAATGTGAAAGTCGAAAAAAAAAAAACAAAAAATTATGCAATTCAACCAATAATTGTTAATTACTACAAAAACAACCCCGAGAGCTTTTTTATTTTTTATACTAGATCGACAGTTTTTGAGCTAAGCTACAATACAACATAAAATTCACAACTGTATGTCTAATACTTTAAGAGTTATTGTTGTATGAACATAGCGTATGCGCAAGCACAAAAGGCCTTTGTCGGAACCCTAAACAGGAAATCATTAAAAAAACATAACATTCATATTGAATTTTATTTAATGTTTTTTCCAATATTAAATGAAGATTAAAATATCTAAAGCAGTTGCTCAAAGTGGCCACCTCCAGCTTGTAGACACACTACGGCTCTCTGTGCCACCTGGGTTGATGAGCGCCTAATTAAATCCAAATCGGATCTAATTTCTTCGGCGGCTGCCATAATTTTTGCGACGAGTTCTTCCCTGGTATTTGGAACTGTAGCGTATACTTTTTGTTTCATATGACCCCACAAAAAATAATCCAAGGGTGTCAAATCGGGTGAGCGAGGCGGCCACGCTACTACACCACCACGACCGATCCACGGCTGTAGATTATTATTTAAATATTCTCTCACTGCTCGAGAAAAATGCGCGGGTGCACCATCGAGCTGGAACCACATACGCCGACGGTATGATAGAGGTAGGTCCATGAGGCTGTCCGCAAACTGTGTCTGTAAGAATTCTAAAAATCTAGCGCCGTTTAATGTAGGTGGCAATTCCAATGGCCCTATCAGCCTATCGTTGATTATGCCGGCCCACACATTTACTGAGAATTCATGTTGAAATGAGCTTGGGCGCACCGCCCTTGGATTTGCGGAGCACCAGAGATGGTCGTTTCTGTGGTTTGTAATCCCAGCTCTTGTAAATTTGGCTTCATCAGTCCACAGTATTCTTTGTAAAAAATTACGGTTCTGTCTCAAATTTCTATTTATCCACGAACAAAACACAGATCTCGCAGCAAAATCTGGTTCGATCACGTCTTGAACCCGTCGAAAATGATAAGGGTGTAACCCTTCTCTTTTCAAAATTCTCCATACATGCCACTTAGACATTCGAAGTTGCACTGAAATCCGTCTAACGCTTAGTCTAGGATCATTGGTTATTAGTCTAAGCACTTCTTCTTCATCTTCGGGCGATACCAAGCGATTGCGTTCATTAACAGCTCTTTGAATACCTCTTTCCGCTAATCTTGAATGCACGTCGATAAAAGTTTGGCGACTCGGTGTAGGCCTGTTAGGGTACCTTCGTCGATATTCTTGTACAGCCAAATTTGCACTTCCATTGCAAAAGCCATACACAAAGTGTATGTCAGCAATATGTTGCGATGAATATTGACGCTGTGCCATACTTTATCACACTTTTAAATACAAAACACTAACGCAGCACGTAAACAGCACGGACGGTAAGTGAAAGTAGCGATAGCGATCACAACGCAGGGCGAGGGACAACTAAACTAACCCAACTAATAATTTGTCCTTAAAACTGATTTTGTTTCAGGTAGTGGACTAATACGTTCTATCTCGCTTACTCACGGTAGTAACGAACAGTATTTCTCGCCTGCTCTCAGATGGAATACAGTGAATGCCATAAATGACACTCTGGCGGTTAACAAAGACGTTTTGTGCTTGCGCATACGCTATGTTCAAACAACAATAACTCTTAAAGTATTAAACATACAGTTGTGAATTTTATGTTGCATTGTAGCGTAGCTCAAAAACTGTCGATCTAGAATAAAAAATAAAAAAGTTCTCGGGGTTGTTTTTGTAGTAATTAACCATTATTGGTTGAATTGCATAATTTTTTGATTTTTTTTTCGACTTTCACATTTTTTTTCAAAAGTTATGGAATTGTGAACACATTGCTTTGTAATGCAGACGGTAGACAATATTATTGCCTTCCGAATAAGCCTATTTTTATCTCAGTATGACTAAAACTTTGAGATATATGATTTTTTTTGTACTCGCATAGAGCATATTTCAACAAAAAAAACAAAATGGCTGCCACATAGCGGGGAAGTGTATTGGACCCAAGCCTGTAGTGTAGTAGTACTTTAAAATAGCTTATATTTAAGTATTTAGAATATCGCTAGTCCATGTCCGGACACACTGTATAATAAACTTTTGAAGGCGAGATACACGTTTGAACTGGTAACTGCGGCGCAACTGTGAGAATGGCGCTCAACGTCTGACAGGATTGTAAATATGGCTGCCGTCACGTGATACAGTCGCGGAGACGTAGCTAAAACCCGCCAATTGTGAAATAAGGGGACTATGTCATTTTGTCCATACATGTCACTTTGTCCGTTATTTCCCTTACCTACAGATTAAAGTGAAATTATTGAAATGTGTTATATCGCTGCTGCAATCACCAGTTCCATCTGTCCAAAACGGTTAACATAGTGGACAGTGTAATATTAGCCGCGAGGTAGATAGAAGGTCTACTTTTGCTGCGGTCCGTTTGTGGATATTTGACCATCCATTGGACCCTACTGTCATTTGTATGTCCCCAGAGAAAGCACTAGGAAGTGGTAAAGGGCGGGCGTTTTGGGGGGACTGTCTTTTGTAATGTTGACGTAATAAAAGTGCTGATTCTCAGCCTAGTTTGAATAACACTTTTGATATTGATTTTGATTTTGTAGATCTTTGCATGCGCTACGGGTAGTCAGTCTTAACCAGCGGTATCGTATTACCCAGTAACTGGGGGCTTATTCCCAGGCGCTCCATAATTTTATTCCCGGCGGCTCCAAATTAAAAAAAAACAATGTAATAATAATAAATAAAATCTTTCCCATGAGCTCCAAAAATGTTAAGGTAGATATTGCACACAAAAGTGTAATATATTTACAATAAAATTAATTTATGATTGAACAAACAAATTACCGGAGTGATGCGACTGTCGAACCTCCCGTCGCCGGTAGGGCGCTGTCCGTCTACAATAGCTACGTTGGATAGTCGACATAATATGTGGAATCGTGGAATCATGTAGAATATATGGCATGTGTTTACTGAGGTCGTACTTCTTATCAGTATCACTCTAACTGTAAAAAAAAATGTCGCAGAAATTACTTTACAAAACTGAATGCATATTACTTGTTGGTTCTAATTATGAAGTAATCTGAATATGAACCTCTGAATCTGAATGTTCTAAATATGAACTAATTATGAAGGAATGTTAGTGCGGGCGAAACTAGTTATTTTACAAAATCTATTAATAATGATTTTTAATTTAGGACTAAAGTTTATTTGTTAAGTAATGCTTAAGCTGAACATACTCGTAAGTGCAAAATGCGTCGCGTTTGTGTTATCCGTTACCTAGAAAGCGTCATCCTTGATAAAGCGAAAAGCGATGTGGGAAAACTAACATAGGGAGTGACTTGGGTTCGAATCCTGCAGCGTTCTTATTAGCCTAAAAGTGGTATCACATTATCACACGCGACATGTATTATTGTGATGTAGGTCATTTACTTTAATTACGTTAGTTTGATTTTATATTAATACACACTTCCATATTCTCTATTGCATTCCATTACTTGTATATTTTTAATTTTTAATATTTTGTTACTTTTAGATAAGAAGAATAAGAAATATAGAATAAATTTTATTTTTGTGATATGAGAATCTGTTGATTTTTTATATTTTATTGATCCTTTAAACTTTATAATTTTAATTTATAAATAAATAGAAAAATATAATAAAGTAAATAATCTTTAATTCAGACCCAAGTAAGTCCATAAGTTGTTAATGGTTAGTAACAGATTGTGCTTATACGAGTGTGCTATGTTAGTGTTGCGAGTACTTGATTTAATTTAGCATAAACCTATTGCTATTTTCACCCACTGCCTTTGTATGGGGCAGTCCGGTCTGCCAGCAATCATTGTCAGGATACTCTTACGAGTGTTATGCAAGCGTTGCAGTAAGGAAGCCGCTTTCTTTCGCACGATGACGTGAGAGCCATCCGTGTGAACTGCGGCAAGCATTCCAGACGCACTACAACGCCGCGGCAACTGCAACAGCATCCTGAAAGCGTTGTTGTATTGTACGCGCAGGATGTTGTAGGCTCGGCTCCAATATGACACCCACAGACCGCTCGAGTAGAAGGACTGACACAGAACGCCTTAAATGCAATAAAACGACTTTGACGTCTGCCGTGCAGCGAGCGAACCTTCGGGCGAGCACATTGCTCCTCACCGGCAACGCCCTGCGCTCGCGCTCTATGTCGCCATCATCCCGTAGGTCACTAGTGACAACATGACCTACATACTTAAAACTATTCACTACATTAAGTACTACGCCGTTGGATTATATACCGGAGACACACGAAGGGGCTGTTGTTAGGGTGCCGTAAACAATAATACCTCACTCTTTTTTGAGTTGTATTTAAGGCCGTGTAGGTACATCCGCACACATCTTGCAGATCGTGAGTAGCTTCCTCAGTCCGCTCATCGATGGACTGAGCAGCATCATGTCGTCCACGTAACTTATGTTATTGACACGTGTACTGTCTATATGACAGCCGACATGTGTGCTGCCCAGTCGCTCGATAAGCTGATTTAAATACCAATTGTAACAGGGGCGAGCTCACTCGCCTCTGCCTTGCACCACATTCCATTTGATATTCATCTGACAGAGTACCGACCCACCTCACCCGATTTGTCTAGTGAGAATACCGGTGTCTGAGGAGGGCTGTGTACTCCGCCGGTAAACCCGTGCCCCTCAACTTGTCCCATAGCACATCATAAGAGACGAGATCGAGAGCTTTTAACAAATCGAGGAAACACGCATACACCGGCGTCCTCCACGCGGTGTAGTAGGTACTTGACGGTGTGTTTCAGACTGAGGATGGCACTCCCTGTAGACACTCCCGCCTTGAACCCAAACTACTGATACAAATTCTGAGAGGCAACCTTTCATCAGGCCGTGCAGCACCTTGGCCATGGTGGTGGCTAGCGAGATGGCTCGATAGTGATTCATGTCGGATGTGTCACCAGTTTTGTTCTTAACTATCGGAACCACTATAGTCCAGCACAGAGTGAAAAATAGTGACAATACTCTAGGTAGATGAACTCCCGCATGTTTAAAATATTCGATGCTGAGACCATCGTCACCCGGCGACTTCCACGTTGCATTCACGAAATAATTTTAGCAACTATCTTGGCTGGAACCTTTGTGTTCCGCTCTGTCACAATGGTGTCAGCACCGTTCGCTCCACGAGACGCCGACCCTAAGAGTGAGCGCACCGTAAAGTGCTCCCCAACGCATCAGCATCACCGGCAGACGGCCTCACATTCATATTAGGTACTGGTGTTTTTCCAAAAATGCTTAAAGTCTTTGCTAGCGTGGTTGAAAGCAAGGAGATTTTAAGGTGTTCCTGTCTGTTCTGAAATGTTTTAAAATGTCTCCTTTCTTTATTGCCATGGAAATACTGTTAAAATAGCATAACAGAAAAGAATAACAGATATGATTAAAATCAGGAGACTCATTAATAAATTAAATTTGGAGAACACTAAATAGTATTTTATATTTTTTTTAGTGAAGTGTTGAAAGTTTAAACAATATTCTCTGAATATAGTTTTTTTTAAACTTTTGTGTAATGGTTAATAATTAAATTATTTTTTTAAGTTTACCGTCAAAGACGTGGACATTGAATACTTGTATAAAACGGAACCTACGCAATGACTGGTTTAATTTTTTTTAATGAATTGTTTAGCTGTACCAAGTGTTACGTTGTTTTTTATTAAATTCTAGTCAGTTGTATCCCGTTATGAAAATAATTGGGTAGGACATTAAGACAATAGTAAATATACAATTATTTTGAATATGACCCATTTAATATAATGATATTACCCGCTCCTGCGTGGGGCCACACCGGCCACTTTTGTTTAGATTGACATTTTTCAATTCGTAATATCTTTTCAATGGAATGACCGATTTGAATAATTCAAAAAGTAATCTACAGGTATTGAAACAGCCTTGAATACGAAATTATTTATTTGGATAAAGATTAATACAAAGGTATGGATAAAATGGTCTGATTTTGGTCGGCATTTCTATCTACTTTTAAAATGTAAAAAAGTAGTTATAGTGACATAAGTCGCGTCATAAGTGGCGTCTTTAATATTGTATACCATTTTTTTGTTCTATCATCATAGCTTCCGCAGCGCATGCGATGGAACACATTTTATGGCTAATTTTTTTACACCTCGGATAATGTAGCATTTTAGTGGTGAAAAAAATTTGGAAATCGGTTTTGTAGTTTTTGAGTTTATTCGTTACAAACATATATACAAACAAAAATACAAATCTTTCCTCTTTATAATATTAGTGTAGATGTAGAAGTGTACATAGTCTACATTATATGGTCAACGGCCTCAAATCTTGCTTTACTTGACCTCACAATTGTGCAGATATAGTCATCGAACCCTAAATGGTTAGGCCTTTTTTTTTAAGGGTGGGAAATTATAGCGGGAGGGTGTGTCAGACTTTTACTGACTAAAACCCACCCGTGTTCCTTCAGTTGCCTGTGCCAAGGGCCACGGTAACTCTTTCGAACAATCCGCGACCGCTGGCAGGCATCGGCCCTAGCGGACCCCGTCAGTTACTGCTGACATCTCTTTGAGGCGCGCGTGGAACATAACGCGCCGTCGACCCGGGCCTGGTCCTTATCGGACGACGAACTGCCCATTGCTCGCCGTCCGCAAGCCCGCGCCTACGTTGGCCGGGAGTCGGCTCTTGACTCCCGACGCCCAGGGCGTCTCCTGCGGCGACTAGGGGCGTGAGGGCGCAAAGATTCTTAGAGGATATGGATCAAACATACCATATTATTCATTAGTAGGTACGATATGAATGAACACTTTAACAGGTTCTTAACGTATTTCAAGTGCATTCGTTGTAGTAGATCCCAGCCCACTTCCTCTCACAGAGAGGAGACCTCTGTCCCAGCGGTGGGGAACCTTATAGATCCCAGCCCACTTCCTCTCACAGAGAGGAGACCTCTGCCCCAGCGGTGGGGAACATTATAGACACCAGCCCACTTCCTCTCACAGAGAGGAGACCTCTGTCCCAGCGGTGGGGAACATTATAGATCCCAGCCCACTTCCTCTCACAGAGAGGAGACCTCTGCCCCAGCGGTGGGGAACATTATAGACACCAGCCCTCTTCCTCTCACAGAGAGGAGACCTCTGTCCCAGCGGTGGGGAACATTATAGATCCCAGCCCACTTCCTCTCACAGAGAGGAGACCTCTGCCCCAGCGATGGGGAACATTATAGACACCAGCCCACTTCCTCTCACAGAGAGGAGACCTCTGTCCCAGCGGTGGGGAACATTATAGACCCCAGCCCACTTCCTCTCACAGAGAGGAGACCTCTGTCCCAGCGGTGGGGAACATAATAGATCCCAGCCCACTTCCTCTCACAGAGAGGAGACCTCTGTCCCAGCGGTGGGGAACATTATAGACCCCAGCCCACTTCCTCTCACAGAGAGGAGACCTCTGTCCCAGCGGTGGGGAACATAATAGATCCCAGCCCACTTCCTCTCACAGAGAGGAGACCTCTGTCCCAGCGGTGGGGTACATTATAGACCCCAGCCCACTTCCTCTCACAGAGAGGGGACCTCTGTCCCAGCGGTGGGGAACATAATAGATCCCAGCCCACTTCCTCTCACAGAGAGGAGACCTCTGTCCCAGCGGTGGGGAACATTATAGGCTGATTATGTTACCTATGCATTCTTTGCTTCTTATGGTTCTTAAACCTGCCTCGTAAATGCGTTTTGTTAGTTGCCTTTCATTCATCCTCTCATCTTATTTATATGAAACTGAATCAGTAACCATAACCTCCACTTTTAAAATTATGATAAAAAAGCACTTCCTTTCTCCTTAAACATCATCATTATATTTTCTTTTCTCCTGTTTCATGTTTATTATTATATATACATATATATATACATATATACAGAGTTGATACGACAGAGGGGCTTTCCTTTCAACCGCCTATACTAGGTACTATTTTTTTATTTATAGCGTAAGTTTCGTAAAAAGGTTTTCAATGGATACGGAACCCAAAAATCTGCAAATTTTGTATTTTTAAAGAACGATTTCCTTTCTTTTAAACAATCACTTTGGGAAAATAATGTTTAAACGTTAATGCATTTTTTTATAACCCTTCGCTTTAATTGTCCAGCATCGGGTTAAAGACACGCTGCCTAAAGTTCTGTTAATTGATCATGCATTTACATCTGAACCTTTTAAAGAAAAATTAACATTTACACTTCATATGTTCACGCCTCCATTTATCTTCGCTAATTTTTGATGTGATGTACCCAAAGGGTTACGAGTATTAGCCCGTTTGACTTTTGTGAATTATAATTTACCAAAAAAATATAGGGCAATTTAGGGCGTAGGGCTATAATGTGATACCCGATAGTAAAATATTTTGTAGCGGTATCTACAACGCCACATGCGAACTACGTATCATACTGACGTCACGCAAAATCCTGCATCTCGCAAGCAGAGTTTACCGCACAACTAGCATATATACAACGGACCCGACATGAATCATCGGGTAGTGGCCGCCAGACACAACACCAGTCTGGTCGGAGGATCCTCCCGTTGCTATGGAGGATGAGTGAACTTGGCACCCTGTTCCTCATACCTCTATAGCGGTGACCCCGAACGTGAACGTCAGCGCAGCCTTCGTGCACCTACTTCAGCGTGACATCATCATCACTCCCGCAAGCTTTAGAGCAGCGAGGCACCCAGCCAGCCAGCACCGACGGCTTCAACGGGTATCCTGAGCACCAGCACGCAGCGAGCGCGCCATACCTGGTCATCCCCCTCAGCCTCAAGCCTCAAGCACCTAATGTGTTATGGTATCCGACGACGAGTGACCTCGAAGTGAGCTATCCTTCCATCTGATGCTAGGGATTGCAACTATGGGCACTGGGCAGCTCACTTCACCTACATTTTCACGATTAGGTTTTACAGAAAAGAACGGCTGATATCCGATGCTAAGTACTTTGTGTCGGATGGTATGTACTTTGGGCTTAAAATGGTAAATACATAGGTACTTGTTGTCTGATAGATAGTGTTTGGGATCCACCGGTAAGTACTTGGGGTCCAACGATAAGTACTTGGGGTCTCACGGTAGGTATTTAGGATCTAACGGTAAATACTTGGGCTCTCTCGGTAAGTACTTGTTGTCAAGCCTCGACTGTGTCCACTACCTCACTTAAGGAGCTTTTACACCGGGTCCGCGCCCACTCGAGCTGCTTAGACTCGACCCGAAGAAAAATACCTGGATATTTCTGTTTTGATAGGCGTAAAAACGTTGATGTATAGTCAGACAGAAAAGTGTCGATTTAACGCTTGCACCACAGAGAGTGCAAATTTTAAACAATGTTTTGATAAATAAATAAATAATTAAACAAGTAAGTACTTATCCTTTTTATGTACCCTTTGTATGTACTTTTTAGTAAAAATTACAGATTATTATTACAATCTTATAGCTAGTGGCACGGTGGTATTTATTGAATCAGTCTTTATACGTGGTTATAATTATTAGGTTAACAAATAGGTACTAACTTCTAAAATATATAAAAAAAAACATGATTGAATAATTTATCTTTAAAAAATAAACATTAGGTATTTTAAAGAATACTAAGAAAAATAACTGGGAATTTGGCAACTGAGAATTTTCCAAGATATCATTTACTCGCACTAAGTATTTAGCCGGTGTGCTTTTATAGTCAGGGATACCATGATGTTCTCCCAGTTTCATTACATTTTTTTAATATATTTTTTTCATTGATCCATAATTCTCACACACCTCATTTTTAATCTTATAATTTTTGGAAGTATCTGGTACGCACTGTGGCGAATGTGCACTGTGTATTTGTACACTGTCAGAGTTAAAAACTAATTTCACTTGACCACTGCACTTCAGTCCCGTTCATTTATTAACACGGGCCCACACTGTGGAATCTTTATTTATTAACACGGGCCCACACTGTGGAATATTTATTTATTAACACGGGCCCACACTGTGGAATCTTTATTTTTTCGGTGCAGCCGGTATACATGACCGACGTGTAATAAACTTTGGCAAAGTTGATTTCAAATTAATTTATAATTTTTACACACTGTGCCCTGAGAAGGCCCTTCACCTGACATTGCGAACGACAAACTAACCATACTACTTTACTTTCTTATCATATCGGCACCCTAAATACTTGCATTTTCGAACAATAGTTAAGAGCCGCTTCGTCTATTGTTTCCAGAAAACCGGTTTAAGCGAGGTAGAGGCTATCTTTATAAAGCTACATTTTTTAAACGAAATAACTGACTACCAGGATACATTATGTATCATACATAACAAAATATTAAATATTCTATGTATAATAAGTTATTTAAAATTAAAATATTACTTTGCCTGACTGTCGGGTCGAGTTCGAGTCTAAGCGGGTCGAGTGGGCGCGGACCCTTTACACCGGCGAGGCGAGGCGTGGATCGGATGAGCGAGAATTGTTTGTATGGCAAAATTTCTATCCACACCCTGCCACAGGGGCCTCGCCGGTGGAAAACCACCTTCAAACCGCCATTATAACGTGAATTATGTGATTGTGTGGTTATAATAATCGGCTCGTACTATGATCGGGCCTTTAAGAATCCGGTTTTTTAGAATACTTTTTCATACTCATTTTGATAAACTTATTTAGGATAAAAAATATGGCTGTCATGCCACCACAGCCATATTTTTTGAACAGTGATGTCGACTAGCAGTGGGATCCTTTGGTGAATGTTAATCAAACTGAGAGCTTTCCAAACCGCGCTTCTGAGCCACGTTGGCCTTGAAGAGGTTACAGTCGCAGCCGCTAAGCTCGCGGCCTTGGGTTCGGTTTCCGGGTCGCGTCGGTCACTGTGGTTTCTATAATTATGTAAATTTTAACTAGCAGTCCGGAGGCTAGTATTGTACCTAGTACTCGTATATGACAATACACAGACTTGACTATTAATGGGGACTTTAGGGCGGGGACTTTATTACTTTACTACAATTCGGCCAAAACAATCATAAACACAAGCAAAAAGATATCCTGAGCACCAACATATCCTAAGCACCAACATATCCTGAGCACCAACATATCCTGACCACAGACATATCCTGAGCACCAACACCACGGTAACGGACCAACACCACGGAACGGTATGACATCGACCATGTCTTTGTTCGTAGGTAACAGTAATGGCGTTATCGTAATTCAAAGGTCCACTAGAACAGTGTTGTCCAAACCAGACATGGCCGCCTTACCGCAGAAACAAATACCTTTTTTTTTTTTTTTTTTGTTTCGGGGTGCAAAATCCTCATGGATGTCCGCCGCCCTGGGGCGGGCGGCGGGGTCTGTCAGACTATTACTGACTAAAAACCACCCCGGTGTTCCCTCTCTCACCTACGCCGGGGGTCGCGGGAACGAACGATACTTCCGCAACCCCCGGCTGGTGATGGCCCGCTCCTGCGGGCCTCCTCGTGTCAGGGGGGGGGGGGGGGAGTGAGGTGTTAAACTCCCCCCGCGACGTCTAAGAGGGGCGCGCGTGGAACACTACGCGCCGCCGCCTCGGGTCCTGATGTGTGGTGGGCGACGGACGTCCCCAAGTCCGTCACCCCTGGACCCATTTAGGGGGGCTGGAAGAGGGCGTTGTCCGCCCTCCGCCGACGCCCGGTGCGCCTGCTGCGGGCGGGGTGAAGGGACGAGATCTCCCTCTCCCTTTCTGCAGCCTCCTTCTGCGAGACGACTGTTTCACAGAAGGAAACCACCGCGTCCCAGGACTCTTCGCTGCCGACCATAGACTCGACCACGGCCGGCAGCGATAGGTCACCGCCTACTCCTGAGATGAGGGCACGGCGCGGCTCCTCCCAAGCGGCACACTCTGCCAGCGTGTGCCACGCCGTGTCCTCCCGGCAAGAAACAAATACCTAACCTAACTTTTTAAGAAATGCACCTTCGCACCTATAGGACAAATCTAGACAGATAGGCCAAAGTCGTGACACAGTGAGTGCCTGAAGACGGGCGTCGTCACCGAGGCAGGCCTAAGAAACGCTGGCGTGACGATTTGGACTCGTTCCTAGCCGATTGGAAGGAGAAGGCACAGGACCAAGAACAGTGGAAAGATATGGGAGAGACCAACGAACAGAAAAAACCTTTGGTATGTACTAACTACTAATATTTTACTTTTTCCTCACTACACCAAAGGGGTGACAGAGATGTCTACTTTTCTTTTATTTTGTGTGGCTATATTTTATGACTATGTGCTATTTTTCATTTATTGCGTTATTTACGTTGTTGAGCAGAGACATTTTTCGGACATGGATTAGCAATATTCTTCAAAATGATTCAGATTGTGATTGATAGTGTCACGCACTTAGGATCGTGTGAGGAGCATGTGGGGAGCATGTGAGGTGCATGTGAGGAGCATGTGAGGAGCCTGTGAGGTGCATGTGAGGAGCATGTGAGGAGCATGTGGGGAGCACGTGAGGTGCATGTGAGGAGCATGTGAGGAGCATGTGAGGTGCATGTGAGGAGCATGTAAGGAGCATGTGAGGTGCATGTGAGGTGCATGTGAGGATCATGTGAGGAGCATGTGAGGTGCATGTGAGGAGCATGTGAGGAGCATGTGAGGAGCATGTGAGGTGCATGTGAGGTGCATGTGAGGATCATGTGAGGAGCATGTGAGGTGCATGTGAGTAGCATGTGAGGAGCATGTGAGGAGCATGTGAGTTGCATGTGAGATGCATGTGAGGAGCATGTGAGGAGCATGTGAGGAGCATGTGAGGAGCATGTGAGGAACATGTGAGGAGCATGTGAGTTGCATGTGAGGTGCATGTGAGGAGCATGTGAGGAGCATGTGAGGAGCATGTGAGGTGCATGTGAGGTGCATGTGAGGAGCATGTGAGGTGCATGTGAGGAGCACGTGAGGAGCATGTGAGGAGCATGTGAGGAGCATGAGAGGATCATGTGAGGAGCAGGTGAGGTGCATGTGAGGAGCATGTGAGGAGCATGTGAGGAGCATGTGGGGAGCATGTGGGTTAGTGATCCAACTGTGACGTGCGTGACGTGCGGCTGACCTTACATGGAAGGAGCGATTAGGGTGCAGATCGTGTGAGGAGCATGTGGGTTAGTAATCCAACTGTGACGTGCGTGACGTGCGGCTGACCGTACATGGAAGGAGTGATTAGGGTGCAGATCATTTGAGGAGCATGTGGGTTAGTGATTCAACTGAGACGTGCGTGACGTGCGGCTGACCGTACATGGAAGGAGCGATTAGGGTGCAGATCGTGTGAGGAGCATGTGGGTTAGTGATTCAACTGAGACGTGCGTGACGTGCGGCTGACCGTACATGGAAGGAGCGATTAGGGTGCAGATCGTGTGAGGAGCATGTGGGTTAGTGATTCAACTGAGACGTGCGTGACGTGCGGCTGACCGTACATGGAAGGAGCGATTAGGGTGAAGATCGTGTGAGGAGCATGTGGGTTAGTGATTCAACTGAGACGTGCGTGACGTGCGGCTGACCGTACATGGAAGGAGCGATTAGGGTGCAGATCGTGTGAGGAGCATGTGGGTTAGTGATTCAACTGAGACGTGCGTGACGTGCGGCTGACCGTACATGGAAGGAGCGATTAGGGTGCAGATCGTGTGAGGAGCATGTGGGTTAGTGATTCAACTGAGACGTGCGTGACGTGCGGCTGACCGTACATGGAAGGAGCGATTAGGGTGCAGATCGTGTGAGGAGCATGTGGGTTAGTGATTCAACTGAGACGTGCGTGACGTGCGGCTGACCGTACATGGAAGGAGCGATTAGGGTGCAGATCGTGTGAGGAGCATGTGGGTTAGTGATTCAACTGTGACGTGCGTGACGTGCGGCTGACCGTACATGGAAGGAGCGATTAGTCGTGATGTCGGTAATTACCGCAAAACCGGTTTCTCTAATAAACGCGCTACAACAGAGCACGGACCGCACACAATCAATGACACTATGTTTTCTTTATATGTTAATATGCTGTCATTAGTTTTAACAAAAAACTACGCGTTACTCGATTTTTACGTAAACAATACAGCATTCCTTCAACTTTTTTTGCTGAGTTTTATAGTAAGGTTCATCAGTGTTTAGGGTTCCGTACTCAAAGGGTGTCAACGCTGTCGCCTAGGAGCTGTGGTGGCCCAGTGGTAGCAGCCCCGGTTTAGGAATTGTAGGTCGTGGGTCCGAACCCAGACAGACAAGGCATACTTTGTGTAAGTAATTTATTTCATCACCGCTACTCTCAAAACGGTGAAGGATAACATCGTGAGGAAACCGGCATGTCCTAGAACCAAACATTCGAAGATAATTGTGACATGTTCCAACCCGCACTGGGCCCGCTTGGTAGATTACAGCCCACTGTCTCTCACAGGGGCCTATTATATACGGAAGACTTTTTGTGCGATCGAGTCTGCGGAAAACGAATTCTGTGAAGTCTGCATTGTTTTTGTGTATTTAATTTAGCTATTACTACCCTGCATCAAAAACAGCCCGGAGTTTGGAAGTTTGTGTGATACCCCCGTGCTTCGGTCGTGCGCCTGACCTCTCCCCGGTCGTGCGCCTGACCTCTCCCCGGTCGTGCGCCTGACCTCTCCCCGGTCGTGCGCCTGACCTATCCCCGGTCGTGCGCCTGACCTCTCCCCGGTCGTGTGGCTGACCTCTCCCCGGTCGTGCGCCTGACCTCTCCCCGGTCGTGTCGGCTTGCCGTCCCTGAGGACTGTGCACTTGTGTCTGAGCACACAATTGTGCTCTATATCTCCCGCGCCGGAGGCCAGTCTCCGTCGAGATAGGCCGCCGTGGCCGACTATACAATACAAACCTACTTACAAATATAATAATTGATCATTTATCAATATTTCAGTGTGATAAGCAATTAGGGTGCTGTTGAGTAAGTGCAGTGTAATGACCCATCCGGAAACGGGCGAAATTTGCCGAGCGGTGTTTCCGAACGCGTGACGTCAGAGCGAGTGTCCAGCGCGCATGCGCAGGGCGAATCTCACGTACCTACAGTTTGCCGTTGGTTGTGAAATGTCCAGTCAGCACCTAGTCTGTGTGGCGCAGCCGTTGTAGGACATCGTGTGAATTATTATAACTTGTTGTTTAAGTATATATTTTTAATTGTTATTGAATACATAAAAGTGGTGTTCGAAAGTGACAGCAAGGATATTTTGAGAACTCTGTTTTTTTTTTTTTTAATTTAAAAGTGAAAAGGTGAGTCATTTTTTTTTCCCAAAACAATATTGCATTTTTTTCTGTCATTTTTAAATAGTGTACTTAATGAGTGTATAACGTTCCCAGTGCTGGGACACAGGCCGCCTCTCTGTGAGAAGGAACCTGCAATTTTTATTTGATTAGGAGTAAATAATATTGATAAGGTGTGCTCATATTATTATGTAGGTATGTTATCTACGTCTATCATGTCGTTTTCTAAGAAACATTCAAAGTGGACAATTGTCGATATAGTTTTAACCTTTGTATACATACATGTATAACATATATGGTTGTGTATTTACTATGTCGTTTGTAAACACATCAACTATAAAGTTATGGTCACTTTCTTATCTTTTTATGGTTCTATGTGCAGTTATGTAGAAGGTACGGGAAAATAAAAGAAAATTAGTTACCTTTAAGTACCTAAGATTACTAAGTAAAATAGGTATAATAATATAATAGCTTTCTTATTCACTTCTGTTTCCTTATTTATTTTTAGCCCCTGTACCACTGCAGGGTGAAAGCTTTATTAATTATGCATTTGGTTGAATTTATTATTGTTTATTAAATAAATAATTTAAAAAAATGTAAATAAATAGAAATTAAACAAAAATGAATAAAATAATAAAAAATATTTAAAAAAAAATAATAATAATAAAATATAAATATAAATTATGTATGACATTTACATACTTACATATTAATTACATTTTTAAATATTTTTTACATAAGTATACTTATCTATTGTTAAAACTCTCAATCATGGTTGCATGAATTAATACAGATAATTGTTGAATCATTCAAATAAAAGGAACCAAGGAAAAATAAAAAATAAAAACATATATTTGAAAATTGGAATACTTCTTTTTAACCACATAGACGTAATTAGGTACTATTCAAAACAAGATTATTCGACAACGACGACGAGGACGTTTATGAACCACTTTATTGGTTGAAAAGCAGAGTGCCCGGCGGACTCCCCTTCGGCAACCTCTCACGAGCTTTTGGGAATAAGTTTCCAAAATAGATCATATACCTAACTTTTATAAATGTAAACAGAAGACTTTTATTAAGGAAGAAGGTTAGGAACGCTGATAGCGTTCCTAACCAAAGAATTACGAACTTCCGTACAAACTTTCATCCCCTTGTACCCCTTTATGGAATTATTTTTCAATAATTCCTCCTTTTTCACACGAGCAGTGGTGGCCTAGTGGTGGCCCAGTGGTGGCCCAGTGGTGGCCCAGTGGTGGCCCAGTGGTGGCCCAGTGGTGGCCCAGTGGTGGCCCAGTGGTGGCCCAGTGGTGGCCCAGTGGTGGCCCAGTGGTGGCCCATGGTGGCCCAGTGGCACGTTCAAACAAATAAACAACAAAAAAATAAACAAACTCTTAGGCTTTAATGTTAGTATAGATGTGGATCTTTCCGACGAATAGTGTAGTGATGTGCTGACGTCTATACCAATACACGGAAATACGGAATTGTACAATTATCATATTGTGCACGACTCAGATTCCGCAATTCATACTAATTATTATGAATTCATGCGAAGTTCGATTATTAATAAATGATCAATTAATTATTATGCATCGTCGGGTTCAGCGGCTTGAGGTTAAAGGTCAGCGCACAGTCAGCTGCACCTCAGTGGACACGCACTATGAAAACACACAAACTGTTATCATTGACGTAGGTAATGTTGACTGTACTTGCCCAACCCTAGCTAGATAAAAATAGTTATTTCTTTTCCTACTAGTCTTTATTGTTTGTGGAGGTCAGGATAGGCAGTCGCTCCATGCAAACCACTGGTATTCAGCTGCATACAGTATGGTTGGATGCCGACTCCAAGAAAGTTGGGATTAGGCTCGGCAGATGATGATGAGATATTTCTTCCTAGACCTCGTCGGTCTAATGCTGGCAAGCGACAGCTGAGCAAGGAGTCCGGGGCTCGACCGCCAGGTGGGGCAAAGCGTTATTGAGTTGTTGTTCTTCCTAGACCTCGTGGTCTAGTGCTGGCAAGCGACAGCTGAGCAAGGAGTCCGGGGCTCGACCGCCAGGTGGGGCAAAGCGTTATTGAGTTGTTGTTCTTCCTAGACCTCGTGGTCTAGTGCTGGCAAGCGACAGCTGAGCAAGGAGTCCGGGGCTCGACCGCCAGGTGGGGCAAAGCGTTATTGAGTTGTTGTTCTTTCTCAGTAGCAGTCTCCGAATCTGGATATCCTTGGTTGAACAAATCAGTTTTTTCTATACTGCGTTTGCGAGTTAGTTTCCAAACATGTAAACAAATAGGTTTTTTTTGGAAAACCACCTTTAACACTCTCTCATTAAGTACAGTTTGCGTTGCAACTTCATACGCTTTTATGACTTTTTCAATAGTACTAGTAATACTGAAATCAAATTTATTAAACCTGTTACAAAGTTGATATTCGTTTAAATGGAAATACTATTAATTGGAAACAAGTACTTGAATAGACTTTTGGACCCTCTTATTACAAAACAAGATTTTTCTTTAGACCAGGTTTTAACCACCGAGCCAGTTATTGAATCAATAACCTGACTGTTTTAGAAATACAGTTCTTTGTACAAAAATGAACGCTTAGTTCGGGGCTAAGTGGTCAATTTAGTATTAAGAACTTTGCCTAAATCGAAATAAAGTTTAAAATACAAATACTGCCTCTGGCTCAACGATTTACGTTAGAACTAAAGTTAGATTTCGTTTTGTAATAAAACGAAAAGTGCTTTATCTAATAATCATCATATTATCGACACTGTTATATCATAGTTCCATAATAATCGTCTTATCTATCTACATACCTGTTACTTCACGCTCTCGCATACAGTTACGACTGTCGAGTGTAGTACCATGTAGATTGCTCGCACCAGCATTGTGCACACGTACGATATTAACGTAGTGTACAAATAAAAATCTATAATTTTTTTCTCCATATTCACCCTCCAAAATTCGTATTCTCTTGAAATATTTTCTATTACAAGTGGATGATTATTCAAGTAAACAGGCTCATTAATTGAGTACACGTTACGCCCTTCCGCATGCTCTATTTACCTATAACGGAAAAGTTGATTTTGATTTGTTGGTAATCAAAAAGTTAAACTTTAAAAACTTTTTTACAAAATATCCCCATTAAACCAGCCTGTTTAGTAAAGACAACTGCACAGAAATCGATTCATCCGTTTAGGACCTACAATGGCAATGCGCACAGACATACAGACAGATACACAGACACATAGATAGGCAAACAGTTATAATAAATAGGAATAGTATATAGGAATAATAGGTGTGTGTTTAATTTCTTTATATATTTTTATGGTATTACAATAATGAGTGAGATACTATTTAATTCTAATAAAGAAAAGAGATTGTCTATGAAATATAAAAAAAAACAAACATTTTCTTTATCCGCCCAATCATTAGTTGGATACATGCGTACTGCTCTTGGCCTGCAACTGCATTGCTCTAAAACGTTAAAAACCGACGTAAACATGGATAAAGTCTGTATAGCCAAACTAGCCATATTATACAGTTTGTTATGTATTTATAGCTTGTCATAACTAGATAAAGTGTTTTCGGTACCGTCGAACGGGGAGACTATGTGCCTGGCAGGTGAAAATGTGCAATGGGGGTCTTAAGTTATGTTTTGATTAATAATCTAACTCAAATGTGTTTAACGCCATATTTTAAATCACTAATAGATTCGCGAGATATTACGAATCTATTAGTGATCTAAAAATATGGCGCTAAACACATTTGAGTTAGATTATGAATTGCACATTTTCGCCTGCCAGGCACATAGTCACCCCGTTCGACTGTAAGCAAGGGGGTTGACTCTAGCGCACTCCGCATAAACGAGCTTGAGCTTCAACGTTACCGGAATCAAAATAATATAAAATATGTATAAATAATAATGGACAGCCTAGTCTGAAATAAATTATAAATAAATAATATTAGTAGGAAATAGTCACACTGTCACATTTGTGCACTATGGCACGAGTGAACTGCGCGTATTATAGAGCATAGGCGAGCGAGACCTACACAAACGTTGCAGATACTATAAATATTATTATTTGTGCCGTGGCTTGCAGCGGAGGATAAATAGTACTAACGCGGTTGCTGGTGGTAGGTACACACGGCTCCATATCCAGCTATACATTGCCAGTACGGAAATCACATACAATGCGAGATCAGCTTATATCTCGCATTGTATAATTATGATTTCTGTACAATGAGAGGTCAGCTTATACTGGAATAAAAATACAGCTTGATACGTAGCTCTGTGTACGCACTTTGTAATGAATAGTAATGTAGTAATGATGCTTGTATTACTTCTAAATGAACACCTAAAAATTATTGCACTGTTGAATATTCAACTCTCACTTGAGCTCTCACGTAGGAAATTCACGCTTTTATTTTACAAAACCACCCCTACCAACGCAGAGGGGTGACCTATGTACCTGTATATTTGTCTCTCCTTCCCTTTTCAATCCATCCAAAGGTTGTCTTTAAAAGATCGCTCTTAGCGATAAGACCGCCCATTGTGTCACCCTTTGTAAAATTTCTATATTTATGTCTGTAATCTATATGGTGTACATAATAAAGAGTATTCTATTATATTCTATTTGGTATTTGAAAACAGTAGACTATTGTAACATTTGCTCGCGTGGCGGCTTTATGTCCTCTAACATAGGGCTAAAATTCAACTGTTTTACACACTTGATGCTGTTGGTAAATCTATGCCGCGAGAAAAATATACAACATTATTTTTATTATATGCGAAACCCGAAACACGTGTCTAGTATTTTTATGTAAAGAATTTATGTACAAAATTTCAAAACTGATGAAAAATCACAAAGTTATAATAAGCTTGTTATGTTACCTGGATGTTCGTAAAAAACGTTGGTTACCACTTAAGACGACATTAAATGCCAGCGACCTTGAGCGGGCACTGCCGCCCTTCGCCCGCAAGGGTCCCCGCTTCAACGCGCACAAGTTTATTCCAAAAAAGAATCCACGTTGATTTATCAAGCACAAAACAAATAAAAACCGTATATTAAAATTTGGGAAATTAAATTGTCATTTAGATGATGAAAGTTTTATGAAAATACACTCGATAGTGTTTGCGTGATTATCGTTTTTTTGTCCGCGTTAGACATTACTTTACGAATTAATTACTCTATGTTAAAAAAATATAATTTCAAACATTCACATATCAAATTACGAAGAAAATTGTCTAGTATAACATATATTTTTTTTCAAATATATAAGTCTGGTCGTTTAGACGTGATGTTGAATTTAAAATCATTAGAAGTCGTATAGCTGCGCCTTAACACGCGCCGCCGGCCGACCGGCTGTGACCTGCGTTGTGCGCATATGATTGATTGATAAAACGGAAATTTAAATCGTATTAAAAAAAACAGTTAAAGTTAAGGTTAATAGTTAGCTAAATAATTCAAATTACGGTTTTACTTACATTGTTATTTACAGGGGGTTGGGACCATTTATTTTGTTAATTTATACTTAAAGTACCTCTTTATATACTACATTAGAGGTTCTGCCCTCAGGTGCGAACACAACCAGGCTGCTAGATGGGCTCACTCTCGAGCAGGCCACGTCAAACTGCTCGTGCGGGAAGCAGTCCCCTCTAAGATCAATTCCCGCTATTTTCAGTGACTGACTGAGTGTCAGTCACTGACAGCGGGAATAGATCTTATAATCTTGTAATCTTATATACTTTTTAATCGTCATTGCGAAACATACCTTAAGGGCGAACTACAGCCTTTTAAACTCGAATGGGTACTCCTACGGTATTAGTGGTATCCGCGGTATATACACCAATTCACCTCGAGCACAGCCAGTAAATATAACGGCCTCTACCACGTTTTTATGTAAGGCTTTCACACGCAACCTGGTTACATTGCACAACTTGGCCGGATTGAGTTTCCATATAATATTTTCCGTTTCCTATTTTAAAGAGGAGATCGGACAATTGTCCAGCGCAAACATCACCCTTCAAGAGCACTCGCATGTTTTTTTTTTTTTAAGGTGGAGTTTTTTTTTTTACTAAGGGCCAAAGATTTGACGCCTTAATGCAAGCCCTAACTTCGTCAGCTGGAGTTCCCCTCGGCACTGCCGGCAGAGTCTAACGGAAGTCTCCAGCTAACAACACTGTGACTCCACCCATCATATTATCGTTCCCTCTGATGCCTTTTAGAGTTATGTTTAGTGCTTCAAAACCCCTTTAGTCTCAAACTATAAGTCTACAATCGCGCAGCACTTGGGCCGTATTACTCTGCTTTGAAATGTTGCAGAGTGGAGTTTCGATATGGGTGAGATTTAGTGGCAGTTTGAAAGCAGCGTGAGCTGTCTTGCCTCCCTCCAACAGTGTAGCTGCGACTCCTGACTATGCGCCAGCGAAGGCAATGCCACGATTACGTCTGGTAAGGCCTAACTTTTGCCAGCAGCAAATGAATAAGGAAGGTTTTTCCAGTGCCACCAGGGGCATCCAGGAAAAAGATTTTCCCTATTCCTTTCTCAATATTGCCAAGGATTTTTTGATAAACATAAAGCTGTTCATCTGTCAGTGACTTCTCATTATTCGACAAAAAAAAAATATACAAAAGAAATAATATTTCTTATACAACGTGTCCCAGAAATCAACGTCAAGCCGAAAACGGGCAATAGGCCAAGTCGTGACAGCTATTAGAAAAATATAAAAAAAAATCTTGGTCATGTACTTTTCGAATTATAAGCATTCAAAAATAAATCTCAAAAAGTGACACCCTGTGACGATTTTTCAAGTCCTGTGACTACATTATTAACATTTCGGTAGTTTTTTTCTCTGTGATCTAACCATGAATAACCCTTCTGTAAATTACAGTTAAAAGTTAAAACGTAACTGCCTCAGTTTTAAATTAAATGTTAGATTTTTGCCCAATATTGAATTCAAAATAATGACATCACCCAACTTTAACCGACTGTACTGAAAAAAAAATCTACTACACTATTTTGGCAAGTAACTTTAAAAGATGGCGCGTTTAGTCAGGATTCCAAAATGGTATAACACATACTAATTGCTACTTCTTAATTGAGGAAAAAAAGTACATTGTTGGTTTTAGGTGCATTTGAAATAAAATTCAGTCGTTGGATTTCTTTTATTATAATTTTTATTAAATCAGATTTACGAAGTTTTATAACAAATGTTCAAACTGTTTTCCTTCAGCTGCAATGCAAGTTCTACATCTCTTTAAAAATGATCGCGAAATAAGACGGGCGTATCTTCTTGAGTTGATGTATTCAGCGGCTTCTGCAATTCTTTGGCGCAGCTCGTCTAAATCTTTAATTGGTTTAGAGTACACTTTATCCTTTATCGTACCCCAGTAAAAAAAATCTATGGGGTTTAAATCGGGTGAACGGGCAGGCCACGACATTGTACCACCCCGCCCAATCCACCTATCGGGGTATTCTCGATTGAGAAACTCTCGTACAGTGAGAGCATAATGCGCTGGGCAGCCATCTTGTTGATACCACATGCTGCCGTAAATGTTCAGTGGCACTTCTTCCAATAATTCTGGTAATTGGTTCTGTAAGAAGTTCAAATAACCCTGGGCATTTAAATTCTCCGGCAGCTCGATTGGACCAATAACTTTACCATTCAAAATTCCCGTCCACATATTTACTTTAAACTGGTACTGAGATCTATCTTCCCGCATCAAATTTGGATTTTCCACGTGCCATTCGTGCAAATTGTGGAGGTTCATGTAACCGTCCTTTTTAAATGTTGATTCATCGGACCATAGAATTTTTTCAAAGAATCGCGGGTCCTCTCGGTGCCTCTGCAACATCGTTCGACAAAATCGTACTCTCTCTGGGTAGTCTCGGGGTAGCAGACTTTGTACTCGTCGTACATGGTATGGGTGAAACACGTTCTTTTTTAAAATACGATGTGCAGTACTTTTGGGGACTCCTATGCTCTGTTCAATTCCACGTACTGAGATACTTCTGTCTTCTTCAACTGCTTGCAAGACTTCGGCTTCGTAGGGCATAACGGGTCTTCCCTCGCTAACCATTTGGCTAGGAAATCGACCCTCTGATAATGACCGATGCACATTAATAAATACTAGATGATCGGGATGACGCTCAGCATTCGGGTATCTCTCACGATACACTCTTGCTGCGGCATTGGCGTTGCATAAGCATTCTCCATAAATGAGATGCATGTTGGCGTATTCCTGTGCGGTGTATCGAGATGGCATGATAAAACACTACACAAACACGGGGTTGCGATTAAAACAAGTCCGGGGTTGTCAGAAACGGTGCAGATAAATCCAAATTACAATGCAAATCAAGTCCAATAAACAAAGCCACAGTTGTAAGTACGAAGTCAATACGAATACAAAAAGATGTGCAGTCAACGAAAGAGCGTAACGTACTGCAGTATTGCACAATTTGCCGACGCATCCCTGTTTAGCCAGAGTAGCGTCTCTATCTGTTTCACTCACACATATGAAATGATGTGTCAATCCGTCTCCCTCTTAGTTAGATAAAAGTAGCGTCACTATCTATCTCGCTCCCACTTGTCAAAGTAGCGTCACCTCACATTAGCTAAAATGAATCTTTCTCGCTCACACTAGTCAAAATAACGTCACTCTTCGTCTCAATCGAACTTTTATGAAATACGGCTTCATAAAAAAAAAATGTTTTTTCTCAATTAAGAAGTAGCAATTAGTATGTGTTATACCATTTTGGAATCCTGACTAAACGCGCCATCTTTTAAAGTTACTTGCCAAAATAGTGTAGTAGATTTTTTTTTCAGTACAGTCGGTTAAAGTTGGGTGATGTCATTATTTTGAATTCAATATTGGGCAAAAATCTAACATTTAATTTAGAACTGAGGCAGTTACGTTTTACTTTTAACTGTAATTTACAGAAGGGTTATTCATGGTTACATCACAGAGAAAAAAACTACCGAAATGTTAATAATGTAGTCACAGGACTTGAAAAACCATCACAGGGTGTCACTTTTTGAGATTTATTTTTGAATGCTTATAATTCGAAAAGTACATGACCAAGATTTTTTTTTATATTTTTCTAATAGCTGTCACGACTTGGCCTATTGCCCGTTTTCGGCTTGACGTTGATTTCTGGGACACGTTGTATATTATTTTGTTGTCGAATATCCTCTTTATTCCCTATCCTGTGAGAACTAGACAAAAATAGAAACGTAAATAATTACAGGTACGGAAATAAGGAAAATTGTAATATTATTACTCATTGGATCCCTTAGTAAATTTATTGTTCTCAGAATTACTAAGGTGTTGACTTTGGCTATGACGAAAGTTGGGCTGAGCGATGACGAGTTAAAATCTGTCCCAGATAAGAAAAAATAAAAGTCGTTGACACCCGTCTACCAATGTATTCCAATGTTTCAAAACGATACGAAAAAAATGTAATGAAAGTGTCGCTAACACGGTCAAAACAAACGTATCGCGGTAAGGGGTGTTCTTGACGCGTTCTCTGAGCATGAGTTACAAACCTTTTGGCCAAAACCATATAATCATAAGCATATAACCACAAAAACACTATAACAATTAACAGTAACAAAATAACAACAAATGTGTGAAAACTTTCCGATGGTGGAGAACGCTCAGTCAATCCTACCCGCAAATCAAAGGAATGACACTCGAGACGAAAGACGCGATGCATAATTTACAAAATGGCAGACAGGTAATGCGCCCCTGACTCGCTCTGACGTCACACAAAGCGCCGAGTATGAGGGCATAACCCAAAAAATCTAATTTTGTGGTAAGAAATTTAAAGATTCGGTTATTTCAATTTATTATATACTTTTATGAATATAAGTTAAAGCTAAATAAATAAATCCAATTATGCATATTCTTTTATTGAAATATATGTTAAGCAGAAAACATAAGTAATCTCGAAAAAGAAAATCACACCACGAAAATGATTTTTGATATATTATAAAAACAATATTAATTACATATTTCATTGTTTCAATATTTATTTTTGATGCTCAAAAAAATACCATAATCATTCTTGAAATTTACGTATTTCTTACTTATTCCATTGAGATTATTGTTTGGTATTATGAAACTCGATCGATGCAGACCATCTCAATGATGCAGACAGACAGTTTTGAATGACGAGCGATCTCTAATGAAGTTTTGCGGACTTTTTGGTACAAGTCGGATCAATGACTTTTTTTTTATCTAGCACTGACTTTAGTAAGGGTTTGTAACCGCCTAGCGGATGATTTTACAAAAACTCCAGAAGGCTTTTAGTACCAATTTTGTGGGTTAGCTTTAAAATTTTCCGTCATTTTCCGTTCCGTTATGTATTCCGTTACTATTGTTAGATTTTAGCTCCAGCAATCATACGAGTATATCAATCCGCGCGCCGCACCACGGATACCATAATAAGCAGTGTGAGAAGATATTGTTTACCTGGATTAACACGTAGGGTAGTTTTAATCCCGGTAGTACGTTCCCGTGGGATATTTTCCAACATCCATGCGGGCGAAGCCGCGGGCAATATTCAATTCGCATGGACGTAGAAATATCGCGGCGGGATTTCATCGCGCACTGGATTTTCAGCAAGTTCATTAAAGGGTGTCGAAAAAACACTGTTGGATCTTCAACAAGTTCATTAAAGGGTGTCGAAAAAACACTGTTGGATCTTCAACAAGTTCATTAAAGGGTGTCGAAAAAACACTGTTGGATCTTCAACAAGTTCATTAAAGGGTGTCGAAAAAACACTGTTGGATCTTCAACAAGTTCATTAAAGGGTGTCGAAAAAACACTGTTGGATCTTCAACAAGTTCATTAAAGGGTGTCGAAAAAACACTGTTGGATCTTCAACAAGTTCATTAAAGGGTGTCGAAAAAACACTATTGGATCTTCAACAAGTTCATTAAAGGGTGTCGAAAAAACACTGTTGGATCTTCAACAAGTTCATTAAAGGGTGTCGAAAAAACACTGTTGGATCTTCAACAAGTTCATTAAAGGGTGTCGAAAAAACACTGTTGGATCTTCAACAAGTTCATTAAAGGGTGTCGAAAAAACACTATTGGATCTTCAACAAGTTCATTAAAGGGTGTCGAAAAAACACTGTTGGATCTTCAACAAGTTCATTAAAGGGTGTCGAAAAAACACTGTTGGATCTTCAACAAGTTCATTAAAGGGTGTCGAAAAAACACTATTGGATCTTCAACAAGTTCATTAAAGGGTGTCGAAAAAACACTGTTGGATCTTCAACAAGTTCATTAAAGGGTGTCGAAAAAACACTGTTGGATCTTCAACAAGTTCATTAAAGGGTGTCGAAAAAACACTGTTAGATCTTCAACAAGTTCATTAAAGGGTGTCGATAAAACACTGGTGGGTCTTCAACTCTCGGCGCTCAGCAGACCATTGAAACATAGTGCGCGAAAAAAAAAATTGCCGCGATATTTTTACGTCCGTGCGAACGTCGCGTCGGCTCATATAACTTTTGAGCGCGTGGCGTCTTTATTTACATTGACATAGGGTTTAAATTCAACTGTTGTAAACATATTTGTGGTTTGTTTCGCGAAGGTACTTACCTAGTAAGTAAAGTGAAAATATAATATAATATAGGTAAACAATAATATTGTCAAAGCACCCTTACCTTTATTCTATTCAGCCTTCGTAGGGCCAGCGACCAAAACTTTATTTGTGTTGGTTTTGTTGAAATATGTAAATACAAGTGTGAAATTTGGAATTTTTTTTTTGTCAACTTTTAAATCCGTGTTATTTACGAATAAAACACAATACAAAATGACGTTTATTCGGGTAACCAGACCTTAACCTTTTAATGTCAGACTCATAAATAATACAAGTAAATGAATTAGCAATTCAAAAATATTTTTTTGGAAATATTTAGGTAAGTACTAGACTTTTGGATTATCAGGTTGACTAGAAATATTTAGTGCGAGCACAAAAAATAAATTCATGCAATAAATAATACAGAAATAATCAAATTACAACAAGAACATTTGAAGGCTGAATACGCAACTTATTCATAATTCCAACAAACTTTTTCACCGTCAAATCTTATTATTTGTAACTTCCTCGGTTCTGACTGGCGCGTCGGTGTGGTCGCCACAAGCACTGCTGCTGAGCATGAGGCTCTGGGTTCGATTCCCAAGTCGGGCAAAGTGTTAGTGGGTTTACATAATCAGCCTACAATGTTCCCACTACTGAGACACAAACCTCTTCTCTTTGAGAGGGAGTAGGCTGTAATCTTCCACGCGGGCCCAGTTGCGGGTTGGTAGATGTCACATGTCTTCGAATTTATGGTTCTAGGACCTGTCGGTTTCCCCACGATTCATTGGGTTGGGATTTATGCCCATAAGCTCGCCCCCCATTACATGGGGCTTTAACTTAACTGTCGAAATGTGAAAGGGGGGCGGCGGTACTACTGGTAAGTGCTCCTCTGTTAGTAGCGCGGACAGTGGTGCGAAGGGTCAAAGGAGCTGCAGCCTGTAGGGTGGAGCGAAGGGTCAAAGGAGCTGCAGCTGTAGGGTGGAGCGAAGGGTCAAAGGAGCTGCAGCCTGTAGGGTGGAGCGAAGGGTCAAAGGAGCTGCAGCTGTAGGGTGGAGCGAAGGGTCAAAGGAGCTGCAGCCCGTAGGGTGGAGCGAAGGGTCAAAGGAGCTGCAGCTGTAGGGTGGAGCGAAGGGTCAAAGGAGCTGCAGCCTTTAGGGTGGAGCGAAGAGTCAAAGGAGCTGCAGCTGTAGGGTGGAGCGAAGGGTCAAAGGAGCTGCAGCTGTAGGGTGGAGCGAAGGGTCAAAGGAGCTGCAGCTGTAGGGTGGAGCGAAGGGTCAAAAGAGCTGCAGCTGTAGGGTGGAGCGAAGGGTCAAAGGAGCTGCAGCTGTAGGGTGGAGCGCGAGCTAGCGGGGCATTGCGTAACCCAACTGCAATGCGAATGTAATTCATTTTACAATTCAACAATATTCATTGCGTCTTTTACGTTTTTGGGTGCAGATCAAACTCAGAATACAACCTGCACCCTAATTGCGTGATAAACGCGCATAATAATCTTGTGAAACTGCATCACTGAGAAGCCTATCACATCAATCAATCTGCCTGCCTTTTCCAACTATATTGTTGTCAGCTTCCAGTCTAACCGCATGCAGCTGAATAATAGTATTTTACAAGGAGCGACTGCCTATCTGACCTCAACAAACCTGGTACTGGGTAATACGGTAGGACTGGTTGACAGACATTCAGGCTTTTAACTACCCGTAACGACCGTCAAAGATCCACGATTGACAGCCGGGACCAACGGCTTAACGTGCTTTCCGGGGCACGGAGGGGTCTTGATATGTATAGATGGTCACCCATCCACGGACCAACCGCGGCAAGCGTATCTTAACCTGATCGATCGGTCCGCTGTTAATATTACTTAGCCACAAGCCTACCTAGTACACAACGCTTCTCACACACAACGATTCTACAACGATTTTCTTCTAAAGTTTTGATTGAAATTATGAAGTACTCGTACCTACGAGGGCTGCCTTTTAAGTTGTACGTACTGTGCACCTTTTTTTTTGTTTGTTCTCGGGGTGGTAAATCCTCATGGATGTCCACCGCCCTGGGGCGGGCGGCGAGGTCTGTCAGACTCTTACTGACTAAACACCACCCCGGTGTCCCCTCTCTCACCTACGCCGGGGGTCGCGGGAACGAACGATACTTCGCAACCCCCGGCTGGTGCTGGCCCGCGCTTGCGGGCCTCCTCGTGTCAGGGGGGGGGGGGGGGGGGAGGTATTAAACTCCCTCTGCGACGTCTAAGAGGGGCGCGCGTGGAACACTACGCGCCGCCGCCTCGGGTCCTGATGTGTGGGGGGCGACGGACGTCCCCAAGTCCGTCGCCCCTGGACCCATTTAGGGGGGCTGGAAGAGGGCGTTGTCCGCCCTCCGCCGACGCCCGGTGCGCCTGCTGCGAGCCGGGTGAGGGGACGGGATCCTTTCCGCAGCCTCCTTCTGCGAGACGACTGTTTCGCAGAAGGAAACCACCGAACTGAACTCGACAAAAAAAATGTGTTTACATATATTTGCTGATACTTACATTAAAAAAAAAACTTGGTTTATTTATAACCAGCGTAACAAAAAATATAGCAGGTTTTTTATATTACAGTGATACTAAAAATAAACATTAATAAGGCCGTAGATAAAAAACGTTACGGTCAAACTCTATTACGTAATTATTATTTACAACAAGCAGTGCGTCGTATGGAAATCCCACTAGGCGCACAGCTCATCGGAAAAAAATACGAACTTCCGTACAAAGTGTCATCCCAATGTAACCCCTTTAGGGGGTGGATATTCAAAAATCCTCTCTTAGTGCTCATTTTCGTTATGTGTAAGGGGCTCATAGAACACTACGTGGCACCGCGGCCAGTCCCCCCTACACTGCCAGTCGACAGCGATTCGGAGGAATTTTTCGAAGCCATATTTTAGTTAGTTAATAGTTTTAATTAAGTCAGGTTATTATATGTCTATTTTTATAGTTTATTAGTTAATTAAGTATGAGTCCACTTATCTAGTGTACCTATATACTTTTATACTCTGAGGAACTCTTGTGCAAACATGCTTCTTGGCTGTGCATTGTCTGTCCGTGAATTTGATTACTCTGCAAACTTTTAATAATCCCTGATCCAAAACTTTAAGTTATCTTCTAATCTACTTAATCTTAATTGCTAGACTTCTCGTTGGTCTAGTGGTCGAAAGCTGGAATGCTGCTCGTGAGGTCTTGGGGTTCAAACCCCAGATTGGACAAACTGTTCTTGGGGTTTCCATCAGGAATTCCTCAGTAAGTCCCATGTAATAGGGGCGAGCCTATTGCCAGCGACCACAGAGAAGGTGGGTATAAACGCTTCTGCCTCACCTTTCGGGGAATGCAGGCGTGATGGTACGTTATGTGAATGTCTCAGTAGCAGCACAGGAACACTGGCAGCAGCCCGAGCTTGGGCTTGGGACCTCCCAGCACCCTAAGTGCGTAACACACTATCAATCCTAATCTGAATCATTTTGAAGGATATTGCTAATCCATTGCTTTATATGTTCGAAAATGTGGTCTGCTCAACAACGTAAATAACGCAATGTTGTTGAACTGTCAATATGAATCCATTCCTACTGTTAGTGCAAGTTGGTGCAATAGGGTCGCCCCTCGTCCATCTGACACAACTGGCGAGAACTGGTTCCATACATCTCTGCCTAAGTAATGTTGTTACCAAGGGCATTTATTATATTAAAATAAACCCAAATCACGGCAATAAGTACTCATATTTATTCAACAAACTGGTCGATCCAAACTATTTGCTTTCGACTAGTAAAGTTAATGTAAACGGACAAATAGCTCCACATCCAACATGGCCGACCTTGGTGGACACTGTGGCGTAGAATCAGCGCGCGCAGGCCCTCACGAGGTCCATGTTTACTGTTCGAGTAGGTATAAAGTTAAGCTAATTATGACATAAATATTATTATATTCCTGACAATCTAAAAAATCCGACTTGACAGCTATTAAAATAATTTGTGTAGTGATGGAAAAAAAAACGGTTGCTTTTAAAACCGATTCTCGTGACATGGATCCAGTCCCACAAAGTCTGACAACCATGAGCTTTTTCAACGTTTACCGTGTTACCCAGTAACTGGGTTGTGGAGGTCAGGTAGGCAGTTGCTCTACGTAAGATTGCGTTGTTCAGGTTGTATCCGGTTAGACTGGAAGCCGACCCCAACTTAGTTGAATTTACTGTCCCAATCCACGCCAAAGGCCTCTTATCATAGAAGAGAGAGAGAAGGCGGGAGCATTCATCACCACACTAGCTCGAGACGGGCTGGTGATTTCAGACTTATACTAAGTCAAGGTTTCCTCAGGATGTTTTCCGTCACCAATGTCAGCAATTTCCAATGAATTGAGAAAGTGTCATTGGTATTTGCCCAGATTTTAACCCACAACCCCGTGCACTATAGGCGAGGCCTCAGCCACTAGGCCATCAAGAAATTTTAATAAAGATTAACGTTAAATAAAAACTTTTTTACAAAAAAAAAAAAACAACCGACTTCAAAAAGAACAACAAATTGTAAAATAACTTTAATTTCGGAAGTCGGTGTCGGTGCGGCTTCCGAAACTAGTTGTTTTTCACTTTGTTGTGTTTTTGCCGGAGATGCAGTACATTTATGCATATAACTTCGTACATAAGAATAATTACCTAATATATTATATACTTAAGCATTCCTGAAAGTATTTAGACGACGTTAATGAAAAAACATCAAAATCGGTTCATTAGTTTTTGAGAAACTCGCGGACATACGAACATGCATACATACATAAGGGTCGAATACAGAACCTCCTTTTTTGAAGTCGTTTAAAAAAATATGATTAACTCCAGACAGTTAATCTAAATAAATAAAAAATGTTAATCTTCTACATTTTAATAAAGATTAACTTTTAAAAAATATGATTGACTCCAGTGAGTTAATCTAAATTACAAAAAAATGATAATCTTCTACATTTTAATAAAGATTACGTTTAAAAAGATTAACTCCAATGAAATAATCTAAATTATAAAAATAACGTTGTGAAGGCGCTCGTCCGGGAATTGCTACCACCACGCGTGTGTCTGCCGCCAAGCAGCGTTGTGAAGGCGCTCGTCCGGGTATTGCTACCACCACACGTTTGTCTGCCGCCAAGCAGCGTTGTGAAGGCGCTCGTCCGGGAAGTGCTACCACCACGCGTGTGTCTGCCGCCAAGCAGCGTTGTGAAGGCGCTCGTCCGGGAAGTGCTACCACCACGCGTGTGTCTGCCGCCAAGCAGCGTTGTGAAGGCGCTCGTCCGGGTATTGCTACCACCACACGTTTGTCTGCCGCCAAGCAGCGTTGTGAAGGCGCTCGTCCGGGAAGTGCTACCACCACGCGTGTGTCTGCCGCCAAGCAGCGTTGTGAAGGCGCTCGTCCGGGTATTGCTACCACCACATGTTTGTCTGCCGCCAAGCAGTGTTGTGAAGGCGCTCGTCCGGGAAGTGCTACCACCACGCGTGTGTCTGCCGCCAAGCAGCGTTGTGAAGGCGCTCGTCCGGGAAGTGCTACCACCACACGTCACTGCCGCCCCCGTCACTGGCTTCACATTGTGTCAATAATCATCACCACCGCTTTAAAAACGGTGAAGGAAAACATCGTGAGGAAACCGGTATATCCTAGAACCAAAAATTGGAAGACATGTGACCTCTACCAACCCGCACTAGGCCTGCGTGGTGGATTACGGCCCAGCAGTAGGAAAATTGCAGGCTGATTAGGTACGCCCCCCTGTCAACATCATTTGTATGTCAAAAGATCCTTGGAGCAGTGTACAGACGCCAGCACATCAAGCTACCCGAAACTGTCACAATTTCCCAATCAATTTTGAACCTTATGCTTTAGCCATAAAGTTGATAATCTAGTAAAGAAATTTGTCAGATTGTAGTAGCAGTGTGCTAGCGTCTGTACATAGATCGATTCGTTGTTATAATTGAGGAGCGTCGGAACGAAAACCGATATATCGAATTTACCATATTTTTCACAAATTAAAAAAAAGCATGTAAGTTTTTTAATGTTACAAAAGTGGAAAATTATAGCATGTCAATTTGCAGTTAAAGTGACATCGATTGATGTGTGAAACTTGACGGAGGGTAGATACTTAATTTAGGAAGATACTTGGCTGACAAGTATGGATATATCGGTTTTTGACGCGATCATTTGGATATATCGGTTTTTGACGAAACCAAAATGGATTTGTCGGTATTGAACTGAATTGAATTTGAACCGACCATTGTTGAATTGTGTAAAACTTAATAAGAATTATCGGTTTTTAATCCAACAACAAGAACATGTTGAATTTAAAAATTTATTTGCCGGTTTTGATTTGACCACAGTATTTTGATATTTTTTTTAAGATGGATGTAACTGTTTTTTAATTGATTTCTTTCCTAAAGGGTGTATAATTGAACATTTTGTAACAGAAAAAAATTAAAAAAAAATAATGTCTTAATTAAGACATATCGGTTTTTGCTCCGACGCTCCTCAATTATAATCTGTACATTGTTAGCTGCCCCTAATGACTGCGCCGTACAAGGCACGTCGGATGCCGATATTGTTGTTGATATACTATTGAAAAGTGAATCGTATGCATTGTTTACTAGTTACAACATCACGACCGCTCGGGCGAGATTTCCCACTAGGGCGCGGCAGCACGGCAGTAAGCGGTTGGTACGAGTATTATCATTTTCTTGTAGCTACTCGTACTAAAGTATTTTAGTTAAATTCATTCTCGAAAAGTAATCGTGAAATATGAGAGTTTTCATGATATTGCCGGCCTATGAAATGTAACTGAAATAATTGAAACATTCTCAAGGGGTAACCTAGTAAACGGAAAAACTGCTTTGTAGGGTAAAACAGTTTTTATTTTTCTTCGAAATTTTTGTATTTTACTCGTACATATATGTATGGATTTTTTTGATTGTACAGATTTTTTTGCGATGACTGTTAACTTCCCGTAGTAAGAGTTGTTAATAACAACGAGTACAATGACCGTTTTCAGTTCTTTGAATTACACCTAGGTAGAAAGAGAATGAAGTCGATGAGGGAATTTGTCAGTAACCCTCGAAGGCCGATTTGTGCGCAGGCAATGGCTAGGCTCGCCCGCAGTTGCGTGAGACTACAATACTCGTATAACTGGCGAGATGTTGGAGCAAACAAATAAACATCGATCCTTGCCTAACGCCTACCCCTGCTCACTCTTTCGGAGAACAAGAGTATGATGTCAAATAATTACTCAATTCCGACAAAAACGATAACAATAACATAATATCAATATGCTGTGTTTTTTTTAATATTCTTTTTAATAATTCCTGGCTTTAAAATTATTGACGCGTTTCTGAATCTATGATTATTAAATTATTTAATACTTGTAAGCGTAAAATTTAAGTCTATTATTTTTATAATCATCATAATGATCTCACACTGACATAAGCCACGACGCCGTCCGCAGATCGTGACTTTAAATGAAGCGAAACCTGTCAGTCGTAACAAATGCAAACACTTTAATTCAATTATTGACGGGTATCTAAGTCAAAGTGAAGTGATTTATTTGACATAGTAGGCTCATAAAAGGCACATTTGAACGTCAAATTATAACATAGAACGTTTGACATAGTCAAACGTTCTATGTTATAATGCGAGAATTAATCTAGCAAAATAAGTAAAAAATTAAATATTCCTCCAGACCAGCTTTCTGTGCGGGAGATATTATAGTGCTTACACGCAGGTGCACTCTCCCTTCCCTCACTCCCATAGTCCTCAAGGTCCTCAGGGACGGCATCCCGACACGACCGGAGACAGATCCGGCGCAGGGCCATCCCGAGGCATGGATGTATCACACCGCCAAACTCCGGGCTGTTACTAAGGAATTCGTTATAAAGGAAAAACCCAATAACACTTTGCCCAACCTGGGAATCGTACTCCGACCCCACGCTCTGCAGTCGCGCTTGCGACCTCGACACTAATGGGACAGTCAAAATAAATGTATACTGTTCTTGCGACCTACCCTGTATCTTACGACTCTGAGCAATTCTGTTACTCAACTCTCCCCTATTTTGTAGTCCATTTGGGCTACCGCACCCTAATTGCGTTACTCACCGGAATGACAAGTCCTTCGTGATTGTCATTCCGGTGAGTAACGCAATTAGGGTGTAGTACCTAGTTTATTATCGTACCGGAACTATTTTATTGAAAAGCTTTTATTTAATAATCTCATAGTTATTTTTAAATAGACTTCAGCAAGCACTCAAAAAATACGTATGTTTATATAAATATTTAATGTGTTTTGTTTTAACTAGATTGACGTAACGTATGTTAATAAGTGCCCGAGCTAACATTTGATCGAAACATTCAATGATTTGTGTAGGTACCGTCAACTGCACAGTTAGTACTCATCACCATCATCTGCCTGCCTTTTCCTGTGTTGGGGTCGGTTTCAAGTCTAACCGGACGCAGCTGAATACCAGCATATGAAGCGACTGCCTATCTGATCTCCACAAGCCAGTTACTGGGTAACACGATATCCCTTATAAGCTGGTTCCGCAGTCGGTAGTTAGTAACAAATGGATTACAAAAAGATGGTATGAAATAAAGGCCCTGTCAAAGTAGAACTTTCGCCTTCAAGAAGCACCACTACTCACCCGTCACCACTGCTTTCCACTTTGTAAGCGATGCGATGTGACGTGGTCGCGCGTGTGATGCGGCTCTTAGACATGCATGAGCGGTTGTCAGGCAAGTTAAGTCATTAGGTAAATGAGCAGTTGTCAGGCAAGTTGTCATTAGGTAAATGAACAGGAGTCAGGCGAGTTAAGTCATTAGGTAAGTGAGCAGGTGTCAGTCGAGTTAATTCATTAGGTAAATGAGTGGTTGTCAGGCAAGTTAAATCATTAGGTAAATGAGCAGTTGTCAGGCAAGTTGTCATTAGGTAAATGAGCAGGTGTCAGGCGAGTTAAGTCATCAGGCAAGTGAGCAGGTGGCAGGCGAGTTAAGTCATTAGAAAAATGACCAGTTGTCAGGCAAATTAAGTCATTAGGTAAATGAGCAGTTGTCAGATTTAGATTTGATCAATTCAATAAGTTTCTGAGTTTTAAGCCCCCTGATTTTTGTAGATGCTACATGAGAGACTGTAACATTATGAATTTTATAATTATTACATTTGGCACCAGACATTAACTCGAAGGCTGTTCTACGTTGGCTTAGGAAATTAAGCAGCTCGCTCAGGGAAGCAATAGAATTTCCTTTGCGGTTAATTTCCCAAGCGGTTCGGAGTGAATTGTCTAATTTTTGTGTCACTTACATTAATCGTCTAAAAAGTATTTATACCTATGAGTACTCTTTTTGTCTTCAGCCTCCGTGTTGACACTGATACTAGACGATTTTGGCACGGCATGCCTCGAGGTTGGACTTCAGATGAATATATGTCATTGCATTTAACATTGCTATGTTGTATGGCAATGCTGATTGTTTGGCCAAAAAATAGGCCAGCCCTCTGGTCATGTAAACTTAATTTATAATATGTATAGATTTCATTTTCTCAAATATCGAAAACTGTAAAATTTTCATAATCAACTTTGTATCTTAGGTTTTAGCGATACTGTTGAAAATCGAATAAAGAAATTTGACAGATTGTAGTGGCTTGATGTGCTGGCGTCTGTACATGAGATCTTTATACCTTTAGATAACCAATATCTTCTATAATGTGTTTTAATTTACACTGGCCTGCAAAACTAAGTACTAAACCTTTAAGATTTCATTTTTTTTCTAATCTATAGATGTTAGAGATTTAAAATAAAAACGTTTTATAGCAAATTTTATCAGTTTTCTTTGAAACTAGTAATTTTTTAACTAAAAAAAAGATAATACAATAAAAATAGACATTTTTAGCTTAGTGTCAAAAAACTCTTAAGGGTGTGTTATTTAATTTTTAATGAAGAGAGCCCGAGGAGGCAATACCAGTTGGTATTGCCTTCTCGGGCTCTGAATACAGCTTCGAGCCGATTTGGCATATTGAACACGAGGTTTCGGAACCAATGTTAGGGAATATTCTCCCATTCTTCAATCAGGGCCTGTTTTAGTGCCTTGAGGGTGATAGGCGGAGGTCTGCGGCTTCTGACTAGCCTCCCTAGCTCATCCCAGGCGTGCTCAATCGGTTTGAGATCAGGACTTATTGATGGCCAAGCCATCACGCTGAATCACCAACCTCCTGAATATACTCTTGCACGAACTGAGCCGTGTGTGGCCGGGCATTATCATGCATCAGCATCGATCCATCACCCATATTTACTAAATACAGCCCTGCATACTCGTTGAGAATCTCTTGGGCATAAGATATGCCCAGTCAGAGTGCAATTTTCTATGGCCACTATCTCTGTGCGACCTTCTGAAGATATGCCAGCCCATATATGTACAGTCGCCAGCACATCAAGCTACTACAATCTGTCAAATTTCTTCAACAGATTTTCAACTTTATCGCTAAAGCATAAGGTTCCAAGATTATTGGCAAAATTTGACAGTTTCGGGTAGCTTGATGTGCTGGCGTCTGTACATTGCCTCCACCCTACTGGACTGTTTCTCAGAAGCAGTCTTGAAGGTATCGCTGACCAGGCCGCCTTTAGACACTTCGCCTTCCATCAGAAGTGTAAAATGAGAATTTAGACTCATCTATGAACAAAATTCTTGACCACTTTTCTTGATCCCACTGTATGTGTTCACGGTCGTATCGCAGTCTCGCTACTCGATGCGCTCTCTCGAGTTTGGGGCCACTCGCTGGTCTTCGGGATTTCAGATTTGCTTCAGCAAGTCTTCTTCTCACTGCACTGTCACTAATGTAGTCCCTTCGGGTCTGAAGAAGCCGTTGCTGATATTGCAGTTTTCTATAAAACAGCTGATTATTATTTTTTTGATAGCTCGTCCTCACCCGCCTAGCCTTTTGGGGTCGTTCAGCAGTATTTTACATGGAGCGACTGCCTATCTGACCTCCACAACCCAGTCACTCAAACCTTGGTATTTAAGCTAAATATCTTCTCACCCTGTAACGAGTGCGTTACAAAGTCTATCGCCTATTCCGTAACAGTATAGTTCCGTTAGTTCTCTGTATTTGAAGGTGCGTGGCTACATTCCGTGGATATTCCCTCTGTGTGTGATCATCACATATTCTGATCACGAGCGGTGAACTGACATGTGTCGTAACTCTGTTGTTATCGCACGTAGACTAGCGATAGAAAGTGTCATAGCTTTTGCCTAACATTTTTGTCCACGTGAATTTCTGTACTTTCCATTTTCATCCCTTGCTACTGACCATATAGGATTGATTTTACGAAAACCCTCAGTAGCACATTTATTTATTAATTTGTGATGAACAATGTAAGGTCTATTCAAATTCATATTTCCAATTGATGTTATTTCAAGTTAAATAAAAAACAACTTTATGATATACAAAACTAAGTTGATTTCAGAGTAAAAGTACTAGTTGGAAATGTTATAAAAAAGTTTGAAGTTAAAGTAAACTGAATTTTATTGTGTAGGTATTAAAGTTATTTTTCCAATAACTCATATTATTTTTTACATGTTTGGAAACTGAGTCGCGAACGTAGATTAGGTATTTTCATGTCTTCATCATTTTTAAGAATAGCTACTGTATTTTTCATCCAATCAGTCCATCTCCTATTTATCAAAGGGAAGATATTTTAAGAAAGAAGAAGAAAGAAAGAAAATACGTATATTTGCGGTAAACATAACGCAAAAAAACGAAACCAAATTTTATTCTCCAAAGAAATAACCGAAATGTAGCCAGGCCAATAGCGATCTGGCCCCTTCTGTAATGTAGCCAGGCCAATAGCGATCTGGCCCCTTCTGTAATGTAGCCAGGCCAATAGCGATCTGGCCCCTTCTGTAATGTAGCCAGGCCAATAGCGATCTGGCCCCTTCTGTAATGTAGCCAGGCCAATAGCGATCTGGCCCCTTCTGTAATGTAGCCAGGCCAATAGCGATCTGGCCCCTTCTGTAATGTAGCCAGGCCAATAGCGATCTGGCCCCTTCTGTAATGTAGCCAGGCCAATAGCGATCTGGCCCCTTCTGTAATGTAGCCAGGCCAATAGCGATCTGGCCCCTTCTGTAATGTAGCCAGGCCAATAGCGATCTGGCCCCTTCTGTAATGTAGCCAGGCCAATAGCGATCTGGCCCCTTCTGTAATGTAGCCAGGCCAATAGCGATCTGGCCCCTTCTGTAATGTAGCCAGGCCAATAGCGATCTGGCCCCTTCTGTAATGTAGCCAGGCCAATAGCGATCTGGCCCCTTCTGTAATGTAGCCAGGCCAATAGCGATCTGGCCCCTTCTGTAATGTAGCCAGGCCAATAGCGATCTGGCCCCTTCTGTAATGTAGCCAGGCCAATAGCGATCTGGCCCCTTCTGTAATGTAGCCAGGCCAATAGCGATCTGGCCCCTTCTGTAATGTAGCCAGGCCAATAGCGATCTGGCCCCTTCTGTAATGTAGCCAGGCCAATAGCGATCTGGCCCCTTCTGTAATGTAGCCAGGCCAATAGCGATCTGGCCCCTTCTGTAATGTAGCCAGGCCAATAGCGATCTGGCCCCTTCTGTAATGTAGCCAGGCCAATAGCGATCTGGCCCCTTCTGTAATGTAGCCAGGCCAATAGCGATCTGGCCCCTTCTGTAATGTAGCCAGGCCAATAGCGATCTGGCCCCTTCTGTAATCATCTTCGGGCAATTGATGCGCAGGCAGGTCAAGCAGACGATCTGGCCCCTTCTGTAATCATCTTCGGGCAATTGATGTGCAGGCAGGTCAAGCAGACGATCTGGCCCCTTCTGTAATCATCTTCGGGCAATTGATGTGCAGGCAGGTCAAGCAGACGATCTGGCCCCTTCTGTAATCATCTTCGGGCAATTGATGTGCAGGCAGGTCAAGCAGACGATCTGGCCCCTTCTGTAATCATCTTCGGGCAATTGATGTGCAGGCAGGTCAAGCAGACGATCTGGCCCCTTCTGTAATCATCTTCGGGCAATTGATGTGCAGGCAGGTCAAGCAGACGATCTGGCCCCTTCTGTAATCATCTTCGGGCAATTGATGTGCAGGCAGGTCAAGCAGACGGCAGTTGCACCGCACGTGCTGCGACATCATGCGACTCTTCGTTCTTCGTCTGAGATTGACTGCTGTAGGACCTCCGTTATAATAACATTCAACAAACCATATTTACCAGTGAGCTCATTTTTTCTGAACCTGTGTACCTAATTTCCTTAGCTTGTACCTACTTGCCTAGTCGCCAGAGGCATACAAACAAGTTTGGCGTGACAAGAACTTCCGTTATCACATCATACCGCAGCGCAGTGCCGAATTAAATTAAATGACTGAAGGCTCTACAAATACACTGCTGTTATGTAAATAGCTCGCGAGTGTACCTACAGTCATATAAATATATGTACAATCTATGAATAGTGTGTCAGAAGCATTCATTTTGGTAATTAATTCGTTGGATCTTAACATTGTGGTATAATAAACATAGGAAACAGCCGTGCGATTCTGTAACCATCTCACCGTGAAAGCTTGGGTGAAGTGAGCGTGGAGTGAGCTGTCATTAGGGATTAACACTATTGACAATGCCGATCGATTCTATAAAAATCTCACCGTGAAATCATAAGTGAAGTAGTGTTAATCCCTAGCGAATGACAGCTCACTCCACGCTCACTTCACCCAAGCTTTCACGGTGAGATGGTTACAGAATCGCACGGCTGCTCACTTCACTTATGATTTCACGGTGAGATTTTTACAAAATCGACCGGCAAGTTTATATTTACACTAGGCCTTGTCTTTAAGCTAGCTCAAAGTTTAGGTAGGATTCTTTCTTTTTTTAGTTGTTGAGCATCTATACATACTTACGAACAAATAAATAATATTGAAGTGTCTGCTTGTAATGTCAAAATAACAGCTTTTTACTAATGCATTATATACTATGAAAGTATATACAGGACAGAAAACAAAAAAGGTTTTTAATCTTTGTCTCTGAGACTGTTCAAACTCAAACTCAAAGCATTTATTTCAAGTAAACCAATTACAGGCACTTTTGAATTGTCAAGGGGTCAGTCAGTCAGAAAGATGAAGCTAGTTGCCCATTCCAAAGCGTAGTAGGTACCTGTGGAGAAGAACGGGCAAGAAACTCCACGGACACTCTTTTAAATCATAAAAATCGTTACAAAATTTTGGTTACATCATTTAAGTTGAAATAATACATGTGAGAACGATGTAGAAAGACGTGCACGTTAAAAGCGTCCGTACTAAAAAATATAAAAACAAAAACAAAAAAATAACAATTCAGAAATGAAAATACTTAGATTAAAATTAAAATAAGCCTTGGCAGCTAAGAGATGACCAGTCCCTACTGGCGGCGCCCGTTCACGAACATGACGTATGGATCAGCACCTGTTCCGGCTGATCTCCGAAACGGCTGGACCGATTTTCATAAAATTTGGTATGGAGATGCTGGAGGACATACTTTTTATTTTTATGAGTAAATGCAACTTCAAACTGTGGAATACATATACAAAACTAGTTTTTATTAAACGGTTTTATTTAGCTCACCCCGTTTGTTTTATTTATTATTCTTGGGTGATATTTAGTAATTCAAATTTCACCCTCTTCCTGTCAACCGATTAATCTGAAATTTTGTATACACTTTGGATTTTGGTGACAATACAATTATGTTTATTCATTATCATTATAAATTCAAGATGGCCGCCGCTACAAAATGGCGGATAATTTATGTTTTATTAATCCCATCAATATGGGTATCAAATGAAAGGGCTCAACAAGCAGAATACAATATACTATAAAAAATTGAAATCCAAGATGGCGGCCGCTACAAAATGGCGGATAACGTAGGTTTTATCAATCCCATCAATATGGGTATCAAATGAAAGGTCTCAACAAGTAGAATACAATTTACTATGCAAAATTGAAATCTAAGATGGCTGCCGCTACCAAATGGCTGATAACAATTTTTAATTAATCCCATCAATATGGGTATCAAATGAAAGGGCTCAACAAGCAGAATACAATATACTATAAAAAATTTAAATCCAAGATGGCGGCCGCTACAAAATGGCGGATAACGTAGGTTTTATCAATCCCATCAATATGGGTATCAAATGAAAGGTCTCAACAAGTAGAATACAATTTACTATGCAAAATTGAAATCTAAGATGGCCGCCGCTACCAAATGGCTGATAACAATTTTTTATCAATCCCACCAATATGGGTATCAAATAAAAGGGCTTGACAAGAAGAATACAGTGCACTATACAACCTCAATATTTAAGATGGGCGCAGCCACCAATGGCGTATAATAATAAGATTTAAATTTAGAAATTGAATCTGTAATTTAGGTATCTGATTAATCCAGCCTGAATCCACCACCCAAGTCAAGATTTTGTATCGTGTTGAGGACTGTGTGGCGTTAGGGTGGCTAAAAATGATACGTCGTTAGCGGTACACCACCCAAGTTAAGGTGAAAGGTTAAAACGCGCCGAGAACTGTATGGCATTAGGGTGGATAAAAATGATATGTCGTTAGCGTTTTCCCCTCAAGACTCAGGCGGATCTTGTTGTACATAGCCTTGCCCCTTTGGAAATAAAAACTAAAAACTAGAAAATAAAAATAGGTAAAAAAACTTTTTAAGTTAAACGGTTTTATGTTAAACATACATTGCAATGTTTAAGATAAATGTACTAAAAACCAAAAAATAATAAAATAGATACAGTCGTGGGAATTATAAACATATGCATAGACTAGACTAAAATAAAACCGTGGGGCACGTCAATTGTCTACAAATTATCGACTTAATGTGCGATAGAAGAATCGTTTAATTCGTCGTTAAAATAGGCAGTTGGCCCGCAGACGGTGAGGAAATTACTTACTATTTTCTTGCTCATGGAAATTCCAATAGTTATACACTCCATGTAAATAAAAGAGATGTTTCAACTAGTTTATCGTTGGACATTCACACTGCTGGCTGGCGAGGTATCGTTTCACTGCTCGTAGTTTGTCTTTAATCGACAAAACATATGATAAAAGTACTACTCGCTCACCACTATGAAACCCTAAAACTCGCTTATAATCGAGCTTGCTAGCTTGTTTCCACATTCTAGCCCTACTTATCACACGTCCATCGTTGTCGGTTGAACAACTGCCTAATTATAGTGTAACATTACAAAACAAACATTTAAATCAACGATTGTAGACAATTGACGTGCCCCACGGTTTTATTTTAGTCTAGTCTATGCATATGTTTATAATTCCCACGACTGTATCTATTTTATTATTTTTTGGTTTTTAGTACATTTATCTTAAACATTGCAATGTATGTTTAACATAAAACCGTTTAACTTAAAAAGTTTTTTTACCTATTTTTTTTATTTTGATTATTAATAAATAATATTTTTACATGTTGATATGTTGGTCTTAGTCACTGTTGCATTTTTTTTTATACTGACTACTTTTTTAGTTTATTTGCGGGCCCATTGAACCTATAGGTTTTTATTTTTTAAGTACCTAAGTTTTATATTTCTTTGGTCACATTATAGGCACAGGAGACACAGTTATACATAAAACCCATGTTCTAGGGGCGAGTCTACAGCTATCAATTGAATTCAAATGCAGACTTTTACAGCTGAGAAATGTCTCCTAATGGAAAAATCGGCTTATTAGTCGATTCGCTTGAGTTTACTCGCCTGAAACGAGCGAGTAGTCACTTTTACATAATACTATTTTTTCTATAAGCCACTCGCACGAATTGGAACATTTTGAATTTCATGCAATCAAGTATAGAAAAAGGACACTAGCATACAGAAGTGATAAGCGTTAAATATTATGAAACTTGTACTTTTTTCTTAACTTCATCGAATCAAATTCAAAATCTGCCAATTCGTGCGAGTTGCTTATAGAATAATAATATTATTTTAAAGTGATTCACTCGTTTTGGGATAGTAAATTCATCCGAATCGACTAATAAGCCGAAAAATCCAAAACCATAGAGTTCTTTTTGTCTAAGTAGGTCTTCTATCTTTTAATATACTTTCTTTCCTTATTTTCAGCAATGGCAGTGGAAATGCTGACAGACACTCAGCTGATCGAGGCGAAGCAAGGAGGAGACATCACCTTCAAGGACATGGTGGACGAACAACAGCCGCTGGGGGACTCGCAGATACAGAAGTTGTTTGCGGGCTCCGCAGTGCTGCTCACAGGGGGGACGGGCTTCCTGGGAAAGCTGGTCGTCGAGAAACTATTAAGGTCAGTCATCATCATCATCTCTGCCGAGCTTTTCCCCTACTACGTTGCCTCCTCAACTACGTTGTACTACCCCAACAGTCATCGGTTCTGCGGCTAATATGGCCGGCCCATTGCCACTTCAACTTGCTTATTCTGTGGGCTATGTCAAATTTAGTTCTCTGTCGGATCACCTCATTTGGATCATCCACTATTACTTTAATCTAAATTAAAAATTAATTTAACCATCCACTTTAAATTGATTAAATTATTACTTACTATAATAATAAAACAAAATGAATCATCATGCGAGCCTAGCCTTTTCCCAACTATGTCGGGGTCGGCTTCCAGTCTAACCGGATGCAGCTGAATACCAGTATTTTACATGGAGCGACTACCTATCTGACCTCCATAACTACGAGTACTCGATTGTATTTCCCAGTACGGTAAGACTGATCGGGCTTCTGACTGGTCAGTCAACGTGTTATGTTATTGCCAACACGCCTGCCACATGTCAAATGAGCTATGAGCTAAAAGAACCACCAAGTGTGTCACAGTGAGCGCCAGCGCCTTTAGATATCTGCAACACCAGTAACATCGAAGATGCGTTGCTATAACAGTCGAAGACGGAATGCCTCATTGGACTGTAACTTCACGGGCACTCAGACCAGGACACATGCCTGCGGCAACACTGCTTGATGGCAGAAATGCCTCATTGGACTGTAACTTCACGGGCACTCAAACCGGGACACACGGTGCGGTAGTCTACTCGTAACACGATGTCCTCCCTGTGTACAGTGCGGTGGTCTACTCGTAACACGTCTGCGGTAACATTCATTGATATTGATAGTGGTTTCGTTTCGTAGCGGCAGTGACTGGCGTTTTTCTTAGTTAACGTATTACTATATTACTGACATGCCATTACTTACCGTATTACCCTATATTATTATAATAAATAGTATACAGGGTCCCAATAAAATAGATGGACCAATTATAACACAGCGCTCAGTACGTCTAACCAAAGATATCCTAGCAAAAAAAAAAAAAACACTGATTTAAGTGGTTATATTTTGAACTAAAATATTAAATTGCCGGCACATTAGTGTATTTTCGTTAGCTGATTATTTTTCTTATAAGTATCTAATGCGTTTTTCTTATATATTTTAACCGTTGTCCTTATTTTGGTGGTCTGAATAATTTCTAAAAATTTTACCATCTATTTTAATGGGACCTTATATATCTGCCTAGACTTTTCCTAACTATGTTGTGGTCAGTTTCAAGTCTCGCTGGATGCAACTGCATACCACTATTTTACATGGAGCGACTTCCTGTCTGACCCCCAACCCTCTTGATAAGATGGGTTGTCAGAATGTTGGGTTGCTGACTACCCGTAAAGATTGTCAAAGATATACAAATGACAGCCGGGACCAACGGCTTATCGTGCTTTCCGAGGCATGGAAGGGTCGCAGTATGTAATGGATGGTCAACCATCCACGCACGACCAGCCCGTGTGACTGTTATTATTTAGCCACGAGCCCCGGGGGTCACCCGGGGCTCGTGGCTAAATAAGTACTTACCTCATACTCGTATTACTTAAAAATGCATGTTTTCGCCGCTCGGCCGCGATCTGCTTTAAAAGTAAAACACTTTCTCAAGCGCTACGTGTAGTGTATGTGGCTTACTTAAGTGTTTCGTAACAATTGAATCACTATAATTTCAGAAAGTGTATCATTATCATAAGGCATACGCTGGTTGCTGGTTGGCAGGCGAAACCGGGTCGAATGTTATTACTATGTAGTTGAAGAAATGGTAACATAAGTATTATTACTCACTGTGCTAAAACGTCATGCCCATATTCATTAACACTAGGCGACAAATAAATAAATGCCTAAATAGAAGCGTAGTCCAATCATATAGTTGGACTAGCTGCGCCCCGCGGTTTCACCCGCATAAGTGTCGATGCCGTGGGAATATCGGTATAACAAATATCCTGTGCGTTAAGCCGGGTACTCATTAGTGAGCTGTAACTGTAACTTACGTGATACAGTAACGAGGTTCTAGTGTGTACGCGTTTTACAATTACGGCTCACGACGTCGCAGGAACGCTTTTACCGAGCGTACTCATTTTGCGAGCTGTAACTGTAACCAAACAGATACAGTAACGAGGTTCTAGTGTGTACGGGGTGACCTGCTCTGCCCTCAGTTTTGGTTTGTAACTCCACGATGTCGGACGAAGTGTCTCTCGCCTGTGCAGCATACTTACTTATAGATGCCTTACTCGATGATCATAAACGGCCACGAAGATGGTGGATTCATAGAATGTGTCTTTTCTTTGTCTCTGAATGTATGTGTCTTCTTTCAAATGATTTTTGTAATAATCTTTGTCCTTAGGGTTCCATAGTACAGTATTTTCCCTGTAGGCGTCTATCAGCAAAAGACATTTATCCTCTGATCATTCACTCATAATGACGAAGGAATAACTCGAAATTACAGCTGGTTCGCAGCGGCTAGCAAGTAGCAACAACCTCTCCTCTTGACGTCCACGAGCGCACTGCGAGCGCCCTTTGATCCGCGGCAAAAACCGACAATCGTTTGCTCGCTGCTAGTCGCTTGTGTAGCGCTCGTCGCAGGCTCGCGAACCAAGTACACATTATGTTTTTGGTAACAGTAACGGTTACAGTTACGTGCAACGTTACGGGTTCAGAAATGAGTACGTTGTAAACGTCGGCTCGCTGCAAGCCGCACGCGTACCGCTCGCAGCAAGTTTGCGAACCACGTACTTACACACTATGTTTTTTGGTTACAGTACATGCAACGGTTACAGTTACGGCTCGCTAGTGAGTACCCGCCTTTAATCCTGGATATAAACTATCTGTGTCATTCAAATTGGTCCAGCCGTTTCAGCGTGAAGTAACAAAGACACACACACACACACACACACACACACACACACACACACACACACACACACACACACATATTTTCGCCTTTATGATATTAGTGTGTAGTATTGGTGAAAACGGGCGTTAGAGTACCTACCTACTATTTTACAATATTTGTAACGAAATAAAATTAGCAAAAGCATATAAAGAAGGGCATATTATTAATATCTTATGACTCTACCGCCTTCGTCCTTGTAATAGTAATAGGTAATTTACCACTCTGACAGATGTAATGAAAACCCAAAAACAAAATCAGACTAAGAGCTGATTTTTCCATCGCCAGATAACTTTTATTCGAGGAATAAAACTGACGTTTGACAGTTTGTGTATGAACTGACTGTCAACATTTCAAAATTATTCCTCAAATAAAGTTATCAGATGTTTGAAAAATCAGCCCCAGCTTACATAAACCAGCACCCTAATTGCGTAGCTCACTGAAATAACAATCCCTTCAATTGCGTTATACACAGGAGTGGCAATCCCTTTAAATGAATAAACACAGGAATGACAATCCTTTTGATTGCGTTACACACAGGAATGACAATCCCATTAATTGCGTTACACACAAGAATGACTAACCATTAATTGCGTGACTCACTGGAATGTCCCTTTAATTGTGTAATCACGAAACAGAAAAGTGTTTTTTCTTTTCCGTGTGTGTTATACACAGGAATGACAATCCCTTTAATTGCGTAACTCACTCGAATGACAACCGACTGTTCCTGAATATTGATATTATACTCGATTGTTCCTGAAAAAATTGAATTTGTTTAACTTCATTTTTGGAAGTCGGTGTCGTTTGTTCCGCATTTTCGTTTTTTGACACACACACACATATACGAACACTCACGCACACATATGACAACACCTCGTTTCGTAGAATTCTCAATGTAAATACGTTTCGGTATCTAGTAGATAACCCTTTTACATTTAATAATTTAGATCTTTGCTGCATGTTCTTATTAATTTATGTTTTTCTTAACCTAACTGCTTAGCATTGTAACGCCTGACAAGACCCCCAGGATGAATCACTGGCTCTGAAGATACAGGCTATGCCTAGTTTCGGAGTCAGGGATGTTAAATATAACGCCTGGAACACACACAGTGTCCAATGAAATTGTAATCCAATGTCCAATCTCTTATTTCAAGTCACTACGATGTACACCTTAGAATAAGACCATTGTAATAATGGTTGTGAATAAAACATTTATTATGTTATTATAATAATAATAATATTCCACAACTTTCACACAACGCCATCTAGTCCCAAACTAAGCAGAGCTTGTGCTATGGGTACTAGACAACTGATAAACATACATATATATTTCAAAATACATACATATTATAGATAAATTACACCCAGACACAGAACAAATGATCGTGCTCATCACACAAACATTTGTCCTGGGTGGGAATCGAACCCACGACCTTGCGCATAGCAGTCAGGGCCACTGACCACTAGACTAACTGGCCTGTATTATTATTATTATATTATAACTAATTGTAAGTGGAAAAAAATTGTATTATTGAAGCTAACTCAAGAACTATCCAAGCAAAGTTAATAAAATTTATATGGGACCAGCCCTGAGACCTTATCCATTAAAAAATATTTTCTACATTTTGACGAGTTATGCGAACATAAATGTAGGGAACAGCAGATTTTTTTTTTCGTGATTTCGGGTTTGATCCCATAGTAAAAGTTGTTCATAATGATGAGTACAATGATCCCTTAAGAGGTTGTGCGTTATTTAAGTTACACCGTGCATATACATCCAAATTGAGAACCTCCTCCTGTTTTAAAAATAAAAAAAAATATTCTTTATTTTGTTTATTTCGGATATTTACAATCCATATATGAAATATTGAAAACTCACAATTTATAATAATTAAATAATTCTGCTGACTAAGGACCTCCACAGTGAGGATGAGATCCGGTCCGCTACAATCACCAGGATTTTATTGCGGCCGCCACGCATTCTGCAGATCAGGTATGTCGTTTTTTTTGCGAATGACGGCATGAAAGCCATCAGTGTGATACAGCGCGAACATCCCTGATGCACTACAGAAAAACATATATACACACTACTTCACTACTGTTTTGAAGTCGGTTAAAAACAAATATAAAGTACTTAATCAACTTTTGTCGATTACACGGTCAAGGCTTAATCTTACGTAAGCTGGGCCTTTGCCCTGTATATCACAAACAGAGACCCATACATTATTCGTTTAATTAAGATGGTTCAGTCAAGTCATTGAGCGTTTTCCTCTTTGTGATTTGTTTACCTAGCTCGGTAGATATCTGGTTTTATGGTGACAAGGGTGGACAGCCAACAGAGATTGAACTTTATACAATGCTCCTGCAATCTGTGCGGTCCGTACCGCGATCTATGCGGTACGGTCAATCGCTCGTCAGTAAAGTAACACATACAACGTGTAACGTTAAATGCGCAAAACCTCAGACACCCCAACGGATTTTTAATTCAATTAACCTATTTCAGAGAGAAAATGAAGTCATTAAAAAAGTTGTTAAGGTTTTATGTGCTGTGTTAGTTTTACTGGCCATTCTAATCGTTTCTTGCGTCTGCGACGACGCTTTATCATGGGAGGAGTCGTCACCGGGCCGCTGCGCCGCGCTGACATTGGCTTGCTTGACTTATTAATAAATAGACACGGCAACGTTTTTAATGAAGATTTTTTGAAAAATGTGACCTGGCCGAGGTCAATAACTGCTACTCACCACATACTTTGGTTAGCCAAAGTTAGGCGTAATTCCTGGCACTGTCGCACAACTTTCAAAGAACAAGTGCACGATAGAGACGGGAACATGTCTAAGCAAAATCATGAGCTAAGGAACGTTCATAGATCTATAATAATGTAGAATAATAGTTTTCGCCCCCTACTACATGGGTCTTAACTGCCGAAATGACTCCCTAGCGAAGATCACAAAAGACAAAGACAAAGACAAAAGATTTATTCGTTGGATATGGTAGGTACAAAGTTGGTTGGTATATATGGATAAGTTCAGGACACATCCGCCGCTAATAGCGGCATACGAATATTTACAATGTGAACCTAACGTACACGTGGATATAAAAACCTAACTATTCTACTTATACTCTAATAAACAATACAAAACACTTATAATATGGACATTATACTCTAATATACTATATAAAATAAAAACACAACAATAATAACATTTCTATTATACAACTAAATAAATCCACCTTATTAAAAATGTATATATTTATATTATTTACTTGTGTTCAAAAAATTCTTTTAGCGTGTAATAATTATTTTGGAGAAGCCAATTTTTTAGATTTTTTTTGTAAACCTATTGTTTTCGGCTACTGTGGAGAAGAAGTGAGAGTTTTTCTTGACAAATATGGCTATTTCTAAAATGTAAGTAGAAGATAGAGTTAGAACCTTTAGCTTTTTAAAAATTGGTCTACAGCTCTCGTATGGAGGCGCCCCAGTTACTGCTCGCACGCATTTTTTTTGCGCTATGAAAGCTCTTTGTATGTGTGATGAGTTACCCCACAGGAGCAAGCCGTACCTCAACACAGACGCTTCGTAGCCGTGATAGGAACGCTGCCAGAGTTGTTGACTTACCTTTTTGAAACCCATTTTGTTCTTCATTAATAAGTTTATGTTTATTTATATATTGAACTAGACGATTATGCATTATTTTCTCATACATTTTTGAGAATATTGAAATGAGAGTGATAGGTCTATAATTATTTTTATCTAGTGTACTCTTGCTTTTATGAAGGGGCTTAAATATCGAAAATTTTAATCTATCAGGAAAAGTTCCCTCGGATAGAGATAAATTAATTGTGTGGCACAGTATTGGAGTTCCAGTTTGGTTGGGTTTTCAGCACATAACTTGAGTATATGTGTAGAGATCTCATCATACCCTACCGACTTTTTATTGTTTAGAGATACTATTATACGAAACATTTCGGTGTCAGAACATGGGTTCAAACATATGCTGGAACTGTTCCTATTGGGCTGAGATGAATAGGTATTTCTTCACACCCTAAGGTTGATTGGTAGAAAATGCCTGAGGCATTAAGTCCGACTTTGTACAGTACTTTTTTTACTTGTGCATAAAGTTTTAATAAAAAAATAAAATATTTTTCGTCCGTTATCTCTGATAGTAACAGGTTGCGCGAGAAGGTCCCTGCCGCGGTGCCACCCGGTGTAGCGTAGTCACTGACTGGAGTTTACTCTTGTGTTTCACTTGCATTTTGCAATAACTACATATATTTGAATTTGATTGCGTCGTAAAGTACACGTTTACGCGTTATAAATAACTAATAAAGTATTGCTGTAAATGGTAACTGGGTATTATAAACTTAATGCATTTACTTGGGTACGGACAAACACTCGTCGGTAACTCTTAGCTACGAAAACGGCTGTTACTGCTATGAAAATAGAGGGCCGCGCGCATGCGCCTGCACTCGCCATGTGACGTTATAGGCAAATGAACTCCTGCCTCGAAATTGGTACAGTCATGAGACATCTTTTGCATGCTCAAACATTATTCTAGTATAAAAAGTGTCGTAGACACGGGCGGTTGAAATGTTCCATACCAAATCCAGAAAAATAAAAAATCGTCTCGTTTTTATGTCAAATAGGCGCTTTTCTTGTTTTTGCTCGGCTCCTAGGAGTCACAGCGTGATGTTACGTAGCCATCAAATGCAAAAATATTTTTTCAATTCCGACTGGTATTTCCAGAGATCACCCCTTACATAAAAACTTACAAACAAATCAACTTACATCTTTATAATGTTAGTATAGATTTCCCAATGCGTTTGTAACCTTGCAATTTGCATAGACATTTTAGGATTCCGGCTAAACCACTTCAGTAGGTACTTTGTATAAATAACTGGTTAAGTACTTGTAATACTACTAAAGCTGTTTCCTGTTACTATTTCCTAGTCATCGTAACGTTATCCTTGTATGTACACTTTGGAAAACAGATGACAGTCGCTCTATATAAACAGCGGGGTAATGGCGTAACACGCTAACACTAAGAATGGCTTTCATTTTGACAGTTCAACAGCATTCATTTCGTTTTTTACGTTGTTGAGCAGGATTTTTTTCGAACATATGCAACATCCATAAAAATTATTCAGATTCTGATTGGTAGTGTGTTAGGCAATTAGGGTGCAGGTTTGAAGGGAAATCAAACTCAAACTAAAAGTTTTTGCTATTCCATTCTTCGAAAGAAGATTAAGCGAAAAACTCAATAGATTTTTTTTAATCAAAAATATCGGTTACATCCGTAAATATTATGTTTTTTTTTTATATTTCTATGGTTACATCATCATCATCTGCCTAGCCTTTTCACAACTATATTGGGGTCGGCTTCCAGTCTAACCGGCTGCAGCTGAATACCAGTATTTTACATGAAGCGACTGCCTATCTGACCTCCACAACCCAGTTCCTGGGTAATACAATACCCCTAGGTAGCACTGGTTGTCAGACTTTCGGTCTTCTGACTAGCCGTAACGACTGTCAAAGATCCACGAATGACACCCGGGACCAACGGCTTAGCGTGCTTTCCGAGGCACGGAGGGGTCTCAATAAAAAAAATGTATATTTATCCAAATAATACACACAGACACCGTTCAAAACTAAGCAAAGGGAATGCAATAAGCATAAAAACATAGCTTGTGTACACAAGAATTTCGGTCTACAAAAAGTATATGCATACAAAAAAATAATGAACCCTGTCTCTTATACTAGGAGACCTGTATCTTAAGAGACAGTGATCGGCCAAAATTTAAATTTTATAAAACTGAAGCTTCAAGAGTGAAAGTGTGACGATCTAACATTATAATTGACTATTATTAGTATTAATGAAATATGTGTGAATACTGAGGTGTGTACATGCGTGTGTATGTGATGGGAGAGGGAGTGTAAGATGTGTGTGTGTGGTTGTTTTGAAGTAGGTATTTAATTATATCAAGCAATGTATGATAGAAGTAAAAGACTCTGTTTTAATATAGTCCTGCTTTAAGAGCCAGTCAGAAGTTTTTGATTTGACATTTTTGTTTAGTTCTATTATGTCTAGTTCTTTCTGTATTCTTTTGAAAATGTGATGGCTTAAGACATAGTATTGTCGTCTTGCAAATGAGGTTTTGTACTGTACATCTGGGGAACATATGTACGCTTTCTTGGATCAGATGGAGGTAAACGGGCATGTATCCTCAGAATAGATTTGAGAATAAAGAGCTGCCAAACCGTAAGAACTTTGCAATCAGTGTAAAGTTGCGTTGTAGGGTATCTGTGGGGTTTCCTTAACATAACTTTAAGTACAGCCCTTTGAGACCTTTCTGCTCTCAGAAGATAAGTCTTTGCTGCTCCACCGCATACAGTTATACAGTATTCAATAATCGATATGCATAATGTGAAGTACACCATTTTCAGAATGTCAATACTGGCGGATTCTAGGAGAGATTTGAAGATGTGAATAAGACGAAGTGTTCAAGAAGTTAGTGTATCAATTTTTTTGTCCCATTTTTGTCCATCGTCTGCATGCACACCCAAATATTTGACACAGTCCGCTCTGGCAATGGAAGGGCATGAACACGATGTTAACTGATTCCGGCATGATTGAGACGTTATTGTGTAACTACTTGTAGGGTTGGAGTTAGACTGGATCGCAAAGGGTAAGTAATATGTACGTTTTTTTAGGTTTAATGTCAGCAAGTTTAGGTCAAGCCACTTCATAATAGAAGACCTTGCAAATTCGGCCTTTTGTTTCACATCTTCCCAGGAGGGCCCATCAACCAGAATCGCTGTGTCATCTGCATACGCATAAATCTTACAAGCTGGTATTGACATTCTACAAAGGTCGTCTATGTAAATTTGGAAAAGGGTGGGGCCTAGAATGTTTCCTTGGGGGACACCGTATAGCACAACCTCTTCATCGCTGTAGCTAGAGCCAATCTTTACCAGCTGGGTGCGATTCCTTAGGTAATCTTTGAAGATTTCCAAAGCTATGCCACGTAAGCCCAAAGACTCCAGCTTGGGTATTAGTTTGGGGACAGAAACTGTGTCGAAGGCTTTTAACAGGTCCAAAAATATACCAAAGCACTTTGTTCTACGGTCCAGAGTCTTAGCAATAGATTGAGTTAGATCCAATACTACGTCTTCAGTGGAGACTCTATAAAGGTTCTGCTTCCTAGTTATTATCATCGTCTGCCGGTCGCCTATCGGGATGCAGCTGAAAACCCTCCACAACCCAGTTACTGGGTTATACGATATCCCAAAGTAAGACTAATTGTCAGACTTCTGGTTGTTCCGCTTCTTTTGTATCGACACCAAATATCCCTGCTACCGGAACTGACCGATAGAGCGCCTGACGCAGGTTTAAGTATTGCCAGTCGTGAAGGACATATTAACGCCAATTTTATAAGTGATTTCTATGCAAGCAGAGTGTAAGACCAATTTAGTGGTAGTGCAGTGCGGCACGAGATTCTGCACGTGCATGGCGGCCCTGCTGAGTGTTTGTTAGGAAACATGGCACATCCATTATATAGGGAGTAAGGGACATCAACGCGCAAACTGTTACCATGAACTCAGTACATGATGACCATAGGTTCTCAGTGAGAGCGATAGCTCCCCCTTGTAGGCATTTGAGACTTTCAGGGGGGCAGTAGAAGAAAATTATGTCTTACAACTATATAATTATTACACGCTTAAATATAATCATGGCAATAGCCGTTTTAGATTCGCGACAGATGGTATGTAAGTAAAAAAAATTGGGGGCTCTAGAATAAAAATAAACTCGAAAGTGGGTGGTGTTCAAAACAAGGTTGAGAACCTCTGTGGTAGACCCACATGTGTTGACGTTTTTCGTCGGTTCGAACGTCGGAACGAAAATATACTGTCCCATACAATGTGAGCGTTAGGTGTTGCACTTTCGTATGAAACAGCATGTTTTTTTTTTGTAATATTTTCTACTCTATCTAGAATCATAGACTGAATTCATAGTACAGTTTGCGCGTCGACGTCCCTTGCACCGTGAGACTCATGCTTGTTCTCTATTTCACCACGTTCATTTAGATCCATGTCGGCTTGCCTGTGCTCATCAAATTTACATTCCGATCTGCGTCAACAAAAGCAGGTGTGTACACGGAGTAGTGCCAGCAGCGCCGACGTCGCGCCGTCAGCTGTCTGTTGATTTGTATTAAGTCGTTGATTGTTAATGAGCAGTTATGCCGCGTTCGTCCTCAACACGTACACTCGCGGCCTTGATTGCGCAAGCGGCGACGAACGCGACCGTATGTGGACCGAGCAGACTGAATAGCAAGAGAAATTGTGTACTGTTCCTATAGCATACATTATCATCCTTCTACCCTCCTTTATCATCTGGCTGCCTTTTTCCAACTATGTTGAGGTCAGCCTTCAGTCATACCAGCTACCTATCTGACCTTCACAACCCAGTTAGAGCTTAGCACGATACCATCATCATCCTCTTGCCCTTATCCCAATGTATTAGTGGTCGGCGCAGCACGTCTTCTTCTTCCATACATCTCTATCAGCCGTCATCTCAGTAGTCACCCCCTTACTATATCACTTATCCATCGTTTCTTTGGTAAATTTCTTTTGTTATAGTTATCCACATTCATACTTAACACTTTTCTCGTCACATTCCTCTGCGTCAGTTGCATCACATAGTTAATCCATATCACGACACGCGATTACTCCTTAACGCGTCTACATCTAAAGAGGCACTTAGTTACATTGTTGAGATTCTGTGTTTACATAAAAAATTACAAAATTTCCTCAAACAAGGTGTAGAATTTTAATAAGTCGGTACGGTTAAGCGCACTCCTGTAGTAACTACGAAACCGTACTTGCTGCTCAGACATAGTGAACCATATTATACGTACGAATACATACATAGATACACATACATATTTAATAATAATACACTGTAATAGACTTACGTTTTACAAATAAATTGGTTTGATTTTGAAATAAAGGCGCAATCAAAGTACAATATTGTTACGTGCTATAGACCAGTAGAGCACAGTAATATGCTTGACTGTCCCGCACCCTAATTGCGTAACACACTATCATTCACAATCTGAATTATTTTGAAGGATAGTCCTAATCCATTGCTTCATATATTCGAAAATTTTGACCGTTCTACAACGTAAATAACGCAATGAATGTTGTTGAACTGTCAAAATGAAAGCCATTGCTATTGATAGTTATGCAATTACACCTCAGTATAGATTGTTTAGGATAAAAATCAAAAGCTCTCACGATGGGGAATGAACCTGCTCTGCAAACTGAAGCTAAGCGACCACAGCTCATGACTAATGTATCACTTAGGGCTCTCGGATCCTGTGCTGAGTGACTAATATTATTATGAAGTTTTTTCCTTCAGTTTTCCGTGAGATTTTTGTAAAATGCTGTGGGAATAACCATTCTTATTAGCATATGATATGGCTCATCACGTTTTAAAAAAGTTAAGCGTCGAATAAAACAAAAAAAACAAAATCAATTCGATAACATGTAGTCCCCCAAGAGCTAGGAACAGCTGGTGGTTGATTTACTGAACCAAAATCACTTATTTTTTGTCTAGCAAGAACTTTGGGTCATAGGTTGTTAAAAGTAATTTTGGATATTTTCATCAGGCATATTGTTAAACATTCGCGGTTATTTCATATTTCCAATCGCCCATTACATTACACTATTAAAACATAAATAGCTAAATATAGGTGTAGATACTTTATATACGACTGCCTGCCCCTTCCGTGAACACAAGCGTGGCATATCTTCTTTTCATTTATAATGTACCTTTCTCAATATATTCATGTTATTTAACGTACGTACCTGCACTCATAGTCCACCAATCTGTCTGTCAGTTCGCGTCAGCTGAACGCGTCGCGAGCGGCATATCAATTACACCGCGCCTGCGTAATCTTGATCAGGACATGCCGCTGTAGAGCTGCCCGTAGTTGCGTAGGTACTACTTGTTGGTACGGCTGCATAGATCAGGCGATAAACAACTTGCAAAGCAATCTGCACCGTCTGCACCCTGCTTGCGTAAGTCACTGAAATGTCAAACCCTTTTACAAAATTCATTGTAATAGACAATTGTGAAATGGTCGTCAACTCGATAACAAAATAAAACAATGGTTATTGCTCCAATATCAAATGCATACTTAGCTTACTTGAAGGGATGAATAATAATTAAAAGTCCGAGCTAGGAATCAAACTCCGGTTTTCTCTAACTCTGTCAATGAAGATATGGACCCGTGCGAATGTAGTTGATCCGTCAAAACAAGAATCTTTTTAAATATTTCGGGTGGTCATATACAACGTGTAACATTAAATGCGCAAAACCTCAGACACCCCTACTGATTTTTAATTCAATTGACCTATTTCAGAGAGAAAATAAAGTCATTAAAAAAGTTGTAAAGGTTTTATGTGCTGTGTTAGTTTTACTGGCCATTCTAATCGTTTCTTGCGTCTGCGACGACGCTTTATCATGGGAGGAGTCGTCACCGGGCCGCTGCGCCGCGCTGACATTGGCTTGCTTGACTTATTAATAAATAGACACGGCAACGTTTTTAATGAAGATTTTTTGAAAAATGTGACCTATATTAAAAAGTGGTTCAATTAATTCTGCTCGTTATTCTGATCAAACTATTTTCAGGTTTTGCGCATTTAACGTTACACGTTGTACATACCGGGAGTAGGCACAACTGTCAAATCGTGTTTTCATTCATTCTTAGTTCGGGCGCGAACTAATTATATGTCCGTAAGTGATAAGGAGTGGGAAAAGCCCGTAACTTCGGCCAAAACTACGGATCGTGCTTAGGGAGTACAGCTCCCAGTCGCGCGACCACTAGACCACAGTATAAATATATTGTGACTAGACGAACGAGCCTGTTAGTATCATTCTGTAAAGTTTTGATAAAGACACAAACATAGCCGATGTAACCGAACACAGCGGCTTAGCGCACTACCCCACTACGAAGATGCGACTGTATCTGCAGCCGCCGCTTCTGCATTATTTTATACTATTACTAAAAAAAATCTTGTTTGTTCCAGATCGTGTCCAGATCTAAAGAAAATATTCCTGTTGGCGCGACCTAAGAAGAACAAAGACATCACCAAGAGGCTACAGGAACAGTTCGACGACGTGGTGAGATATACAGGGTTACTGTTTAATCGACCTATTCCTGCTAGAGGTTGTAGGGGAGGTTATTACCGATGAGTTAGACCATTGAGTCCATGAGCAAAAATGAACCATTTCATAGGAAAAAAAAAAAAAAATTTTTTAGTTTTGTCTGGGTAAGGTGTTTTAAAAATTAATTTAAAAAAAATTTATTAGCTGTAATCAATTTTTGAAGTGAAAACTTCTTTAGCGGCGTTGTACACTTTTTTTGTAACGGGTAAAAAATGTAAAACTCGCGTCAGGACACGTGACCCTGATCGAAAATTCGTAAGACAGATGGTGAGTAGACAGCCGGCGGCGCGGCGTAGGCGAGGAAGTATCCCCCTCTCTTTCTACGGCGCGGCGAAAATGTATGCCTGCGCCTGTTGTTTAGTTTAGGTGGGGCAGGGTGCTTGCGCGAATGTTCGTGTGTGTTTATGTTACAGAAACAAACTTAACTTAAATGAATGAATTAATTAGAATTGTAGTTAGAATGTATTGATAGACTTGAAGGTACATCTCTCGACAATAAATCTGCAATTTGGGAACTACAGATAACTGGTGGAACATATGGCACACCTCCGGTGGACGTGAAAAAATTAAAAAATTAATAAAATAATGGTTCTGGTAATAATGATGGTGAAAAAGTCGTCGAAATTATGGATGGAAGTTGATTTTTCTGAGAGATAAACTTTTTAATGTAATATAAATTGTCATGTTTGTGCAAGATAGCGCAATAAATAAATATTGTATTCTACGACATAAATGATAGTACTTTTATACTGATAATTAAAGCAATTCGTGCAAAATGATTCCCTAACCATTCCAAAATATAAAAAATGCACAACGTTAATATTTAAGTTTTCACTTCTGCCGGCACTCCCGGAGTGCAACCCGTCGTTTTTTTTTTCTTTGTTAGAAGACATAACAAGCATTAATTACGAGTATCAACACAAAAACTAGAACCGTATATCCACATTAGAAAATAAAAATCAATAATTTTAATTAACTAGTTCCAAAAAAATTACAAAAACAAAAAAAATCGCTATGGCATTCGACTTTCTCAGGGTTGAAACGTTTGGAAATGAGGTTGCCCACGCCCCTATTTGATTTGATCCATACTTCCAGGGACACCCTGTATAAACGGGTTTTGTTTTTATTTTTGCTTTAGCAATTGTGGAAAGTACATAATTATACGAAGGTCTATTTTCTTCTATATATTCTATGTCGAAAATTCTGCCAATGTGTAAGGGGAGGTGACAGTGACATAGAAAAGTAAGTTGGTCTGAGTTTATTATTTATTATTGTTATTTATTTATTATTACAAAAACATTACATTGCATTATAATTAATTAATGCCCCACAAAACATCATCTGTTCCCTACATTTATGTTCGCATAACTCGTCAAAATGTAGGGAACAGCTGATTTTTTTTTTCGCAATTTCAGGTTTGGTCCCATGGTAAAAGTTGTTCATAATGATGAGTACAATCTCCCATTTCGATTTGTCGCATGTTTTCAATTTCACCCTGTATATTCCGAGTAGAATATAGATAAGTAGGTGGGTCACTGACCACAATTGTCTCCTTATTTGGCGAGCAATATAGATATAGAGGTACCCGTTTGAAACCAAATCTTGTCTTCTATTCTTGAAATAAATAATGTGGTGTAACGTTCCAGCTGTATGACAGACTGCGCAAAGAATGTCCTGACTTCATCCGCAAGATCAGCATCGTGGAGGGCGACATGGGGCTGCCCGAGCTCGGTATGTGCGCCGAGGAGCGGGCGAAGATCATGAACGAGGTGAGTACCGCGACGCGAAAGTAGTACAGCTCTTTGTGAAGGAGTTCGTGCGCCGTACATATCGGGTGTAAAAAAACGCTTATTGATGCCGAGAGTCCGACCATACCTGGGAACTTTCTACGAAACTTTTTACGGGGACAAATTTTAAATACACTAATATATGTTTGGACTATTCAGAAGATTTTCCTAAATTTAAAAAGAAGTATTATGATGATTGGAAGGAATATTTTGAGAAGCGCTGTCTAGACAAAGGGATCTGGTATAACACCATGAAGGATCAGCCGGTTTGTAAATAGAAATTTAAGCCGAAAATTCGTTGTTATGGCACATAGACTCAGATCTGAACACATTCCATGCAATAAGTTTGCGTTTATGATAAAAAACGAACTCGCCTAACTGTGTGGAGTGTGGAATTATTGAAGACTTACACCACTCACTGATGGACTGTGTTCGGTATGAGTCTGAGAGAAATGATTTGTTTTGGGCCTTGAGATTGAACAGACTTGAAGTAGGCACATTCCATAAAATTCTCGCTCAACCAAATGGAGATGATGCGAAGAGTCTGTTTAGGTTCATGGCATAGATATGACCAATGTGTATTTAGAGTACGGTGGGACTGACATACGCATTGCGATTATAAATGTCCCTAAATAAATAAAGAAAGAAAAAAAGTTTTAAATTTTTTAACTTGCATGCACACCCATAAGCACATAGTTTTACGTTCTTTACATTGCGCGCAGTCGTAAACAGCAATTTTTCACACCAAAATTTCGTTTCACAATAATCATTTTTGCTCAATGTTACTTAGTTTGATGCACAGAATTTGTAGATAAAACGGCTACGTGATGGGTCTTTTACACACCGCATAAATGTTAGTAGTTAATCCTTAGAGCTCGTGTGGGTGAAGAAAAAGAAGAAGGGTGCCCGTGAAACTACAACGCGTAACTGTACGTGACACCTTTCAGCTTTGTCTCTGGGAAAAAGGTTTGTGAAGTGACCTTGAAGTGAGATGTCAGTAGTGTCAGTAGTCGTGTCAGTTGGAATGACAGCTCACATCACCTAAGTTTACACGGTGAGACTTTTACAGAATAGACCGGCAGGTGGAGCGTCAACTTGTTTACCATCAAATATCACGTTCAAACTTGACTGGATGAGTGTTCTTATCCTCATAACAGAAAATGATTGTTTGCTTAGAACTCCGACAAAAAGTATTTTTTTAATAGCAGTAGAATAGGTACGTAATATTGTAAAGATCGTGGAAAATTACGGTAATATACTAAAATGTTTGCGTTCTCATTAATATTCTACACAGTTACGAGAGTCAAGAGGTCTTCATATAAAAAATAAGAAGTTAAATATTTGCACCACAGTGTTTCTGTACCCAGTATTAACCATTATAAAAACGTAATGCGTGCGTATTTAAACATTTTATACAGGGTGTACGACGTGCAAACTGTTACCGTGAACTCTTTTTCGTTTTTATCGAGTAGCAAGAAAAATTCTAAAAAATCTGCTATTCCAAATATTTTGATCGTGTGTGGATGCAGGCTTTTTTTCGAAAAAAAAAACAGTTTTTTTTAATAAACCATTATAGGGTCCCGCGGACAGGCGCGACGACAGTCAGCTGAAAATCGACTTTCATAGTCATATAATACTTTTTCCCATATGTCCACTTTTATGACTGGAAAATGTTTTCGAAGTCTAAATACTCGCAAAAAAATATCAACATTATGGAAAAGCATTGCAAACAACGCACACAGAATTTTTTCTCCAAAAATTACCATGGAGCTGACATGAATAAGTCTTATATCTTCGGTATGGATTGATGGTAATAATTTTGCAGGTGATTAATCTTTCAATTATTTACAATTTTTTGGCATACTCCCCGAAACAACAAGTAGCACGATTCTTTTTTTTTTTTTTTAACCGCTTAAAATTTAATATGTATTTTCAAAAAATATTTTTGATCTAACGTTTAACTTAATATAAGCTTAACTTCTACACGGACTACTTAAACGATGAACCCGATCACTATTTTATATAAACATTAAAAAAAAAATAAGTACCACAGATCCTTTTATCCTAATTATCGTCATTATTTGATGTGTTTAAGTAATATTGTTATTCACATCTATTTTATTAATTAGCTAACGACGCTAGTAAGTAAATCAGTGCAATGACGAAATGATGATGATCAATGATCACGCGAAATTAACATCGTTGCAATACTATAAATAAGCTAACGAGAGTAGTAAGTAAACCAGTTTACTGATCACCATAAATTAACATCGTTGCAATACTATCAATGAGCTAATGACAGTAGTAAGTAAACCAGTTTACTGATCACCATAAATTAATTCAGTTCGTCTGTTCTTCATAATACCTGCCCATACCATCACTGTGGCGCCACTGTGGCGCCCACTGTGGCGACGCGACCCGAGTAGAAGTTCTGTGAAAACTTCATGGAAATTGTTCTACCAGAATCGCGTCGCACCGTCGTCGTTGAGGGAGGCTTAACAATGTATACGCTGAGGGAACAGTGGCGCGTTGATGTCTTTTACTCCGTGTATATTTTATGAATTATACATTTTTGTTAGTGGGTAGTACTCATCGCTTCTTATTTTTTTTTTTTTGCACATCCTCGCCGTGCCTTGTTTATTTATTTATTAATGTACACAATTTATTAATGTGCACAATGTACACAAACATAAGTAACAAGCTTAGCTTACAATTAGTGCGTACATTACCCTGTTAGGGCGCAGCAATTAACTTAAAACTAATAACATTGCAGTGAGTATCTTAAGTATTAAATCAGGAACTTTAAAGAGGGAATAAAAAATAATATTAATTAAACTTATAACTAACTTTATACATAACAAGAAAATATATTATAATAATTAACACAAACGTATCCATTTCAGCTCTATTTTAACTTTCCATCTTCTATAAACTCTTGGATATTATAATAAGATTTTTCTAGGAGCAATAACTTTACTCTAGCTTTAATACACATAGTGTTTTTGTGAACCGAATATATTTGTTGTAAATCTATACAACGTGTAACGTTAAATGCGCAAAACCTGAAACTAGTTTGATCAGAATGACGAGCAGAATGAATTGAACCACTTTTTAATATAGGTTGTGACCGTTTTTCAAAAAATCTTCATTAAAAACGTTGCCGTGTCTATTTATTAATAGGTCAAGCAAGCCAATATCAGCGCGGCGCAGTGGCCCGGTAACGACTCCTCCCTCGATAAAGCGTCGTCGCAGACGCAAGAAACGATCAGAATGGCCAGTAAAACTAAAACAACATTTGTAATCTAGGTTCTGGTAGAATTAGCTTAGTTTTGCGGCGCTCGTTCTGATCAAAATTAAACAAATTTATGTTTTTTTTTAACAAAAGTAGATAAATAGAAAGTAGATTTCCAGTATATAAATGGAGGGCAGAGTTAACATTTTTTATTTTATAAAATGGGGTTTGCAGCTATCTGTAAACATTCCTTTTGTGCAATAGACAAATCATTCGCATCTACACTGTGTCCCCACATGATGATGCCATAGCGTAGCCACGCATATGCATATGCGTAGTATGCAGAGAAGGCACAGTGGGTTTTTGTGTTAGATTTTAGCACACTAAGTCCATATGAGAATTGTGACAGTTTTATTTTAGTTTTTCGACTTTTTTTTTCAATTTCAATGGTAGTCTAATGTAATGCCTGTAGTTTTAATTCTTCAACTTCTTCAATTTGGATTGTGTTTGTTATAATATTTAGGTTATTTTTTTTTTGTTTCTGGCAGGGTGTAAATTGTATGATTTTGGTTTTTTTGTTGTTTACTTCAAGATTGTGTTTCTGAAGCCAGCATTTTATTTGGTTAAAAGTTTAAATAATTTGGGAGTTATAGTCTAGTTTGTTTGTAGGGCTTTTAAAGAGTACGTAGATGTCATCAGCGAATAACACACATAGATGGTCACATATTTTGGCAGGTCGTTAATGTAAATAAGGAAAAGTATACATCCTATTACACTACCTTGTGGAATGAACCAGTTTGTGGTGAGTATATTCGAGCGCACGGTTTGTATCTCGCACGTGTCGTCATTCAGGTGTTCTATCTGTACACATTGTCCATAAGTATTGCATCAAATGTCACTTAAAACTTCTACAATTCCCTCCTAAGCCGGTGATAATAACCACAGAGCGAGGTACTTACCTGTTCAAGTAAAACGAGTCAATACTTACCTACATATGCATGTACTTACGTACTAGATACTAGCCAAACCAGTATGCTCAAGTTGTGCACTTCGCCGACTTGACGCAACTTAAATAACAAAGCTATGACCTAAACTCTGTGTGCGACATTACGACAATGTGGCATTACTTTAATGTACACACAGCGTCAGTATGTGCTAACCCCTCAAGTTTTAACCCTACAGTGCATGATTTTTCTTATCGGCTTAAAAAAAATACATTAGCCTGCAAATATGATGCCATTTCTCGAAAAAATATTTAGAAAAATCATAACTCAATAGAAACGTATGTTTTTGTGCATGGCACATCATGCATTATAATGTGAATCTGTGGTACGTAGTAACATTGAAGTTACAAGATTACACGTAAAATGACAAATATGAACATGAACTTACCTCTACTAATTATTTCGACCCTGAAATTTCTATCATTTTAATTTTATCATTTTTTTTGCGATTATTATACGCCGCTCGTTAATCGTATTCAAATTACCTACTGATTTGAAGAAAACATAAATAAATGTTTATTCAGGTCTATCCAAAATATATGGTACTAAATTCGAAACTCAAATACATAATAGTTAATCTTGTGAACACTAGATCACGCTACTTGAATCGATTTTTAACATATAAGACATTTTTCTATATGTGGGACACTATGCGCTGTAGGGTTAAAATGTTACACTACTACAAAATTGAATTCGTTACGAATAATCTAAAGAATACTTCAAAATGATGTCATTGTTTGACATAATTGCCATTTCTGTTGACAGGTTGGGTTTGAAGCCAAACAGTCATGTATCTGAAGGTGTTCACTCAGCTACTCGTTCATGAGACTGTCAAGGACTTTCGCCATGGTTGCGGCCAATAGGAGATAATACGGCAAAGTTTCGGCGCCAGAGGGCAGCACTAGCACAAACAGTAAACAAACATTTGTGTCAAGTAGCGTAATAATAAAAATTGTTAAAATCGACCATCATTGAGTTTTAAACAGTGTAAAGTGTATTATTATTCACTAATGCATCAATGCTGCGTGTTCGGGTGTAATAATATAGCGAACTTGTCCTTTCCAAAGAACAGGTGACAGGCACACCTATAGGACCAGAAATAGGGACCAATTAGTTCAACCAGGCTTCAGACTGGCTAAAGTAGACTCATCCTTCATGGGGTACTGTTTAAAATGCTACAATAAAATAACTCCCCACATACTCCAACTCAACGAAACTAAATTCAAATCTTATATAAAACGCACACTATGCAGCCAAGCATATTATAAGTTGGGGGATTACATCGCTGACAAAAATGCTTGGTTCACCGCTGGTGCTGCTCCACAAGGGCGCATAAACTAATTAATTAGCATTCGAAAATATAGTTGTGAGCTGCTGAAGATTGAAAAAACTATCTTTGTATTGTATAAATTCAATCTCTTAATATTGTATAATTGCATAACACACGTGTGAGCACTATGCAACTAAACTATAAAGCTACCATTTACTGGGTACGTCTTTCATTGACTTGAATGTGCCCTGGCGGCTGAGGGTATGTCATGCTCACTCAAATGTCTCGCTGGTGGTGGCGTGTGTGTTGGATCATTAAGTTCCCTTCAAAATGGTTGAGCTAAATGGTGCTGATCCATACGTCATGTTCGTGAACGGGCGCCGCCAGTAGGGACTGGTCATCTCTTAGCTGCCAAGGCTTATTTTAATTTTAATCTAAGTATTTTCATTTCTGAATTGTTATTTTTTTGTTTTTGTTTTTATATTTTTTAGTACGGACGCTTTTAACGTGCACGTCTTTCTACATCGTTCTCACATGTATTATTTCAACTTGAAAAATGTAACCAAAATTTTGTAACGATTTTTATGATTTAAAAGAGTGTCCGTGGAGTTTCTTGCCCGTTCTTCTCCACAGGTACCTACGCTTTGGAATGGGCAACTAGCTTCATCTTTCTGACTGACCGACCCCTTGACAATTCAAAAGTGCCTGTAATTGGTTTACTTGAAATAAATGCTTTGAGTTTGAGTTTGACAAAAAGCTGCGAAAACTATGGGAAGCAGCAACACGGTGTAAAAAAACACTCTAAAATGTGTTTCGCGCACTTTAAATCCGAAGATTATATTGAAATTGGAAAACTTTCAGGTAAGATCGATGTAATAATAAAATAACATTCATTATATTTACGTAAGACTCACAAATATGATTCCCTTCTGAACATAACCTAAAATTTCGTTACTATTTTTAGGGGTAAAATTTACCCCTAAAAATAGTAATAATAACATCAGGCGCATTCTGAAAAAAGGAGTAGTGCCTTCAATTTTTTATGGTAAAAACGGAAGATATAAAGGCCAAAAGAAGCCGAGAACCTTGTAATAATTGTTATTAAAAGTAAAATACGACATGATATGTCAATGTTTGTTTACTTCATGTGCTAGTGGCGCCATCTGCGCTGAGCTTTGCGTAATATTCCCTATTATATCAGGCGGTAATTAGGCTTGTCAGATGGGTCCCCGGTTTTGTTTTGTATTATTAGAACCACTACTGTTTTTATCATATCATCCGGAATAAAGGAATGTCCTATACAAAAATTAAACAATAGACTGACTCTGGGCACACCTGCATAACGCAGATGTTCTATACTTATACCGTCATGACCTGGTGTCTTTCCACGCTTCATCTTTTTATGACATTCTTCACGTCTGATGGCATAATTCGACCGTACTTCTCATTATTCAATTCATATGGCGTCGGTTCTACAGTAAACAAATTTTAAAAACATTCGCAATATTTTGATCCCCTACTGCACTGTCGACGCTCACGGGAACACTCGGCTTAGAATTCAACTGCCCCGATTTTTTTCAAAAACTACAAAATCTTTAGGCTCATATTTTGCCGCCAGTATGACCATTTTTATTTGCTCGGTATTATCTTGGCACCATTTCAATTTTTTCTTTACCTCTTTTTGCGTTTCACACATTCTCAAATACTGGGGGCCCCGCGCGGCTTCCTCTGTAGAACCCAGTAACTGAAACTTAGCTGAGCCTTCCTATGTGATTCCCCTACGTGGAAGTTCCACCTTATAATACACGTCTTTTTATTTTTTATTTTATCCGAGGCACCACTCAAGATAGAATTCACAATGCTAGCCTACATTGTGTTAATTATGTGCCTATGATCTGCATTGTCCCGCAATTCTAGAGGAAAGTCTACAGTGTGAAATTAATTTCACGGGTATACTTTTGAGGGGGGGGGGGTCTTTGTACTCATCATTATGAACAACTTTTTGTTCAATTTCACCCTGTATATTACGTAGTGCCCCGTTGCATGGCTCCCTTTATTTACAAATTTGTTCATCGTTTCTTAGCCCCCTTAATATTCTGTTATCTATTTCTCTGTTTACAGCCGTTTTAATTGGTATATTGTTAAGATTGCATGTTATTTCTAACGGGAAGTGGTCTGACTATGGCACTTCTTAATACTTTCAATTGTCTGAAACGCCATTGACGTAACCAGGCAATGATTTAACCATCTTACAGTTCCGTGAGCCTTACTCAAATATGTAGGTAAATATGTAGGTGTTCAGACAACTTGGTATCAAATATGCGTCAGCACATGACCAACTTTGTTCCTTACAGAAGTTCAGCATTTCATTAAAAATCAATTCCCTCGGATGCGCATTGAAGTCACCCATAATAAATACGAGTACTGTATCTACATTACAATGATCAACTCCCGCAGACACACGCAGTAAATTCAGATAGGTTGTCCTGACAGGCCGAAGGCATCCACACTGAGAACACTAACATTGATTTTCACTGATTCACACATTTGATTGCCAAAATGCGCACACTATTACACTTAGTAATCTCGACGACACTAAACGCACTCTTTCTCCATAGAAGGGCCACTCCACCATACGGCTGGGGAGGCCGCAGCACTCCTTCAGCTGTGTCTACCGCTGAGACGCCCACTGCCGCAAAATCACAGTGAATGTCGTTGAGATAGGACAGATCGTCAGGTAGCAGCCACAAAACAATATAGAAAAATACTTAATATTGAAAAAAATATGCATGACAGAAAGCACATTTCGTGTCTAGGAACCTTCAATCTTATGCACGGCAAGCGCTCTAGAAAGCTGCGATGTATTTAGACGTTCATCGTGAATGTTTACCCTATTTTTGCTTGTCGTTATACGCAAAAAAACAGAATATTGAAAACGGACTTTTACAAAATAAATACGTACTTAAACTTATTTACTCACTGAAACAATACAAAAGTCAACTAGGCCCAACACGAATTGGAACGCACATGTATTTGGGGGGTAACCACTTAATGGAGCTGTGTGCACAAGTACCTACATGTCTGTTCCAAAAGTATCTGACGAAAATGTAAACAATCAATCTAACTAGCCTTTTCCCAACTATATATATACATATACAAAATTATTTCTAGTATATTGCAGACCTGAATATAATTTGTTCAGAATAAGTAACTGATCGATTCCAATAATTTTTACACCATGTTATATTTTGTCCCAAAAATGTTTAAAAAACGGTAACAAGTTTATTTTACATGGAGCATCTGACCCCCACGATCCAGTTACTGGATAACACAATACCCTTTGGTAAGACTGGTTGTCCGACTTTTGGGCTTCAGACTACGTGTCAAAGATATACGAATGACAGCCAAGACCAACTGCTTAACGTACTTTCCGCGGGGTGTCGTTGGTATGTAATGGATGGTCACCCATCCACGAGTCGACCGCGGTAAGCGTAGCTTAAAGTTCGATCGACCCTTGCGGCTGTCGTTATTTATCCACAAATGAAAAGGTAAAGAAATCGATCAGATCACGCACCTGGGGATGCCAATGTGTAGTGCCACTTCAAAATAGAGTGCTAAGATTTGAACTTACTAATGTTATGCAAACAATCATTTTTGGGAAAGGTGGTGAGATTTAAACGTGAACACTAAAAAAAAAAAAATTGTTGTCTGTAAAGTCGGTTTACGGACGATAATTTTACGTGATAACGATGGAGTGGAAGAGACATAGATGCGTCACAAGCCGCACGCTTAAGCCGATCGTGCCTCTCTATCGCTTGTACCACGCTCTCGCTTGCACGCTCGGCTCAGGCGGAACGTGATAATGAGTCATGCTTTTTCGTGCGTGCAGCCGGTGTTCATCGATTTATAAGACGAACGTCCACGTCAAAAAAAAACGCCTGATGAATTTTTGATTGCAATAAGTTGTGTATGTATGTGGGAGAGAGAAATGAGACACACGAGGTTCGAGTACCAACTGAGTGCAGTTTATTGATGCTCCACATTTATAGACAATACATTACATATGTGTGTGTGTGTGTGTGTGTGTGTGTGTGTGTGTGTGTGTGTGTGTGTGTGTGTGTGTGTGTGTGTGTGTGTGTGTGTGTGTGTGGGTGTGTGTGTGTGTCCACAGTTGCATGCTCGTTGCTTAATAATAACAGCTGCACGAGTCAATCGAAGGGTTAAGCTATGCTTGCCACGGTCGGTTCGTGGATGGGTGTCTATCATCCCGTGCTTCGGAGAGCACACACCTTTAGTCCCGGATGTCATTCGTAGATCTTTGACAGCCGTTATGGATAGTGACGAACACTACTCAAAATTACACAAAAAAATAAAATCGAAAAAAATAAAGGTTTGTAGCTAAAGTAGATAAAAAACCATCTAAGGGTATAAATAAAAAATAAAAAAAAGAAATTGTAATTAAAAAAATACATGACTAAGATTTTTTATTTTTTTATTTTTCTGGTAACTATTATGATATGTCCTATCACCCGATTCCGGCTTGACGTCGACTTCTGGGACACGCTGTATAATGAAGGCAATGTCAATATCTTACGTTTTATAAAATAAGATCTACAGCTATAATGCATCTTTTCTGTGCCCGAAACGCTATTTCATTGTCCGTGCTATTCCTCCAAAAGATTACTCTATATCTAAGAATTTATTCGGCTAATCCATAGTAAGCAATAATTAGCGCATCTGTGTTGAGAACAGCAAGCTGTTTCAGAGCGTAGGCTGCACTACTCAATAAACGAACGATGACATTTTATGTTAGTTCTTTATTTGAGCACGCTCAGTTCGATAGATTCATGTCTCACTACATCTATGTTACTGCCCACAGTCTGTTCTAAGAGAATGTTAAATCCTATAATCTGTCTCCTCACAGGTCGAGGTGATCTTCCACGGAGCCGCGACAGTGCGTTTCGACGAGCCGCTGAAGACGGCCGTTGAAATCAACGTGAGAGGAACCAGAGAGATGTTCAAATTGGCGCGGAGCTGTACTAAACTGAAGGCTTTCGTACACATTTCTACAGCTTACAGGTGAATACCACACCACACGCGTCACACACACACACCACACTCTACCATATTACTGAGCTACTTGTGTATCGTGAGGACTGATGATAACATTATGATCCCCAGCAGTCAAAGAATACAGAACAAACTAGAAGCAATACACAAAAAATGCTCTCTTTGTAAGCGATGCAAAAAGCATAAATACTTTTTGTTCTCAGGAATATAAATACTTTTTATTTTCTTTTGCTTGTCATGATAATACCTACCTACGATTGTATTATTTTTCTTGTTGGAAATTCGCCCATGGTCTTTCACCTCAAGCCCTTTTATTTGACCATAACAGTCTGTTTCTGTACTAACTCTTGCGTCAGACACAAAGAAAACAACATTTTAACGAGGATTTACATTGTATATTTTTTCAGCAACTGCCCACAAACGGCGATCGGCGAGAAGTTCTACGACAGTCCGTTGCCGGGAGAGAAGCTCATTGACCTGGTGGAGACCATGGACGAGAAGGTCCTTAACGACATCACGCCCGGGTGAGCAATCATAAGTCGACCCACTGACCCAATCTAATTCATAACATTCTTGAATTCATTCATTGACAGAAAACGCACATACTAAACCACTCGGTCTAGGAGCTTGAAATTTTGCGCAAAAGTTCCTTATTGATGATGTGGTTTCCCCTTCTCCCTCCATTTTAGGGAATGCATTTTCAAAAATCCTTCCTTATGTAGTGTTCTCTTTTGTTAGCCAGGCTGGTAGCGACATCGACGCGCAAACTGTAACCGTGAGTTCAGCACCTGGCTCTCGACCCTCTGGGATAGAAATGTTTCGTTTTAACTGACTGACAGTTCTTTTGTTAGCCAGGCTGGTAGCGACATCGACGCGCAAACTGTAACCGTGAGTTCAGCACCTGGCTCTCGACCCTCTGGGATAGAAATGTTTCGTTTTAACTGACTGACAGTTCTTTTGTTAGCCAGGCTGGTAGCGACATCGACGCGCAAACTGTAACCGTGAGTTCAGCACCTGGCTCTCGACCCTCTGGGATAGAAATGTTTCGTTTTAACTGACAGTTCTTTTGTTAGCCAGGCTGGTAGCGACATCGACGCGCAAACTGTAACCGTGAGTTCAGCACCTGGCTCTCGACCCTCTGGGATAGAAATGTTTCGTTTTAACTGACAGTTCTTTTGTTAGCCAGGCTGGTAGCGACATCGACGCGCAAACTGTAACCGTGAGTTCAGCACCTGGCTCTCGACCCTCTGGGATAGAAATGTTTCGTTTTAACTGACAGTTCTTTTGTTAGCCAGGCTGGTAGCGACATCGACGCGCAAACTGTAACCGTGAGTTCAGCACCTGGCTCTCGACCCTCTGGGATAGAAATGTTTCGTTTTAACTGACAGTTCTTTTGTTAGCCAGGCTGGTAGCGACATCGACGCGCAAACTGTAACCGTGAGTTCAGCACCTGGCTCTCGACCCTCTGGGATAGAAATGTTTCGTTTTAACTGACAGTTCTTTTGTTAGCCAGGCTGGTAGCGACATCGACGCGCAAACTGTAACCGTGAGTTCAGCACCTGGCTCTCGACCCTCTGGGATAGAAATGTTTCGTTTTAACTGACTGACAGTTCTTTTGTTAGCCAGGCTGGTAGCGACATCGACGCGCAAACTGTAACCGTGAGTTCAGCACCTGGCTCTCGACCCTCTGGGATAGAAATGTTTCGTTTTAACTGACTGACAGTTCTTTTGTTAGCCAGGCTGGTAGCGACATCAACGCGCAAACTGTAACCGTGAGTTCAGCACCTGGCTCTCGACCCTCTGGGATAGAAATGTTTCGTTTTAACTGACTGACAGTTCTTTTGTTAGCCAGGCTGGTAGCGACATCGACGCGCAAACTGTAACCGTGAGTTCAGCACCTGGCTCTCGACCCTCTGGGATAGAAATGTTTCGTTTTAACTGACAGTTCTTTTGTTAGCCAGGCTGGTAGCGACATCGACGCGCAAACTGTAACCGTGAGTTCAGCACCTGGCTCTCGACCCTCTGGGATAGAAATGTTTCGTTTTAACTGACAGTTCTTTTGTTAGCCAGGCTGGTAGCGACATCGACGCGCAAACTGTAACCGTGAGTTCAGCACCTGGCTCTCGACCCTCTGGGATAGAAATGTTTCGTTTTAACTGACAGTTCTTTTGTTAGCCAGGCTGGTAGCGACATCGACGCGCAAACTGTAACCGTGAGTTCAGCACCTGGCTCTCGACCCTCTGGGATAGAAATGTTTCGTTTTAACTGACAGTTCTTTTGTTAGCCAGGCTGGTAGCGACATCGACGCGCAAACTGTAACCGTGAGTTCAGCACCTGGCTCTCGACCCTCTGGGATAGAAATGTTTCGTTTTAACTGACTGACAGTTCTTTTGTTAGCCAGGCTGGTAGCGACATCGACGCGCAAACTGTAACCGTGAGTTCAGCACCTGGCTCTCGACCCTCTGGGATAGAAATGTTTCGTTTTAACTGACTGACAGTTCTTTTGTTAGCCAGGCTGGTAGCGACATCGACGCGCAAACTGTAACCGTGAGTTCAGCACCTGGCTCTCGACCCTCTGGGATAGAAATGTTTCGTTTTAACTGACTGACAGTTCTTTTGTTAGCCAGGCTGGTAGCGACATCGACGCGCAAACTGTAACCGTGAGTTCAGCACCTGGCTCTCGACCCTCTGGGATAGAAATGTTTCGTTTTAACTGACAGTTCTTTTGTTAGCCAGGCTGGTAGCGACATCGACGCGCAAACTGTAACCGTGAGTTCAGCACCTGGCTCTCGACCCTCTGGGATAGAAATGTTTCGTTTTAACTGACAGTTCTTTTGTTAGCCAGGCTGGTAGCGACATCGACGCGCAAACTGTAACCGTGAGTTCAGCACCTGGCTCTCGACCCTCTGGGATAGAAATGTTTCGTTTTAACTGACAGTTCTTTTGTTAGCCAGGCTGGTAGCGACATCGACGCGCAAACTGTAACCGTGAGTTCAGCACCTGGCTCTCGACCCTCTGGGATAGAAATGTTTCGTTTTAACTGACTGACAGTTCTTTTGTTAGCCAGGCTGGTAGCGACATCGACGCGCAAACTGTAACCGTGAGTTCAGCACCTGGCTCTCGACCCTCTGGGATAGAAATGTTTCGTTTTAACTGACAGTTCTTTTGTTAGCCAGGCTGGTAGCGACATCGACGCGCAAACTGTAACCGTGAGTTCAGCACCTGGCTCTCGACCCTCTGGGATAGAAATGTTTCGTTTTAACTGACTGACAGTTCTTTTGTTAGCCAGGCTGGTAGCGACATCGACGCGCAAACTGTAACCGTGAGTTCAGCACCTGGCTCTCGACCCTCTGGGATAGAAATGTTTCGTTTTAACTGACAGTTCTTTTGTTAGCCAGGCTGGTAGCGACATCGACGCGCAAACTGTAACCGTGAGTTCAGCACCTGGCTCTCGACCCTCTGGGATAGAAATGTTTCGTTTTAACTGACAGTTCTTTTGTTAGCCAGGCTGGTAGCGACATCGACGCGCAAACTGTAACCGTGAGTTCAGCACCTGGCTCTCGACCCTCTGGGATAGAAATGTTTCGTTTTAACTGACAGTTCTTTTGTTAGCCAGGCTGGTAGCGACATCGACGCGCAAACTGTAACCGTGAGTTCAGCACCTGGCTCTCGACCCTCTGGGATAGAAATGTTTCGTTTTAACTGACAGTTCTTTTGTTAGCCAGGCTGGTAGCGACATCGACGCGCAAACTGTAACCGTGAGTTCAGCACCTGGCTCTCGACCCTCTGGGATAGAAATGTTTCGTTTTAACTGACTGACAGTTCTTTTGTTAGCCAGGCTGGTAGCGACATCGACGCGCAAACTGTAACCGTGAGTTCAGCACCTGGCTCTCGACCCTCTGGGATAGAAATGTTTCGTTTTAACTGACTGACAGTTCTTTTGTTAGCCAGGCTGGTAGCGACATCGACGCGCAAACTGTAACCGTGAGTTCAGCACCTGGCTCTCGACCCTCTGGGATAGAAATGTTTCGTTTTAACTGACAGTTCTTTTGTTAGCCAGGCTGGTAGCGACATCGACGCGCAAACTGTAACCGTGAGTTCAGCACCTGGCTCTCGACCCTCTGGGATAGAAATGTTTCGTTTTAACTGACAGTTCTTTTGTTAGCCAGGCTGGTAGCGACATCGACGCGCAAACTGTAACCGTGAGTTCAGCACCTGGCTCTCGACCCTCTGGGATAGAAATGTTTCGTTTTAACTGACTGACAGTTCTTTTGTTAGCCAGGCTGGTAGCGACATCGACGCGCAAACTGTAACCGTGAGTTCAGCACCTGGCTCTCGACCCTCTGGGATAGAAATGTTTCGTTTTAACTGACAGTTCTTTTGTTAGCCAGGCTGGTAGCGACATCGACGCGCAAACTGTAACCGTGAGTTCAGCACCTGGCTCTCGACCCTCTGGGATAGAAATGTTTCGTTTTAACTGACAGTTCTTTTGTTAGCCAGGCTGGTAGCGACATCGACGCGCAAACTGTAACCGTGAGTTCAGCACCTGGCTCTCGACCCTCTGGGATAGAAATGTTTCGTTTTAACTGACAGTTCTTTTGTTAGCCAGGCTGGTAGCGACATCGACGCGCAAACTGTAACCGTGAGTTCAGCACCTGGCTCTCGACCCTCTGGGATAGAAATGTTTCGTTTTAACTGACAGTTCTTTTGTTAGCCAGGCTGGTAGCGACATCGACGCGCAAACTGTAACCGTGAGTTCAGCACCTGGCTCTCGACCCTCTGGGATAGAAATGTTTCGTTTTAACTGACTGACAGTTCTTTTGTTAGCCAGGCTGGTAGCGACATCGACGCGCAAACTGTAACCGTGAGTTCAGCACCTGGCTCTCGACCCTCTGGGATAGAAATGTTTCGTTTTAACTGACTGACAGTTCTTTTGTTAGCCAGGCTGGTAGCGACATCGACGCGCAAACTGTAACCGTGAGTTCAGCACCTGGCTCTCGACCCTCTGGGATAGAAATGTTTCGTTTTAACTGACAGTTCTTTTGTTAGCCAGGCTGGTAGCGACATCGACGCGCAAACTGTAACCGTGAGTTCAGCACCTGGCTCTCGACCCTCTGGGATAGAAATGTTTCGTTTTAACTGACAGTTCTTTTGTTAGCCAGGCTGGTAGCGACATCGACGCGCAAACTGTAACCGTGAGTTCAGCACCTGGCTCTCGACCCTCTGGGATAGAAATGTTTCGTTTTAACTGACTGACAGTTCTTTTGTTAGCCAGGCTGGTAGCGACATCGACGCGCAAACTGTAACCGTGAGTTCAGCACCTGGCTCTCGACCCTCTGGGATAGAAATGTTTCGTTTTAACTGACAGTTCTTTTGTTAGCCAGGCTGGTAGCGACATCGACGCGCAAACTGTAACCGTGAGTTCAGCACCTGGCTCTCGACCCTCTGGGATAGAAATGTTTCGTTTTAACTGACAGTTCTTTTGTTAGCCAGGCTGGTAGCGACATCGACGCGCAAACTGTAACCGTGAGTTCAGCACCTGGCTCTCGACCCTCTGGGATAGAAATGTTTCGTTTTAACTGACAGTTCTTTTGTTAGCCAGGCTGGTAGCGACATCGACGCGCAAACTGTAACCGTGAGTTCAGCACCTGGCTCTCGACCCTCTGGGATAGAAATGTTTCGTTTTAACTGACAGTTCTTTTGTTAGCCAGGCTGGTAGCGACATCGACGCGCAAACTGTAACCGTGAGTTCAGCACCTGGCTCTCGACCCTCTGGGATAGAAATGTTTCGTTTTAACTGACAGTTCTTTTGTTAGCCAGGCTGGTAGCGACATCGACGCGCAAACTGTAACCGTGAGTTCAGCACCTGGCTCTCGACCCTCTGGGATAGAAATGTTTCGTTTTAACTGACTGACAGTTCTTTTGTTAGCCAGGCTGGTAGCGACATCGACGCGCAAACTGTAACCGTGAGTTCAGCACCTGGCTCTCGACCCTCTGGGATAGAAATGTTTCGTTTTAACTGACAGTTCTTTTGTTAGCCAGGCTGGTAGCGACATCGACGCGCAAACTGTAACCGTGAGTTCAGCACCTGGCTCTCGACCCTCTGGGATAGAAATGTTTCGTTTTAACTGACAGTTCTTTTGTTAGCCAGGCTGGTAGCGACATCGACGCGCAAACTGTAACCGTGAGTTCAGCACCTGGCTCTCGACCCTCTGGGATAGAAATGTTTCGTTTTAACTGACAGTTCTTTTGTTAGCCAGGCTGGTAGCGACATCGACGCGCAAACTGTAACCGTGAGTTCAGCACCTGGCTCTCGACCCTCTGGGATAGAAATGTTTCGTTTTAACTGACAGTTCTTTTGTTAGCCAGGCTGGTAGCGACATCGACGCGCAAACTGTAACCGTGAGTTCAGCACCTGGCTCTCGACCCTCTGGGATAGAAATGTTTCGTTTTAACTGACAGTTCTTTTGTTAGCCAGGCTGGTAGCGACATCGACGCGCAAACTGTAACCGTGAGTTCAGCACCTGGCTCTCGACCCTCTGGGATAGAAATGTTTCGTTTTAACTGACAGTTCTTTTGTTAGCCAGGCTGGTAGCGACATCGACGCGCAAACTGTAACCGTGAGTTCAGCACCTGGCTCTCGACCCTCTGGGATAGAAATGTTTCGTTTTAACTGACTGACAGTTCTTTTGTTAGCCAGGCTGGTAGCGACATCGACGCGCAAACTGTAACCGTGAGTTCAGCACCTGGCTCTCGACCCTCTGGGATAGAAATGTTTCGTTTTAACTGACAGTTCTTTTGTTAGCCAGGCTGGTAGCGACATCGACGCGCAAACTGTAACCGTGAGTTCAGCACCTGGCTCTCGACCCTCTGGGATAGAAATGTTTCGTTTTAACTGACAGTTCTTTTGTTAGCCAGGCTGGTAGCGACATCGACGCGCAAACTGTAACCGTGAGTTCAGCACCTGGCTCTCGACCCTCTGGGATAGAAATGTTTCGTTTTAACTGACTGACAGTTCTTTTGTTAGCCAGGCTGGTAGCGACATCGACGCGCAAACTGTAACCGTGAGTTCAGCACCTGGCTCTCGACCCTCTGGGATAGAAATGTTTCGTTTTAACTGACAGTTCTTTTGTTAGCCAGGCTGGTAGCGACATCGACGCGCAAACTGTAACCGTGAGTTCAGCACCTGGCTCTCGACCCTCTGGGATAGAAATGTTTCGTTTTAACTGACAGTTCTTTTGTTAGCCAGGCTGGTAGCGACATCGACGCGCAAACTGTAACCGTGAGTTCAGCACCTGGCTCTCGACCCTCTGGGATAGAAATGTTTCGTTTTAACTGACAGTTCTTTTGTTAGCCAGGCTGGTAGCGACATCGACGCGCAAACTGTAACCGTGAGTTCAGCACCTGGCTCTCGACCCTCTGGGATAGAAATGTTTCGTTTTAACTGACTGACAGTTCTTTTGTTAGCCAGGCTGGTAGCGACATCGACGCGCAAACTGTAACCGTGAGTTCAGCACCTGGCTCTCGACCCTCTGGGATAGAAATGTTTCGTTTTAACTGACAGTTCTTTTGTTAGCCAGGCTGGTAGCGACATCGACGCGCAAACTGTAACCGTGAGTTCAGCACCTGGCTCTCGACCCTCTGGGATAGAAATGTTTCGTTTTAACTGACAGTTCTTTTGTTAGCCAGGCTGGTAGCGACATCGACGCGCAAACTGTAACCGTGAGTTCAGCACCTGGCTCTCGACCCTCTGGGATAGAAATGTTTCGTTTTAACTGACTGACAGTTCTTTTGTTAGCCAGGCTGGTAGCGACATCGACGCGCAAACTGTAACCGTGAGTTCAGCACCTGGCTCTCGACCCTCTGGGATAGAAATGTTTCGTTTTAACTGACAGTTCTTTTGTTAGCCAGGCTGGTAGCGACATCGACGCGCAAACTGTAACCGTGAGTTCAGCACCTGGCTCTCGACCCTCTGGGATAGAAATGTTTCGTTTTAACTGACAGTTCTTTTGTTAGCCAGGCTGGTAGCGACATCGACGCGCAAACTGTAACCGTGAGTTCAGCACCTGGCTCTCGACCCTCTGGGATAGAAATGTTTCGTTTTAACTGACAGTTCTTTTGTTAGCCAGGCTGGTAGCGACATCGACGCGCAAACTGTAACCGTGAGTTCAGCACCTGGCTCTCGACCCTCTGGGATAGAAATGTTTCGTTTTAACTGACAGTTCTTTTGTTAGCCAGGCTGGTAGCGACATCGACGCGCAAACTGTAACCGTGAGTTCAGCACCTGGCTCTCGACCCTCTGGGATAGAAATGTTTCGTTTTAACTGACTGACAGTTCTTTTGTTAGCCAGGCTGGTAGCGACATCGACGCGCAAACTGTAACCGTGAGTTCAGCACCTGGCTCTCGACCCTCTGGGATAGAAATGTTTCGTTTTAACTGACAGTTCTTTTGTTAGCCAGGCTGGTAGCGACATCGACGCGCAAACTGTAACCGTGAGTTCAGCACCTGGCTCTCGACCCTCTGGGATAGAAATGTTTCGTTTTAACTGACAGTTCTTTTGTTAGCCAGGCTGGTAGCGACATCGACGCGCAAACTGTAACCGTGAGTTCAGCACCTGGCTCTCGACCCTCTGGGATAGAAATGTTTCGTTTTAACTGACAGTTCTTTTGTTAGCCAGGCTGGTAGCGACATCGACGCGCAAACTGTAACCGTGAGTTCAGCACCTGGCTCTCGACCCTCTGGGATAGAAATGTTTCGTTTTAACTGACAGTTCTTTTGTTAGCCAGGCTGGTAGCGACATCGACGCGCAAACTGTAACCGTGAGTTCAGCACCTGGCTCTCGACCCTCTGGGATAGAAATGTTTCGTTTTAACTGACAGTTCTTTTGTTAGCCAGGCTGGTAGCGACATCGACGCGCAAACTGTAACCGTGAGTTCAGCACCTGGCTCTCGACCCTCTGGGATAGAAATGTTTCGTTTTAACTGACTGACAGTTCTTTTGTTAGCCAGGCTGGTAGCGACATCGACGCGCAAACTGTAACCGTGAGTTCAGCACCTGGCTCTCGACCCTCTGGGATAGAAATGTTTCGTTTTAACTGACAGTTCTTTTGTTAGCCAGGCTGGTAGCGACATCGACGCGCAAACTGTAACCGTGAGTTCAGCACCTGGCTCTCGACCCTCTGGGATAGAAATGTTTCGTTTTAACTGACAGTTCTTTTGTTAGCCAGGCTGGTAGCGACATCGACGCGCAAACTGTAACCGTGAGTTCAGCACCTGGCTCTCGACCCTCTGGGATAGAAATGTTTCGTTTTAACTGACTGACAGTTCTTTTGTTAGCCAGGCTGGTAGCGACATCGACGCGCAAACTGTAACCGTGAGTTCAGCACCTGGCTCTCGACCCTCTGGGATAGAAATGTTTCGTTTTAACTGACAGTTCTTTTGTTAGCCAGGCTGGTAGCGACATCGACGCGCAAACTGTAACCGTGAGTTCAGCACCTGGCTCTCGACCCTCTGGGATAGAAATGTTTCGTTTTAACTGACTGACAGTTCTTTTGTTAGCCAGGCTGGTAGCGACATCGACGCGCAAACTGTAACCGTGAGTTCAGCACCTGGCTCTCGACCCTCTGGGATAGAAATGTTTCGTTTTAACTGACTGACAGTTCTTTTGTTAGCCAGGCTGGTAGCGACATCGACGCGCAAACTGTAACCGTGAGTTCAGCACCTGGCTCTCGACCCTCTGGGATAGAAATGTTTCGTTTTAACTGACAGTTCTTTTATAACGGACGAAAAAAATTAAGAGCTGGGGGTTCACAATGATGTACTGAATCACTACTACTGGTAACAGCCGTGCCATTCTGTAACCATCTCACCTTGAAAACTTGGGTGAAGTGAGCGTGGAGTGAGTCGTCAATAGTGTCAATCCCTAGCATCAGCATGACTCACAACTCACTCTAAGCTCACTTCACCTTAGTTATTATATCACGGTCCCGACGGCGCCTCGAGGGGACAGCGACTCGTAACCTGTCAGCCTGTATACCGAAATAGAATACCAAGGAAGGATTTTTAAAAATTCATCCCCTGAAAGAGGGGAAGCAATAATAATGCCAGCCTGTAACTGCTCCACTGCAGCGCCTCTTCTCACAAAGAGAAAGGACGAGTATTGATCACCACGCTTGCTCAAGACACGCTTGCTCAAGACTGAATGGCAAACAAACCGACGGGCCACCTGACGGTTAGTGGTCAACGCTGACTATGAACATCTGCAAAACCAGAGACATCTCAGAAGCGTTGTCATCCCAGAGGCGACCGTGAAATGTGTCATGTGCCAGTCACTTTATTTCACACAAACCTACATGGGTACTTAGGAAAGGTCCCAATTGGAAACGGTTCCAATTGGTTGTTTCCTATGGAGAAGTCCCAGCAAAAAACTCCAGGGTTACTTATTCTTATAAAACAGAGATTAATATCAAATTGACATGATGCTCCACCTCCTATCCTCCCCTCTGTGTCCCAAAACATCAGTCAAAGTGACCTCTGCGCTGTCACCGAAGACACCGTGGAAGCGCCAACAATATCTATAAAATTCAGTCATGACAGCGATACGCAAAAGAAGAATAGACAAAAATGACAGTGTCTACTTTTTACATCGGAACAAATTCCCATACGGGAGCAAAGAGCAGTTAATAATATCATTATCGTTTCAGCCGAAAGATGTCCACTGCTGGACATAGTCACTTCCCAAGCACCGCCACTCTTCTCGGGTGCAATAACATGTAATGTTGTATTCCTCCAGGCTCCTGGGCGAGTTCCCCAACACGTACGCGTACACGAAGGCGGTGGCCGAGAACATTGTGCTGGAGTACTCGAAGGGGTTGCCGGTGGCGCTGTTCAGACCTTCTATTGGTGAGCTCATTTTTTTGTTTAAAATGTATTCTGCTAAATCGAGAGGTTTTTGTTCTGAAGGGCATCGAACCCAGGCTGATATATTGATAGTCTGACTAAACAAGTCTGATTGTCATATTATTTATTTATTTAAACTTTTTGCACACAAAAAAGGTACAAAGGCGGACTAGGCATTCTCTACCAGTCAAACAAGGGTGGTGAAGAGATTAGGTGGCAGGTGCTGTGGTTGAACCGAACAATGATAAAAAACTATTACTACTGCCACTACTGCTACTATTATTATGCCGTACAGTCAACTGCACGGCATTGGCAACAATTTACATTAACAATGCTTTCATGTCGATATCGTGGCGGTTTGTACAATAGAATAAAATACTCTTTATTATGTACACCATATATATTACAGACATAAATATAGAAATTTTACAAAGGGTGACACAATGGACGGTCTTATCGCTAAGAGCGATCTTTTAAAGACAACCTTTGCATGATTGAAAAGGGAAGGAGAGGCAAATAGGTAGTCTGTGGTGTATAATTTATACAATACAATGAATACATACATAAAGTATACCAATCTAGAGTATACTAACCTGAATAAATATACAACATTATTTTTATTATATGCGAAACCCGAAACACGTGTCTGGTATTTTTATGTAAAGAATGTATGTAAAAATTTTCAAAACTGTGTCATGAAAAATCACAAAATTATAAGCTTGTTATGTTACCTGGTTACCCGTACAAAAAGATAGTCACTAAGTGGCGCCTCCGCGCCGCCCGCTCCTAGTGCCGCTGAGACCGGCCGTGACATGTATTGTCTGCATATGAATGCGGATATGTACTCAGTGTCGCTCGATGTCCTACTTACTACCTTTTAAAATATTTTTGGGACATAGTTTTGATGCAGTCCCCAGAAACGTCCATAGACGGCAGGTGCGTGCAGGCAAACTCTTTGCAGTAGGTACCTGTCGATCTGATACTGGTCTACGTTCGCCAGTTCGGCGAATGGCAGCAACCTACAATGAAGTATTCGAACACATAGATATGTTTACACGGTTTTTGAAAAAGTTTCGTAGCCTTTTGTATGAAACACTTGAATTCATAGACTTATTTAATTATTTTTAGTATACACTGTTTTTTTTTAATTAGCGTAACTGTCATGCATGAACAGTTCACCTCCTAGTGACCAAAGTTTTATTTATTAATGGTAATCTGTGAACAGCGCTGTGGGTTACATTATTACTGAAGTAATCTATGTATTCTCTTTGTATTATTGCATAATGTAGCTATTGGTTGTTCCTATTTAATAAAATTAAAAAATAAAGTAACTAAAAAAAAGTATAAAATGGTATAAAAATTATTGGAATCGATTCAGTTACTTATTCTGAACAAAGTATATTCAAAGTGTAAAAATAATGTTATATACAACGTGTAACGTTAAATGCGCAAAACCTCAGACACCCCAAGTGATTTTTAATCCATTTGACGTATTTCACAGAGAAAATAAGTCCTTAAAAAATTGTAAGGGTTTTATGGGTTGTTTTAGTTTTACTGGCCATTCTGATCGTTTCATGCGTCTGCGACGACGCTTTATCGAGGGAGGAGTCATCACCGGGCCGCTGCGCCGCGCTGAAATTGGCTTGCTTGACCTATTAATAAATAGACGCGGCAACGTTTTTTAATGAAGATTTTTTTAAAAACGGTCACAACCTATATTAAAAAGTGGTTCAATTA